>CM053623.1:235563098-235631218 GCA_028646595.1 Phalanger gymnotis
TGTGAGAGGAGAAGGAGGGACATGGTTAGGGAGAGAGAGAGAGAAGAGACGGGAGAGGAGAGGAAAGGAGAAGGGAAGGGAAGGGAGGGAGGAGGAGAGGAGAGAAGGAGGGGGTTTGGAAGGAGAAGGAGGAGGGGGAGAGGGAGACAAGAGGGAGGGAGACATGGAGAGAAGGGGGGGGGACACTGGGAAAGGAAGAGGAAAGAGAAAGGGATAGAAGTGGAAGGGGAGGGAAGAAAAGGAGGAAAGGAATGGTGGGAGAGACAAAAGGCAGGTGAGAAGAGAGAAAGCTTTCCTCTGACAACCACTGGCAGGTGAGAATTCCAAGAGACCAAATGCCCCCCTTTCTCTTCCAACCCTCCCCCTGAGCATCTCCTCCCCCAGCCCTATACTAGGACCACTCAAGAGGCTCCGAAGTTATTCTAGGGGGGTCTGGATCCATGACTTCCATTCCCAACTCTCTCCTTCATGGGAAACAGAAGAGCCCAGAGTGACTCAGTTTCCCCAATGCCCTTCATGACCTGGAGGAGGCAGCAGCACTTTAGCTTCTGGAGGGAATGGAGGGAATGAAGAAAAAGTTGGGGGAAGCATGATGGGGAGGTAAGCAGGGGCAGGGAATGAACTCGAGAGCTGGAAGGACCTTCGGGGAATGTCTAGTCCAACTTAGCATAGCAGCGGAACACACCAAGGCCCAGAGAGGAGACTAAGAAAAAGAGCAAACATTTCCCTGGCACTTCAAGGTTGGTTTTGCCAACCTTGCCAGGTTAACACATTTGATCCTCACAATAGCCTTGTGAGGTAGGGGCTATTTTTATCCCCATTTAACAGATGAGGAAACTGAGACTACATGACTTAAGCACAGAGCTGGCTAGCGCGCCAGCTATGGGCCTTAGAGTCAGAAGTGCTCAATCCTGCCTCAGCCGCTTAGTGACCTTCAGGCTTCGGGGCCTCGTCTGTAGTAGGAGATCGGCTAAGATCAAAAGGAACTGCATTTCTTGGGCACTTTTTCCCCAACGACCCTTAGAAGGTAGGAATGTAACAGTTATCTCCACTTTTTAGATGGTGAAACTGAGGCTTGGAAAAGTTAAAGAACTGGGCCAGCAAGTCACAGGGCTAGTAACCATGAGATTGGAATCCAGGGCCACTGACTGTAAATCCACCTCTCCAGGGTGTTGGCACTGCGTTCTTGCCTCGGCTTTGCCCTTAGGTCACCTTGATGTGGTGCCTTGGGGTAATTTAAGGGTGTCCTTCAACTCTAAATCCCAGGGTCCTATGACCCGAGATGATCCAAGCTTAGAGCTGACAAGGGGCCTCACAGGCTGTCCAGTCCAGCCCTTTCCCTTCACCCATGAGGACATAGAAACCCAGAGAGGTTCAGTGACTGCCCAAGGTCACACAGATGGGAAGTGGAGACCTAACATGGGTCCCATGGCTGCTGCCTCTCTCTTTCCACTAGGCCACACTGTCTCTACAAAAACGGGAAATGTAAGCATCCTAGGGGCAGGACTGTTGCTTTTTTGTCTGGCATGGAGCCTGGTATAGAGTAGATGCTTCATAGACATATAATTGATTTGAATGAGAAAGTTGAGGAATGGGGTAAGGAAGGGGAGCAGCTGGTAGGAAGGACAATGGAAAGAGACCCTGGATGAGCCTCAGAAGCCTTAGATTCCTGGACTCCTTACTAGCTGTGACCTCGGGTGAGTCATTTATCTACTCTGAGCCTCAGTTTCTCAATTTGAAAAATGGGGGCATATATTCTGATTTCATAGGGTCATTTCATTTATAGATAATTATATTAGATTATAAAATATAAATATATTAATATATAACATTTACATTATATAAAATAATATATACATGTAAAACAGCCCTATGAAGTCAGGCAAATAAATACCCCCATTTTTCAAATTAAGAGATAGAGGCTCAGAGAAGGTAAATGACTATATGTATGTGTATGTACACACACCCACACAGGCACACACGGACACATATGCATGCGTGCACATCCCCCTCACAATCTCTGTATACATATAGATACTGTCTTCCCCGATAGTACAGAAGCTCCTTAAAGGCAGGGACAGTTTACTTCAGAACTGACATTTCCAGAGGTTCGTATAGTACGGCTGGCACAAAGTGGGCACCCACTAAATGTTGATCGATTGTTACGAGGAAACCACTTTCCAAACCTTAAGATGACTTGGGAATGAGGAGGTGATAATAATATAATGAAGAAGAATTATCATTGTTGGTCCAGTCTGACCCCCTCATCATGTGGAAAAGGAGTCCAGCCCTACTTCTGGTCCTCATTCTGACCATAACATCACTCATTAGCCAGGTGACCTTGGACAGATTTCTGCCCCTTTAGGAGTCTAGTTTCTGCCTCTGTAAAATGGGACTGATCATTCCTGCCCTGTTTCCGAAGCATCATATAAATGGGAGGTAGTGAGTGGCGCGCGCTTTGTAGACACTTCGAGCTACTGAATGAAGAAATGACAACTCCGAGGGTAGGTATGTTTCCCTGCACTTTTCAGGACTTCGCTCAGCGCCTAGTGAATGCTTGTGCATAGACTAGCCAGCTTTGAGGAACAGCGCTAGTCACCTTCTCTAAGGCCAGAAGGGGGCAGTGTGCCGCAGTGGGAAGACCGGGCTTTAGATCTCCCCTCTGTTATTTGCTACGTGACCTTGAGCCAATCATTTAACTTCCCTGTCTGTTTCCTCCTCTGTCAAATGCAGGGGTTGAACTAGCTGGCCTCTGAGGTGTCTTCCAGCTCTAGTCCTAGAAGCCCGTGGACCTGTGTATTCTGGGGTGATTCCTGCCACTCTATGTTCACATGTGCATGTACACACACACACAAACATTCACATACACACATTACACGCAAACATTCACACATGTTCAAATCAAGGCATCCCTACATCAGAGAGGATTTTAGGATTTAGAAGGAGGAGGGACCTAAGAGGCACTTGATCCAAGCTCCTCGTCTTAAACACTTTCGGAATGGCTGAGCGTCCAAGGTCCCACGGGCAGCAAACATCAGAGGCCAGGCCAGAATCTGGGTCTTTGGACTCCGGCTCCAGGCTCTCCCCAGAACACCACCACGTGGCCAAGGCCACGTTCCTGTCGCCCTCCCCTTGCCCTCGGCTGGCTCCTCACCAAGCTGTTGGCAGCTTTGCCTGCATGGGCCTCCATCTGCTGCCAGCACTTCTTGGATTCCTGGACGATGTCCTCGTGGGTCATACCTGGGGATGGAAAGGAAACAAACCTGAGGATGATCAAGGGGCTCCATGGGGCTAGGGGGCTGTATGGAGCACCGGGCTGGGGTAGGGATGAGGGAGCTGGGCGGGAGGTGGGGGCAAGCACTGAGCAGAGGAGCTGGAAGATGTGGCTTGGAATCCTACAGAGGATTCTCTGTTCCTCACTCCCTGGGTGGCCCTCCTATCAGGTTGCTTCCTCATCTTTCACTGGGGGGCTTGGATTGACAATAGCTCTCATCTCCGTAGTACTTCAAGGTTCAGCAGGCTCTTTCAAGAGTCCTGTGAAGTAGGTAGTAATGTTCTTAGTACATAGTTGGTGCTTAATAATTGTTTGCTAATTGAGTGACAGAAAAAGTATTATTACCTCAGGCAGTACAGTGAAAAGAGCTCTGGATTTAGAACCCTGACTTAGCCATGTAACCTGGAAGACCACCTAGCCTTCCTGGGCCTCAGTTTCTTCATCTTTAAAAGGAAGGGCTTGGACTAGATGACTACTCTTAATTCATTCAATCAGCATTTATTAAGCTCCTACTGTGTGCCAAGGTCTGCGCTGGGTAATGAGGATACAAAGACAAACATCAAACAGCCCCGCCCTCACAGAGCTTAGAGTCTATTAACAATAATCATAACTTACACAGCCCTTTGGGGTTTGCAAAGAACTTCACAAATAATATCTTTTATTTTATCCTCACAACAACCCTGAGAGGGAGGTGTTATTATGTAGTATTATTATCATCACTATAATTCTTTTCTTTTGGCAAGGCAATTGGGGCTAAGTGACTTGCCCAGGGTCACACAGCTAGTAAGTGTCTGAGGACTTGAACTCAGGTCCCCCTGACTCCAGGGCTTGTACTCCATCCACTGTACGACCTAGTTGCTCCCATTATTTTCATTTTACAGATAGGTAAACTGAGGCAGGCAGCATTTAAGTGATTTGCCCAGGGTCAAACAGCTATTAAGTGTGTGAAGCTGGATTTGAATGCATTTCTCCAGGCTCCAAGACCAGCACTCTATCTACTGTACCATCTGTCTCTGGAAAACAGCATCAGTCAATTATTAACCTCTTGCCATTGTCCAGGCACTTTCCTGGGTGCTGGGTATACGTCGATGAAAACAGGACTGTTTCTGCCTTCAGAAAGCTTCCAGTTTATGGAGGTGGGGGTAGAATAGGTAGATACAACATATACAAAAAATAAATACAAAATAATTTAGCAGGATGGGGTGGGCACTAGCTACTGGAGGGCAGGACTGCAACCTGTCCGAGGCTTTGTCGAGGCGTCTGATGTAGATGCTGGAGGTAAAATGCTCATCCCAGGCTGACACAGTTACTGAAAGTCAGAGGGAAGATCTGAACCCAGGTCTTGCTGATTCCAAGTTTAGCTCCAGAACTCTTTAGAGAGCCCAAAGACATAGGATCCCAGACCTAAAGCTGGGGACCTCAGAGGTCATCTCATTTTACATATTGGGAAACTGAGGCAGTGGATGGGGACAGATTGACTCAAAGTCCCACTCAAAGACTTGATGCCTATGATGTATGGGGGTGTCTCTGGGCTCTTGAAGCCTTTGCTAAGGGTCCAATTTCTCAAAAGTCCTGTTCGGTGTGGATCTTATGCTGACACCGTGGGTTAGTTATGTGAGGTCCCATCGAAGTGCAGAGATGTCTGACGGAAGGAGGCAGATTGCTAAGGGATGAATTTGAGGCTCTCGAATTTGTCTCCTGGGCAGGGAAGGAGTGGGGTCTCCGGTCCTGGAGAGATGGCCCATGTTGACGTGGCAACAGCACTTCGGAAACATGGAGGAAGGCCTCCGCTGGCTCTTCATAGACAGCCCCATCATGCTGGGCCTCACACAGAGGAGGCACTTAAGAAATGCTTACTGGGTTGAATGAATAATAGCACGCCATATTTCCACTCATGAGAATGCTTTGGAAATGGTGCAATTCTGTACAAATACAAAATAAGCTAAAAAACTTATTAGATTGTAAGCTCCTTGAAGGCAGGAATTCTATCATCCTCATTATTCTCTTATTAGGGGTTCTCTGTAGAACTAGAGTCAGGGGTTTTAAACCTGACTCTGATACTTAGTGGGGCGGCAAATCTAGCCCAGCTGTGTGACCCTGGGGAAGTCACTTAACCCTGTTTGCCTCAGTTTCCTCATCTGCAAACTGGAGAAGGACATGGCAAACCACTCCAGTGTCTTTGCCAAGAAAATCCCAAACGGGGTCATGAAAAGTCAGACTAAAAATGACTAAACAACTGATACTTAGTGGTTGTGGCATTCCTGTGCAAATGGCTTTCCCTCTCTCAGCCTCAGTTTCTCAATCTGTAAAATGAGAATAATGGTTCAAATACTCTAGACCCGAAGGAGACGCTGAGAGGAAAACACTTCACAAATCTTAAGGTACTAGAGAAATGAGAGTTATTATGATCAGTTACAAGGTGTCCTGAGGCAGGTCCCTTGATTTATGGAGGGTGGGGAAGGGGCGCCAGCTGTGAGATAGTCTTGCCTGGGCACAGAGTGAGGGAGGAACTGTCCAGCGTGGAAAAGAGGAGTAGCTCCCGAGGAGTCCCCTCCCCCTCCCGCCTGGTGGCGCATCCCCCTTCCCAGCCTCACCTGAGTATTGCTGCAGCAGCCAAACCTTGAGCTCGATGAAGCTGTGGGCAAAGTGGCAGCTGTCCTCTCGCAGACAGCCATAGCGTACCTCGTGGCGGCACACGTCGAACTGGAAGTGTTCTTGGAACTGGCGGATCTTGGAGTATTTCAGGGCAGTGGAGCGCACGATGTGGACCAGACACCTGGGGGGAGGAGGCGGGCAAAGTGAGCTTGGCATCTTTCGTTTTTACAGCTCAGACATTCCTCCGATATAACCCAGAAAAAGAGTGAAGCAAAACAGGCCCAAATGATGACTGCATCTGACGTTGTATGCCACATTTGGCCCCTGCAACCCCCCACTTCTCCGCTAAGACAAGGGAGGTGTTTCCTTAACTTGTCCCATAGGACCAAGATAGCTCCTGGCATTTGATATCAAATTCAGATATCTTTTAGTGCCATTTTCAGTCCCCCTTCTAGACATTGTCTGCACTGCTTTTGTAGTCCTACTTATCAGGATTCTGCATCAGGGCATAGAATCACAGACTTAGGGCTGGAAGAGAACTTAGAAGTCCTGAAGCCCAGTGGTGTCAAACCCAAACAGAAATGGATCCCTGCAGGCTGCACACTGACTTAGAAAACCACAAATGAACATTTCATATGTTGTATTTTTATTTATTTTGTTAAACATTTTCTAATTACATTTTAATCTGGTTTGGAGCACTTGGGTGTTTTATGGGCCATATGAAGACTGTGGGGAGCAGCTCTGATCTGAATCAATTCGCCATTTCACAGATGAGGAGACTGAGGCCCAGACAGGTCAGAGGAAAAAGGAAGTCCTCAGACTCCAAATCTTCCCAAATTCACCTGCATTCCTCATATTTGTCATTTCTTAGGAAATTACCTCCATTCCATTCCAACCCCACAATTTATTCGGCGGTTCCTGTTTGATACAACTCCACTTTCTTTACAATTTGGTTGTTGTTGTGGTAGCTGAGAGTTTCAGCCCCTCCTTTGGAATGGCAGCTGTCCCAAGGGCATGGTGTCCCAGCAACATCACAGGAAGCCAGACTGAAGCCAGGCTGAAGTTCCATGCTTGGCATCCGCATTCTGAGGCTTACTATGTAGCCTTGGGCAAGTGACTTTTCCTCTCTAGGTCCCAGCTTCCACATCTCTAAAATGGGTCTCCTTACTCAATATCTCAGTGGGCTGTTTTGGGGAGAGCACTTTTTGAACCTTCAATCACAGTAGAACTGGAAACATCACACAGGCCGACATGGAGTTCAGTGGAATGAATGCTGCATGTGGAATGAGGAGATCTGGGTTCTAGTTCCAGTCGAGACACTAAGTAGCTGTGTGGCTCTGGGCTAGTTACTCAGTGTCTCTAAGGCTGTTTCCTTGGCTGTTACATGGTAACAAGAACGCTTGGTGTACCCCTTCATAAACTTTCACAAAACATGAGTTGGTAAAGAATCCAGAGTCACGAGCCCAAACCCTCTCTTCCAATGCTGACTTTGAAGATCTACAGAAAAGGAGGAAGCAAGTTGGGTGAGGCCCCTCGTATTTAGAAGAAGCCTCCCTGATCGAAGGATTACCCACATCCTAGAACCAGAAGGGAATTTCAACCAGTCCAACCCCCTCATTCGACGGAGGAGGAAACTGAGACTCAGACAGGCCAAATGACTTGTCCAAGGTCATCCAGCTAGTAAGTTTTAGAGATGAGAGGACCCAGGGTGTCTCCCTTACATCTAGGGCCCATTATCTTTCCCTTCTCTATCACAGCGGCATCATTGTCAAAATACTATACTGGGTTGACCTCTCAATTACCCACACAAATGTAGGGGTAGAAAGGAGGAACTGGGCCCAGGTGATCCAAACTGGCAGATGACCTAAGGGAATAAAAGGCAGGAAGTCACCAGGACAAAATGTCCCTGGGGCTCCTTGCCTTGTACATTTCCTCCAGGGAAAGACTTTGGAAGCATTTGCTGAATCCACTGGTTCAACGTTTTGGTCTCAAGACCCCTCCCCCATAGAGCTTTGGTTAGGTGGGTTATAGCTATAGATCTTTATATATTAGAAACCTGAACCCCAGGATTATTATGAAAATGACCTTGTGGTCCCCCTGAAAGGGTCTCAGGGATTTCCCAGACTACACTCTGAGAAGTGCTGATCTGGCCCATCACCAATTCTGCTGTCCCAGACCATTTGGGAAAGGGGAGCCAGGAAGGGCCTACTGGCTGGCAAACACAGACAGCAAGAAGCTTAGCATTGTCCCAGTCAAGGGCAAAAAACCCCCAAGGGTTGGGAATCAGGCTTTTAGTCTGGACTAGTGACCTCCATGCATGTACAACCTTGGGCAAACCACCTCCCCTCTCTAGAGAGGCGTCAGTTTCCCCATCTGTTAGAGGGGAAGCACAAGCACTGAATCACCTCCCTCCTTGGTGGGGGGGCTGGGAGAACCACTTGAGGGTAACCTTCGGAACTGCTTGGGAATGCTAAAAGGGCCAGATGGCTAAAAGGCAGTGACACAACTGTTATCTCAGTGGGAGGCAGCATAGGAAAGGGATGACAGTGGGAACCTGAGGGTCACAGAGCTTGAGCTAGAAGAGATGCTGGGGCTCATCTAATCCAACCCCCTTATTTGACAGAGGAAGAAACTGAGGCTTGGACAATCAATTTGCCTTAGCTCATGCAGATTGCTATCATTTGTCCCTTGTTCTCAGAGGACCATGGCACCAGGAAGGTGATGCCATGACTTGCAAGAGGATTAGATTTAAGTGAGGGAGGGCTCTGCAAAGTCACCAGCCTCACTCCTTGGCGGGGGGCGGGGGGGGGCTGCGCTCTGCCCAAAGGGATGGAAATTTCAATCACTCATGCAGTGTAACAGCAAGTAACAGAAGGAAGACGCACTAAATCCAGTGCTGTCTGCCTATACACCACACTGCCTCCTGCAGGAGGGATCTGATTTCACACCCCACCTCTGACACCAGCAGCTTCATGCAGGCCAGGTCGCCCACTGCCTTCAGCCTTGGCTTCTTCATCTCAACAGTGGGAACCATAACCTCACAGGCTCAAAGGAGAGAATACTGGGTGTCCCCAAAGTCTTGATGCAGTTTTAAGCTATTAAAGTTTAAAAATGAAGAAATCAAAGCCGACAAGAGAGATACGACTGGCCCAAGGTCACATATGGAGGTCACCAGAATGGTTTATTAAAGCTTTAAACTACGGTAAGCCTATCAAAATGCCAGTTATTATCATCAGAACTATTGTTATAGGGCAGCTACATGGTGCAGTGCATAGAGTACCAGTCAGGGAGGCAGGAAGACTCATCTTTCTAAGTTCAAATCCAGCCTCAGGCACTTTCTAGCTGTGTGACCCTGGCCAACTCACTTTACCCTGTTTGCCTCAGTTTCCTCATCTGTAAAATGAGTCAGAGAACAAAACAGCAAACCACTTTGCCAAGAAAACCCCAAACGGGGTCACAAAGAGTCAGACACAGCTGGACAACAACCACAACTATTCTTGTCATTAAATCATTCTTGTCTTTTTCGATGAGTTTCTGATAGAAACAGTCCTGGCGCTGTCACAAGTCATTCCCCTGCTAGTCTTCGTTGATATGTAGTATTCTATGGGCTGTTGCACAGGGGGAGAACAGGGGCAGTCGAACAGAAGTGTCTGACCACGAGTGGCCTCTCTGGTGGCTTGGTTCAAGCAAGCATCCTCTGTGGGCAGGACCACGAGGAGGCTGTGCCCCTCGTCCCAGCCCCATGGAATGGCGAACCCCCGGGCTCGGGCCTTCTTTTGAAAGCGCTTTGGATCATGGAGAGTATGGGCTTCAGGGATGGAGACATTGATTTTCAAATGTGTCCTCAAGTTTTTTTGTGGGCCCGTAGATGGCCGAGGGATTCTGGGTTCTGTGTGTGCCGGTGCTCTCTCCCTGGAAGTTCATCAGCTGAGCTCTCCAGGGCACTGTGAGGAAGCGTGTTTTCATTCCATGACATCGCAGGCCCAGACCCCCCATTGTATTGTTATTGTCGAAGATGATGATGATGGTAAAATTATTAAGCACAGTAGAGAAAGCACTGGACCTGGAGTCTGAATTCAAATCCAGCCTTAGACACTTAGAAGCTACATAACCCAAACCATCTGCCTCAGTTTCCCCATCTGTATAACAGGGATGATAAGAGCACCTACTCCCAAGGTTGTTCTGAAGATTAAATGGGATATTTGTAAAGTGATTAGCACAGGGCCCAGTATATAGTAGGCATTTAATAAATGCTTGTTTTCTTCTTTTCCTCCCTCTGGGCCACTGGACCTGGAGTCAGGAAGACTCGAGTTCAAATCTAGCCTCAGACATTTAGTGTGTTATTGTGAGCAAGTCACAACTTCTGCTTCAGTTTCCTCATTAATGACAACAGTATCTACCTTAAAGGTTGCTCAAGTGAGATAATTTATTTATAACCTTAAAGTGCTATATAAATGCTAGCCTTTATGGTTATTATCATCACTCCGTGAACGAGGTGATGTGAAGGGTTGGAAAGATTGCTAGTCTTGGAGTCAAGTGACCTCAGTTTTCATTCCAGCTCTGTGACCTTAGACTCTGGGACCTTAGAAAACGTCACTTAGCCTTTCTGAGCCTCAGTTTCCTCATCTGTGAAATGGACAGCATGACCCTTGAGCACCTGGTCTCTCATGGGTGTCATGAGAAAGGGAAAGGAAGCTGTCATTACGAGCTTCCTTCTCAGAGAGTGAGGCCCCGAGTCTCTCCAATGATGAAACCACTGAGCTCCTGAGAGTCACCAGCGCCCCCTGGAGGGCAGAAACAACCTCTTGACGGATGGATAAAGAATTTAGACACCCACATGCCTTCAGCTCAAGTGGAGTCCAAATAAACAGGCTGGGAGTGGGAGGCGCGCGCGTGCGTGTGTGTGCATGTGAGTGTGTGCACGTGCGTGTGCATGCATGTGTGCATGTGCGCGCATGTGTGTATGTGTGTGTGTGGTGGCCAAGAACACACAGTTCTAGAAAGAGAAATCAGTGAGGCCCAGTATAAAGAAGGGTAGACTTGGAGCTAGAAGCCCCGGATTCAAATCCTGACTGACCCTCACTACCTGTGTGACTGTGGGCAAATCCCTCTCTGTACCTCCATTTCCTGACCTGGAGAATGGGGATAATCACACTGGGGTGGCCTTCCTCACAGGGTCATTATGGGGAAAGTACTGGGCAACCTTTAAATAGTATTGTAAAGATGGGAACTATTAAAAACCCTCTCACTTTGCTACTCACTCCCTGGAGGACCACTGACATTGACTTCTCCAGGCCTCAGTTTCCCCATCTGTAAAATAACACAGACTAGATGACCTCTGAGGTGTCATCCAGATTAGCTTGCTAATTAGATGGCTAATTGTAGGGATGGTGCAAAAAGCCACTCACAAAAGCTGTGGGCATTTTGGAGATCTTTCCCCACATTAGAGATACTCCCAGCTGAGCCATGGAGGAGTGACTCTCAATACCTTCTCTATGATGGCCCAGAGTCTCCCAGAGGATGGAGTGGATGCCATTATTTTCCCCACTTTACAGATGGGGATACTAGAGGCCCAGGGAGAAGCAGCTAGCCCAAGGGCACACAGCATGTCAGTAGACAAGTCAGGAAGAGAACAAAGAACAGGGGGTTTCCCCAGGCTAGGCCAGCCCCCAGCCACTCACTTGTTGTCATGGAAGCTATGCTTGGCAGCCAGGTTGGAGCAGACAGCGGGAGAGTCCTTAGTCCCCTTACTGATGATCCTGGGCTTGCTGTCGAAACAAATCTGTTCAAAAAAGGAGCAGGAAAGAGCGAGGTTAGGGCCCAGGAGAGGCCAAGGTCTCCCAGGTTCCTGGCCAATCGTCCAGCGTGGGAGTTATCTGGGTCCTTGGTTCATCCCAGAGTCTCAGATTTGGAAGGAGCCTCAGAGGGCACTTACCGCAACCCTAGCTGAATAGGGATCCCCTGAATTGTATTCCCAATGAGGGTCATCCAGCCTGAGCTTACAAACAACTCACTACCTCCTAAGGCAGCCCTTTTCATCCTGGGATAGGTCTCATTGTTAACATGTTTCTCCTGACATCAAGTTGAAATCTACCTCTGGCATATCTCCCTGGACCGTCTCTAGTTGTGTCCTCAGGGGCCAAGAAGAAGGAATTCAATTCACTTGGGCACACCACCATGTTCCCTCCACCTCCTTGAGCCTTTCCTTCTCCTGACTAAACATCCCCAGCTCCTTCCACCATTCCTCATAGGCTATGGTTGGGGGTCCCTCCTCAATCTGACATTTTATGCCCAGATCTAAACCCAACACTCCAGATGTGATCAGACCAGGGCAGGGGCAGCAGGAAGGTCACTTCCCTCATTGTGGTATTCAGGGAAACTTGGAATCAGGGAAACCAGGGTTCAAAACCTGCCTCAGTCACTGTAGCTGTGTGACCCTGGGCAAGTCTCTTAACCACTTCGCTGTAAAATAAGCATAATAGTAGCCCCTGCCTCACAGTACCTGGCACATAGTAGGTGCTATATGAATGTTAGCTGTTATTATTAGTAACCTCTTTAGGACTCAGTTTCCTTATCTGTAAAATAAGGTTGGACTCCATGGCCCACAAGGTGCCTTCCAGCTATGGATCTATGATCCTAGGCCCAGACACTCTGCCTGTTGTAAAACAGACTGAAATTACATTAGCTTGCTTTCTTTTGTCTTAATTTTTTTTCTTTTTACATTATTTACATATCCTAATATATTCCTCTAAGACTAGAGGAAGGAGCAAGAAAACCCTGGCCCTGGAGTTCTCTGGCAAATCTCAGGCCTCTGCCCCCTGGCGTTGCTGCTTAGCTTTACATAAGCGTGAGCCCCAAGGAGCCAGGGAAAGCCAACTGCTTTGATTTGAGGATCCTCTCCACCCAAGCCAGTGCTGATATTCCATGTTCTGCGTTCTAAGGTCCCTTCTAGCTCTGAAATTCTAGATTCTAAAGCACATCTGGCTTGGATCTTTGCTGTTCTAAGGTTCCTCCCAGAGCTGAAATTCCATGATCTATGGTTCCTCCCAGCTCTGAGATTTTTTCTCTCTTCTAAGGTCCCTTCCAGCTCTGAGAATCTTTGTTCTCTGTTCTAAGGTCCCTTCTATCTCTGACATTCTCTGTTGTACATTTTAGGTTCCTTTCCTGATTACCACTCTAGAATTCTAGCCGGGGATGAATAGTGCTCATTCTAGGCATGTGCCAATGAGGGGGTGTGATCTGAGACATTTCCCCTCTAGGACAACAACTGCATCCCCACACCTTCCTAGCCAGGAGGCCTTTGAGCCTTTCCCCTTCCAGGGAGACTGGGAGGCCAGAGAGCAGAGCAGGGCCATACCTCACAGAGGAAGGTGAAGATTCCCTGGTGCTCTTTGAGAAGCTTGGCAATGGTGAGGCTGCCCCGCTTGACTCCCCCGAGGGGGTCGAAGAGGAGGTCTCTGTTGAGGGTCCCCTTCCTCTCCTCCGTCCACACGTCGATCTCCTCCTGATGGTAGGCGAAGGTGCAGTTATCCCCGTACTTACAGTCCTGCTTGTTAAGCATGTCTGCGGAGAGGCAACAGGGACACACACGTTCCGCCACGGGAAGCCGTGGCCCAGTCACCCACTGGTCCTCGATGTCAAGGCCCAGTCTGTCACCCACTGTTCCTGAAGCCTGAGGCCCTGCTACCAGGGAGCCTTTCCTCAGGTTACTTCTACTCCACGACCTTGCTGAGGGGTCGGACAAGAAGGCCCCTTCTTAGGCTCCTTTGAGCCTCAGAGCTTTGGTCCTACTCAATTTAAAAAAAAATTCTGAACATATTCATTATATCCCTAGCCCTTAGCATAGTGCCTGGCATAGGGTAGGCACTTAACAAATGTTTATTAGACTGGATAATTGGATTGGAAACACCAAAAAAAAGAGAGAGAATTTCCATGTGTGCAGCAGAACCCAAAAGGAAAATCCTGTATGAAGCCACGAAGCCCAGGATATATTGCCTGCTTTTTTGATCCTTCCTTTAACTGGGCCTCAGTTTCCTCCTTCATAAAATGAGGTGTTTCCGTTAGATGACCCAAGGTCTCTTCTAGCTCTAGAAGGGTCATCCCAGGACCCCCATATAGAAAAAGAGGACAAGAATAATTTTGCTTCCTGTCTTTTAGGGTCATAGTGAGGAAAGTGCTTCACAAAACGTAAACCCTCAGAGAGAGAAGGGTGATTGTCAATATTTTATTACTAGGGGTGGGGGAGGAAATTAATGAACACTTAGTGACCTGATACGTCAAGATGGGGCTTGAATTCCCATGATGTTCAGACGCTGCATTTGTTAAAATCTCCCTCTGCTAAAATGCACAGATGCTTCAGAGGTTTATAGAGCTGGGAGGGACCTCAGAGGCCATCAACTTCATCTCAACCATTTTAAAGATGAGGAAACTGAGGCTCAGAGAAGATCCTAGATCTGGAGCTGAAAGGGAGCCTGGAGGCCATCTATTCTAGCTCCCTCATTTGATACATAATGGAAACTGAGGCCAGGGAAGAGAAGTGCTTTGCCAAGGCTTCACAAGTAGTTAGCACAAGAGACAGGGTTGGAATCCCTCACCTTGGTGTGGAAGTGACTGCATGGTCACATACCAGCAGAGCACAAGCTCAGGTCAGCTCCAGGAATCTGGGAGATCTCTGGGGCCAGGCACAGACCAGTCAGGCTTGAGCTCCTCTCCTCTGTCTCACCCCTCAGCCCTCGGCAAGTCACCTTCTGACCTCCCCACTTAATGGAAATTCCTCTCCATAGTTATTGGGAATCTCTTAACTGCCAAATCTGAGGGCCTTTGGCCAAGCCTCAACCTTTGGGACCTTTTCTTTGATACTTTTGTCCTCCTTCCCCTCCTCCCCCTTTACTTCCTTCTCTTCCTCCTCTTTTTCTTCCTTTTCTTCCTCTCCACTCCTCCACTTTCTCCTCCTCCCCCTCCTCTTCTTCCTCCTCTTTCTCTTCCTCTTCATCCTCCTCCCCTCTGGCTGTTACTGAACACTCTTATTTACTCTCCAGGAGCCTGCCTTCCTTCCTTCCTTCCCTCCCTCCTTCCCTCCTTCCTTTCTTCCTTCCCTCCTTCCTTCCTTCCCTCCTTCCTTCCCTCTGTCCACATAGATAATTACCCTTACCCGTGAGTGCTCCGCCCTAAAGAATATAAATTTTTATTGCTGAAACCTTGCAAAATCTCTTGGGGTTTATGGCTAGATCTCTTTTTTAAGGACCATGCCTTAAACCCAAATCATTCTGGCTTTCATTGATTGGCCAACAAGAGGTCCCAGCCCAAGCCTCTCTTGGTCGCTGTTTAGGCCCTGATGGCTCAGAGTGAATGTAAATAGTAATTGTTTCTATTTTGGCCAGAAACTCTAAGGGTCTTCCTGTTCCAGATTGATTTTTTTTTTGACTAGATAAAAAAAAGGCCATTCTTTGCCTCATTTGTTACCTAGCCTTAATCACTGAATGGGCTCAATCAAATTGAGAGCTGGGAAAGACCTTAGCTTAAAAAGGCCAAGGTTCGCCACTGCATCCAGGGCCATCTCCAATCATCTCGATCTATATCTGGCCACTGGATCCAGATGGCTCCAGAGGACAGAGTGAGGCTGGTGACCTTGCACAGCTCTGCCTCACTCAAATCAAACTTACTTGCAAGTCATGATATCATTTTCCTGATGTCAAGGTACAATGAACAAACTTACTCTCCAGAAAAAATAAGGGGCTGGCACTGGTTCCATGGTTCCAAACCAGTGGCCTGTAAGAGGTTTGCCCAGTCTGTGTGTGACTCCCCTGAGAAGCAAACCTATGTTCAGGATTATGTCACCCATGAACATGCACTACTGTTTTCAGATTCACAAACTACTAATTAATTTGAGAATATTTCTGAAGGCCTAAGAGTACTTGGTCATGTAAATTTTCAATTAATAGATTACCAGTGGAACAAATATTATCATGTGGAAATTGGTGAAATTTTTGGACAGGAAGGTCTTCCTATTCAAAAAGCTTGGGAACCAGTGGGTATGATGGTCTCTGAGACCCCTGGGTCTCCTGACTTCCAGCCTCTCACCCCTCCAACCCACCCTCCACACAGCTAAAAGTGCGGATCTAACCAGGTCACTACCTTGCTCAAAAGTCTCCACTGGCTCCCTATTGCTTCTGACATCAATTGCAAAGCCTTCTCACTGGCATTCAAACCCCTCTGCTCTAGAACCCTGTATTCTGGCCAAATTGTTTTGCTGCTATTTCTCATAAACAAGGCTCCAAGTCCCAACCCTGGACCTTTGCACCCACTGACCCCTGGGATTAGAATGTGCTTCTTCCTCTGGGAATCCCTGGTTTTCTTCCAAGTACAGCACCAGGGCCACTTCCTACTGAGGCCTTTCCTGATCCCCCAACAACTAGAGCCTCCCCGCAAATAGTCTTGGGTATGTGCATTTACTAGGATGTGCTTCTAAGGTGCACTTAAGGTTTTCTCTAGTAGAATATAAGCATTTGAGGGCACAAATAGATTTTTTTTTTTGTTTTGGTGTCTTCAGGGTCTGGCACATATTAGGAATTTAATAAATGCTTATTGACGAATTGATTGATCTCTTCCAACTCTAATATTTTGGAGTCTAAGCTCTCTCCCAGCTCTCACATTCCATGTTCTAAGGTCCTTCTCACTTGTGACTTTCTGTGTTCTAAGCTACCTCATACTCTGATCTTCCCTGGTCCAAGGCCCCTCCCAGCTCTGACACTCTCTGTTCTAAAGTGCCTGGATCTCCCTGCACTGATAATCTATAAATCTATTCCCAGGGTCTGGGAGGGCACTTCCACCCATAGTGAGACTACATGGTGTTCCCTGGGACCCTGTGCTCCTCCCATCCCCCTCTGCTGGCCCCCAGCTCACCTTTGCACAGATAGTAGGAGCCTATGAAGCTGGTCTTGGTGGGCCGGGGCCGGATCCGCTTCCACGTTTTGTCCTCAGAGCTTCGGATCCTCCCCAGCAGGATGTCCCGTTTACACTTGTGCTCTAGGTCCTCCCGGTAGGTGTAGTCACCAGCCCTGGGACCTGCAGAGAATACGAGGAAGGATCCATGGATCCAGGCATGTGGATGTGTGTGATGAGGGTGAGCCACAAAGGCAGCAAAGGCAAAAGGGAGGACAAGAAGCAAACAGGTCTGAAGGAGGTCAGAGCAGCCTAAAGATCTGTTTCTCTTCTATTATTCAAGTGGCTATTGAAACCCCTCCTCCTCCCAAATCGAAAGCTCTGGCTCCTCATGTGTTCTTTGCTCACATGCCATGTATATGGTGTTAGTCTGAATCCCACTGGCTTCAAACCAATAAACCATGTTAGGCTTTGGAGAGCACAGACAAAAGTGGTAGCGGCTGTTTTCGAGAGGCTTACAATTTAATTGGGGGCAGGGGGGGGGAGACTAGGAGGAATAGGTAGCAATAGCTGCAATTAGGGGAACGGGGAGAAGGCAAAGGGGAGCCATGGGCAAAGTCCTCTCAGGACTCTGAGGACACAGGAAGACAAGGAATCATAATTCACAGGCAACAGTGTCCCAAACAAGAGGTGGTAATGAAACCCATAACCCAAACACGCAAACCGTGAGTATGCAATGAGGCCAATTAGAGATGGCAGCCCCCCATTTATAGCTGAGATTCAGAAGGATGGCACTCCTGATTGGCACAAAGGAGAGGAGGAGGGGGAGGGGGAAGAACTCACCACCAGCACGTGTGGCAAACAATTCAATTAGACAAGCATTTATTAACAGTGCCTGCCACATGCCAAACATAGCGCCAGGTGCTGGGGATACAGAGACAAAAATGAAATAAGCCCTGCCCTCAAGAAGCTTACATTTTATGGGAAAGGAAAGCAAAGATAAGTAGATGCAAAAGATGAAGGCAAAGTAATTTCAGGTAAGGAGTGGGAGCAGGGTGCTAATACCTAGAGAAATCATTGCAGGCCTCATGGAGGAGGCAGCGCCTGAGCTGAGCCTTAAATCTTTCCCTTCAAATCTTGGTATATCTAAAATGTGGCTATGATCAGTGCAAACCTATATGCAGGGCAGCTGGTAATGCAGTGGATAGAGTACTGGACAAGCAATCAGAAGACCTGAATTCAAATGTGACCTCAGATACTTACTAGCTGGGTGACCTTGGGCAAATCACTTGCCTCAGTTTCCTCAAGTGTAAAATGGGCATAATACCACCTACCTCCCAGGGTTATTCTGTAGATCAATTGAGATAATATTTGTAAACTGCTTAACACAACTCACAGCACACAGTAAGGACTATACACTTTTTTTTCAAAGAGAACTCACTCTAAGGGGTGGCTTATGCTCAGAACGCTATGGCAATGGCTAATCTTCCTTTGACGAACAAATGACCCAGCATTCATTATTTAGTTGTGAGTCACCTGAGGTCAAGGATCTATTATTTAACTCATTCCATCTATATAAGACACTCCTTCTATGAAGTTTCCTCAACAGTCCTCCCTGTGAGAGCGGATACTTTCTGAACAACCTCATGTCCACCCCGACCTCTGCTGCCTGGTTGGTCTCCAGTGCTAGAGTGGATCTCTTCCGCACAACACGTGTCCACCCTGACCTCTGCCTCATGGCCAGTTTCCAGCACTCCTGTCCAGCCTTCAGCAGAGAATGCTAAGCAAGGCCTTTCCACTAGCAGAAAAAGGTTTGCTCTGCTCTATCTCTATTCCCTCTTATGGTTCCTGCCTCTTTCAACCCGTCTTGGGAACAAGCACACATGCTGTGAAATGTCTGGCGGGCGCAAATGAGACAGCCAAGGCTCCCAGACAGACCAAGACCCAGTCTAAGCAGGAATCCAATCCAGGACCTTCATTTCCATAGCCTTGGGGCATAACGACTTGAGTAAAGTAAGGCACATGCTAATAGATCCTCTTAATAAATTCTTCCAGAGGAATAAAGTGTAGGTGATATAGGGAGGGAAGTTTCAGTTCAATAGAATGAAGATCTTCACAAGGGAGCTGTCCAGCAATGGACAGGTAACCTTAGGAGCCAATGAGTTCTCTGTCACTGGCAGTGTCTAAGCAGAGGAGGGATAACCACTTGGCATAATTCTGCAGAGGCATAAAATTCATGCCTTTGGAGGGGGCTTGAACTAGATCACCTCTAATATCTCTCCTATTTCTGAGATTCTTTGGCTCTGGAATGCCATGATTCTAAAAGTCTAGACTTCTGAGATCCTGTGATTCTGAGTTGGTCTAGATTTCTAAGATTGCAGATCTATGATTATGTAATCTCTGAGCTTCCCTAAGTCTGTGGCTCTCAAGGTCTATGACCCCGAGATTCTCTGACTGTCTGATTTTCTAGGTTTTGAAGATTCTCTGTGAGTCCAAGATTCCATGAATCTCTGTCTCTGATTCTCTGCCGCTAGAGTGGCAGGAGGAGAGACTGGAGGTGGTCAGGGCATTCCATTACCTGTTTTGGGATAGCAGAGGTGGCAGGCCTGCTTGAAGAGGTGGGTAGAAGCCAGGGGGTTCTTGACAAGCAGGGCGGTATTAGGCATGGTGGACTCTTGCTGGGGCAGCAGGTCGGCCACCTTGGGCAGAGGGGAGTGACTTGTGCTGGCCGGCTAGATACAGGATGGGGAAGAAGAAGGTGAGTGCATTGCCTTAGCCAGAACTTGCCAGCCCAACTACAGACCCAGGGCCTTTGGTTCCTTCTTTCTCTCCCAGCCCAGATCTTTTCTCTGATAATGAAGTCCAGCTAATGTAAAGAACTCAAGAATGTTAGTGTTGGGGAGGGTCAAGCTGCCCAACCTCATAGATGACAAGCCTAGAGCCCAGGAAAGGGGAGAGATTTGCACCTATCTGTGTTTGAAAGGTGGTACAGTGATTTGACTTTGGAGTCAGCAAGACCTTGGGTTCAAGTTCAGCTCCTCCCACATACTGACTGTGTGACCCTAGGTAAGTCACTTAATTATTCTGTGCCACAGGCAACTAAGACAACAAATTATACAGAGTGCCAAGGTGCCTTGGTGGAGGGAATTACCTCATCTAGGATTTCTCTATATCAGGGAAATCGCAGGCAATCCTATCTCTATCCATAAGTTTGAATGAGGACTGGAATCTAGTACCTGTGACTCCCTGGTCCAAGCTCTTTTTGCTAGGTCCTGGGTAGTGCCTTTCTCTAGCTACTGTAAGGAAACCTGGCTCATAGACAACCATGGACCAGTCACTTGTGTTCCCTAGGCTTCGGTCTCCCCACCTGTAAAATGAGAGGATGAGGGCAAACGGGCCCTAAGATCCCTCAGGGCTCCAACATCTTGGGATTCTCTGCTCTTATCTGGGTCTAGGTGGCAGCTACTTCTTCCACACTGGCTCTGACTTTTTTTCTACAGAAGGACCAGAGATCTCATCCTTGTTTCCTACTCCAGCCCCTCCCCATCCCAGGAGGGAGAAGACCCCCTAACAAACACTTGTTCCCCCCCACCCCCGGATGTCCCCAGGGGAACATCACTCACTGCAGGGGCCGGCTTCTGGGTGCTGCTTGGTGGTCGTAGGTCCTGAGAGGAGGTGTCCTCTAGGTGGGGGAAGAGAAAAGGGCATTACTCTTCCTCTGTATGAGGGGTGGCTGAGGTGAAGTGTGGGATGTGGGCTACCCCTGGTTCACTCCTAGTCCCCACATCCTAGTCCCCAGGAGGCCACACTCAGATTCTGCTAGGTAAGGGAGAGGGTGTGAGATCAGAGGAGCAGGGTTCAAATCCTTCCTCTGGTGTTCATGTCTGTGGGAGCTTGGCAGGTCATGCCATATCTGTGGACTTCAGTTTCCTTAGTTTTTAAATTAGGGGTTGGATTTGATGGTCCCTGACAACACAAAATCGGATGTTTATATCTTGTCCTTTCCTTATGTCATGCTGCCAAAGGACAGGGCACCCAGCTCACACTTGGACGGCCTTGCTGAACTCTTCTACGAGTCTGAAAATGAGCCTGAATTCCCTCTCAAAATTTGCTTTGCTTAAAACCCAAGTATACTTTATGACCAGGGTTATTTAAGGGGGTGGCCTATGTTGGTGTGGGCTATATTCAGACTAACAGGGTAAGGTGAAATAAATGACTGATTTCAGGATCTTTATTCTTCCCTATAGGCCATCACACACACACACACACACACACACACACACACACACACACACACACTCTCTCTCTCTCTCTCTCACACACACACACTCACACACACATACACCCACAATGGTGAAGAGGCAAGGCAGAATGGGGGTAAGAGCCCTTCCCTGAGGGTTCAACAGACCTGGGTATGGGTCCAAGTTTTGCCACTAACTCACTGTGTCACCTTCCCTAACAATGGGCCTCAGATTCCTAACCTAAAAAATGAGGACACTAGATCCAACAGTCCCAAAGGTCCCACCCATCACTGACATTCTGTCTTAAAGTTCCTCCCAGTTCTGACATTCTCTGTTCTAGGTCCCCTCCCAACACTTACATTCCATGTTCTAAGGTCCCTCTCAGCATTTACATTCCAAGTTTTAAGGTCCCTCCTAGCTCTGAAATTCTGAGTTCTAAGGCTCCTCCCAACTTAAACATTCCATGTTCTAGGGTCTCTTCCCATGAGCACTTACCTACTGTGAATGAATCAAGTGTGTCCAGGGAGCCCCGGACAGGCCCAAAGCTGTCCAGGGCTTCAAGGTGGGCATCTGTGTATGGAAGCAAGTCCAGAGGATCCAAGGTGTCCAGTGAGGAAGCTGGGGAGTCAAAGGCTTCCAGCATAGAGGAGGCCATCTTCTTGGTGGGGTCCATGACGAGGCCAAAGGATGCAGGGGGCAGTGGATTGGAGACAGGGATGGTGCCACTCACCACAGGGGGCAATAGAGGTGCCCCGCCCGGGAATACAGGGATCCGCTGGGGCATTTCACTGGGTACAGTAGCTGGAATGGTGCCTTGTACCAGAGACTACAAGGAGGTTGGCAACAGGTGGGAGGAAGGAAAGTATGGGGCATGAGAAAGAAGAAGAGGAGGGAGAAACAGAGGGGAAAGGAAGAAGGGGAAAGGAGAGGAGGGGAGAAAAGAATGGGCATAAGGGATAAGGGAAAGAAGAAGAAAAAGACGCATAGAATGAAGAGAGATGGGGGAAGGTCAAGGGAGAAGACAAGGAGAGAGAGAAGGAAAAGGGAATGGAGACAAAAGGGGGAAGAAGGTGGGGAAGAGGGAAAAGTGGAGGAAGAAATAGACAGTTGAGTTCTAAAGAGTTTTTAAATTGTTATTAAATAAAAATAAATTAGTATAATTAATTATAATTATTCATCTAAATAAATAGATCAGATACCCACTTGCCCCCTGCCCTTTCCTCTAGCACATAATCTTATCGAACCAAGGAAATTGTGGGGTCAGTTCCAACCACCCCCTGATGATGGATATTTTATTTTTGGAGCAGAGAAGGCAAGACAATTGAAGTGAAGTGACTTGCCCGAGATCACACAGCTAGTAAATGTTTCTGAGGCTAGATTTGAACTCAGGTCCTCCTGACTCCAGGGCTGGTGCTCTACTCACTTCGCCACCTAGCTGCCCCTGATGATGGATATTCTTAAACAAGTCACTTTCCCCCTCTAGGCCTTAGCGTCCCAAGGAGGGATACGCCTCCTTGGGACAGTATGAGGATTAACGAGATAATAGATGGGAAAATAGGTTGGAAGAAAATCAAAAATAAACGTGTTTTATTTTTGTGGTTATTCTGCCCTATTTTTCTGTATGGGTTGCATCAATAAGATGCAGGGGAAGCTGGGCACACCACAGTCCTGAGACATGGAGGGGATCCTTCGATCCCCCTGGTGGGCAGAGAAGTGGGTGGCACATCTCACCAATGAATCCAGGAGTGAGTCCAGTTCTGGCCCAAAGACATCTCCGTCAGAGAAGTCCTCCATGTTCTCAGGTCCAGCCCCATCGAGAGGGGCCAGCAGGTCAGTAGGGGGAGGGAAAAGGGTTGTGGTGGAGCTCTTGGCCTCAGCGTCAGAAAGGAGAGTGATATCACAGCCAGGGATGGAGGTGGTCATCGGGGCTGTGAGACATCTTAGATCCACAGAGCAGTCTGAGGAAGAGGAAGATGTAGAGAAAGCTCAGCGTTCTCTGGGGGAGGGGTTAGAAAATTCAACCGATCCAACTCAGCAAGCGTTTATTAATCAACTACCATGAGCCCAGCACAGTACAAGGTGATGAGGATACAGGGACAAGAAGGAAATCAGTCCTTGCCTTCAGCTACTCACATTCCACTGGGAGGATGCAAAATGTTCACAGATAAGTAAACACAAAATATAGATTATCACTCATTCTGGGCTACCCCCCCCCCCAAGCTGGCACTCATAATTAAAAGTGGGGTCTGTGGAAGGTGACTGACAGTGTGAGTTCTGAGGACATCCTGTGGCCCTGTACTTGGAATGCTATAGCGCAAAAGCCACCACCAGTGTGTTTCACATTACCAGTCAGCCAATAGACACAAATAGTTCTTAGGGAAGGCATTTATTAAGATAGTAAAGTAAAAACAGCCTAGGGCTAAGTTATTTAAAACCTTGCATAGATGTGTCCCATTTTTGCTTGTCCAATGGGATTAATTTGATCAGATAAAGGTGTATAGATATTGGGTAATAGGCAAATCTCTGCAGCTGGTTTGACATCTAGTGATGACTCTGTGATTCCAGTCTTGGCCTTCTGGAGATTGGTCAAAGATCAAGTCCCTTATGTAGTCATAGTGAAAATAAAGTACTTTCACATGGGGAGAGTGAGACATTAACAATTGGGAGTTGGGAGGTGGGATCAGAGGAGGCTTTCTGTAGAAACAGGCCTTGAAAGGAGCTTGGGATTTGAAGATGTAAAGGTAAGGAAGGAGAACATGGAGAAGCGGGATGTGGAACATTGAGGAAATGGCACACAGACAAGCTTGGCTAAAACTTGAGTGCAGAAAGCAAAAGAATGTGAAATCTTGCAAGAAAAAAAAAAAGAGTAGAACTAGATTGTGAAGGATTCCAAATGTCAAAAAGGATCATTTTTACTAGAGCCTAGAAGCGACAGTGAAGCTTCTTTGGTAACAGAGTGACATGATGACGTGATCAGCCTGGCACTTTAGGAAACCCATTTTGAAGGCTGGGGGGGGGGGGTTAGACTGGACTGAGGAGAAACTGGAAGACCAGGAGAGAGGTGATAGGGGCCTGAACTATGGTGATGGAAGTGTGAGACGAAAGGAAGGAATCACTGAGATGTGGGGAAGACAGAATCAGTAAGACTGGGTGCTGGGTTGAATAGGTGAGGTGAGGGAATGGGAGAAGTTAGGAAGGACACTGAGGTTTCAAGACTGGGAAGCCCTCTCTGGTACCCCTAGCCATGAATTACGTTCCTCCTCAGACCTCATGTAGTACATTGTTTTTGTTCATAAGCTCCACTGTGAACTGGCAATATTATTTTTATTGGTTACTGAGATGTGTGTGTGTATATGTATGTGTGTTTGTGTGTGTGTATATATATGTATATGTGTGTCTGAATATATGTATATGTATGTGTTTGTGTGTATATGTACGTATGTGTGTGTATATATGTATGTTTGTGTGTATATGTATGTGTGTATGTGTGTATATATATGTATGTGTGTTTGTGTCTGTGTGTATATATATACATATGTGTGTTTTTGTGTGTGTATGTGCATGTGTGTGTGTGTACCATTTGGGCCTCATAACAATTCTGTAGGGAGATGCTATTATTATCCCTATTGGCAGGTGAGGAAACTGAGGCACAAAGATAAAGCAATTTCTCCAGGTTCTAATAAGCATCTGAGGCAGGATTTGAACTCAGGTCTTTTCTGATTCCAAGTCTAGCATTCTATCTGCTCTACTGCCTAGCTAGGGACCAGGGATAGAGCTTTTGGTTAAGAAGGCAGGGATATCAAGTACTCCCTCTCCCATGGAGGACCCTACTAGAAAATATAAGGAATATTAAAAGAGCTGGGAAAGATTGAGTCACTTCCTGAAATCAACTCAAGGTTTAGGTTTCCTAATGGCAGGACCCTCCCCAAAGGCAGGTTCTAGGCTCTAGATAGTCTTGGGTCTCCTTCTCTTGACCCATCCCTCTAGACCTCCCTGCACCTGGGACGGAATAAGCCCCACCCCCTCATCTCCCAGACAAGGTTGAGGACTCTACCTGTTTCGATGTCATCTATAGACCCAAGTCCATTGGATGTTCCCTGTGGAGAGAAAGAGGAGATTGTAATATCAGGAGAGATGTGGGTGGCTACAAATGTGGCCATCTATTCCATGTACCTGAATGTCTTCTCCCATTAGAACGTAAGCTACTTGAGGGCAGGTATTACTTTTGCCCTCCTTTGCATACCCAGTACAAAGCACAGTGTCTGGTACACAGTAAGTGTTTAATAAATGCTTGTTGACCAAAACAAGGAAAGGGAACTCCAGTGTTCCCTCATGCTCGGAGGCGGTGGGGGGGGGATCTCATTTTATGCCCTTACCATCTCCCTGTCTTAGACTAGTAGCCTGCCAGCTCTCATTTCATTATTCAAAAGGGTCAAGTATGGAATGTGTATGTGTGTGTGTGTGTGTGTGTGTGTGTGTGTGTGATAGTCATAAAAAAGATGGAGAGAAGAGGCCACGATGATCACACCACAGGTGGCTTTGGAGGTGGCTGAATGACTGGACCCAAGGAACAGTCATTAGTGGCACACTGTCTACCGTGAGGGAGGACTGTAGTGGAGTGCCCTGGGACTCTGTCATTAAAGGGAACAAATTTATAGATGACCCACGAGCCACGAAAGAATGCTAACAGGTTGCACAACCAAACGAGCATCTTAAGCTAGAATGATGAGCCAAATCTAGTGCAAAGAATTTTAATTGAAAAATCAAAGTCTTGGACTTGGGTTAAAAAAATTGTCTTCACATCAAAAGAAGAGAATGTGGCTAAGTCACATTTGAAGGAAATATTGATCGACAAGCCTTTATTAAGTGCCTCCTGTATGCCAGGCACTGAGCAAGGTGCTGGGTATAGGTGACAAAAATGAAAGCAGTTCTGCCCTCCAGAGGATAAAATCTATGGAATAAGTCCTCAGGGTTTTAACAGACTGCAAGCTTTGCCCGGGAGTCAAAACCTTAAACTAATCTGCTTATTTTGGTGTTAACTTCCAATGTGACCAGACCAGAGTTCAGCGACTTGTCTGGAACTTATATTCTTAAAACACTGCCTAGGACACTAAGAAGTGTCATGACTTGCCCAAGGTCACATAGTTAGGACCAGTCAGTGGGATGATTGGAACCCCGGCCTTCTCAATGCCAAAGCAGGGCTCCTAACCAATGCACAACGCTGCCTCTCTACCTTGATCTCCCACCTGGGAGGTTGGTGGATGGCATATCAAACAGGAAGGGGAAATTTGAAAGAAAGTTTGGGGAAGAAAGACAATGGGAGAAATGACTTGGTTTAGGGATGTTCATAACCACTGAGGATCCTGGGATTCAGGGCAGGGAGAGGAGGCAGACAGCACGGAGGCCAGCTTCTCCCCTCCGTGGACGGCTGAAGGTTGGAGAAGAGGACCAGAGCTGGAACGACCTTAGAGGTCACTCTGACCCTCTCATCTTACAGATAAGGAAACTGAAGCTCCGATTGGTCAAAGGAGCCGAGAGCTAGAGTGGGAGGGACCTCAAAGCCAGCTGGCATTACTCCTTCATGTGGCTTCAAGGCCCTCTGGGATGGACCTCCCCGGCCCAGGGAGTAAAGGCAGAAAGGGCAATCCATGTGGAGAGATCCATGCAGCCAAAGGTGCTAAGGCAGGAAGGAGTTTGGTTCAGGGAAGAGTCCAGAGTAAAAGGTATAGTTTAGAGAGTAAAGCATATCATATCCAGTTCTCTACATCCTTGAAAAAATGGCTTCCCCCTTTCTAATTACATTTAGCTCAGACTCATGATAAAGCAGTTTACCTCTAAGCTGGGGATCCAGACCCACAAAGGGACTGAGCACAACCAGCTGAAGGTTAAACATTAGCCAGAGAACCCACTATTTTCATATCAGAGAATCACAGACTTCCTGGGGCCATTGCGTCTGATCCACACCTGAACATCCTTGACAAATCTCCATTCATCTTGTGCTTGGAGACGTTCAGTGATGGAGGAGTCACTGCTCTTGGAGATGGGCCATCCCAGTTTTGGACAACTGTCATTATTAGGAAGGCAGCTAGATGGCGCAGTGGATAGAGAGCGAGCCTGGAGTCAGGAAGACCTGAGCTCAAACCCAGCCTCGGACACTTAGTAGCCGTGTGACTCTGGGCAAGTCACTTTACCGTTTGCCTCAGTTTCCTCATCTATCAAATGAGCTGGAGAAGGAAATGGCAAACCAGTCCAGTATCTCTGTCAAGAGGTGACCCAAATGGGATCATGAAGAGTCAGACACGACTGAAATGACTGAACAATATTGTTAGGAAGTTCATCTTTTACCTTGATATGAAATTCGTGTCTCTCCAGCTTCTTCTCCCTCCACTGTTCTGCTCTCTGGAGCCAAGTGAACAAAGACTGCCCCCTCTCCTATTGGACATCCCCTTCAAATACAAGTCATAGTTGAGTATCCCTGATTCCTTCAATGAGTTTTTTTCTTTGTCCTCCTGAATCCTCTTTCTCTGGAACTACTCCGTGTCCTTCCTAAAATGCAGTATCCTGAACCAAACACAATCCAAGCCAAGATGATCACGCCACACGTGCCAGGCGAGCACTGTCCTCCATAGGAGCCAGGTCTGGGAAGGTACAACTTCCTGTCTTATTCTGCACTTCAGACCTCTAAGGTCCTTCCAGCTCTGGTCCCCTTCTCCGACCTTCAGCCGTCCACGGACGGGAGAAGCTGGCCTCCGTGCTGTCTGCCTCCTCTCCCTGCCCTGAATCCCAGGATCTTCAGCGGTTATGAACATCCCTAAACCAAGTCATTTCTCTCATTGTCTTTCTTCCCCAAACTTTCTTTCAAATTTCCCCTTCCTGTTGGATGTGCCATCCACCAACCTCCCAGGCTCCCAGGTTCACTGCCTCAGCATAAACTTGGATTCCTCCCTCTCCTTCTCCCTCTCCCTCAGCCCATATAACCAAGCAGGAGCCAAATCTTGTTTCTACCTCCACAAAATCTCTCCCATTTGACCCCTTGGGGGGAGGGGAGGAGAGGGCCAGCTATGGGGTGCCATAGGGCACAGAGTGCTGGGCATAGAGTCAGGAAGACCTTAATTCAAAACTGGCCTCAGATACTTCCCAGCCATGTGACCTTGGAAAAGTCACTTCACCCTGCTTGCCTCAGTTTCCTCATCTGTAAAATGAGCTGGAGAAGGAAATGGCAAACCTCTTCAGTATCTCTGCCAAAAAAGCCCCAAGGGATCACAAAGAATTGGACAGGACTCAACAACAACAACAACCTGGGGTTGGGAAGGGCTGTCTTCTAATGGACATGGGGCTGGCAGCCTCAAGGGAGGATTTTCTCTCTCTGTCTCTGTCTCTCTCTCTCTTTCCTGTGTGGTCCCAGGGAGAAGAAATGGAAATAATGTGTAGGAGTTAGAGGCAGGCAGATTTTGGCTTAATGTGTTCTTTTCTTTTTTTCTCTTTTTTTCTCTTTTTTTATTTTATTTTATTTATTTTTTTTTTTAGGAGGTGAAGTGGAAGGAAGATCTGTAAATTCAGCCCTACAGGGGATGCCTGGCATGGAAACTTCCTTCACTGAGGCAAATCACAGCTCCTCCTTCACATAAAGTGCTAGGGAAGTATCTGGAGGCACTGAGACATTTTCAGAGGCAGGATCTGAATTTGGTTCTTCTAGATTCCAAGACCAGCCCAGCCACTGTCCATGCCCCAAGGATAGCACCATTAACAGCTGAAGCTTCCATTGTGATTTAAAAGTCGCAGAACAGTGACCTCTTGTGGTAGCTGGTGTATGACTTACTATTCCCATTTTGTAGATGGGGAAACATTGGGAGGGGAAGGCACTCTGTCCATGATCCCAGAGCAGAAAGGTCCACATATATCATCTCGTTTGATCCTCCAGGGAACGCGATCAAACACTGCTCCAAGCTGTTCCTTTTCTAATTCACTCAAGAGACTCGTTTCACTTTCTCAAAGTGATCACTGGATCTTTACAGTCAGCAGGAACGGCTCCCTTACCCCAGAGAAAAACTCTCACACCCATCTTACAGATAAGGAAACTGAGTGACTTGTCCACAGTCAGACAGCAAGAATTTCTTCAAACAGAAGCTGAAATTCCCTTAGATTGTCCAGGAGATTCTTGCCCAAGTATACACTGGACTAGATGGTTACGAGGTCCTTTTCTGTTCTGTGATTCCATGGACAGCGCCCCAGAGATGTCTGCCAAGCTTATCACCTGCACTGGTCGTTACTTCAAAATTGCCATCATTTCCAGACCCCCTGCTGAATCACAAGGGACCTCAGTCTTCCTGAATACTGCATTTCCATATAATTGCTTTCCTTTGTAATCCTCTATATTTTATTTTGTGCATTTAATAAGAATTTTGTTGTTCAGTTGTTCAGTCCTGTCCAACTCCTCCTCATCCCCTGGACCACAGCATGCCAGATCCTCTTCTCTACTATCTCTCCGAGTCTGTCCAAGCTCACAGTCATTGTTTCCGTGCTGCCTTCGATCCATCTCATCCTCTGTCGTCTCCTTCTCCTTTGCCTTTGATCTTTACAACATCCGGGTCTTTTCCAGTAAAACCCATCTTCTCATTATGTGGCCAAAGTATTTAAGCTTCATGACATGATATGATATGATATGATATGATATGATATGATATGATATGATATATTACATTACATATTATATCATATGATATAATAATTATGCTATGTTACATTATATTATAAGATTGTTATAATATGCTATATTATGCTAATAGCTAGCATTCATAGAACACTTTAAGGTTTACAAAGCACTTATCAAATATTCCATTTGATCCTTAGAACAACTCTGGGAAGTAGGTATTATTGTTATCTCCACTCTGCAGTTAAGGAAACTAAGGCAGACTAAGGTGAAGTGACTTGCCCAGGGTCACACAGCTAGGAAGTATCTGAGGCAGGATTTGAACTCTGGTCTTCCTGACTCTGCCATCAGGCTGCCTCTCTCCACTGACGGGGCCACCACTCCACTTCAGATCCCATTGCCTCCCATTGGACCACCGTAGTGGCCTCCTGGTGGGTCTCCCTTCCTCCAGACTCCCTCCTCTCCAACTCAATCCTCCCCTTGGCTGCTCAAATGACTTTTCTAAACTACATTCTAGTGAGATCACTCCCCTAATCAAGGATCTTCATTAGCTCCCCAGTTCCTTTAAGATACAAAATCCTCAATTGAAGCCCCCCAAATCCAGCTCCTACTTTCCTTTTCTTATTTCCTTTTACTCTCCTTCACATATTCTCTGTTCTCGCCAAAATGGTCAATAGCTGTTTCCCATGCACAATTTTGTATCCCCATTCTGGAATGAATTCCTGCCTCACTTCTGCTCAGTGTACAGAGCTTGGGGCCTGGAGTCAGGAAGATTCCTCTTTCTGGGTTCAAATCTGACCTCAGACACTTACTGGCTGTGTTACCCTGGGCGAGTCACTTAACCCTGCTTGCCTCAGTTTCCTCATCTGTCCAATGAGACAGAGAAGAAAATTACAAACCACCCCAATATCTTTGCCAAGAAAACTCCACATTATTATACTCATTTTAGAGAAGAGGAAACTGAGGCTCAGATGGGGGAAATGGTTGACCCCTGGTCTCATTTATCTAGTAAGCAGAAGAGCTAAGACTCAAATCCAGATCTTCTCTTTTCCACTAGAGTACAAATCAAGGGAAGGAGATGAGAAGGGACTGGCCAGAATGACACTCAGACCATGAGAGGAATCACAACTCACTTTCCTTTTTGAGTCTGGGCAATGATAGGAACCCAAGGCATGTGCACACACTGAGCACACCCTCCTAGTGAGAAAAGCAAAGGCTCCATCCTACCTGATCTGATAAGGGTGCCGAGGTGCCGTTACTGAGCAGTGAGAAGGTTTCCAATTCCTGTGGGGGGGGAGGGGGAGAGGGAGGGGGAGAGGGAGGGGGAGAGGGAGGGGGAGGGGGAGAGAGATGAGATTATGGACAATATCATCATGACCACACCAGCTCTCAGAGTGAGACTGGACAGAATCAAATCCTGCTGTCTCATAGAGGCAGAGATGGGACAAATTCTGCAACTGTCTGCTCCCCAGAATCAGGGCTCTTACCTATTGCCTTATTTCTCTCTCTCTCTCTCTCTCTCTCTCTCTCTCTCTCTCTCTCTCTCTCACACACACACACACACACACACACACACACACACACACAGCAGTCTTCCTTGCTAATACTTACCTGCCCCTAGGATCTCCATCTAAAATCCCCAACAGGCTTCGTTCATATAGACCATCATTACTGAGGTAGGCAATGAGGCTCATCTACATGGACTTTAGAATCTACATAATACATACATACACATGCCTGTGCTTTTAGCATGTGCACATCTCCAAGCACACTCATCCATTTTCCAATCCTTAAGTATTCATTTTAATTCTACCCCTTCCAGGAACCCCTAGCTGCCTCCCCCTGCCAACCTCCACCACACCCCTTTATTGCCTAGAATATTTTTAAAGGCACTTGTCATTTTGAATTCTACATATATATATAATTATACCATGCTGCCTATGCTCTAGCCCTCATGGCCATCGGTGGCCCCCACCCAAGAACCCTGGACTCTGCTCCTAGGGTCCTAGGCTCTGATAGGTGACCTTTTACCTTCTCCTGCCCAGAACCAGGCCTCCATGGCCACTTCCTGGCTATCCTTTACCACAGTTCCTCAGAGGGACTGCACCTCCACTTCTAGTCCTCTATGTGCTCTCTTCCCTCATTAGAATAGAAGCTGCTGGAAGGCAGGACCTGTCCTGCTTGTTTGTATTTAGATACCCAATACTGTGCTTAATAAATTCTAACTTTCTGTAGTAGGAAGGCCGAATTTATGACCTCAAAAAGGATTATATGTATATATGAATGGTTCGAAATCGCAAGGTATATAGAATTCACTAAGTAGAGGGCATCAGAACATTTATTTAGGGCCCGCAGTGACAGATTCACGAACTAGCCTCCCCATTCCAATATTGTGATCACAAGCCTCCAGGCCCAATAAGCCCGCCTCACAAGAGTAGCCAGGAGGCCACAGAAAAACAAGATGGCATAAATCATATTCACTGGCCTCAAGTCCTTGCTCGAACTCCTGGGTCCACACACAGGTCGGCTCTGCTTCCGCAGCTAAGCAGGGGGAGCTGCCTCCTGGCTCACCTCTCCTCGCAGCCAAGCCTCTGGCGTTCTCAAATCCCGCCTCAACGACCAGAGACCAGAGACCTTTGGTTCTCGAGTTGGTCCCTCTTAAGTCATTAATCTATGCCCACACAGGTTTCACACCTGATAAGGCTTTGGGCCTGGGGCTTAGCACTTAACAGGTGAAAGTACTTTCAAGGTAAACAAAAGCCAAAACTCCTGAAGTACCTTTCACTCAAAGTAAACAAAATAAACAAAAGCCAAACTCCTCGAGGGCACGCGTTAAACTAAGCCCATTTTGCCTTACTGGCACACTTTCTCTCTGTATCTTCCTCTGTCTACCTCTCTCTGTCTGTCTCCCTGACTCTGTCTTTCTGTCTGTCTGTGTTTCGCCAACCTAGATCCTTCTAAAGTAGCCATCTCATCTCCCAACTAGGCTGGAAGAATTCTTGGCTATGTGTGATTCTGTTGAACAAGGTCCCTTGGTACCTAGGACAGGGGCTTCCTTAGCATTTGAAGATGACCATGATGACAGTCTCCTGGTCTCTCTTGTTCCACAGACAAAATAATACTATAAGTTCACGCTCTTAGCAAAGGCCACTGTGGTGCATGCAATTCATGAAATCAAATCTGGGGGCTTTGGCATTAGACACCAGGAATGCGCTGTAAGAGACCATGGAAAATGGGGGACAGGACCCCAGAGGCCCTTCAGCTTACAAAGGAGGAAACCAGGGCCCAAGGTCCCCCAAGTGTCAGAGCTGGGATCTGAACTCTGCTCTTCTGGCTCCAGAGCCGAGGTTTTGCTCCAGCTTCATGACACCCTTCTTAAGGGAATTCCCAGTTGGGCTTTAAGAGACACATTACCTGGGGAGGATGAATTATAGGCATTCTCTAAAGGACATCTAAATCAATCACAGATTGGCAGACATATATTAAAGGGTGAACAGGCAAAAAAAAAAGTAATTCTAGTCTTTGCTAAGTCAATGCTCATTAATCTTCCATGAACCCAAATGGCTCAGGGTGGTGCATTCCATTGTGCCAAAGAATGCAACCCCTTGCAGCATGGAATGTGTTAGGGGGGTCCGGGCAACCCGGCCAATGGTTTAGCAGACCCAGGCAATCCTAGGAGCATAAAAGGAAAAGAAAGGTCCACCTTCCTCCTCCTCCAAGTGGGGCCAGAAGCACAGGGGCTCTCAGGGTCATAGGATCTTGGATTTCCAGGTGGAAGGGACCAGAGCCCAGCTAGACAAAGGGGAAGTGACATGTCCAAGGTCGCACGGGTAAATCGAGGCAGAAGTGTGTCGGGCAACAAGAGTCCACACAGAATGATCAAAGCCTTCTCCTGCCTCCAGCCCCCATTGAGATCCCTAACCTCACCTGCCAGGACACTTAGTCTGTCTCCGATTTAGTATGTGAGCCTGTATCAATGTCTTGAAAATCTCTTTCCGTATGGAGTCTTAATCTCCCTGAAAGATGGTCACAGCCCTAAGCATCCTGTGCCATGTACCTCTTCTCTGTCCCACACAGTTCCAGCACCTGTCCTGCAGCTCCGGAAATCCTGGTGGCTTCCACACCTTGGGGCTGGGAGGCACCTTATATACCTGCACCTCAGAAGTGACTTGGGAAACAGATGATCAGAGATTCTCTGCAATCTACTCATCTCTGGCTTAGACTGGGCCACCCTGATGACTATGAAATCACAGGAAATCACCTAGCAAAGCTATAAGCCTGAGCAGCAAACTCCCTGCCTCCTGGGAAGGAGGTCTCAGTGCCCATTTCCCCTCCCCTTCCCAATCCCTCCCACCTCTACCGCCCAGGGCTCCTGCCTACCTGAGGTCTCTTATATGCTTTTCGGCAGGGCAACCTCAGCTTCTGGGCCAGCTCCCGACTGAGCTGGGTGACACTTTCATCCTGAGGGAGGAAAGGAAGTGTTAATTAAGAGGGAGAAAAAAGGCTGAGTTGCTTGAGTCCCCAACAGGAAAAGAAATGCTGAAATCTGGACCCCTTCTCTGCCTACCCCCCAACCCGGGCCTGCCTCTGTCTCCCTCACCTTTACCCTCCACCTGGCCAGTTCCCAGGTTCTTCCGCAAGCCCTCCTCCCCCATCTGAAAACTGGAGCTGAAGCCAGCTTGTACCAATTTGTGAGATCTGGTTGTTAAATTTTCAGTGTAAGCATTTACGCCTCAGAAATAAGCAAACATTACAAATCAAAGTTTGAGTTATTATTTTGTCGATCGTCTAGAATTAAGTGATGGAGAAATATTGCAGATTAAATTTTAAAGTGTGTCTTGCTTTTTGGAGAGCCAATTGTTAAACATTTATCAGTATATCCCTGGTTACATGAATCAAGTGGATGTACTTTGGGGCTTTTTCAGAGGTTAAAAAAACGCCTACCCTCTGCCGCCTCCAGCCCAACCTCCCTGGCTCTGCTGTCTTCATGAGAGGTCAGGGATCCTTAACAGGACCACAGCTCCTGGGCAGTGATCTAGAGTCAACTCTTGTTCACTTCGTGAACTATCCCTGTTAGAAGGGAAGCTCCTCAGGGGCAGAGACTTTTGTTTTTGTCTTTGCATCCTCAGAACCTGGCACAGTGCTGGGCACACATGAGGCACTTAATAAATGCTTGTTAATTGATCAACTGACTGACTGATCTAAGGCAGTGGTTGGCGAATTACCTTTAAAATCAGCCCAGTGACCTCCATGGCCTCTTCCTGCTCTAGGGTTGGTCACGAGTTTTAGCTATTTTTATCACTGACAGAAAAAAGATGGCCCGAAAAGGGAATATCCAAAGGAAGGTATGGAAAAACCCAACCCAGCATATCAGATCATGGTGTGGTGGAAAAAGATTGGGCTGGGAGGCCAGAGAGCTGGCTCTGTTCCTCACTCTGCCACTTACTCTATGCTATGTGGCCTTTAGGCACGTCCTTTTATCTCTCTAGGTCTGAGTTTCCTTCTCTGTAAAATGGGAGGATTGGAAGGGATGCTCTCCAAAGACTCCCAGCTCTGCCATCCCCTGTTCTCAGGCCCCTTCCAGCCCTGACATCCCCTGTTCTGAGGCCCCTCCTAGCTCTGACATCCCCTGTTCTCAGGCCCCTCCCAGCCCTGACATCCCCTGTTCTCAGGCCCCTCCCAGCCCTGACATCCCCTGTTCTCAGGCCCCTCCCAGCCCTGACATCCCCTGTTCTCAGGCCCCTCCTAGCTCTGCCATCCCCTGTTCTGAGGCCCCTCCTAGCTCTGACATCCCCTGTTCTGAGGCCCGTCCTAGCTCTGCCATCCCCTGTTCTCAGGCCCCTCCCAGCTCTGACATTCCCTGTTCTAAGGCCTTTCCTAGGTTTGAGTCCATGACCAACGTTTTCCAAAGCCAGATATGTTGTCTTTGGATTATCTGTGTCACTGTCTCAAAGAATCTCCTTCCTCCTGTTAATCAACCCACAAATATTTACTTGGGTTTGGTGCTGAGATAAATACAGAAGCATAAGACATGACTGTTGCCTGCTGGGAGGTTTGAGGCAAGGCGCACCTGCACCAGTAAGCACCTTCTAAACCTTCTGCCCTGATAGAAATGTAAGTTATTATCATGATGGCTAATAGTAACGTTAACACAGCATTCAACAGGGCGGCGCTGCTGCGAATGTACCAAGACCGCCGCAGGCATTCGATTCTCTCTGGTCAAATGAGATAACGTTCATGTCGTTCAACTGTTCTCAGGCATCTCCAATTCTTCGTGACCCCATCTGAGGCTTTCTTGGCCAAGACACTGGAGTGCTTTTGTCATTTCCTTCTCCAGCTCATTTTACAGATGAGGAAACTGAGGCAAACCGAGTTAAATAAATGACTTGCCCAGGGTCACACAGCTACTATCTGAAACTGACTCATCTTCCTGACTCCAGACCATGTAGCTGCCCTGTGACATTTACAAAACACATTGCAAATCTTAAAGTACTGTACAAATGGTAATTATCATTACTATTATCGTTACTTCTGTCAGTAAAATGGAGACAACAGTGAAGCTTCCTTAAAGAAAGGGTAGCCTGAGGATCAAACAGAAGCAGATGGCTCAGGGCATATAGATGGAAGGTAAGATATACACTAAATATTTAAATAGCAGTGCAAATAACACCATATTGTATTTGTATGGGGGGGGAGGGGAGGAGACAAGTCAAGGAAAATGACTATTGTCTGACGTAGACAGCTTGACTTTAGAAACAATAGAGAGAAGGTAGAACTACTCAGTTCCCATTTGGCTCACAACTCTGCCCAGGAGAATTAACTCCAGATTGGAAAGGATGGCACTAATACAGTTAAGAGGAAACCAAAGATACATTAGGAGATAGGAAGAAAACTCCATTTAATGTAGGAGCTCTCAACCTGAAGCCCATGAACACTATGGGTTTTTTTTTTTAAGAAATATTTTGATAACTGTATCTAAATAGAATCGGCTTCCTTTGTAAGCCTATGTATTTTATTTTATGCATTTTAAAATATTATTCTGAGAAGTTCACAGGCTTCACTAAGAGATCCAGGACACAAAAAAGGGGGAAGAAGGCCTCTTCTAATGGCTCAAAATTAATTTGAGTCACCTGATCCCAGTGTACTTTATTGGGATTATAAGAACTTGTAGCTGAGATGCAAACTAGCTTTGCATTCTTATTCTGTGACTCCAATCACATACACAACCTGACAGTCATACTAGACTACCAGCTGTTCCCCAGACTTGAAATGCCATCTGCCACCTCCATGCAGATGCCCAAAGCATTCACACCTCACCTCTCTCTCACCCTTCAGTACCTTCATTTTTTTTCAAGGCTCAGTTTGGGTATCACCTTCTCTATGTATCTTCCCCTGACTCACTCCCCACCTTGCTCCTCAGCTTGTCCTCAAGCATTCTGCATGGCTCTCTGTTTTGCCCCCATCACTTCCTACCTCATATTATAATTATCATTTTCTCCATGGGAAATGCCAACTCTAGAAACTGTTACCCAGCATTTTTCACGATCTCAAAAGTAGTCACTCCTTACATTGCTTTTATAATGAAGAGAAAAGTCAGGCTGTGTTTGAGTGGCACATTTTCAGAAGTCAGCTATGAGCAGTGCCTGGGACATGGGATATTCCACCCCCCCATCCCACCCCACCCCCCTCCATCTAGACATATTCTCCCCATCCTGCAGGGCCAACTTAGCATCGTGCCTCCCCATGTCTGCTGTGCTTATGATGGTACCACAGATCTAGAACTGGAGGGAACCAAAGGTCATCTAGCCCAACGCCCTCACTGTACAGCTGGGGAAACTGAGGCCCAGAGAGCACAGCTAGCATTTCTACAGTCTGTAAGGTTTGCAACATACTTGCCACATGCTATTTCATTTGCTCATTATCCCCATTTTACAGATGAGGAAACAGAAAAGTTAAGTGATGTGCCCAGAGTCACACATTAGAGGGAATTTTCCAGCCCAATACTCCATCCTTTACCCCAGGGTAAGACACTTTTCACTTGTTACTTTTTGGAGGCAATTGGGGTTAAGTGACTTGCCCAGGGATACACACATAGCTAGTAATTATCAGAGGCAGCATTTGAACTCAGGACCGGTGCTCTATGTCCTGTGCCTCCTGGCTGCCCCACACTTTTCGATTTTTAAAGGGCTTTCTCATTCATTATCTCATTTGATCCCCACGCATGCCTGGTGAGGTAAGCAAGCTAAGCGCTATTATTCCCATTTTTCAAATAGGAAAACTAAGGTTAAGGAGGAAAACTGACTTGCCCAAAGTCACACAGCCACCAAGTGGCAGAGTCGTTATTTGAATCCAGGTTTGCTGACTTCTAAACCAATGCTCCTTCCACTATGGGTATAGGGCATAACCCCAGCCCAAGGTCAGGCACACATAACTGCTTAGTAAGCACTGCACAAATGGATGAGTTAATACATGAAAGGCTGGATGAACTGATGAATTTGGAGGCAGTGACCGGTGGGCAGAACAAGGGACATCAGGATGCTCCACTTCCCATATTAACCCCCACAGTGACCAGCTGCTGCCTCCCTTTGGTCTTCCCTTTCCCATAGTCACCCTTCCCTAAGACCAGGCAGGACAAGAAGGACAAGGGGACCCATGAGCTAGGAGGGACCTCCAAGGTCTACTCTGACCTTTACAGATGAAGAAACTGAGGCAAAGTGGTTAAGTGATTTGCCCAAGGTCACACAGGCAGGAAGCATCAGAGCTGGATCTGAACCCAGGTCCTCTCATTCCAAAGCCTGCTCTTTCTACTGTGCTCTGGGGGATCCAAAACAAAATAAAACACGCCCAACATGTGATCACTGTCGAAGAACTGCCTTCTTTGGAAACTACATGAGATAAACTGTCATTTGTTGACCTACTGTGTGCCACCCTACCCTAACTTGGCCTGCCTTGCCCTCTCAGTTTCTCTGCCCGGACCACACTTGGGTGCCACCCTGTACCACACCCTTCTCTGCCAAGGTGGGCTGCAGCCCAGCCCCCCTACCCTCACTTGCCCTGCCTATTGGGCCATCTGGCCCCAACACACTCACGTGGGGGAGGGAGATGGAGCATGTTTTACTGCACTCATAGGCTTCCTTATGGCGCCCCAGCTCATTCAGGGAACTGGCTTTTCGGAACAAAGCTCGGATGTTCTCTGGGTCCAGCCCCAGGGCCTTCTCGCTGTCTTCCAGTGCCTTCTCATACAGCCCCTAAGAGCAAGAAGGGAACACCTGCTCCCACCCATACCTCCATCCCCAGACCAGGCTACAGCCTGTGCTCCCACCCACACCTCCCTCCCCAGTCCAGGCTACAGCCCCTGCTCCCACCCACACCTCCCTCCCCAGGCCAGGCTATAGTCCCTGCTCCCACTGACACCTCCCTCCCCAGTCCAGGCTACAGTCCCTGATGCCACTCACATCTCTCTAGGTTGAAAGAACCCAACCCCAGAGCTCCAAAGCCAGGGGTCCCCTAGCCAGGACACAGAGGTGTGGGCTGGAAGGAAGTTAATGGTTTGGGAAGAAGAGAGTTTGGAGCTTAGAGAGATTTGGAAAGAGGGTTGGGGGAGGAGGCTGGGAGCTTGGAATGGAGAACTTGGGAAATATAGTAGGACCAGCACACACAGAGAAGACAGACTAGCTCTTGTCAATATAGGGTCCTCCACTGAGCGTGTTGGGGGTATAACAGCCATTGGGCTCCCCTCGTGGGGGGTGGGGGCAGGGAAACAGAATACAGGACACCCAGCAATACCAAGTTGTTCTGTCTTCTGTCCCACACCCCACCTGAGCCTATGCCTCCATTAGCCAAAATAATCACATCGATGTCCATTTCTACGGGGTTCCCCTCTTCAGACAGGAAGGCACTGTCTCTAGTCCCCAGCGCTTAGCCCAGAGCCTGTCACATCGTGGGCACTTAATAAACATCTATTGACTGATCACTTGCTGAAGCCTCTCAAGGTTCCTTCCTTCCCACAGCCTTGAAAAGCAGATAAATAAGAAGGATGAGCTGCCTTTTAAGGAAGAAGCTGAGGTTTCCAAAGACCAGAATGAAGACTCGAGGACAGGCCCCGTAAAACTGAGGTTAGTGATCTGCCCACTTCCCTCCACTGGCTCCCTACCCCGGGCAGTAACATGGGGGCTCCACAAAAATGCTGGAAGATCCTCGAAGAAGGGCAAAATCATGAAGTGGGAAGAGTGCTGGACCTGGATTCGAAACCGACCTCTGTCAAGCTGGAAAGAACCGTAGAGGTCAGCCAATCCAAGCCTTCCTTTGACAGATAGGAAACGAGGCTCAGAGGGGTCAAGTGGCTTGGCCATGACCACACTTACAACCTACATGACTTTGAGCGCATTCTACTTCAATATGCTTCAGTTTCCTCACCTGTAAGAGAGGGCTGTACTATCTGGCCTCTGAGGGCCCATCCAGCTTGAAATCTATGATTCAAGATTCTTAGCTGTATGACCCTGTGCAAGTCACTTAACCCCTCTAAGGCTCAGTTTCCTTATCTGTAAAATAGAGATGATAATCTTCGTAGTCTATGGACCACAGGGTTTTGGGGGGACTTTGAAAACTTTAAGATGCTTTAGAAAAGTAAACTGCCATTTTCATCTCATTTTTCTCCTCTTTTCCAATGGAGTCCAGATAGAACCAGCCCTAAAACAAATCCCTCTCCTGACGTTTTGTTTTCCATTTAATGTTATGTTATGTTACTATGCAGGTAGACAAACATTTGTTGTTGTCGTCATGTCTAACTCTTCATAAGCCCATTTGGGTTTTTTTTTTTTTGGCAAAGACACTGGAGTAATTTGCCGTTTCCTTCTCCGGCTCCTTTTAGATGAGGAAACTGAAGCAAATAGGGTTAAGTGATTTGCCCAGGGTCACATAACTGGCAAATGTCAGAGGCCAGATTTGAACTCAGGAAGATGAGTATTCCTGATTTGAAGCCTAATGCTCTATCCACTGAACCACCCTTGGACAAAAATAACTGGGGTGGGGAGGGGGAGTTTTGGTGGATTAAAAATATTAGAATGTGAGCTCATCATGTCTGAGTTCACTGGGAACATCTTTGGAATAGCTCTAGGAACAAAAGGAATGAGGGAGTTGACATATACCTGTTCCTATTAATCTCCTCTTCTTGGTCTATCCGTTTTAAAAGGCTTTTGTTACACATAGCTTGGGGAGTACAGGCATACTGGATGAAGATAATGATCAAAAACACATCATCCTTTGCTTTTTATGGTTCAACATCATGCCTGGAGGTTGTGGATGACAATTTTATCCATGACGCTGTACTTCTATTGGCCAATATTTTGAGCTTGTTACTACGACTCTATTGTTGCTATTGTAGCATTATTCATTTTTGAGAGTTTTGCAGGAAAGAAAATTTAAACTAGAAAGATTTGGTTACTGGGAAAATTATCAGGGAAGTTCCCAAATCCTGGATGCCTCAAGTATTGATTCTGGGTTAACAGTTTTAATGAATCTTCCCTAGTGCCTAGAACAGGAATGAGGACAGGAATGAATGAATGATCAAATGAATGAATGAATGAGTCCCATCCTCATGTGGCCAAGGGGCAGCTTCCCATCAGCCAATTCATCTGAGCCTCTGATGCCTTGTATTAGCAAGGCAATAATCACAATATGGATGATAATTGTCAAAATGCCTATGTGGTTCCACATCGCAAAATATGAGATTCTCCACATAGAAGGTAGAAGTAAACCATTTACTCAGACACCAGAGAACCAGATCCCGAAACCAATACGCCCAATCCATCACAGCAGCAAAGAATTCGATTTTGACTATTATCATCTATATTGTGTTTATTGCCTTGTTAATACATGTCCCTATCAGAAATTGTCTCTGTTCTCCTTAGCAAGGTGCCAGTGGGCACTCCATAAGGAAAAAGAGAGAGACAGAAAATCCAAGGTACAAACAAAGGCTCATTGTCCTGCAGGCTCATCAAATTCATGGGAAGGGTGGGAGGGAGAACGCCTGTGATCACCTCCTCCCCCTTCCCAAAGAATGTTGAAGGTTTGGAGAATGTAGAAGATTAAGGGTTTGGAGGCAGTGAGTGAAAGAGTTTGGAAGCTGTAGGAATAGAAAGGGATTAGAACTGGAAGGCAATGGAGGCAGAAGGAAACTGGAGGCTGAAGGAGTGGAAAGAGGATTTGAGGCAGCTGGAGCATATGGAAGCAAAAGAAAATTGGAGGCTGAAGGTGGGAGCTTTGCATGAAGGCAGGGAGGAGACATGGATCAGAGGATGCTGGAGGCTGAAGGAACGAGAGTAGATCAGAGGAGGGGGCAGGAGGAGGTGGGAACTCTGCATGGAGGGTGGGAGGAGGCCGATGGCCAGCAGGGGACAGCCGGGGTCCTCACCATGTTGAAATAGCAGGCGGCTCGGTTGACATGCAGCTTACAGAGGAGCTCACGGGGCAGGGTCACCTCGTCGGAGGCAGCATAGTCAGCCACGTTTAGCCCCTCCACATACTGCACCAATGCCTGCTTGAAATCCTTCTCCCGGAACAAGTCATTCCCCTCAGCAAACAGGTTCCAAACCAACTTGTGGAGAAAGGCCTGGGCTCCCACAGAGGGGCAAGAGAGAGACATCCAGGTGTGGGAAGAACAGTCAGGAAGCTCCACCACCCTCCAATGTCCAGCCCCGGGGATCAAATCTGCTCCCCAACCCCGAGGATCAATCCTCACCCTACCCACTCAGCCTTCCTCGAGAGGAGCCCCTGGGGCCTCCACCAGGTGGGGAAGCGGTTCCCACCCTGGGCCCACTGCCTTCTTCCAGATGGAGCCTGGAGGGCTGCAGAAGAGGCTGACTACTGTGTGCCCCCTCTTCAGGGTCACCCCTTTTCCAGGGCGAATTCACCTACCTCATAATCTTCTTGCTTTAGTGATATCGTGGACCTGAGGGCATAAGGAAACATGTGCCAGGTAAGATCTGGGCCCAATCATCCAGCCTGGGAGTAGGCAGGGAGATGAGATCCCTCTTTCTGGGATTCCATGTAGCCTGCCAGGCTCGGTTCCTCTGATCCTTCCTCATTGTTACCACTGTCAACGGCCAACGTTTACTACGTAATTGCAACTCAGTGTCGCCAGAGCTGGAGTCAAGAGGATTTAAGTTCAAATCCAACCTCTGACACCTGCCAGTGACCCTGGACAAGTCACTTAACATCTCTCTACCTCAGCTTCCTCATCTTTTAAATCAGGATAATAATAGCACCTACCTCTCAGGGTTATAGTAAGACCCGAATGAAATAATATTTGTAAATCTCTTCGTAAATCTTAAAACACTACATAAGTAGTAGTAGTAGCAGCAGCAGCGGCAGCAGCAGCAGCAGCAGCAGTAGTAGCAGTAATAGTAGCAGTAGTAGTGGTGGTGGTAGTAGTAGTAGTAGCAGCAGCAGCAACAGCAGTAGTAGTATTAGTAATAGTAGTAATAGTCCAGTAGCAGCAGCAGCAGCAGTAATAGTAACAGTAGTAGTAGCAGTAGTAGTAGTAGCAGTAGCAATAGTAGCAGTAGTAGTAGCAGCAGTAGCAGTAGTAGTAGTAGCAGTAGTAGTAGTAGTAGTAGTAATATATAACATTTTGGGTCGGCTACTTCCCAGCTAAGTTTTTCCCAGGGGTGGACAAGTGGGACAAAGCAGGCAATGATGCTTTTTCTATAAAAATACAATTCCTTATACCGAATGACAGCACAAAGTCTGGTCAGCCTTTAACATATTAGTTAAAGCAATGGGGTGGCTTGAGTCACTGGGCCTCCCTCTCTCACCTCTGCTGAAATCCATCCCCCCTTTCTTCAAGGCCCAGATGAGGTGTTATTTCTGATGGTCCCTGAGACCCTCTCCACCCAACAATGATTGGAGGACTGGACCTGCCCCTGTCCTTTCCAGAGATCGCCCTCTGCCTTTTATCTTCCCTGTTTTTGTCTTGTCCATCTCCCCTTTTCAAATATAAGTGCCCTGAGAGTAGGGCCAGGAGTCATACCTCTCTATTCTAACACACAGTCAGTGATTAATAAATGTATTTTGAATAAATGAATGGATGGATGGATGGATGATGGATGGATGGATGGCAGGTGGATAGATGGATGGATAGATGGATGGATGGATGGATGGATGGATGGTGGATGGATGGTGGATGGATGGATGGATGGATGGATGGATGGATGGATGGTGGGTGGATGGTCGGATAGATGGATGGTGGATGGATGGATGGATGGATGGATGGATGGATGGATGGATGGTCGGATAGATGGATGGTGGATGGATGAATGGATGGATGGTCGGATAGATGGATGGTGGATGGATGGATGGATGGATGGATGGATGGATGGATGGATGGTGGATGGATGGGTGGGTGGATGGTGGATGGATAGATGGATGGTGGATGGATGGATGGGTGGGTGGGCAGATGGATGGATGGATGGATGGATGGATGGATGGATGGATGGATGGTGGGTGGATAGATGGATGATGGTGGATGGATGGTGGATGAATAGATGGATGGATGGGTGGATGGGTAGATGAGTGGATGGATGATGTATGGATGGATGGTGGATGGATGGATGGATGGATGGATGGATGGATGGTGGATGGTGAACAGATGGATGGACAGTGGATGGATGGATGACTCCCATCGCCCTTTCTCATTGGGCCAACAGAATGGCCTTGTCCTTCCATTGGCATTTGAGGCTCTTCTCTCCTGTGGCCACAGAATGCCAGTTCAACTCCATGGATATCACCAACCCAGGATAGTTGGGCTCCTAGAATTTTACAGCTGAGAGTCCTTAAAAGATCATCCAATCCAAACCTTCCCCCATAGCACCACTCCCATTGTGTTGTTGTCGAGTCATTTCAGTCATGTCTGACTCCTCATGACCCCAAATGGGGTTTTCTTGACAAAGATACTGGAGAGGTTTGCCATTTCCCCATTCAGCTCATTTGACAGATGAAGAAACTGAGGCAGAGGTTAAGTGACTTGCTCAGGGTCACACAGCTAGTAAGTGTCTGAGGTTGGATTTGAACTCAGGAAGTGGAACCTTCCTGACTCTAGGCCTGTACAAGTCCACACTGGCAGGAGTAGGAAATGTCAAATTCCTGCCCCTGGCATTCAAGGCTATAATCTGCCTCCAGCTTAATACTAATGAGAGTTACATAGAATTCTAAGGTTTACAAAGAGGCTTTCATATTTGATCTTCACCATAACTTATGATATGGGTCCTACAGGCACTATTTTAAAGAGAAAGAAGTAAAGTTCCACAAAACTGAAAATACTTGTCCAGAGTCACCCAGCTTAGTGATGCAGACCCCCATTCAAATCCTGCTGCAGACACTCGTTTAGATGGGTGATCCTGGGCCAGTCATAAAGTCTTTCTCAGCCTCCATTTCCTCATCTGTAAAATGGGAATGGCATCATCGCCTCCATTACAGAGTTGTTGTGAGGATCCGAAGAGAGAATATTTGTGAAATGTTTCATAATCCTGAAAGCAGGATCACAGGCAGGATCCCGACCTGTGTCTCCTCTGTCTCACCACCTTCCCACTGCATTTCCTCCTACACCCCAACATAAAGCTTCCACTCTGGGGTCAAGAAATCACAGATTCTTAGACCCAGAGGGGAAGGGGCCTCAGAAACCCTGGAGACCAACCCCCTGAGAGGGGAAGAGACTTGCCCCAGGCCACCCAGGCAGTGACTAGTAGGATTTGAACCCAGGTCCTCTGACTACAAATCTGGTGCTCTTGCTCAGTCCCATGCTATCTCTGAGGTCTAGCTGGGCCAGACACCTCACTATTTTAATCATTATTTGGGGTGAATTTTTCAAATATTTCATTTGGATGAATCCAATCCAATCAACTGAGTCAACAAACATTTCCTAAGCAAGCACTGGATGCGCTGAGGCCCCGCATAAGTCTCATTGGCTCTGGGAAGCCTTCCTGAGCCCAGCCCATGCCACAGGGATCTCGGCCCCTCCCCCAAACTTCTCAGATCAGGATGCCATTGTGTACAGACTGAGGATGGCCTACAGAGACCCCATAGTCAAACCTGCTCACTTTAGAGAAGAGGGAACTGAGGAGGGAGAGGGCAAGCCACAGGCTCGGGGTCAGCTGGCAGAGCCAGATCTGACCAGGCGTTTGTACCTCCAACCCCAGGGCCCCTGCGCCAATCCCTGATGCCACATCTCATTAACATTCTCATGCTTGGAACCCCATCTGTGCCCTCCCAGGTCGGAAGGTTAGGGTAACAGCCCATCTCTCTCTGCAGCTCCCCCAGCTCAGACCAGAGTCACTTAAATACATGCAAAAAGATTGTATGAGAAACGGGTGTGTGCCAGGCCAATAAAGGTGCAAGACCACTTGTTGAACACACAGGTAAGCTCATGTGCAGGCTCCCTGGTCAAGCGGTCCCTGGGGAGGACGGTAGAAGGCTCATTCCCATGATGCCGCCTTCATCACTCAAAACTTTGTAACTTCTGACGAGACACACACACACACACACATACACACACACACACACACAGAGTCTCAGTTGTCTCATCTGTAAAAGGGGTGAGCTGGACTAGGATGACCTCTGAGCTCCCTCCCAGCTGCGACATTCCTAGTTCTAAGCTCTCTCCAAGGTCTGATGTTCTCACATGTTTTTTACAATTAGCAAGCATTTCCCTATTCTGCCTCTCCACCCTCCTCCCCAGTGAGAAATAGGAAAAGAAAAATGAAAACTTTGTAACAAATATGTATTGTCAAACAAACCAAATTTCCACATCGGGCCATGTACAAGAATGTGTGTCTGATATTTCCTGTTCTAAGGCCCTTCCCAGCTCTGACTTTCCCTGTTCTAAGCCCCACCCCCAGCTCTGACCTTCCCTGTTCTAAGGCCCCTCCTAGCCCTGACATCCAGTGTTCTACGGTCCCTCTCCTGTTTCTGCTTTCTATGGTGACTACTTTAAAAGAGTCAACCCTCATTCGGACATGTGCATTCTGCTATTTATTTTTTAAAACACTTTTTAAAAAAACATCATGTGACTTCATTAACTTTATGATGTGTCTTTTGTTACATGAATGTACAAAAATGATGCCCACAGACAAAGTCTGCTTGGGTAGACTCTGGTCAGCTTCAGCGCAGCCAAAGCTGCTTTACCCTGACTTCCTAAAATCAGAGATTTAGAGCTGAAAGGGACCTTGGAAGTCACCAAGTCCAATGCTCTCATTTTACAGATAAAGAAGCTGAGGCACAGAGAGATGAAGTGATTAATAGACACCAAGCAGCTACCACCTTAAGTAACACCCTGCCCTCAGGGAGCTTCCAGTCCACTCAAGTCCACCCTAAATTCGCACCTTAAGTAAGCTAATACTATTCTGCCCTCAGGGAGCTTCCAGTCCACTAGAGTATACCCTAAATTTTAACCTTAAATAAGCTAATACTGCCCTCTAGGAGCTTCCAATCCACTAGAGGGACTTCCTAACACAGATTCCTTGACTAGATAATGCTGCACAAAGACAGCATTTGAGAGAGGCAGCGCCTCAAGTGGACAGAGGGGACTTCAGAGTCAGGAAGACCCAGGTTCAAGCCCCAAGCACTTACTGGTTATGTGACCCTGGACAAAACATTCAATGTTTCAGTGACTCAGGCCATGCTCTGAGACCAAAAGCTGCAAAGCAATGGTGTGCCCATCTGCATTAGCAGATTTCCTTACTGTGTGCTCTCTACTCCTATAAAATAATTGGTCCACTCAAAAACCAAAAAAATCTGAACCAAAAATTAACCCTCTAAATAACTGCAATAGACAGCATCCTGTCCCCAGCCCCCATGCTCTTAGCTTAGAGGAGTTAGGTGCTTATTGATAGGGAAGCTCAAGAAGATATCTGGGAAGGAATTTGATTTAGTCTCTAAAAGAGTGGGCAGTAATTCTACAGATGACCAGAGAGAGAGGCAGTTTGGAGGCATCTCTGCCCAGGCCATGGCCAGGGTATTGTGGGGTAATTCTCTATAACCAGAGCTCTTATTGCCATCATTTCAGGAGGATTCTACCCTAACCTGTCCCTGTGGAATGAAGCCTCTCTCTGCTTGGTGGCAACAACCAGTGTGACCAGCCACAAAACAGTGGCTGGGCCAAGGAAAGGACCAACGTATCACTTAGTAAGCCAGAAATATGTCTATGGGGCAGGTGTTCACAACCTTCTGGGAAATGGAAGAGGTGGACGAGAGTGAGGAGTAGAAAATGCACCTTCTCCCTTGCCTTGGCCACCCAGGAAGCCGGCCATATTGTGGTTTTACCCAAACACCGCCAGGCATGATACATCAAGGCTGTGGGGCAGTGGGCAGAGGGAAAGATTTGGAGTTCAAGACCTGGGTTCAAGTCCTGCCTTGGACACATACTGACTGTGGGATTCTGGACAAGGGAACCTTTCAGTGTCCCCAGACAACTCTTTAAGACCCTGAGGTACAAAGAAGTTGGCAATGGGCTTCAGGGGAGAAAGGTTCCATCTGGAAGATACCTACCCTGCTGAAATCACAGATCTAGACAAAAAAAAAATTAAAGCCTTGACATAGTCTAGGATGTCTAGAAATTTCGTAAGAAAACAGAATGTCTGTATTATGCATATGAGGAGGGAAAGTATATGTATGAGTGTAGGTGAAAAATTGTGTAGCCCCATAGCTGCATACACACACACACACACACACACACACACACACACACAGCACTGTCCCACCCACTGTAGGGGCCACCAACAATCCAAGTTCCCAGCCCCAAAGTCCTTTAAAAAAAAGACTTACTGGATGAACTGAAGTCCTTTCTCTATTTCTTCTTTTCTTTTCTGCCTCTCCATTAGTCTCTGAGGAGGAAAGAAAAGGTCATTCTGGATGTTCCTTGGCCTCCCCAGCAGACCCCCCTCCAGCTCCAGGGACTTTGTGAGCAGGGGCTAGGGCTGCTCAGAAAGCCCCCCTCCTGAATCAGTGTCCAGAGCTGGGATGGCCCTCGGGTCTGATTCTCAGCAGGAGAGCAGAGTACCTGAAATCACCAAACATATTTGGCCAGCCTGCCTCCCTTCCGCACCCTTGGCCTCAGGTACTCAGGGAACTCAGCAGACAACACCGACACTTTCTGCCTACTAATGGTGCAGCTGGATCTCAAAGTGCCACCGACTCTTAAGGATCAGAAATTAAGGGTCAGAAGGCAGTCTGGGGGACAGTGGAAAAGGAATGGGATTGGGGATCAAAGGACCTGGATTCAAATCCCCCAGTTTTGTACTTGATGTGTGACCGTGGGCACACAAGGATCAAGGAGCTTAACCTCTCTGAGGCCTCAGTTTCCTCATCTGTAAAATGAGGGAAATGAACTTGATGATCTCTGAGATTCCTTCTGGCTCTAATTCTATGAGCCTATGAAGGCACTTCATAAATGGACTAGTCTACCTCATCATGCTCCAAAAGGAATCTCCCTATGGTGGCCCCAGACAATGGTCAAGTCCCTTGACCATCCCCTGTGACTCAAGGGCTCTTGTTGAAGACTTCCAGTGATGGGAAACTCACTACTTTCCAAAGCAATCCATTCCCCTTCTGGCCAGCTCTCATGATTAGAAAGTACCATTTCCTTATGTTGAGACGATACCTGCCTCCCTGTAACTTCTACTCATTGTCACTTGTGCCTCCCCTTTCTCATCCCTACCTTCCAACAAGCCCAATTAACCTTCCCCAATTGAGGGAGTGGCCATCAATTAGAGAATGGCTGACCGAGTTATGGTATATGCATGTGATGGAATGCTACTATGCTATAAGAACTAATAAAGAGAAACCTGGGAAGATTTGTCTGAACTGATGCAAAGGGAGGTGAGCAGAACCAGGAGAACAACATATACAATAACAAAGACAAACCACTAAAAACTACTCTAATCAATGCAGCGATCAGTCCAGAGGACAGGAAGAAGCAAACTACTCACTTCCTGATTGGGGCGAGGGAGTGGGAGAGGGGCCTCAAGGCATAGAATAAGATCTTCCTTATTAGACAACCGATGTGGGACCTTCTTTTGTCTGATCACGGATATTAGTCACAAGGGGTTGATTTTTCTTTTCTTTCTCAAGGAGGGGGGGAACTGAGTGAATTTAGAGGGCTAGGGGTGAGAGTGCCGAGAAAAAAAGAAAGAAAAGAGGGTCATTAAAGCATTTTTAATACACAAAAGAGAACTGAAGGAAGAACCAAAGGAAGCATCGACAATTACAGTTTTGAAATTTTCACGTTGAATTTTTTTAAAACTTTTTTAAAATGAGCTGCACATCATAAAGATTTGCAGCTTCATGTACAATCCTCTTTATTTGTTCTACTGTGTACATGGAAATGTTTTTAGCTGGTCTCTGTTCATGTCAGAATTTTTTTTTTAATCCTTCCAATATACGAAACCCCCTATCCTGCCCCTGCTCTCCCAAAGGCTTTTCTTCTTTCTCCAGGCTAAGTGTCCATAGTTCCTTTAAGCAATCTTCACATATCATGGCTTCCAGGCCCCTCACCACCTTGTCATCATTCTTTGGACAGGCTTAAGTCTGCCAACATCTCTCCTAAAATATCTCACCAAGAACTGAAATCACCTGAGTTCACTGGACAAATCATAGTTCAGAAGGGGCCTCAAGTTGATTATCTAGGAACCGGCCCTACCACACCTTAGAATTCCCCAAATAAACCCAACCCTAGGATCACAGACTTAAGAGATGAAAGGGCCCTAAGAAAACATCTAAGTCACAAGGTCATAGACCTGGAGCCTGAAGGGATCTCAGCCTCAATTTACAAACAAGCCATGGTGGCCCAGAGATATTCATTGGTCACAGATAATAAGTGGCAAAGCCAGGATTTGAACCCAGGATCTTGGATTACAAGCCCAGGGCTCTATCACGTTTTCCTCCTTTAGCAATGAAGAAACTGAGACCCAGAGAGTGAGCTGCCCAAGGTGACACAGCTAATAAGTAACAAAGGTACAATTCAGACCCAGGTCTTCCGGTTCCAGACCCATCAAGTCTTTCCACCAAATTACATTTACTAAGAACCCAGAAATCCCCAGGCAGCTTATAGAGAACATCAGACCAACTCGCAGAGTATAGAAACACAAGGGACCATACAGAAAATCTTTGAATTGAGCAAATGACATTCTTTTCCCAAATGTTACATAGTAAACCCCAATTCTACATGCCAGTAGAGGGGAGAAGTAGGAGGTATACAGAATCAGCTAGTAACAGAAATCATTTCTCCTTGGTGGTCAGAGAGATCCACACACAGAAACACAGACCTAAGGATGGGTTTTACATTTCTCCCCTTGCACGCTTCCACTCTCAGCCCAGGGCGAGGCTAGCCCAAGGGGGAAGAGACCTCAAAGATGAGGCCCAGAGGAGATATCTAAAAGGTCAGAACAATGTCAAGGAAAAGATAGAAAAAGTGGGATCCATGAAATGGAAAAGCAGAGCATGTATCTGTTTGGTGATTCAGAGTTTTCAAAGTCATTTCCTCATATGTCATGATGACCTTTTTGCAGATTGTAGTTTCCCAGATCCAGAGCTGAGAGGAATATGAACAACCCCCTCATTTTAATATTTTAAACAATGCATATGTGCTTTCAGTCACCTCCCAGTGATTCCCCACACACCCAAAGAAGCATAATTAAGCAAAAACAAATCAATACATTGGCCACAAAAGACAAGGTATGCCTCATTCTGCACCCATAGTCTACCACCTGTCTATGGAGAGAAAGGAATCAGGCTTCCTCATCAGTCCTCTGAAGGCAGGGCTGATCAGCACATCACTGTCATTTTCCTTTACATTAGGTCTCCTTGTTTCACTCTGCATCCTGTCTTGCATAAGCCTTCCCAAGTTTCTCTGAATTCATTTTCAGGTACAATAATGACCCATCCTAGTAACAGACCACCCTCTCTTCAGCCATTCCCTGGTCAATGGGTACCTGCCTCCCTTACAGTCTGTTGCTACCACAGAAAGTACTGCTCCAACTCTTTTGGCATGTTTGTGCCCTTTCCCTCCCGAGGTGTAGGAGGCATATTGAGTTTCCTTATCTGTAAAATGGGTATAACAACAGCACCTACCCCCCAGCGTTGCTCAGAGAATCAAATGAGATTATAATTTTAAAGCACTGAGCATAATGCCTAGCACATAGTAGGTGCTATATAAGTGTTAGCTGTTATTATTATTATTAGCCTATCAGTGGCACTCCTGCAACCCCCACATTTTGCAGATGAGGAAATTGAAACCCAGGGGTTAAGTGGCTGGCTCCAGGTTACACGGTTATGTAAGAGGCAGAGGTGAGATTTCTTACTCTCTGTACAGGAAAAAAAGGAGGGAAGGCAGATCGTGGCCTAGTAAATAGGAAGAATTCTTAACAATGAGTCATTCCAACAGTAGAATGAGCTGCTTGGTGACATGAATGAGCGAAGCCAAAAGCGACTGGTTAAACACCTACTATGTGCAAAAACAGCCTATTACATACTAGTGATACAAAAAAGAAAATCAAACCAGGCCTTGCCCTCGGGGGGGCTCCCATTCTAATGGGGAGACAACATATCCTCTAGTCTCGATTTCAGATCTAACAGGAGGAGGAACGGCTTGGGAGAGTGGATGATGTCTACTCAGCAAGTCTTTTCAGACGGGTCTCCCCTCACTGAGGTCTTGAAGCAGAGCCTGGATGATCAATGGCCATGCCAGAGACAGTATTCTTGTCCAGGTACAGACTGGGCAAAATGGCTCTGAGGTCTTTCTTAGCTCTGGGATTCTGTAAAAACTATTTCTCCTCTTGAGGTCTCAATTTCTCCATCTGTAAAGTTTGGGATAAGGCAGCTAGGTAACACACTGGATAGAGTGTTGGGCCTGGAGTCGGGAAGACTCATCCCCTGAGTTCTAATCCAGCCTCAGACACTTACAAACTGTGTGACCCTGGGGAAGTCACTTAACCCTGTTTGCCTCTGTTTCCTCATCTGTAAAATCAGCTAGAGGAGGAAATGGCAAACCGCTCTGGTATCTTTGCCAAGAAAACCCCAAATTGGGTCACAGAGAGTTGGACGTGATTGAAACAACTGAACAACACAAAAAGTTTGGCTTAATAGTCCCTACCCTGCTGCCTTCACTGGGCTGTTCTATGATTCAAATGAGAAAGTCAAGGTGAAAATGGTTCATAACCATGAAGTGAGATATTACTGTGGGTTATTGTGGCTATGTGTCTTATCTCACCAACTAGATTAGAAGCTCTCGGAGCTCAGAGTCCGGGCTCCTATCTCTCTATCTCTTCTTTGCCAAAAACAAAACCTCGAACACAGTAGGGACTTAGTCAATGTTTGCCCGATGATTTATTTAACCTGCTGCAGTTGGTGATTAGAGACCAAAAAGTGAATATACAACTGTTGTGGTTGTGAAGGGGTAAGAAGAGACTGAGTGGGTACATTTGGAAGGAGGGCTTTTGAAAGGTGAAAGATTCAAGACATTCAATGAAACAATTGTTTTCAGATACAGTAAATGTGGAAATTGGTTTTGCTAGGCATATTTCTTACAGGAGATTTTCTTTTTTTCTTTCCCAATGACAGGGGGAAATTGGGAGAGCTGGGGACAGGGTAGCAAAAAAAAGAGGAGGGGGGGAGGAAGAGAGGGAGAAGGAGGAAGAGGAGGGAAGGAGAAGAACAAAGAGGAGAAGAAGGAGGAGGATGGGGGAGGGACAGGGTAGAAAAAAGGAGGAGAGAGGAAGAGGAGGAGAAGGAGGAGGAGGGGAAGGGGAGAGAAGGAAGAGGAGGAAGAAGAGGATGAAGAAGGAGAAGAAGAGAAAGAGGAGAAAGAAGAGGAGGAGGAGGAAGAAGAAGAAGTTATTGAGGCACCTTTTCTTTAGAAGAGAGGAAAAGTCCAGGAAAAAGCACAGACAAGCAGGAGAACCTTGAAACCTGCAAGTTTAACTTATTAAATATTTACAAAGAAAAGCAGGCTATCCAGAAGAGTTCTGTGTACAATCCTGTTTTGCTGTTCTGCTATGGATATGGGAATGTCCATCTTATTTGGTGCTTGTTCGGTTCAGAATAAAAGTAATTTAAAAACAAGGAAGACATTTCTCTGGGTCTCACTTTCACAAAATCCTCTAAACCCACCCAGTCCAATGGTGCTAGTCTAGAAGTCTCCTCCCCAGTGCAATGAACCAGAGTTCTTGCTTACAGCCCTTCAATGCAAGGGTTCCCCCATCTCTCCAGCCAGCCCATTTCCATGGTGAGTAGCTCTCGTTGTTAGGAAGGTTTCCTTTCAATCAAGCCCAAATCTGCCTCCACTACCTCTGGAGCTAAGCAGAACAAGTCTGATGTCTCATCCAAGAGAGACTGTATACCAGGGCAGAATTGGGAAGAGATTTGGGCTGGAAGTCAGAAGAGAAATGGATTTGAACCCAGCTCCAATACTTAGTGGTTTGTTGCTTTGAGCCCTGGCTCCTCTATCTGTAAAATGGGGATATCAATACCTCACCAGGATGCTACAAAGAGAGCAATTTATAAAAACTTCAGAGTGCCATAGAAATGTGAGGCGTCCATCCATCCATCCATCCATCCATGCATCCATCCATTCATTCATGACACATAACAGCAATAAGTCTCTTCTTCTCCAGTGACTAGATGGGGGTGCAACCCCAAGATGGGCTCCCTAGTTTTTAGTGCTGAGTCTCAGAGCAGCACATAAGTATGTGTGAGGGAGTGGGAGCTGGTGACCAATATCGGAGACACACAAGGAAAACAAAGCTCTCAGAATTGTGGAAGGAATGGAATCAGTGTAGGCTGTTGGAAATCATTCTTCTCTTCCCAGGAAAGGGGGTGGTAACATAGGGGGTGGTGGTACATGCGAGGCCAGGGCAGGAAAGAGAGCCAGCCCCAGCAATGTTGTATCCAAGGTGCTTTGGGGAGTAAAAGGCTAAAAGAAAGAGGCCATAAGCCCAAACACAGGGCCTGGGGCAAAAAAATCAATAGCTCCATAGGGCAGGTCAACAAAGGGCCCTGGGGAAAGGGAACTCACTCAGATTCCCAGAGTTCAAAATGAATTGAAATTAAAAGCAGGGGAGGGGAGATATGGCAACCAGTTTGCCATTGACTATCTAGTTAGTGTGGGACCCTGAGCAGTCCTTACTCTCTCCCTGCCTCAGTCCATGAAGTGGGCACAGTGAACTTGCACCCTTTCCTCATTGGGCCACAGTGAGGAAAACACTTTGGAGAAGGTAGAAACTGCAGAAATATAAGCTCTTCCTATGTCATCATGATGGTCATTATTATTCCAGATCCAAAGGCAAAGCCAGTTGCCCTAGGAGAGCTAACATTTCAGGGTCCCCACCCAACATCCCTTGAGATCATGATTGTACTTAGTACGGCCTCAACCCTTCCTTTTTTTTTTTTTTTAAAGACTATCTCACCATCTTGGCCAGGCTGGAAATGCACTGGACATTCATGAGCCAATCCCACTACAAATAGACATGGGAATTTGGACCTGCTCCACTTCCCACCTGGGTTGGGTCACCTCTTCTTAGGCTACCCAGTGGCTCTCTGTTCTCAAGGGGCTCGCCATATTGGTGCTAGGCTTAGTGTAGACACCCAGTTGGTTAAACTCATTCAGCTCAGAACTCCCAAGCTCAAGCACTTGACCAGCCTCAGACTCTGGTAGCAGGATGCCAGGCTGGCATCCTTTCCTCTTGTGACTGCCCCAACAGACCTGGCTGGTGAACTTCACTCCAGACTGTAATGACAATATTAACAGCTGACATTTTTTAACACTTTACACTTACAACAGGCTTTCCATGCATGAACTCAGCTGATCCTCACGGCAGGGCCAGGAGAGACCCCAGCTGACTTGCCACACGTTTCTGTCGTTCAAGGACCGACCTTGCTAAGGATGGAGAGGTTCATCACCAGAAAGTTGATCACTGGGCAATGATCCTTTTCAGCCATAGCAACGTAGGGGTTCGAGATGGGCTGGTCATTCAGCAGGAGAGAAGAACGATGGCGGACATCTCCATGCTCCACTGGTGTCCAGGGAAGTGGAGGAAGGCCTTCATCTTGCTGTGTGGACGGACGCCCTGTGGAAAACTGCTAGAAGGACATGGATGGGCATTGCCCTGAATGGGCTACAGCCTGTATCTTTGCAACAAATACCCATGTGGACAAGATCCAGATCCTTCAGTGGGATCAGCATCAAATGAAACAATGCTCAGAAATCTTTAAATATAAACATTAGTTATTTTATTATGACTACTATTATAACTAATCATATGAATAACTGAGGAAGACCACTTACTAATCCTAAGATCACAGTTCTGGATCTCAAACTCAGAGGTCGTATAGTCTAGCCTCATTTGACAGAGGAGGAAACTGAGGTAACATGGCCAAGGTCACACAGGTGGTAAAACACAGCATCATAGAATCCAGGATCTAGACTCAGCTCTAACTAATCCAATCCCCACATTTTACAGATGAGGAAACTGATGCCCAGGGAAATAAGTGCCTTAGAATCATGTGACCTCCTAGGTAGGGAACTTCAGTAGCCATCTAGTTTTAACTCTCCCATTTTGCAGGTGGTAAGACTGAGGCCCAGGGAGATGAAACAACTTGCCTGGAGTCTCACAGGTGGTAAGTATCCTTAGCAGGGATTTGACTCCAGAAAGAGCCAGGACTCTTTCCACTGCAGATGAAATAAACAACCTTAAGAGTGAGATAGTCCCTCAAGTCCCACCACCACCACCACTACCACCACCAGCAGCAGCATCATCACCACAGTAATAACAATAGCTAACATTTATATAGCACCTACTCTGTGCCAGACTCTGCTAAATGCTTTACAGATATATCATATGATCCTCACAACAACCCTGGGAGATAGGTGCTATCACCATCTGCATTTTATAGTTGAGGAGACCGAGGCAAACAGAAGTTAAGTGACCTGCCCAGGGTCACATAGCTAGTAAGCGTCTAAGGCTAGATTTGAATTCAGATCTTCCAGGCTCCAGACCCTGCACTCTGTCCTCTGTAGTGCCACTTAGCTGCCTCTACCTGTAAGGGTGAGGCAGGAAGGTGAGGTTCTTTGTAATTCTACTAAAAGCCAGGGGTCCAATTTATTAGATCTGGCTAGTCACAGGCTGTTTTTGAATAATTACAGGAGCCCGCAATCCCAGAAATGGAAGGACCTTCTGAGGCCATCTTGTCCAACCCATAGCTTGACCAGAGTCTCCTCTACATCTACAAGTGGTCTTCCAGCTTCTGCTTGAAGACCCGCAGGGATATGGATCTCATTACCTCCTGAGGCAGCTCATCCCCATTTGGTACAGCGATCATTGCCAGGAAGTTGGCTCCAAATTTCTTTCTGCATCTACCCCTGTGGTCTCCTCCACCTCAGCATCTCACACAGCATTAAGGTACATGATCTATGTAGACATTTGGCAAATGTCTATTGGATGAACAAAGAATGAAGAGCTCTCACAAGACACAAATGCCTTCAAGGAAAGAAATGCCCCAGCGCCTCCCAAGGCTTGCCTGGCACACAGTAGGTGCTAAATAAATACGTGTTGGTTTGTGAGTTGATAGACAGATAATTGAAAACGAAGTCTTGGAAGAATATAGGATGGGGGCAGAGGGGCTCCCTGAAAGGAAAGACGATGTCTGCATTATATATAACAGCTCTAGCAAGGGCAAAGGCTGGCATCACCTGAATGATACTCCAGAGGGCCACAGAGGCACCTGGATACCAAACTAAACCTAAACCTGACTCTTGTTGCCTTCTACCCATCGCTCCTCTGGAATCCAGAAGTCTAAACCACTCTCTGTAGGAAGACAGCCTTTCGAATACAAAAAGACAACTCTAATGCCCCACACTCTTTCCTCTTTAGATTTTAAACATTCCTATTTCCATCAATAGATCTTCAACAGCAACAACAAAATGTTAACTGTGGAATGAGCTCTGGTTTTGGAATCTGAGAACCAGGTTCGAATCCCACCCCTGACACTCTCTGTATATGTGATCTCGGACAAGGCACCTCGCCTTCCTGAGCTTTAACTTCCTCATTTGGAATAATATTATTTCCATATGAGGAAACAGGCCTACAGATTTACAAATATATCACAGATGTGCAGAACTCAGGTCTTCTTCACTCCAAGTCCAGGAGTCTATCCACTGTGCTGCCTAGCATCCCTGGAGGACCTCTGAGGGTCCTTCCATCTCTAGACTAATGATCCTATGATCGTGACTCTTAAGATGCCTCTTTTCCCAGCTCTAGACAAGAGACAACCCTGGTGGCCCCAGGTAGGATGGGAGCCGAGGGTTCTCCATACTCTCTCGGGCCACATAACCCAGAGTACCCTGATGGGTGGGGGTAGCTAGGTGCCACAGTGGATGAGCACTGGGCCTGGAGTCAGGAAAACCCGAGTCCAAATCAGGCCTCAGACACTAGCTGGGTGATCCTGTATGAAAATGCTGCGATAGGTAGGAAATATCCAATGGTCTAATCCTCTGCAGTACCCTTCATCCCTTATGTAGGGTTCAATTCTCCCCAGGGCTAGCTGTCACTTAATGTCCAAAAAAGGTCTGACCCTCAACAAGAGCATTGACATTTTAGTGGGGCATGGGGGCAAGGCTCTCCATTCATTGTTCAATCAGTACTTCTTAGGATTTAGGGCTGGGAAGGGACCTTAGGGGCTATCTAATCCAACCCCCTCATTTTACAAATGAGGAAACCGAGGCACAAAGCAGTAAAGTGATTCCACAGCAGTCATAAGTGGCAGATCTAGGATTGAAATCCAGGTCCTCTGCATTCTTCCCAGTGAACCAATTTATTACATGCCTACTGTATTCAGTACATCCTTAGGGAGATGCAGATATATATATGTATATATATACATATATATACACATATGTATACATATATATATATATATATACATATATATAGAAGCCTGGAGTCAGTCAACCTGCTAACAATTAGAGCTATTTATAAATGGAATGTGCTGCCTTGGAAAACAGTGAGTTCTCCATCACTAAAGGTATTCAAGCAGTGTACTTGTTGGGCAGGCTATAGAAGCGGTTCAAATGCTGCTTCTGACACACACTAGTTGTATAACCCTGGGCAAGTCACTTAACCTCTGAGTGTCTCAGGCAACTTTGGAAGATTCTAAACAACATACAAATTGCCAAACTACAACATCAGAAGATGTTTCTACACTGAAATCCCTTCTGTTGATGAAATCCTAGGTCCAGGACAAAAAATAAATCCGTAACTTCTCTAGCACATGCAATGTACACAACAAATGTTTGCTGGCACTTAACCCCAGAGAAGAAAACAATTCACAATCATGTGAGAAAAGTCACTAAACTGTTCATACCCTTTGGCCCTGAGATTCCACAGCTGAACAAAGAGGTCAACAACAGAAAGAAAGGTCCCATATTATGGAAACAACATGGGTGCCCACCAATTGGAAAAAGTCTAAGTAAAATGGTAGATAGCTAGCTGGCATAGTGGTTAGAGCTCTGAGTTCCAATCCAGCCTCAGATACTTACTAGCCATATGACCCTGGGCAAGTTGCTTAATCTCTGTTTGCCTCAGTTTCCTCATCTGTAAAATGGGCATAATAATAGCAACTAACTCCCAGGGTGAGTGTAAGGATCAAACGAGGTATTTGTAAAGTCTTAGCACAGTGCTTGGCACATCTTCACAGCCACGGAGCCAAGACAAACACGTACACCATGGCTAAAACACTATATACAGAGACAACAAAACCCTGGCCAGTGCCGAAGGCCAATGTTAATGTCCGATGGTCGCGCTGGAGAATCCCAAGCCCTTGCTTCTCCTTACAATCAACAGCCTACTTTTTCTGGGCATGTACTTTGTAACAAGGCTGGCTCTGGCTGTTGGCTGTATCTACTGTGTGTGTCCCCCAAACACAATGTATCACGATGTTTACTTTTAAGAGTCATTGTAACCTCTAGAAGAAGCTGGCTCCAAGGAGCCATTGATTCCCCCACCCTCCCGGAGAACAATAACATAGGGCACACCCCCGCTGAGGCCAGGGGGATGTGGCCCAAATGGAAGATGGCTGTTTTCCTCAGTCATATGGATAGAGGCCGCTAGGTGGAGCAGTGAACTCAGAGTCAGGAAGACTTGAGTTCAACTCCAGACTCAGACACTTCCTAGCTGGGCAAGTTATTTAAATGCTCTGAGCCTTAGCTTCCCCATCTATAAAATGGCGATCATAATAATGGCGCCCACCACACAGGGTTACTGTGGGAGGTGCAAATAAGAAAACACATGCAGAAACTTGAAGCCGAGGAGTATGCTAATTGTATTATTATCACTAACAACAATTACCACTCACCCTCTATTTTTTTTTTAATTTTTGGAGAGGGGAAGGCAGGACAATTGGGGTTAAGCGACTTGCCCAAGGTCACACAGCTAGTAAGAGTCTGAGGCCACATTTGAACTCAGGTCCCCCTGACTCCAGGGCCAGCGCTCTACTCACTGCACCACCTAGCTGCCCCCACGCTCTATTTTAAAACTCCGTTTTGTGGAATGAGAGATTGTGTATATGGAAGACTGCATGTACTGTTAGACATCATTGATTTGTTGGTTAGCTTTGAACTGCTTTTTCCCACTTGCTTTTAAAATTCTTTGTAATTTTTTACATCAAAGTAGCTCTCTATGGTCAGGTTCTTTTTCCTTTGCTTACTCATTTTTATTTTCATTTTGTTTTATTTTAGCTGCTTATTATTATAACCAAGTTTTAATCCCCAGTTGTGGATAATGTTGCCCTAGGCCTCAAGTCTTCCTTACTGTCATTTGCAGTTTCATGTGCAATCATCTTTTTAAAAAATTATACTATGTTATGGAAATGCTTGTTTTATTCCACAAATTAAAAATTAAATATTTTTTTTAATTCTTTGTAATGAGGGGTGGCTAACAAGAGTAGGGTGAAGGGGAGAGCTATATTACATCATTGCAAAACACTGGAAGCCACCTAAATGTCCAACAGTCAGAGAACGATGAAATAAACCACAGATAATAGGATGCTATAGCTAACCTGCAGGGAAAACACAAAGAAATACAAAAAGATACTCGACAAAAATGTAAAGCAAAAGCTGAAGATGATAAAAAGCCAGACAGCCATGTATTTAAAAAAAAAAAATTTAGTCTACTAACTAACCTTTCTGCCTCAGTCTCCTCATTCTTATAATGAGGATGATTCTAGCACCTACTTCATAGGATTGCTGGGGGGGAGGGGGTGTGATGATATGAGATAATAATATAAATCCTCAGAGAAATGTAAGATGTCAGCAGTAATGGTCCAAGCTTCTGGCCATGGCAATCCTTCACTCAAATTCCAGAGGTTCACAGGAGCTAGGTGTCCAAGTAGATAGAGCACCAGCCCTGGAGTTAGGAAGAACTGAGTTAAAATCCAGACTAGCTGGGTGACCCTGGGCAAGTCAATTAATCCTAATTATCTTAAAAAAAAACGCTTCTCAGATGAAATAGAATCACCTTGGTTTGATTTTTAAAGCCATTCACAATCTAGTCCCAAACTGTCTCTCTTGCTTCATTGGCTGTTATTCCTTTTCCCACACTCCAAGGTTCAGCCCAATTGGCCTCCTCTCTTCTTCACAAATGGCCCTTAATTCTCTGCTTTTGCACTGGCCATCCCCCATGGCTGGAATGCACTCCTTCCTTATTTCAAGACTCAGCTCAAGCCTTCCCGGAGGCCCCAATTGTCTGCTCCCACCCTCCCAAACTACCTTGTATTTCTATAATCTTGTATCCATACTTATCATCTCCCCCAAGAGAACATTAATTCTTGAGAGCAGAGATTGGGTGTTTTCAGTTTTTGTAATCCCCAGGAATTAACAGTGTCTTACGTGCTTAATACACGATGAAAAATCACCAAGTCAGATACAGGTTTGAGCCATCATGTAAATCATTTTCCCCCGTCTGACTTCAATTTCCTTCTCCATAAAATGAGGCTATTTATACTTATATTACTTACCTCTCAGATTTGTCATGGGGAAAGTACTTTGGAAATTGTCAAGGCCTATAGAAACACAAGATATATCCTCATCGGTATGTTTACACTTAGACTAGGTGACTGCCAAGGCCTTTTCCAGCTCGAAGCTCTGATTTGAGGAGGTCTGCACTTCAATTTGTCATTGACAGCCATGCCGTCTCCCCATCCCTTCCCTGCCACGGTCCATCTCCTCTAGCCCTTCCCTCCTTTCACTTCCTTCCACACTGCTATTAGGACTCCACATGAGGAGGGGTTTCCCCCCTACTCAGTAAATAGAAGGCAAAAAGTAACAGTGCTTGAGCATTAAAACATTAAAATAAGATTTTTATAATAATAGCGAAAGAATTATTTAAAGAAAATAATAGATTGGGAAATATGTCTATGAGAAAAACTATAAGGAGCTATTAAAAATTGTACAGTGCCAAACACCTGATGGCTGATGACCTGTGTAATTATTGAAAGCATGTGAACAATGCAAAGAGGAAACAAATGGAATCCTTTGAAAAAATACTCTGCCTCAATTACAATCTGACACCCGAGTTCATATCTTATTTACTAGCTGTATGATCTTGGGCAAGTAACTTAACTGCTGTCATCTTCAACTTCCTCCTGTGTAAAATGGAAGGGTTTTGCTAGATGGCCTCCAAGTTCCCTTCTAGCTTTAGGTTTATGAAATGTGAATTAAAACAACTCTGAGTTGCCATCTCACACCCAACAAATTAGCAAAAATTATTAAAACCAAGCCAGTGGTGTTATGGAGAAACAGGACACTCATATGTATTACTGATAGAACGGCAAATCTGCAAAATCCTTTCTGAAGGGCAATCCAAGAGGATGAAGTAAAAGTTAGAAAACCGAACATACTTTTTGGCCCAGTCATTCCATGGTCAGGAATACCCTCTGAAAGAGATTTCAGAAATAAACAAGCCTCCCAACAGAGCTACCTGTTCAAAGATTTTCATGGCAGCATGATTTGTCGTTGTGAAATACTGGAAGCCAACTAAATGTCTAGCGAGAAGGTAATGATCGAATTAATCATTATACACGAAGAGAATGAAATACCGCGATGAATTAAAATGGACAGATATGAGGAGTACAGAGAAATCTAAAAAGACTTTTGTGAAAAAAAAATGCAAAATGAAAAGCAAAGTCCATGTGAACTCTGACCACTGAAAAGTAACCGAAAGGAATGAACAAAGACCCCTCATGGATGGAGACATGAAAAGCTGGGATGATGTTTTTGAGTTCAATTTAATTAACTTAAATGCAAGTAGTTGTAAAGTAAATTTAATTAAGTGTGTCAGGATTTATATTTTTTTAAAATAACATTCTACTGCAGAACCCTCTGTTCTGGGCCCAGGTACAGACAAGAGATTTCACTTTGCCTCAGTTTACTCATGTACAACAGCAGAGTGCCTGGCACATACCTATGTTTCTATCATAAGAGGGAGTTCAAGTCATTTCCATAAACATATCTTAGACATCTACTATCTGCAGAGTACTGGGATGTGCGCTGCGGGGAGATCCAATGTTTAAATAAGACAGTCCTATCAGGGGATATCATCCAACCACAGATAAGCACAATATTGTACATCACCAAGTGCTTCAGAGAGGCAGGACAAGTATCCATTAAGTATTCATTGCTGGGGAGACAAATAGAAAAGCCAAGCAGCCCGAACCCTCAGGGAGCTTTCGGTCTGAGGACAGGCATAGATAGACCTGGGATGGGGAGGTGCTGGGAATAGGGAGGGGCGGTCATTCTTCCCATTTTTCCAAAGGGGGAAGTGATCTGCAGGAGGTTTATAAGGCAGGCCTGCCCCAATCCCTTCCCTCTGGTTCTCCATCCCACAAGACTCCTGGTGTCTTCCCTTTGGTTACTCAGTGAGAAGATTCTGTGACTCAGTACTGGCCTGATGACCTTATGACTGACTGAAAGTCATAATGCGTGGGTTCTAGGCCCAGCTCTATGGCTAGCTGCCTGTATGACTTCCCCTCCTCAAGCCTCAGGAATGCATGGAGTAGGAGAAAAAACACTGGATTTGGATTCCAGAGAACCTGAGATCAAATCCAACTCTAACATTTTCTACTTTCTCTGGTTCTCAGTTTCTCCAACTCTAAGGTCCCTTTGGGCTCTTGGGAGTGGCCAGGTAGAGCAGTGGAGAGAGTCAGGAAGACCCGAGTTCAAATCTGGCCTCAGACATACTAGCTGTGTGACCTTGGGCAAGTCACTTCACCCTGTTTGCCTCCGTTTCCTCATCTGTAAAATGAACTGGAGAAGGAAATGGCAAACCACTCCAGTATCTCTGCCAAGAAAACCCCAAATGGGGTCATGAAGAGCTGGACACAACTGAACAACAGAATTATTAGTAGTACTAGTAGCCATAGTCACCCCCCCCCCAAATGATCTATGAGCTCAGTTCCTTAACTGAATGGAAATTGCACCTATTTGGAATCAGGAAACTTGGGTGTGAAATGCATTTCTCTTATTTTACTGCTTATGTGACCCTGAGAAAATCCCTCAGCTTTGCTGGGCCTCCCTTCCTGCTCTCTGAAAGGAGCAGGGTCCCATCGATGAAGACCATCAGATGAGACAGTTTCAGCTAAAAGGATCTTCAGAGATCATCTGAGGATCCCTGGGGGTCCCTGAGACCCTCTCAGGGGATCCAAGAGGTCAAAACTTTTTTGCATAATAATAGTATGACATTTCAATTTCAGATATGATAAATATTGATAGATATGACCCACATAAACAAAAGCTCTTAGGTGAGGGATCCTCAATAATTAAGAGTGTAGAGGAGTCCTGAGACCAAAAACGTTGAGAATTATAAACCAATCCCCTCCTTTTACAGAGGAGGAAACTGAGACCCATTATCACTCAGGTATCACAGGCAGGATTTGAAGCCAGGTCCTGAGACTCCAGAACTAGGGCCCTTTCTACTGAACCAAGATCTTTAAGGCTTCCTCTAAGGCCCAAAGGCTCTGATGAGAGGAGAGCCCAAATCCTATTTTATTGAGCAACCAATTTTAACAGACATCTTTATATTGTCTTCCTCTCCTGACCTGTCTTTAATCTGCTGCATCCTGGCTTCCTCGGGGCTTACCCTCCTCCTGGTCCCCAGCTCCTCCTTCCTGGCCTTGGGGACACCCCTACCTCCCAGACTTCCTGCCTCTCCCATTCTTCCCATGCCTGCTTGCCCTCCAGAGCTACTGGAGGGAGAGGAGAGAGGAAGCTGATGGGGCAGGAGGGGAGCTGTCTTGGTAGTGAAGGTAAAGATTCCTGTTGGGGCTGCGTCCAGCACAGTTGCTAAGTGTCCTATAATTATCTTATTTGTGTGAGTGAAGATTTGAAGACTGCACTTGGCTATTTTCACCACGTTTGCTGAAATATAGTCACCAAGCAAAATCGAGAGAGCAAAAGAGACAGAGACAGAAGAGACAGAGTCATGGAGAGAGAGACCTGGGGTGCTCTGCCCCCTCGATGGTAAGAAGGCTAGCACCTCCAGCCCAGGCACATGCCATAAGCCCTCCAACTGCCTAGGACCAGCACCCCAAAACACCATTGCTGCTTGTGTTTCTAGGCCCCATGAATCGGGCTCTTTCTCACAAAGACCCTGGAGCTAAGAGTACAGCTCTAAGGCAACTAAAAAACTCCAGTTAAGAAAATAAAAACTGAGAAGGAAAGAGAAGTACCACTGAAAGACCACTGAACCTGAAGTCGAAAGATCTGGGTTCAAACTCTGCTTCTGCCATTTAACTCATAGTCTGCCCTTGGACAAGACACTTTAACTGTCTCATTCCTCAGTTTTCCCCATCTGTAAAATAAGCAGGAGGACTAGATTATCTCTAAGGCCAAAAAGTCAAAGATTTGGAGGGAGGTCATCTGGCCAATCAATCAACAAGTATATATTAAGCACCTACTGTATGCCAAGCACTGTGGTAGCTACTAAGGAAATAGAGGCTCTCTACCCTCTCATTTCAGAGATGAGTAAACTTAGGCCCAGAGTGGTAAATTGAATTGCACAGGACAACATAGGTAGTAAGCACCATAGCTGGGACTCAAACCCAAGTCCTCTGTCTCTGCTTTCTTGCTGTGCCATACTGATACTGCCTCCCCAGCTCTAAAGCCTGTAGTGGTACTATAAAATCTTCCACTTGGATTGATTCCATTTGGCATCAATGCACAAATTGATTTCAAAAAGACAACATGGCAAGGCATGGCTAGGCAGTAGTTCATTTGAAAAAGATCTGAGGGTTTCAGTAGATCACAAGCTTGATATGAGAACACTCATGACATCACTGCATCCAAGAAAGCTAATTCTGAAGTAAATTGTCCAGATTGCTGGAGTTTAGAGACTAGAGTTAGTCACTCAATGAACATTTACCATCCTCTGCCCTGGCGTGACTACTTTTGGAAGATTGCTCACTTCTGGGCACCCTGTTTTAGGAAGGACATTGGAAAGCAGCAGAATGTCCAGAGGAAGGTAGTTGGGATGCTGCAGGGCTAATGTCCATGCAGAAGGAAGATCAGCTGAATGAATTTCAGACATTTATCCTGGAGAGGACATGAGAGCTGACTTCCAGAATTTACTGGGAGAAGAAAAGACTCAGACGAGGGATGGCAGGTGTCTGTAGCTATCTGACTGTCTGCTGAATGACAGAGAGTTTAGGCTTGTTCTGCTTGGGCCTAGAGGGCGGGGATTAACATAAGGAAATTGTAAGGGACAACTTCCTCAAAATGAAAGGAGTTATCTCAAAGTGGAACAGTCTACCTCAAGAGGGAATGGGGTCCCCATCAATGGAAGTGCTTGAGCAAAAGGCAAATGCTCACTTGTTAGGTGTAATGAAGCCCTGGAGATCCTTTTCGCCAGGAATGGGTTGGACTCAAGACCCTCTGAAGTATCTCCCAATTCTGAGATTCTGTGATCCTGGGAAAAGTTGGGTTCAAGTCCAAGTCCCAGCAAAAATGGAGACATCTAGCTAGATCTATCTAAGTATAAGGTACAAAGATATGATGGTATGATGGTACATGGTGATGATATGGAGCTGACACTGGGCAGGGCTTTCTGGTAGCCAAAGCACTACAGAGAATAGCTCCCCTAGTGAAAAAAGAAAGTCTGCATGGGATAGAAACTAGAATGCTGGATGGGGAGTCATGGAACCTGAGTTCCAAGCCTCTCTCTGATATTTACCAGCTTGCCTTGTATATATTTCTTGGCCTGTTGTCTCCTCCTTTAGATGGTAAGCTCCTTGAGGTCAGGGACTGTCTTTTGCTTCTTTTTGTATCCCCAATGCTGCCTGGCACATAGTAGGTGCTTAATCAATGTTTATTGACCGATTAGTTGCCTGCCTCACCTGGCTTTGGTTTGTATTTATAAAACTTGGAGGCTTCTAGCAATGAAAAGCCATCGTTGGCTTAAAGTTTAAGTTGATGACAATAGCCCATTTCTCTAGGCTGAGGTTTACAAAGTGCTTCCTCCCCAACAGCCAAGTGTGACAGACCGTGCTAGGATTATCATTCCCATTTTACAGAAAAAGAAACCGAGGCCCCCAAAAGAGGAGGTGACTTGCCCAACATCAGGCAACCAGAAATAGTCAGGGAGAGGATTTGAACCCAGCTCCTCCCCACTCCAAATCCACCAGATCATCAATATCCTCAATGTGGTTCCAGTAGAATTGACATCAGGGTATAGCTCCGGGCCCTACCCCGAGGGGAAAGAGAGCCCTAACTTGTCGGGGACGCCCTGGTTGTCCAGGACTGACCCAGGCCCTTCCCCTCCTCCACCCCCAAGCCCATTCACTCCCACCCCCACCCCCACCCCCACGCGCCGGGCCTCGGATCCCCGGGCTCAAGTGCTGCCAGCAGCCGAGGAAGGCCAGCCCTCGGCGGCCCAGGCCAAGGCCAGCGCTGGCCTCCGCGGCTGCCCCAGCGTTCCGGAAAGGATGGGGGACAGCGAAAGAAAGGCAGGGCGGCAGAAGGGAAAGCGAGGGGATTTCTGGATCCCTCTCCCACCTTGGGCCTGGGGCCCCAAGCCATCCCCTCCCCCAGCGGCCGTTAGTGAGAGTTTGCAAATCACAGCTTGGAAGCAGAGCTGCCCCCCCCACCCCGACTCCCTTCACCCCCTAGCTCCCCAAGTTTCCGAGGAAGAAGAAAAATCCCCCCCCCCAATGCCTTCCCAGCTTCCTCCTTCCCCCGGGCCGGGACCCCACCCCCACCCCCCACCCCAGCCAGGCTCAGCAATAACTTTGAAACTTCTCGGGCATTTGGGGCAAGAGAAGTGGGGATGCCGGGGGTGGGGGGCAGCCTGTCCCCCGAGGAGGAGGGGAGATTCCAAGCCTTTCTTTCCCCCTGGACCCCGCGATGAGCCTCTTTGCTCCACTGCCCCCCACCCCCACCCCCCCCCCCGCCTCC
>CM053623.1:235641630-235658112 GCA_028646595.1 Phalanger gymnotis
AGTGAATTCTTAACCCAAAAGCTGGGCTCTTTGGGTTCATCAAAAAGTAGATTGCGATAGTCGTTGACTATTGTGCATAGACCAATATCTCATGCCATTTACCAAGATGAGGATGGATGGATACATGACCCAGATATAAAGAGAGATATTACAAGAAAATTCGAACTGGAAAATACTATGGCAGAAATTGGCATAGACCGATATCTTACTCCATATACCAAAATAAAGTCAAAATAGGTTCACAATTTAGATATAAAGGCTGATACTATAAGCAATCTGGGAGAGAAGGGAATGGTTTACCTGTCAGACTTACGGAGAAGGGAAGAATTTATGACTAAACAAGAGATGGAAAGCATTGCAAAATGCAAAATAGATAATTTTGATTACATTGAATTGAAAAGTTTTTGTACAAACAAAGCCAATACAACCAAGATTAGGAGGGAAGCAGAAAATTGGGAAAGAATTTTTACCACCACTATCTCTGACAAATGCCTCATCTCTAAAATATACAGGGAACTGAGTCAAATGTATAAGAATACAAGTCATTCCCCAATTGAGAAATGGTTAAAGGATATGAAAAGGCAGTTGTCAGAGAAAGAAATTAAAGATATCTATAGGCATATGAAAAAATGCTCTAAATCACTATTGATTAGAGAAATGCAAATCAAAACAACTCTTAGGTACCACATCTCTCCTGTCAGATTGGCTAACATGTCAAAACAGGAAAATGATAAATGCTGGAGAAGATGTGGGAAAATTGAAACACTACTGCATTGTTGGTAGAGCCGTGAACTGATCCAACCATTCTGGAGAGCAATTTGGAACTATGCCCAAAGCCTATAAAAATGTGCATACTCTTTGACCCAGCAATACCTCTTCTAGGACTATATCCTAAGGAGATCATAAAAGGGGGAAAAGGACCCATAGGTACAAACATATTTATAGCAGTTCTTTTTGTGGCGGCAAAGAATTGGAAATCAAGGGGATGCCCATAAATGGGGAATGGCTAAACAAATTGTGGTATATGAATGTAATGGAATGCTATCGTGCCATAAGAAATGAGGAGCAGATGGACTTCACAAGAAACTGGAGAAACTTATATGATCTGATGATAAGTGAAGAGAGCAGAATGAGGAGAACATTGTACACAACCACAGACACATTGCTTCTGTGATAACTACTTTGATAAACTTGGCTCTTCTCAACAACACAAGGTTCTAAGATGGCTCCAAAGGACCCATGATGGAGAAGGTTATCCACATCCAGAGAAAGAATTATAGAGTCTGAATGCAGATTGAAACAAACTGTTTGCTCTCTCTTTTTTAAAAAATTTGATTTGATTTTTGGTTTTGTTCTTCTTTCTCATGGTTCATTTCATTGGTTATAATACTTCTTTACAACTTGACTACTGTATAAATAAGTTTAATGTGAAGGTATATGTAGAACTTAGATCACATGCCATCTTGGGGGGAGTGGGGAGAAGGGGAGGACAAAATTTGGAACTCAAAAACTTGTGGAACTGAGTGTTGTAAATAAAAAAAATTAACTATTAAAAAAAGAAAATTCGAAGAACATGGAACATATTACTTATCAGACACATGGATAAGCAAACACATTATGAATAAAACAAGAGACAGAGAGCAGAGTGAGGTATAAAATGGATAATTTCAATTATCTTAAAAAGGTTTTGTACAAATAAAACAAATGTAGCCAAGATCAGAAGGAAAGCAGAAAGTTGAGGGGAAAAATTTTTATACACAGCTTTTCAGATAAAGGTCCTATAGCTCAAATATGTAAGGAACTTTCTCAGATCTATAAGAATATGAGTCATTCCTCAATTGATAGATGGTCAGAGGATATGAACAGACAGTTTTCCAATGAAGAAATCAAAACAACGTATAGTCATATAAAAAAGCTTTAAATCATTGTTGATTAGAGAAATACAAATTAAAACATTAACTACATAGCTGTTGAGCTGTCATAGCTGTCAAGTTCACAGGGACCTTAGAGGCCATCTAGAATAACTCTTTCATTTTTTTTTAACAGATAAGAAAACTGAGGCGAATGTGAAGTGATTAGCCCAAGGTCACACAGCTAATAAGTGTTTGAGGCAGGATTTGAACTCAGGGCTTTCCTTTCTCCAAGTAGAGTCCTATCCATTAGCATAGCACCTTGAACACAGTAAGCACACACTAAGCACTTTTTGACAATTGTGCCACAATCACTATGCCTCTCAAATTCACTAGCTAAGGCATCTTATTATCTATGGCCCTTATGAATTACTGCAATTGGGAAACAGTGGAGTTGGACTCTTTCTTTTCCTCCAGAGAGGAAAAATAGTCAGTGTCACAGTACTGGTTAGTAACAGAATGACACCAAGAGAAACATATGTAAAGTAGGAATGACTGTGGGCTGGAGTCAGGACACCTGAGCTCAGGTTTGGGTTCTGGCCCTATACTTCTTCTTCTTACCTGGTGGGCAGGGTGGCTAATGCCTTTCCTGCCTATCTCATAAAGGTTCTGTGTGGATGCGATGAGATCATCACATTTAGAGCTGGAGAGAATTGTAGAAACCAGTCAGGCACTCCTCATTTTACAGATGAGGAAACTGAGACCCAGATGGAAGTGACTTGTCCAAGGTCACACAGACATTGTAAGTGCAAGAGACAGTGCTGGAATGTGGTGCCCTGCCTCCAAACCAGGTGTTCTTCCCAGCCCACCAACCTTTATGTGTTCAGTTCTGAGCACCATAGATTTTGAGATATTGAGAAGATAAGGAGGTTCCAGAGGTCATTCACCAGGATGGGGAAAGGGCCTTAAACTCATGCTGTAAGGGGATTAGTTGAAGGAGCCGGGGACACTCAGCCTGGAGAAGATTCAAGGGGTAAGTGAGGGCTGTCTCCAGGTATCAGGTGAGGGAAGGGTAGCTTCATTGTGCTTGGCTGAAGATGGCAGTGAGGGGCAATGGGGAGAGTGAGGAAGAAAGCAGAATGAGGGATGTTTAGGTTCATCCTAAGACTAGCCAGAGGCAGCTGGGTGGCACAGTGGTTGGAGTCAAAAAGACTAGAGTTCAAATGAGGCCTTAGACACTTACTAGCTGTGTGACCCTGGACAAGTCACTTCACCCTGTTTGCCTCAGTTTCCTCACCTGTAAAATGAGCTGGGGAATAAAATGACAAATCACTCTAGTACCTCTGCCAGGAAAACCCCAAATGAAGTCATGAGTCAGAAACGACGGAACAACCGCGCGAATCAAGATTGGATCAATTGCTTTGTTGATTGTCTAGACTTAATAAAAAGCTGGAGAAAATGTTAATGATGCAAATTAAACTTAAAAGTGTATCTTGGGTATGTTGGGTTTTTTCTTCTTCTTCTTCTGGAGGGCCAGTTGTTAAACATTTTACCAGCACACTTCTGCCTCCCCCTCATTGGTAGTCTTCAAGCAAAGGCTAGAGAACCACCTCATGTTCTGATGTTATAGAGGAGATTCTTCTTTAGACACAGCTTGGCCTAGTGGCCTGGGAAGCTTCCTCCAGCTTCCAGAGTCCTGGGAAGTGAAAGACTCTGTTCCAAAGGTTTGGATGACTGCTGAAGATACAGCTCCCCTGACCATTGGTGGGTCCCATGGCTATGCAAGGAGATGGATGGATCCTTCCCCAAGAGGCCCAGGGTGTTACCACCCACCTGGAGACTAGGAAAAGCAACCCTGGAGGTAGAGGCAAAGATTCGCCCACCTTGAGAAGTGCTGCCCTCATCATTTAGCCTGGGGACTTCTCTTTGCTGCCCTCTTGGGCCTAAGCCCATTTGGGGCCTTCGTTATTCTTAGGTGTTCTATTCAATTAAGTCATTTCAGGACAAGAGCAGAATCAGAGAAACAGCTGAAAGAACTGAGTCTCTGAAATCAAAGGACCTGAGTTTGAATGTCACTTCTGTTATCACTGGTGTGATCTTGAGAAAGTCATATGATTCCCTCCCTTTCCCCCCCCCAACCCTCCCCTCCTGTAAAATTGGGGGAGGGGTCATACTCCACCAATTAATCAGGTACTGTGCCCAGTGTTGAGGGTACAGCAAAGGCACTTCCTGCTGGCTGCCAAGAAGCTTACATTCTAATGACAACATGCAAAATATAATGCCAGCCATCACTGTGCAAAAAGAATCTGTATGCGTGTAAATGGAAGGTAGCTCGAGACCTAGGATTCTGTGACTTTGCGTAAGTTACTGCCTCCCTGGGTCTATGCGGGGACCAGCCTTGATGGCCTCCCATGTCCCTTCTGACTCGAGATCGAGGAGCCTAGAAACCGTCATAGAAGGTGATGATGCCTGGGCGTTTTTGTCAAGGATTCATCTCAATCAGCCCAGGTGACTACCCAGGTCTGGAAACTCCCTTCCTCACTTTGAAATACCTCTAAATACTTGACTAAACAAGCCACCCCAATTTACCTTGTTATTGAAGAAAGTTTTGTTGTGCCTGGTATTAATTTTAGAAAGCAAAACTGTCATTTAGGATATTCCCCCACACACTCTTCTGTCTCCATGAAAAAGAAACACAAGTGAGTGAAATTCCCCTGTAAAGCATTTGCTTCACTGGCCATGTTCCTGACCAATTGGACCCCACCCAACAGACCTGGGTTTTGTTTTTTTTCTCCCTTTATTTATTTAGTTTTCAACATTCATTTTTGTAAGATTTTGAGCTCCAAATTTTTTCTCCCTTCTTTCCTTCCCTCCCCCCTCCCCAAAATGGCAAGAAATCTGATATGGGCCCTACGTGTACAATCATATCAAACATATTTCCACATCAGTCGTGTTGTGAAAGAAGAATCAGAAGGGAAAAAAAAAACACGAGAAAAGAGAAAATAGTAAGCTTCAATCTGCATTCAGACTCTTATCAGGTCTTTCTCTGGATGTGGATAGCATTTTCCATCATGAGTCTTTTGGAGCTGTCTTGGATCACTGTATTGCAGAGACGGGCTAAGTCTGTCATGGTTGATCATAGCATAATGTTGTAACAGCCCAGGTTTTGACAATTCCATCAAGGCCTTTGAGATTTATTTGCATATATTTGGTATGTCCAGTATTTGTGTGGTTCCACCTCCCCTCCTCCCAGAACGGAAGCTCCTTGAGGGCAGGTAGTATATATTTCCTTTTTTGGTCTTTTTGTCTTTTTTGCCTCCACTGATATTTCCAGTGTGTGTTGCCTTCCCTGGAACATAGTAGGCTCTTAATAAATTTTTGTTAAATTATGAACTTAATCATCAAGGAACACTAACATTCCAATATACAAAGAACGTCCTTAAAGAGGATAGTATATGAAAATGAGCTTCAGTTACATGTAGTTTGGCGAGGGAGAAGGGGGGGTTTAAAAGTATATCTCAAATGAACTTGGGCGGTGCAGTGGGTAGAGTGCTAGGTCTGGAGTCCCTCGGCAAGTTACTTAACTCTTATTTGCCTCAGTTCCTCATCTTTAAAATGGGGATACATTGGAGAAGAAAATAGCAAACCACCGCAGAATCCCTGCCAAGACACAGCTAAACAACTTCAAACGAAACAAAGTGGTAACAAAGTTGCAGTTTGTATCTCCTGAACCTTTCACCTTTCTTTGCATTGTTAGTGTTTCATCAATACTCGATGCTCTCTCACTATCAACTAACTCATCTGCCACCAAAAAGAAGCCTCCTCCACCCTACAACAAGGAAAACAAATCAACTCATTGACCACAGTTGGACATGCACAGGTGATGTCCATCCGCTGTTCGTCACCAGGGGAGTCGGGCTTCACGGTCAGTCTTCTAAGTAAGAATTAATTAGTTGTGATGCCGATCAGAGTTCTGAAGTTTTCCAAGATTTTTTTTTTTACCCCTCTACGTTATCATTCTGTAAATCGTTCACCCGTTCATTTCTGTTCATTTCACTGGGTCTCAGTTCACAAGAGTCCTCTCCAATTCTTCCTCATCTACCACATTCCTTATTTCTCTTAACAATAATTTCTATCACTTTAATATGCCACAATTTGTTCAGCCATTCCCTATTTTGTTTTCTAAAGTTGTTGCTATAGTTTTGTATATTTCAGTCTTTTCCCTCTGGTCTTTGGTTCCCTTGGTCTAGCTTTCTCTAGGTTTTAGGATTGATGGGTCAATGGACACGTACAATTCAGTGACTGGGGGACTAGGGAGTAAAACTGGATTCCAAACTGCTAGACTGACCCCCCAGCTCCACCAACAATGTATGAGCACGCCTCCCTTCCCCGGTTTCTCCAACAATCGCCATTTTGTCTCGTCATCTTTGCCAATCCGACTGATGTAAGATGGAAGCTCAGAGTTGTTTTCATTGACATTTCTTTTACTATTAATGATTAAGGGCATTTTCCCCTGGGTCTTGGCTCGCTCCTTCTGACCATGCTCGTAACAGCGGGTTCTCCATGTTTGCCTTTGTCCCCAGCTCGGGGAAGCCCCGGTCTTAGCTGAGGATCCAGAACAGAACCAACGCCCCCATCCTCGCTTTAAGGAATAGAAGAGGTGAAGCGTCAGTCACTAGAGGGAGCCCTAGTGCTTGGTTTTTTGTTCTTCAAGTTTGTTAAATAAAGTTGTTGACGGTGGGCCCTTGCGAGGAGCGAAAGCGGCGAGCAGGCGCAGCCGCGGCGCCCCCCGGGAATGGTAGTCTTCTCGTCCAGTCCACGAGCCAATCCGATTCTGGTCGAAGATCTCGCGGGAACGGGAAGGGAGGAAAGCCGGCTTGTGGCGCGCATTGGTCTACGGGTATTGTAGTCAAAAACGGGTGCGGCTCCTAGGGCGCGCCGAGAGGGCGGAACTACACTTCCCGGCTCCCCTGACTCGTTGGCGGAAAAAACGGCCGGCGGAGAGTTCCTGAGCAAATCAGATCACAGAAAAGAAACTGCCGGCTTTCAAAAATTCTCCCTCGCCGCCATCATCGATCGGCGGCCCGGAGACGCAGGTGCTGTTAGCGGAGACTAGGGCGAGACGCGTGTGAGTGTGCGTTTGTGTATGGTGGGATGTGAGCACGCGACCGAGGAGTGGAAGGGAGTGAGCGAGCGAGGAGGGTGGGCGGCCGTTGGTTACCAGCCTATCGTGGTGCCGTGTTACGCCACCGCCTCCTCCGCCGCCTCCCTCGCGCCCCTCGGCTCCCGCGTGTGATCCCTTCCCCCCTTCCCCCAGCGCGCGGACCCCCCCCCTTCTCCTCTCCCCCTCCCTTCCCGGAGAGAAGCCTTGCGCGTGCGCAGGAGGGCGGCGAGCTCGAGGTCTGAGGCCGCCACCGCAGCACGAGGCGCCCGTAGCTCGCCCGCCAGTCCATCCATTGGTCGCCAGTCCGCGCGCGCACGTAAGTCCTGCGGCTTCCGCGGGGCCCCTGCGGGCAGGAAGCGGAGCGGGGAGAGGGCCCGTCCCGGGCCTCACCTGCCTCTGCGGGGGTGGGAGGCTTGCGGATGGTGATACTGATGCCCGGAGGTGGAACAGCAGAGCGATTCTTAGCTCAACCCCCACCTTTTACAGCCGGGGAAACTGAGGCCCAGAGAAGGGTGTCCAGAGACCTGAGCCTGGGCGGGTTTTTCCTGCTAGAGCATGTCCAGTCTCCCGGAGGCGGCAGGTGGGGGTGGAGCTCTAGGCTCCTTGGAGGATCTCCTTGGAGATCTTTCCGCAGGAAGAGACTGGGGCCTGGGAGGACCTCGCCCCAGGTGGCCTGCCTGACGGTGGCCGCTCAGGACCTTGGGCCTCCCCTTGCTGACTCCCCAAATGTAGGCTTTTTTCCCACTGCATTACCTTGTCCCAGGTGGTTACATCGTGTAGGGAGCGCCGAGCCTGTTGTTCTTAGATCAGATCCTCAAAGAAGACCGGAGTCTAGGGACGTGGGAGGTACCTTTAGGAATCATCTAGCTCAGCCCCCACCTTGTACGGAAGAGAATACTGAGGCCCACCCAGTTTAGGTGGCCAGCCCCATGTCCTTGGGTCATCCTAGTGGGAGGGTCTCTTGGGGAGGGGGGAAAGGAGCTGGTCCCCAAGTCACGATTAGTTTCATCTTTAGGTGAACAGTTAGCAGATGAGTTCTGCTTTCTTCCTTCTGTCTCTTTTTATTTAAAGGAAGAAATTATCCTGGAACTGGGCTTACTTACAACAAGCAGAATTTTGCACAGGCACAGGCACAGGCACGGGCACACGGCTGCACGTACTGGATATGTGAGCTCCCTGAGGACAGAACGTCTCCATTTTTGTGTCAGGGTTCCCAGCACCTCGGACAGTGCCTGGGACAGCAGAGGCTTCCAGATGCTTCTTGATTGCTCGATAGCTCCAGAAGTATTTGTTGGGCATCTGCTCGGGTCCAGGTCCATGTGCTGAGCCTCGAAGATGCTACAAAAATAAGATATTGTCACTGCCTTCCAAAGGTTCACCATCTGTCTAGGGATAGAGCCCACAGGAAAGGTTAGGTCACAAAAGGTGACCACACTGGCTGCCTGCCCAATGGAGAATCTAGGAAAAAGTTGCTCCAAGATTACTTTAGGCAGCAGAACTGGAGGGAGTTGGCACCCTGGAGAGGACTGTCTCCCTGATCCTTGGTGCCCTGGTCCAGGCAGGGCAGGGTCAGGATGTAGCTGCTAGGAAATAAGGAGTGTGTAGATGTGGTTCTCTGAGGGTGAGGCCTCAAGGTGTGCCAGAGGGGTTTAGTTAGAAACCCACCCCTTAGGACTGGCTAGAACTTGGAGCTGGAAGGGACCATTGCAAATGTCTAACAACTATAAATCAGGACTTGACAAGGCCTGACAAAGACATTCTGGTCACTGTACCATAGCTGGGTCTTGGGATTTGAACCCAGATCCAGTTTTCTCTCTAAAAATCTAGTTTTCTTTCTGCACAGACCTGTGAATGTTGCTGATTACTTCTGTTATGTATATGAAGTTTGGGAGTGGGCTGCTGGGGTAGTTGGCAGGGTTTTGGCTTTCTGCTTCAGAATCCAACATTGCCCTAGTTTCCACCCAGGTACTTGAGCCTCTTTAGCCCTGCCTGACCTTCCCACGTGGACCTCAGGGTAGATATGTCATTTAAAACCCCCCAACCAGTTCCTGTTTTGTGTACCCTAGAGACGGCGGTACCCCCAGACAACTGTCTTTCATTGGTCTGTACCTCGACTCTTCTGCGGGGGCCCCACGTCGGGACATTGTGCAGGCCTAAGCCCCCGACATGGGGCTTTCTGGGCTGCCCTGTCCTTGGTGGGGGCGGGGCGGTCTTTGTCCCAGAAGTGGTGCCAGCCTATTGTGATGGTGGCTTTTGTGATGTAGGGCCTGCTGTCTCCTAGGAGCCCCTGCAATCTGCCTTTAGCTCTTGATGGGGATAACTGGTTGTGAGGTTGAGCTTCAATCTCTAGGTGACAATCCCTCTCCTCCGCCACCATCCCCCCACAACCACCCCAGGAAAGCCAGTGAAGGCCCTGGGTTTCTACCCTGGATGTATGGCTTTAACCAGTCCACCCTGTTTGGGAGAGGGCAGTGGGAGATGTGGCCCAGGACAGCCAGTTGCTGTTCCTCTGTGTACTCTGTTCTTCTGAATCTTCAGCCCTGCTGACTCCAGGTTAAGGAAATCCCATGGTTTTGTCCATTTTGTCCCACCTGGGAGAGTCAGGGGGCAGCAGGCCTGAGAGCAAAGGAGTGAGCCTGGGTGAGCATGGAGTGCAGAGCATTGAGGGTGGCGTCTTCTCTGCTCTCTTGGCCCTTCCATGGGTCAGGCCAGACACAACGCCCCCTTGCCCAGGGTTTCAGCCTGTGTAAAAAACTGCTCTTTGAGGCATGTCTCAATAGGAGCTGGCTGCTCCTATCTGGAAGTGCCTGATGCTGATGCCTGCCCCAGCACGCAGAGCAGCCTTTGGCCCGAGCTGACCTGCACATGGGCACCGGCTCTGGATCCCACCTCCGCCCCTCACTGCCTTACCACCCTGGGTGAGGGACTTCACCTGGGGCCTCCATTACGTTGTCCATGGAAGGAGAGATTTGGACCGGCTGGCCCCCAGGGTTCCTCAAGCTCTGTATCCTGGGACCGTTTGGAAGGCTCTTCTCCTGCCCAACCGTTGAAGGCCATCTAAAATGTTCCCTCTGCACCCGGTCACTTGTGACCGTCCCCTTTCAGCCTCACGTGGTGCGTAGCAGCAGCATAAGCCTGTCGTGTCATGAGAGTGTGTGTTACAGCCGCCATGTTAGTGTCTCACTCTCTTGTCAGACACATATTTTGCTGGCAGGGACCAACTCTTGCCTATACTTTGGGTTTCCCCCAGGACTGTGCTCAACACAGTAGGTGCTTAATAAATGTTTGTTGCTTCAAGGAGAGCATGTGTCTTTGATGTTTAACACCCTCTGGCTCCTGCCCTGGGAACAATATGGCCAAAAGCTTGGCATTGGGACCAGCAAACCTGGGCTTCAAGCTCGACTTTGATATTTTTTAGCTGGGACCTTAAGCAAGCAAACAGCCTCATTCTTCCTGTTGATCCATGGGTTTAGTGAAGCCCTGTAGATCTCAGCATTATGAGGATTGTGAAATACCAAACAAGTGGGATGGCTTTGATGATGAGAGACGGTGCCTTTCTCAGCAGCCTGGGGAAGAAGCTTGACAGAGCAGCCGCGACCATGGCGTCTGAGGATATTGCCAAGCTTGCAGAAAGCCTGGCCAGAACCCAGGTGGGCGGAGGACAGCTCAGCTTTAAAGGCAAAAGCCTCAAACTCAACACAGCAGAAGATGGTGAGACCCTCCACCTCCCCCCAGCCCCCATCACTCGGCCCCCTCAGCCGAGTCCTGGGAGGAGCTGGGAGCTAGGTATAGCCTAGAATTAGCTTCTTTGGGCTCCAGGGCTTCCTTCCCCCCCCACCTCCACCCCAGGGACCGCTGCCAGCCTAGCAGGCCCGTGCTCTCCCCGGAGGTCTCACCCCAGAGAGAAGCAGTGCCCCTGGGAATAGGCACTGCCACCGGCCTCATGGTTCTTAAGCCCTGGGAAGCAGCCATTCTGACCCAGCACGATTCCTAGGGATCAGCTGGTGGGGCCAAATGGGAAGTTCCTCACCTTCCATACCACACTTACTTATACCCCAGAGGAGCTGGTTTGGGCTTGCCCACAAATCCTGCCAGGATGACTTGGCAAGGTGGTTTTGAGAAAGGTGTGGCAGAGTTTGTGACTGGGAATAGCAGTGGCCGGGGTCTTTACCCTCCCCTTCTCCTAGACCCTGCCCCACGTGCTCAGGGCAGTTAATTACTCCAGCCTGGAGGGTCACCATTTCTAGCAGCGCTGACTTCTCAGATCCAGAAAGGGAAAGGAGATAAAGCCAAGGACCTGCCAGGATGGCTTCTCCCTGGCCATGGACTGGTCAGACTGATGCCAAGGCCAGTCCAGCCTTTATTTATTCAGCAGAGAACTTGGGCCTAATTCCAGACTCTGATACTAACTGATTCTCTTCCTTTGTGGCTAATAAGCCAGACGCTTAATCTCAAGACCCTAAATTGCTATCTGAGCTTCCTTAGCGGTTTTTTTAAAAATAAGGGGTAATATGAATATGTGTACAATGAGTATCGTATTCATCCCTTCTCAATGGGCAGAGGAAGGGCTGGAAGGAAGGAGAGAATTTGGGGACCAGGGCTCATTCTTGAGGGCCGCACCCCCTCTGGGAGAGAGGAAATAAGACAGTTTTCTCTGGGGCTTCCAGGGTCACCAAGTGCTTTCCTCACCCACCATGCACACCCTTGTGAGGTGGGTAGGGCAAGGCTGATCATTACAGCCTTTTACTCATGAGGAAGCTCACTCAGGGCTTAGTTGACTTGCCCAAGGCCACGCAGCTCCTCAGTGTGGGAGGTAGGCCTCTCAGTGACCCCATGCTCAGAGCACAGGCCTCAGTTCCCCTGCTGGCTCCTGGAGTTGAGGATGCTCTAACAATGCGGCTCCTGTCTTGGGTCCATTCAGCTCAGGAGGTGATTAAAGAGATAGAGGCGTTTGATGGGCTGGAGGCCCTGCGTTTCGAAGGCAACACAGTGGGTGTGGAGGCAGCCAAAGTCATCGCCAAGGCCCTGGAGAAGAAATCAGAGCTGAAGGTGAGTGTGTTTGATGCCCCCTAGAAAGGTCAGAGCCAGACAGGGCCTTGCCCCCTGCCCTGCTGCTGGGCCTTCCAGCCCCCAGGGCAATGCCATCTGACCTGCCAGGGTCCCCTGGGTGTTCTTGGGCCTTGGCATCTGCCCCATCACTTCCCCTGACATCTCTGGACCTTTCCATCAACCCTATGTTGTCTCTCCAATGAGAGCATGAGCTCTTTGGGAACAGGGCCTGTCTCAATCATCTTTTATGCCTGCAGTGTTTGTGCCGGGCTCAGAGAAGGCACTTAGTGCATACTCCTTCCCCCTTTTCTTCACTGCTGCTCCTTTGTATTCGGAGCCAGGAGCAAATACCAGCTCTAAGCAGTGGAGGAACAGGGCAGGAGAGCCTGGCTGGCTGCTCTCCTCCGATTCCCAGGCAGGAGAGGCTGACCTGGGGTCAAGGAGGGAGTCTGTTCAGGAGCCCCATAAAGGCCTTTCTTTCTCTGACCCAGTGAAGCCTCAGAGGGAGCCTTGAGAGGTTGGGGACCAGCTGTGCCCAGCTTTACCTGAAGAGGTCATGGCCAAGCAAACATTGGCAGCTGTGGCCTCTGGGTTGTTTTGCTCGCTTCTGACCTGGGACACTTCGTTCTTTAGGAGATGGTCTTCCCACCTGGGTGGCCTGAACCATTGGGGCTGTCCTTCCAAAAAAAAGGACTGGCCTGGACTATTGGCCCCAGCCTGCCTGAGAGCACAGGCCTCTAGAGACAAACAGATTCCCACCCAGGAGTCCAGGGGGCTCTGGAGCAATGACAGCCCCCCACTCTGCCATGGGGACACACCACGTCCTGCCCCATCCACGGGCTCTTCTTTCACCCTTAGGGCAGCATTGATCTGAGACCAAGAAAGGGTGAGCAGTTTCAGGGGAGAAAATGTTTAGGAGCAAATGATTTGGGCCTGGGAGGGGACTTAGAGAAAGATCATGCTCCTTGGGATTTGCCCAGGGTCCCACAGGGAGTAAACAGCAGAATGAGATTTGTGGGGAGGCCCACCACCATGCTCAGGACTCGAGGGAGGGCCTCAGGTCCCATTTCTTCTCTTCCCTTAGAGCCAGTGGAACTTGGGGAATCTTTTCATTCCCAGGGATATGGCTTCCTCTGTAAGGCGAGGGGCTCACGGTGGGGCTGGGCCCCTCAGTTTCTCAGCTGGGTCTTCGAGCCCAAGCTAGTGTTCTGGAGAAGGGCATGTCTTCCCCTCCGAGTTCCTGACCACAGTGACATCACAGGTCCAGTTCCTATCCCTGTGAATGAGTGAGAAAGTTAGTGAATGAATAAAAGATTGTGTTTTAATCACTTTGTGCTGGCCCCTAGCTGGACACTGCAGAGGCAGAGGTTAAAGGAGTTTACATTTTAATAGGAAAGACAGCAGGCAGAGAGGAGAGGTGTTGAGGGAAGGGAGTGAGGATAGGGGGTGTGGAGCAGCCAGCAGTGCAGTGGATGGATGCTCTGGAATCTCCACTTTGGTCCCAAACTCTAATCCACATGTGACAAAGCCTATGAAAACAGATTTTTTGCTCAAGGATTCCCCATAGGAGCTGCTGAACTTTTGAGCTGGAAGGAGCCTGGGATTGTTGGGTGCCAGCCTTGCCAGGGTAGGGCCACTCCCTTGACATGGCTTCCAGTGACAGGAGGGGAGTCCTCACCAAGGAGGCCACCCCTGTTGGAGGGCCCTGCTTGTTAGGGAGCTCTTCCTTCCGTTGAGTGATTTGAAACCTTCCTCTCTGGCTAGCTGGCCCTCACTCTGCTCTCTCTGGCTATGCGCTTACCTTTAGTCTTCCTCCCTAGGGTTGGGGTGGGCAACTGTCACCTAGTTACCCCTTCTAAGCCTTTTATTGGCCAAGCTCAGCATCCTCGTCCCACTCACCATCTTGTGTCTGCCTGTGGGGTCGGTTTTGTCAGTGGGCTTGCAAAATGGGAGGCCAGAGCCTGGACCCAGAATATTCCAGGCATGGACCTGAGTGCAAGGAGGCTGTCCCTTCTGCATTATTCTCCCTGAGGTGCCAGCATCTGTCTCATGCTATTGGTGCCCCAGCTGGGATCCTGCAGGTGGCTGCACACCCTCTGTTCACATCTGTGTGAGCGGCCAAGCACCTGGGGGGCAGTAGGACCAAGGCTGATTTCCTCCTCCCTCACAGGAGGGGCCTCAACTTAGTACCCTGCCTCTGTGTCCCTGTTAGGCTTGGGCGTGAGCCTAATCTGGAGTCCATGGCATCCCAGCAAACTTAGCCTTTTTTCTTTGTTTCTTTCCCTCCTTTCTTCCTAAGCGATGCCACTGGAGTGACATGTTCACTGGGAGGCTGAGGTCAGAGATTCCCCCTGCCCTGGTGAGTGAAGAAGCTACCATCACCTTCCACTTCTCAGTGCTTCCATTCAGAAGCCATCCCTTCCCTGAGCTGTTCCAGATACCTTTGGGGCAGGTGGGCGGGCAGGCAGGCCTCCCTGGTTACTGGGCTGGGCAAGAGTGAAAGGGGACCACCGGGGGGTTGGCAGTACTGGGCAAAGATGACTGAGGGTAGGCTTGCCCTCAGAATCCATTTCTGACCAACTAGTCTGAAAGAGGGACAGTGGGACTATTATCTAAGAAGCTAATTTAACAAGCAATCGGATAAGCATTTACTAAGCTCCCACTGTGTGCAAGACTGGGTGTGCAAAGCTAGAACAAAGACCCTCCTCTCCAGGGGCATATAGTATAAGAATAAAGAGACAGAGAAGGGACCTCATCACAAGTCACAGTGGGGCTGTGAGATGAGGACCAAGGAAAGGTCCATGCCAAGGACTATGAGATGTTGGGGTGGGGCTAGGCCAGGATAGACGGGAGCCACTTTACAGGTTGGGGCCCCTTCAAAGGCAGTTGATATGCCAGGAGCAAAAGCACAGTTAACGAAGCACTCAAATTGGAGGTGTGGGTAGGAATGATGGAACCAGTATTACACCGATTTGGTCACAGCTGCCTGTGGTGCTTGATTCTGTGTAATGAGGCTTCTACCAGTGATTTGGCTTTAAGGGATGAGGCTCTACCCAAGCTAGAGAGAGTGCTGCTGGGGATAACAGGCTTTTGGGGGGTTGGATTTCATTTTTTTTTTCATTTAATAAGTATATATTTTCTCTCCTTTCCACTTTTTCCCGTACAGTTGAACAACAACAGAGAAAACCCTTGTCGCAAGTACAGGGTGTCCCAAAAATCTTAGTGCTCTTTGAACCTTTGTATTGAAGCTCCTAAATTTTATAGCTTAAAAAGACCCTCATTGCATAGTCAGGCAAAGCCAGTCCCTGCATTGGCTGCATCCAGCATCGTGGGTCTTGTTTTCATCTTGAGTCCTCACTGCATTGATGAGAATCGTCGGGTCTTTTAAAGTCATTTTTCTTCATAGTTATTACTGTATAAATTATTCTCCTGGTATTTCACTCTGCACCAATTCTTACAGCCTCTTAATCCGAATATTCTCTCCTCCCTAGCTTCTGTCTAAGCTTGGTCATTCTAATTTCACAGCATTAGGTTTCAGTTACAATGTTGTTGTTCTTTCAGTTACATTGTTGTCACTGTGTAGATTGTTTTCCTGGTTCTTCTCTTGATATCTATTCATGTAAGTCTTTCCATGCTTCTCTGTATTCGTGATTTCTTCACAATGATATTTTCATGACATAACAGTCTATTATATTCGGAGCATATGTAGTATAATATTGCTGTTGGTTCGTTTTCTGTGGTTCCTTTCAGCATCGTGTGTAGTTTAGTTTGTGAATGTTTGTTTTTGCTTTGTTTTGGATTCACTCGTTGGATAGTAAAACAAATGTTCTAACTGCTCAGTTTTATTCTTTGTATGTCTCTGTTTCTTATAGACAAGAGATTACAGGGTTTTGTTTTCACAGCCAATCTGTCCCTCTTTTTCATTTTATTACAGTAGTTAATCCATTCTCATTTAAAGTTATGATGAGAGCTTGGTTTATATTTTCCTCCTTTTGTCTCTAATAGCAGGTTTTTTTTTCCAAGTTATGATTTTTTTTCCCTCTTCCACTGTGAACATAGTACTATCTCTCTCCACTTGATCTTTTTTTTAAAGTGACTCTCTTCCTTAAAAAATGTTTGTTTTTGTTTATTTTGAGTTTCAAATTCTTTCTCCCTTCAGGCCCCACCCATTGAGAAGGCAAGCAATATAATATCCATTATATATGGGAAGTCATATAAAACTGTAGTAGGAAGGCTGAATTTATGATCTCAAATATAATCATGTATATGTTTGAATGGTCCGAAATCGCAAGGTATGAGAGATTCTCTAAGGAGAAAACAACAAGAAATTTATTTAGGCCCCACCGCAGCAAAAACTTGAACCAGCCTCCCCATTCCAACATCTTGACAAAAAGACTCCAGGCCCAGAAAGCCCATTTC
>CM053623.1:235658212-235709990 GCA_028646595.1 Phalanger gymnotis
GCATCCATCTTTTTTTCATTCATGATTAAACTCAGATTTGCAGGGTAGGTCGCTTTGGCCATTTCTCTTCAGAACACATTTCCATTCCCTCCTGCATTTTCTGATGGTGCCAAATAGTTTTATGTCATTTGAGTTTCCTTTCCTTTTTCTCTTAAGGTCTTTCTCCCAGTTGTGTGCAGTATATGTTGTTCCTCGATTGCATTGTTAAATATAACCACCATGTGTCTTGGAGTTTACAGCTTTTGGTTTCTTTTCCAGAAGCAATCTGGATTCTTTTGATGAGTAATTTGGTTTTTTGTGGTCCAGAAGTTCTGGGCAGCTTTATGTATTATTTTTTACATTATGGTGTTTAGGTTTTTTTTTTTCGTTTTGTTATGTTTTGTTTTTTTATTTGTCATGTTCTTCTGGGAGACCTACAGTCCTTAGGTTGTCTCTGTGCTTCCTGTCTTTGAGATCAGTGTGTTTTGCCTGCATGGAGGGCGTGTTTTCTTTTAATGTTACTGCTTTCTACTTCTCTTCTTCCAGATTGTCCTTCACTCCTGTGTATTTTTATTCCCGACGGGTTGTTCTCTCTTGTTTCTTTGGTGAGACTTGGTGGTGCAGATTTAAGTATTTCTGTTCTGCCAATTACGTCTTCTGTGAAGGTCATAAATCCTGCTCTCACATTTTTCATTTTTCTTTTCAACCACTCAGGAACAAAAGCCACAGGGACATTGGCCTCATGCTGAATCTTTTTCCTTTTTTTCTTCGGTATTTATTCACAGAGGCCAGAATTCATTTACTAAGTCTGGAGGCTTGTTAGTGTTTCCCCTCTTGATTTATTTACTTATGGTCAAGGTCTTTTGAGTTTTTTTCTTTCTGAGATCTTTAGTAATTTCATTCTTTTTTTCCTCTTTACTTTTCCTGATTACTCACTTTCTGACTCCCTCCCCTCTGATGGCAGTTTTCTTGGGGGCTGAATCTCAAAGTGACTCAGCCTCCTCCTGTGTTGGACAGTTCATGGTTCACCAGCCTAGATCTCTGCCCCAAGGGACTTCTGGGAGGTTAGAACAGATCCCATTTGGGTGTTGGGTTCTTCAGACCCCTATGTGTGTCCTGTCCCCTTCACTTCAGGCTACTACTGTCCCTGCCTGGGTGGATTTCTTTGGCACACAGGAGAGCCTCAGGGTCAGGGTATAGAATTGTTGTGTCCTGCCCTGTTCTCTTAGTACCCCCCACTCTCTTGCAGCACTGCTCTCTTGATCCCAGGACATTCCTGCAGTTTGGGATGTAGCTCTCCATGGCCCTGGAAAGAGGGAGGCTGGGGGCATCCTGTGGGTCGGGTCGGCTTGTGCAGAGGCAATGGAGGGAGGTACTGCTGAGCCAACAGAGTTAGCTATTAGGACTCGTGGGGTGGTGGGATCCCCTTTTACCACCGCCACGGCTTTTCAGCAGAAACATGGCCCTTCCCTCCTGATCCCTCGTGTGCTCCGTAGATCTCCCTGGGGAAGGCCCTCATCACAGCCGGGGCGCAGTTGGTGGAACTGGACCTGAGTGACAATGCCTTTGGGCCTGACGGCGTGCGGGGCTTTGAGGCCCTGCTCAAGAGCTCGGCTTGTTTCACTCTGCAGGAACTAAAGCTTAACAACTGTGGCATGGGCATTGGTGGTGGCAAGGTAGGTGGTGGCTCCCCAGCACCAACGCACAAATGTGAGAAGAGCAGAGAAATGCTTTGTGTGCCCTCTGTATGCGTCAGGTGAGCTTGTGCTCAGGGGGGATCTCAGGGGAGCCCAGGGCCTTCAATAACAAAGTTGTGGTCTCTGAAACGCTGACATTTGGTGGGAGAAACCTGAAGCACCAAGGGCCTGGGAGCTGGGTAGTGAGTCACCCTCCCCTGAGGCCAGCTCACTGAACTAGCCAGTCTTTGGCTGTCTGCCTATTTTCTCCCCTCTGGGGGTTCGTGCTGGGGGTGTGATGTAAGTGTGAAGTCTTGGTTATGCTCCTTATAAACTCCATTTGGGGGAGAGCAGGATCCCAGGAGCTTGGTTCCTCCCAGTTCATTCACAATTTGGAGGGAGTGAAAAACAGGACAGAGGGGAGAAGGCTCCATTTCTCGGTGGTGCAGGGAGCTGGGACATGTTTGGGCAAGGGGCTGAGGAGCGTTTTTTGTGGTTGAGTAACAGTGGGGATGGGGGGCACACTTGGGAATGTTCAGGCAAAGACCTGGAGATGGGAGATGTAGAGGAATAGCAGCTGAGAGTAGATGGGGGATCCTGGACATAACGGGGCCAGTGGAGCTGGTTGGAGAGTGGCATGGCATAACCAGAATTGAAGGATGAATGGGAGTGGGGAAAGGCTGTAGGAGTGGTCCAGGCAAGAGGTGAAAAGGCCTCAGAAAACAGTCCAACTGCCTCATTTTACAACTGAGGAAACTGAGGCCCAGCGAGTAAGTGACTTGCCCAGAGGAACACAGCAAGTACAGAATCAGCATGGGACCCGATATCCCCTGACTTCCCAGCTGGGGCTGCTCTTCCTTGGTGCCAGGTAAAGATGAGTGAGGTAGGAAGAGCCTGAACTCAGGCTTCTCCCAGGCTGGGGAAGGGGGGATGGCCCAGGGCACATGTTTCTCTTCTAGATCTTGGCAGCAGCTCTGACTGAATGCCACCAGAAATCTAGCGCCCTGGGCAAGCCACTGGCCCTAAAAGTGTTTGTCGCCGGCAGAAATCGTCTGGAAAATGATGGCGCCACAGCCTTGGCTGAAGCGTTTGGGGTGAGTGATTCCTGCGCAGGGGCTCAGCCTCACCCCCACGTCCAGGTCCACTAAGTCATCTGAATGATCAGAAAACTGAGGGGCCTGGCTTGCACCTGGGTCCTGGGATCTCAAACCTGGGGGAGGGTGCAGGTATCAAAGGGGCATCTTGTCATGTGGCACATCTGCCAGGTGGGATGCCGGGAGCCACCCTCACCTGCCTTTAGGTAGCCTTGGCCCCATTTTCCTGATGAGGCAGCTGAGGCTCTGAGTGACTCTCCAAGGTCATGTGAGGCACTGAGCTGGAGCTCAGAGAGGTGTCAGCCTGAGTGCTGGGTCTGGAATCTGTACCATGAAGGGGCTGGGCGTGAATCAGTCAAAAGCATATATTACATTGCGTGCTGTAAGCCAGGCACTGGAGAGACCTGGGAGGGGAGCCAGAGAGCAGGTGGAGCTTCCCACCCTTCCCAGAAGTCCTGGCAGCACTGCTAGAGCAAAGGCTGCAAGGTGGTGGCTATGGTGGTGAGGTGGAGCTCTGGTTGCCAGGGAGCCCCGCCCAAAGTCCCCCAGCTCCTGGTCTGGCCTAAACCCAGGGTTCCTGGCCATGCATTGACTTTGGTAGCACCAAGAAGATCCTCCTGCATATCAGCAGGTACAGGATTCTCTTTCCACATTGATGGTGTTTTTCATAGCCCTTCATCATCATCCCCTCCCCTTCCCCCCGCCCCCGACCACCTGCCCCAGCTTTCCTTTTCCTTCCCTGTCACACAGATCATTGGGACCCTGGAGGAAATCCACATGCCTCAGAATGGGATCAACCACCCTGGGGTCACGGCGCTCGCCCAGGCCTTTGCCACCAACTCTCTGCTGAGAGTCATCAACCTGAATGACAACACATTCACCGAAAAGGGGGCAGTGGCCATGGCCGAGGTAAGCCTGGCAGTGGCTGGGCTGCTCCCAGGGTTCCCACCGAGGTTTCCACAGCTTGATCAGGGTTACTGAGTAGCTGGGCAGGGCTTCTCAGGGTCTGCTGCTGGGCTCCAGGGGGCCTGGGGTCAGGGGCTGTCCTCCGATTCCCTTTGCACCCATGCTGTGTCACGTCTCTGGTCCGCAGACCCTGAAGATCCTGAGGCAGGTGGAGGTGATCAATTTTGGAGACTGTCTGGTCCGTTCCCGAGGGGCTCTGGCCATCGCTGAAGCTGTGAAGGAGGGGCTGCACAGACTAAAGGTGGGCCTGCTGCCTTCTTACCCTTGCAGGGGGTTGGGGGAGGGGGGAAGGGGGGAAGGGTCAGTGCTTGGTCTAATCCAGGGCAGATTGCCTTGACCTCATGGGAAGGATCTTTGACACCCTCTGTATGGTCTCAGGAGCTGAACTTGTCCTTCTGTGAAATCAAACGAGATGCTGCACTGGCGATCGCAGAAGCCGTTGAGGACAAATCAGAGCTGGAAAAATTGGATCTCAACGGTACAGGGGCATGCCTGGTGGAGTTTGGGGACACACCCAGCCTCAAGGTCACCCCCCCCAACACACTGTAGGGCCTGTGGGCTTGGAGCATCAGCCCCTCCTCCTGAGTATTCTGGTCATGGATCACTTGGGGTCCCCTGTCCTCATTCTTCCCCCTTCTGCCACAGGGAATGCCTTGGGAGAGGAAGGCTGTGAGCAGCTTCAGGAGACCCTGGAAGGCTTCAACATGGCCCACACGCTGGCCTCACTCAGGTTGGCGGGGCAGGGCCTAAGGGGTCCCCTGCGGGGTAGGGCCTAAGGGGTCACCTGGGGGCAGGGCTTGGCAGGACTCATCTGCCATTCCTCTGCAGTGATGATGAAGGGGATGATGAGGAAGAAGAAGAGGAGGAAGATGAGGTTGAGGAAGAAGAAGAGGAGGAGGAAGAGGAAGAGGAGGAGGAGGAAGAGGAGGAGGAGGAGCTTCAGCGAGGCCAAGGGGAAGAAGTGACCACAACCCCCAAGAAGATCCTGGATACACATGTTGGGGTAATTTCCCAGTGGTTCAGGGGGCGGAGAGAAAGGTGGGCTGGGGTCTGGCACGTAGGCTTACACTAAATGCTTGTCTGTTGGTTGAGAGACCAGCTCCCCGCCCTGACCAGCTGCTCACTCTCTGTAAGGCCCCCCATCCTCTGGGGGAAATTGCCTTGGCCCTCTTGAGTCTTCCAGTTCTTTGGAGGGAGGCAAGACACTGGGGTCTCAATGTCCTCTGGGTAGGTCCCCAGTTAGATGACCTGCCCCAAGGCAGGGGGTGGACGAGGAGTACTGATGTCAGTGATGTCACTGAGTCAGGGCTTTCGGGCCTTCTGGACCAAGCTCAAATCCTAGGTCCGGGCGGGATAAAGGCCTGTGTGTCCGTGTGCCTACCAGCCAGTTCTCCCTAGAGAGACTAGGGTAAGAGAAGGAGATGGAGGGTCAGCTGGGGAGATATACTGGGCTCGCCAGAAATGTAAAGGACATTCTTAAGTTTAGCAGGAGCTACCCGGAGCCCAGGAGGGAATGAGACCACCGTGCGGAAGGTGGGGGTGGGGGGCAGCTGGAGCTGGGCTGGCTATGGAGGCAGGAGGGAGTCCCACCCAGCTGGAGGCTTTTGGGGGCTGGTCTGAGGCCAGCCTGGGGCTCCTGTGCCATCCACTGAGCACCCCAGCCACTCATTTCAGCCTGGGGCCTCCATCCATTTGTAGGAACCTGCTTCTGTTCTGTGTTCTCCATCCGACATCTCCACATTCCTTGCTTTCCCGTCTCCGGAAAAGCTTCTGCGTCTTGGGCCCAAGAGCTCAATGTTGATAGCCCAGCAGGTAATTGGGCCCCAGCTTCTTGCCCAGAGAGCTTGGAGTATGAAGGTGGTGAAACCATCAAGTCAGGGCCATAAAGCAGGCAAGGCTGAGCCGTCCCAGTGTGGGGCGTCCCTTCAGTAGGCTCCCTGCTTGCTCAGGGGCATCTCCGGGAGGGTCCTGGCTGGGGCGGGGTGCTATCCCCCACCTGTAGGCTTCCTCAGTCCCACTGCTCTGTGTCATTTGGGGTAAGCACTACCCTCATCCAGGCCTCAGTTTCCTCATCTCTAAAATAAAGCCGGGTGGGCCACCTGGGCCATACTCTCCCTTCCAGCTCTCAGGGTGTATTCTTGCCCTCAGGTCACTAAAGTCTAGGAATACTCATCCCCATTGCTAGAGCACTGACTGCTTTCAGGTGTCACCCAGTGGGCTCGTCCCTCCCAGCCTCTGCATGGTGCAGGTGGTGTGGAGAAGGGCCTTGGCCCAGCTTAAGCATCAGGCCTAGGTCCAAGACCCCACCAGCTCTGAGGCACCTCTGAGGATGGGCCCTGGGAGGATGTAGAGAAGGAGCCAGCCCTGCCAGTCACAGCTATGGGGTCTCATTTGTGGAAGTTCCTAGAGCGAGGCTGGAAGAAAGGAGGAAGATCAGACTGCACAGCCACCTTTCAGAGAAGAGGACATAGGCTCAGAGCCTGGGTCAGGCTCCTTTCCTTAGAGACCCATGAGTCCTGGGTGGCGGCCTAGAGCCCCAACTGGCCCTTTTCCCTTTTAGACAGATACATCTGATCCAGAGAAGGTGGTTTCAGCTTTCCTGAAGGTCTCCTCTGTGTTCAAGGATGAGCTGGCAGTGAAGACAGCTGTTCAGGATGCAGTGGGTAAGTGCCCCCAGCCTGGCACAGACTGAGAGTAGAAGGAAGAATGTCTGGGAGGTGTCTGCTGGCAGGCTGGTGCATGGTGGGCAGCATCTGGCAGGCAGCCTGGCGTGGTTCAGGACATGCTCATAGGCGCTAGGTGGTGGCTGCCAGAACAGCTCCCAGTTCTGGGGCTTTGGCATTACAAGCCTGATTCTTACACCCATTCTCTGGATGAGGAAGTTGAGGCTTGAGTCCAAGGATAGCAAGTGTGAAAGCCAGAATTTGAGCCTGGGTCTGGGCTACCTTCTGCTCTACTGGTCTTTCCACAAGGCCTAGACAGAAGTCTGGCTGGAGAAATGAGGCACGTGCCTTATTCCTGACTTCACGAGGCCTGAGGGCAAGCACTGTGTGCCCATGTCCTCCCCACCGTGCCCCTCGCCCAAGAGCTGGAGACAGAGAGAGCATGGCTTCTGGAGCGAGCTGCTCACTGGGGATTCCCTCCATCCATGGAGAGGAGCCAGGCCCCATGGGCCTGACATGGTAGAGTGGGGGGAGGCAGGGGTCTCGGGATATGGTGTCAGCAGCAGCTGTTGGATCTTGGGCAAGACCATTCTGCGCCTTCCAGCCACAGAGCACTGGGTCCTTGGGCCAGCTCTGACCACGGCTGCTGCCATTTGACAGGAGGAAAGAAAGTCCCCGGAGAAGTGGCTGAGCACCAGCCAGCTGGCACTTGCTGGACGGCTTCCCGACTCCCAGCCCCTCATCCCATCTGCCTCAAAGCTGGGTGGGAGAGTTTTTGGAGGGGGGTACAGGCTACAGCCACATCAAGCAGACTAATGTGATGCCAAGTGTTTACAGAGTGGGAGATAAGCTTGGAGGATTTGAAAGGCAGAGGGCCAACTAGAGGTGCCCTTGGGGCCAGCTGGCGAGGCTTTCCTAGCAGCTGCCAGGATGGCTCCAGCCATCCTGTATGCATTGGCAGGGTGCACCCTGGAGCAGCCTTCAGCCAGGGGCATCTTCTGGCTCCCCCTTCCTCTCTGTGCCCCTTTGCACATCTGATCCCTGGGCCTCCTGCCTTCTCTCTCCTGTGAGCTGCCCTCAGTGCTGCTGGAGGCTTTGGGGGCCAAGACTCCCCTGTGCTGGCTAGAGTGTGGCCCTCTTGGGGGCCCCCACCCAAAGCTCCAGCATGCCCTACTATGCCCCTTGTCCATATCTTCCAGATGCCCTGATGAAGAAAGCCTTTGATTCAACCACCTTCAACTCCAATGCCTTCATCACCAGGCTCTTAATCCACATGGGGCTTCTCAAGGTGAGTAGGGAAGAAAGTGTTAGGCCCATCTTAGAAATGGGAAGGGAGAGGCCCAGAAAGGACAGGTTACTTAGCACCCAGTCCCTATTCCATGGACCCAAATGTAGATCTTTCCCTTCTAGGGAGGGGTCACAGGAGCCTAGGGACACACTGCTTTGTTGGGGTGCACTTGGCCTGCCTCCTCCACCCATGGTTTGCTGGCAGGGTTTCCCCTCCCCATCAGTGCAAGGCTGGCCCAGGGGGGTGGGGCAGGGATAGAATGGGCCATGGAAAGAGTAGGATAGGCCTGCCTTAGTTTGAAGGGTATCAGGTACTTTGCAAGGTGCTCATGGACCAGACTGCTCCTGGCCTTGGAATCGCAGGAGTCAGCAGCAGCCTCTCTGGGGCTTTAGCAGAAAGATGTACTGAGCCAGACATGGTGCTCTGGCAAGGCTAACCTTGCCTTCTGCTATGACCTTTCTTACAGAGCGAGGACAAGATCAAGGCCATCCCCAATCTCTATGGCCCCCTGATGGCCCTCAACCACATGGCCCAGCAGGATTACTTCCCAAAGACCCTGACACCCGTCCTCCTGGCCTTTGTGACCAAGTGAGTCTGACCAGCCTGCTGCTCTTTGGTCTCAGATCCTGTGTTCCTGGCCTTGGGGACTGAGTCCAGCGAGGCTGTCCTGTGCCTTGAGGACAGGAGGAGGTGGGGTATGGAGTGAGCAGGTGCTGGGTCAGGAGCCAGAGTCTCCATCCCAGCTGTGGCCCCACAGTGTGCACGTGGCATCCCCAGACGCCCAGGCAAGGAAAGCCCAAGACAGGAGCCTGTGACCTCAGGCACACCCAGAAGATTCAGGGGCCCAGGGACTCCCAAGAACAGAGAGATTGGGAAAATCCTCACCCATCAAATGGAAAGCCGGCTCCAGACACAGCTTGTGTAGCTGCAGCCCCAATGACCCCCAAGGCCTTGTCTGTTTTCCCACAGATCCTGGTGCCCTGGAGATCAGGGGTGGGAAGAGCAGGTTCCTAGAAGACAGTCTCCCCAGGGTGCCTAGCGCTGTGCTCTGTCTGACACAGTTCTGTAGGAAGTGTTTGTTGGGTTGAATTGTAAGAAAAAGGCCGAAGTAGTTGGGCAGACTCTGTGGAGCCCTCCCTCTGGAGTCAGGTCTGGGCTCTCTGGGGCCTGAGGATGGTGGTGAGAACATTGCTCATTTGTGTTTCTAGGACCTTTGGGTTTACAGAGCCATCCCTCAACAGGTAGGCCTGGCTAGCATGTTTATCCCCATTTTACGGATGAGGAACAAGAGGTTTGGGGGAAGGGTGATGGGCCCACATGTATGTGAGCCCTGGTGTCTCCTTCCTGCATCAGGGTCTGGCACTCATGCTGCTGGCCACCCTCCCCCAAGGCACCTGTATGGTGAGCGTATAGTGCAGAAGCTATCTTCACCTGGTGTCACTATGGGCACCCAGTGAAACAAGGCCCAGAGCAATGGCTGTCAGGACAGTCGCCTCCTCCTCGTTACTAGGTGGCCTTTCCAAGGGCCCTTCCCTCTCAGTGAAGAACCCCCCAAAGCTAGACTGTGAAGAGCCTAGAATGCCAGACTGGAGTTTGGGATTAGTCCTCTGGGCCAATTAACCAGGCCTTAACCAGGATCCATAAACTCATTTTTAAACTAGTTTAATAACAGTATCTCAATCTAATTGGTTTTCTTTGTATCCTGTGTAATGATCCTATGTATTTTGTGCATCTCTGTGATGCCCCAGAAGTGAAGCTCCACAGTTCTCTGGCACTGGAGCCCAACCCGCACAGGATGTGGGAGTGTGCCAGGCCTGGCCCTCAGGGGGAGGAGTGGGACTAGGCGGGGCAGGACAGGAAGAATGAAGAGCTGGTGAGAAGTGGCAGGTCCAGGGGACATCATGGAGAAACATCAGAAGGAGGTTCTGGGCACCAAGTTGTGGGCAGCCAGGACAGGGAAGGGAGGCTCCTTTGGACAAAGTGGGGCATGAAGGTGGCAGTTCATGGAAGGGAAGAGGTAAATTCAAATGGACAAATCTTTACTAACCAGGAGAGACCCCCCGGGCAGGCCAGGGTGGTGCTTCTGGGAGTGAGGGGCAGGTAGAAGGTGGAGGTGACAGATTGGGCCCACAGTCAGACTGGAGGGAGAGCAGAGTGCCAGGAGGGGGCAAACACAAGTGACTGGCAGGCTAGGACAGTGGTGCCTCATTAATTTCCCTTTATTCCTCCTTGTCTCTTGCAGGCCCAATCGGGCTCTGGAGTCCTGCTCCCTTGCCCGTCACAACCTCCTGCAAACCCTCCACCAAGTCTAGTCGCTAAGAGGCCGGGCCTCTGCCATCATCCCACAATGAACTTTCTGACCTGAGATTCCCCTGCCCAGGCCCCAGAGGACGAGTGTGTGTGTGTCTGCCATCACTTCCACTGAAGATCCCCTCCCCTGCCTTCCACCCTGGAACACCTAGGGGAGGCTGCTTTTGTTTGGTGTTTGTCCTCTATCCTGACCAGTGCCCCGCCTGCCGGTCCTGGCCCCAGGCCCTGGGGCTTGTGGAGCTTTTCATGACGTCTCTGTTTTGGATAAGCCGGCCTCAGAAGAGCTGGCCTCAGACACTTGCTTCCATCCTGCCTGCTCATGGAATGGGACAGTGGCCCCTTCATTAAACTCTGTTCCCTGCCCTCACACTGGCCCGCATGGATCTCTCCTGGCCATTGCATGGTATCCTTAGCTGGCCTGGGGAGCTCCTCGGCTGCTTAGGCTCACTAGGGATCTCTGGGATGGGGTGCGGCCTGTCCCTGCCCCCCAGGCTTTGCCACCTGGAAGGGGCACAGAGCCTAGTGTGGGGATGGCAGCTTGGCAACCCCAGGGGAGGAGAGCTAGGCAACGTCTGTGTGTATACTCTTTCCTGTGGTAGAGGCAGTCTGGCCTCAGACCTTCTGCTTTGTGGAAGGGAGCTGACAGGCTGGGATCTTCAGCTGTCCCGGGGCCTGAGCTCGGCCCTTCAGCAGGGTGGTCTGGAGGAAGGAGCCAGAATAAGTAGGGGACTCTTGACTGGCACGTTCTCATGTTTCCTTCCCCTCTTTGAGCAAGGAAAGGTGCCTGTATCCTCTCTAGCCCGGGCCCAGCTACCAGGTTAGCTGGTCAGATGGCAGCCGGCCCATTGGGGGTGCAGCACCCCCAGGGACCCAAGGAGCCGTTTTCTTCTGGGCCTCAGTGGGTTCCAAGCCAGGGCTGGGTCCTCTTGGCTCCTAAACTTTCTCTCGCCTTGCTGTGCTTGGGCCCTACCCGGGGCTGCAGCCCAGGTTTCATGAATGGACCAAAATGCTGAGGAGGGAGTTAAGAAACTCCCCCAGATCACCCACCCACCCTTCTCTTCACTGTAAGTTATGTTCATCTTCTGTTCACTAAAAGTGGCAAAAGGGGATCCTGGAAGCAGGCCCCAGCTTGGAGCGTGTCTTCAGGGTCCTGAGGCAGTCTGTGTGGAGGAGCTGCCCTCGGCATGTTGGGGTCTTGGTCTCCTGGCTAGCATTGGCTTTGGGGGCTGTGAGATGCCTGTTCCCTAGGCTACATGGGGCCTGTCCTACTCTCACCTTGATGAGCACTGGCAAAGGATGTTGGAAAGGCTTGGAGCAGATCTTTGTCCAGCTGCTTTGGCCTCTGCCTGGCTTTAGCCAGCATCCGCAAGAGCATAGGTGTGCTTGAGGATGGCCCTCCCATCATCATGGTGAAGGGCTGGGAGGCTTTGGTCACTGGCTGTTCTGCCCTGCAGTGGCAGGAATGAGCCCTGCCCTGGTTGGTGTAACCCAGAATAGGGCCAGCAAGAAGAATGCAAGGCGGCAGGGCTGGCAGTGCTGGGGCCCCTTCTTCAGCCGCTTTGACTGTAGGTGCCCATCTCCAGACTTCTGTCCACTGGCTGCTCAAAGGGGATGTTAGGGCAGAGAGGCCTTGGACCAGTCCAGAAACCCCAAGGAGAGTCTCTGCAGCTGCTAGATGGGGTGGGAAGGATGTCTGAAGCAGCTGCCCAGCGGTGTGGGCCCAAGAGCTGTCCTCAGGGCCCTGGTGGGTCAGAGGAGGAGGGAAGACTAGAAACTCCCCTTGGTGGGCCTAAGCTAGGCCAGCTCTGGCAGAGCCTCCCCCCAGGGTGCCTTTAACCCTAGCACGCTGCTCTCATCTGTGTTGGTACTTGTGCTGATGTGTGAGTAACTGTCCTGCCTGGGTCAGGGCTTAGGGTAGCATACGGAATAAAGTGATGTGTTGCAGCCTGGCTTCATCTCTTTGACTTGGGGAGGTTTAGAGGGACCAGGCCTGGGGGAGGGTTAGGAGGGGTGGCCTGGGCCAGGCCTGGGGCTTGAGTAGAAAACTCAAAGTCAGGATGAACTTCAGACCAGAGCACAGACTTAGGAGGGGGAGGGATGAATGGCCCAAAGGGGTAAATGGATGGATGGTCAAGTGGAGGTCATGTTGCATGGAGCAAAGAACTCTGGGTCTGGAACAGATGAACATTTATTATGCGCCTACTGTGCTAAGGATATAGATACAAGAGGCCCTGAGCTCACAGCCTACCTAAAGGGAGTTGGAGTCAAGCAGGGGCAGGGCTGCCAAGTTCAGAAACTGGCAGGAGAGAAGCTGGGGCCCTCTGGCTGTTGCATCACAGTGTGCGGGGGGAGAAGGGAGGACCTAAGTGTGTCTGGGGTGGGAGGGCGACATTTGGGGAACATTCTCTAGACTCAGTTTAGATTTGTGTTTCCCCACTGATTCAGTTGGCATAAGGGGAGGGGGTTGTTTCCCACTGTGGTAACTCCCTCCGCTAAGGCAAGTTTGCTGCTCGTTTCTCACCTGAGCCTTAGGGAACATTTGGAGCACCATGGAGTTGGATTTCCCCAGAATTGTGAAGGTAGGATGTGTCCCAGGGAGACTGTAAGACCAGGTTCTCTGCCACGCTCCCATGCTCTCAACTTTGACATCAGAGTGGACAAGGAAGCATTTGCCTAATAATTAACAGCATGAAATTGAATTTCTATGGAGAATGTTAGAAACCTGAGAACACAAAGTCAGGTCAAGGCAGGAAGCTTCGAAGGTCCTGCTTTAGAAAGAGGAGGTTCTGTCTGCTCCACAGCCGCCATTTTAGAGATTGGGAAGCTCAGGGAAGCAGCTTGAAGGTCACCCAGCCTAAGGAGGAGGGCTGGGCCTCACTGCATCCCAAGCTAGCCCAGGCCTTGTCGCTGGCCCTAATATGTGCCCGGTGCCTTTGTTCATATGGTTTCTGTCTTCTAGGATGCCATTCAATCTGACGAGCATTTATTAAGTGCCTGCTGTGTGCTAGGTGCTGTACTAAGTACTAGGGATACAGAGACAAAACATTGCTAGCTCATAAGGCATGTTATTGGCAGGGCCCCTGAGTCTCCCTTTCTGCTCTCTTAGAGGACTGGCTTTGGTGAGCTGGTGCATGCCCTCTGCATGGCACTCAGGCTCTCGAAGGCAATTTTCCATATTAACCAATTCTTGTTTCTAGAGGGAAACTTTTGGGGGTGGGGAGTAGGCAATTGGGGTTAAGTGATTTGCTAGTAAGTGTCTGAGTCTGGATTTGAACTCGAGTCCTCCTGAGGCCAGGGCTGGTGCTCTATCCATTGCACCGCCTAGCTGCCCCTGGAGGAAAACCTATGAAATCTTGCCTTCCTGCCTAGAGCATGTACCCTGCTGTACAGCCCATGGGGCTGGCTGCTGTAGAAAGCCTTAGAGATGGCCCTCCAACCTAATCTCATTTAGCGTATGGGGTAACTGAAGCCTGTCTTGGCCCAGATAATTAGGGCTTTCTCCAGCATGTGAAGGTTTATAGAACTCTGCGAGGTCTCACATGGACAAATGTATCTGTAGTGGCGCTTTCTGTGGTGGCAAAGACCTGGAGACAGGGAGGGCCCATCGCCTGGGGAATGGCTGGCCAGCCCATGGCACAGAAAGATCATGGCACCTAAGAAGAAATCAGGAGGGTGCCAAGACATGCAGGAACCTTGGCTTGAGGATATGCAATCAACGAAACAACAAGCATTTAGTAAACACCTATTGTTTACCCTCATCGATGTAGAGCCCCATGAAGACTTCAGAGGACTGACGGGTAATTGTACTTTCTGCTTCCCAATTGAGAGGCGGTGGACTACAGGCGCAGAATGCAGTATACATTGTCAAACAAGGCCGATGTGTTTTGCTTAACTGTACTTTGTTAAAAGGGAGAGTTCTTTTGGGGAGACAGTTATGAAGAAGGGATGATGATATTTTTAAATGGCATCAATGAAACATTTTAAAAAACAAAAAAGTAAATGTATGAAAGTTGAAAACCAAATACAGTGCTTTCTTCTTGGCATCCTGGTGTAGTAAGGAAGGAAGACAAGGTTTATTATTCCCATCTTTCAGATGATAAATATTTGTGTATTGGGCGAGCTGGTGTTGGGCCACAGCCTCAGACACTTGGGCTGGTTCAGGGTCTGGCAAGAGAGAGTCTGCGTCAGCTTTGATAGTCTCCAGCCTGTGGCGTCCAGGACCGCTCCAATCTGTGTGACTAAGCCCTCCCGGGGGGCTGCCGTCAGCAACTGGGGCTCAGGTTCCAGATCCGGTGCCTCTGGAAAACTCTGGTAATCCCAGCCAGAAGGGAGAGAGGACTTTGAATTTGTTCTTTCTCAGGCCGCCTTCCTTGAAGCCCTCAGCCTAGCCCCCCTCCCTGGCCCACTGGTCCCCTCTTCTTAGGGGAGAAGCATGTGCTGGGCTAGGCCAGCCAACAATGCCCTCATTCAGCTCAGAGGAGAAGGCATGCCAGGTGGGAGGCCCTGAGATGGGGAGGGGGGCTCGGAGGGAGAAGAGGCTGCTGTCCTCATCTCCAGGAGGTGGAGTTTTCTGGGGGCTCCTCCTCTCAGCCACCCTCATCTACATCCCAGAGCTCAGGCGGGGTGAAGGAGCTTATAGCCTGGACTTCGAGGTGAGTTCCTGGGAAGATGGTCTATCAGAAGGTTCTGTGCAGGAGGGAGGGAGAGGCGGGGCTGGCTTTGGGAGCAGTAGGGAAAAAGAAGAGGGAGGAAGTCAGGGTCCTGGGCTCTAGGCCCCTGGCTAGCTGTGTGTCCTCAGGCCAGCTCTTTCCCTCTCTGGCCTCAGGTCCCTGTTATGATAGAGGTACCACTGAGTGACCCCTAAGCCTTTGGATGCTTGCCTGGGCACTTCCATGTCTCCGGAACTCAGTTTCCTCCCCTGTAAAATGAGTGGTTGGCCCAGATGTTCCTTCCTGGGGTAATGTGCAACAACTCAGCTCTGGGTGTTCCCCAGGCAGGGGCTGCCAGCCTCACCTGCTTAGGACAGAATGCAGGAGATTGGGGGTGCAGTGGGGGCAGGCATTAGAGAGCTGGGGATGGGGATGGACCAGCATATGACCTGGACACAATCAACTGGGCTCAGGGGCTCCCAGCCAGGAAAGGAAGGGCCCTAATTCATTTCTCTGCTCCCTGCTCCCTATACATGAGCACCCGGGCTTCTGCTGTCTGAGTGGGGAGTTCAGCCCCAGGAGCCCTCTGGGCCTGGGGAGCAGAGGGTATGGTTCAGTACAAAGACTTTGGAGCTGGAGGCCCCAGGTTCTGTTCCAGCCTTGGCTGCCGACCACCTCCCAGGTCCCTTCCAACACTAAACCCATGACCCTATGATACCATGATTCCTTCTCCATAATCTGAGTGCTCTCCAAGGCCCCTTCCAGTTTGAGAGCTCAGATCCCCTGATCTGCCCTCCCCCACCAGCTTCCTTGGCATTAGAATGATGGTGTGGGGATGATATCTCACCTGTCTAGGAAGATCTGTGTTCAAATCCTACCTCATACACAGATGGCTTTGGCCCCTGGAGGGGATGATGTTGGGATCTAGAAGGTACTGTGCAATCTTTCAAGCTCTGGATACAAGCAAACAATCATTGGGCCTTTGGTGGAGCTGTTCCTCTCTCCCTTTTGGTCCAGGACTATGATTTCCCTGATGAGGAAAGTCACTCTGCAAATGCTGGGAAGCCCCTGCTCTGTGACCAATAATCAGTGAGAGGTGCCTGGGTTCAGAGAGGTTCAGGCCCCGGGGTGGGGGGGATGCATCAGAGATGGGCTCCAGTACCCACCTTACACTCTCAGCAGCATTATAAAGTAGAGGAAGCTGTTGGGGCCCAAGGTGGGAATGATGGAAAGAAAAGCAGACTGAGATTTCCTGGAGTCATGGTTTCTTCTGGCTCAAAGCTTGTCCTTTGATCAAATAAGATATTAGCAAAGTGTTTAGTACAATCCCCGGCACATAGGAGACACTAACTAAATGTTTATTCCCTTCCCCTTCCTCTCTGGTCCAATGATCCCACATTCAAGGCTTTGCTTGGTTCCACATTCAAGGCCCTTCTTGGTCCCACGTTCAAGGCTCTGCTTGCAGCTGACTGAGTCGGGCCTGCCCTCTCTCCTTCCCCAAGCTCCCCCTCCCCAGGATGTGGAAGATTCTTGGTCTCTCAATGCTGCTGGCCCTGGCTTGCAGAGGACTTGCCAGCCGCTGTCCCCGGATCTGTGTCTGTGACAACATCAGGAGACACGTCTCATGCAGGCGCCAGAACCTCACAAAGGTGCCAGTCACCATCCCACAGGTGAGTGTGGGTAGCCAGGATCAGGTGAGGAGTTGGGAGGAGGGAGACAGCAGGGTGTCAGCTCTGGGGTACTAGAGGGAGATGCTGACAAGCAGAGTTAGAGAGACCCTGATCAATGCGTTAGTGTGATGACACCCACCAATGGACCAAGAAAAATCCATTTCAAAAGCACGGTGGTCAAATGAAAAGTATCTGGGGGTTTCAGTGGACCACAAGATTATACTGAGTCAATCATGTGATATGTCAGCCAAGAAAGCTAGTGTCATCTGAGGCTAAACGAAGGGAAGGGTAATATCCAGGACTGAGAGGTACTATGTTACAGTAGTTAGAGCTGGCTCACCTGAAGCTCAGGGAAGAAGGCTTGGCTTCCAATTCAGTCTCCGATACTTACTGGCTGTATGACCTTGGGCTGGTCATTTTGCCTCTGTGTCCCTGGCTATTTCCTAAGCCCACAAATTGCAGGGGGGTGGGGTGCCACTCTACATTAGTAGAGGGAGACTCCATACTGGCAATTCTCTATGTCAATGAAACCAGTGATCCAGCCCCAGCAAGGAGATGGTCTCACCTCCCTCTGCCCTGGTCAGACCACATCAGGGTACTGTGTTCAGTTCGGGGCGCTAGAATTTACGAAGGATATTGAAACCCTGGAGAAAGCCAAACGAGGATGATAGAGGCAAATTCAGGCTTAATTTAAGGGAAACTACCAAGTAAAGAGAGCTGCTCAGAAGTAGGAAGGGCCACCACGGCCGGTAGGAGCTTCCTGTGACTGAAGGCCTTCGAACAGAGCAGGCTGGTAGAGAGGCTCCGATTCACTCAGACTCTGTAGTGGAAAGATGCAGACTTCCACCAGGAGAGGGAGTTTTATCAGCAGGAACGTCCTATACCGATGAAATTATAGGTCTAGTTTAAAAAAAAAGGGTGGATGTATATACACACACAGGATATCCCAGAATTCCTGATGCCGTTTTAAGCTTTAGCTTTTAAACTTAAATTTAATAGCTTAAAATATCGCTAAGACTTTGAGAGCACCTGGATATATACAGATAGATGGTGTATCTTTTAAGTACTTACTGTGTGTGCTGGGCACATTTTACCTATATACCTACATATATACATACACATACATACATGCCCACACATATACATATATGTAAAGTATAGCTAATACATAATCACCAACGTCACTAATGCTGCTTTTGTTTATGTTAGTGTTATCATTAATATCATTACAATTAATCTACTACCATCAATATGGATGACATCTGTATTAATGGTGACGATGGGAAGTTATGGACAAGGGGCATGATGAAGCGGATAAAGCCCTGGGCCTGGAGTCAGGAAGGTCCAGATTCGAATTCTGCTTCGGCCTCTTACTAGCCTAGGCAAGTCACACAACCTCCCTGGGCCTGTTTCCTCTTCTGTAAAATGAGGGGTTTAACTCAATGGCCCCTCCCAAGCTCAAACTCTAGGGGCCAGGGAAGTGTTCTTTTTGGTGGTGTGTTCTGTGTTCTGTGCCTGTAAGAGAGCTGGAGATGAGGAGAGCTAGAGAGAAAGATGCTGGGCTTCTGGCTTCCAGCTTTGAGAGAAAAGACGTATGGTTCCACACTCTCTTTAGGTCCCTAAAGGGAGAGAAAGACTGGGAAAAAGCAATCAATTTCCACCAATGAGGAGCCACCTTGGAGCCCTGTGATTCACAGTATTTACCTGGGAGACAGCAGGCATGGGCTGGGGAATTTCTGGGACCCTGACTTCCTCCCTCTTCTCTTTCTCTACTGCTCCCTCCTAAAAAATGAAATGACCCAGTCGATGCTGAAAGCAGCAGGTAGTAATGTTGTTGGACAGGTTTAAGGGAAGTCTCCAGTGGGAAGACAATGAGGCTTAACTAGAAAAGCCAGAGGAAGCAAGAGATGAGCAATAAAGGGAAGGGGATGAGGGCAGCCCAAAGTGTCCCTCCTCCCAGATCCAGGACCCATACCTGCAAACCAGGGCAGCCCCTCAACCCCCTCACACCCAGTTAGGGACCGAAACCTCCTAACTCTGTCAGCCTATCAACCTCATGGGACTGGCACCAGCACCTCTGAACTAGTGGGAAGTCAGGGGAAGGGATGTCACCAGGGAGCCTTAGGAGTCTCTTCCCTCCAGGCCTCCTGGATCCGGCATTTAGAAGGGCAGGAAAGCTTTCTCTAGAGAAGGCCGGGATCTTGCTCAGGACAGTCTGACTGTCTGCCCACCCCCAAGGTCACAGTCAGGAAGGAAACGGGCAATTTCTAGATTGGAATGTTCCAAGTCAAGAAGGTGGGGGTGTGTATGTGTGTGTGTGTGCATATGCGTGAGTGTGTATATAAAAGTATATTCCAGAGAAAGGGTGGGAAAGGAGGTCTACTTGACAAAGTTCAGCCAGGCCATGAAAATGAAGTTTTCCCAGACTGTTACAGGGCACAATATATGTCTGATAAGGGGATGACCATCCGAAGGCACTCCTAGATCCAGTGAGCTGCCAGTGAATGGGAGCTGCTGTTCTCCTATCATTTCAGATGACCCAGAGGCTGGATCTCCAAGACAATGCCCTGAAGGTGATTCCCCCAGAGGCCTTTCTGTCTCTCCCTTACCTCACTTATCTGGACCTGAGGCATTGCCAGCTGGAGCAAGTCAAAGAAGGTGCATTCCGAGGCCTGGGCCGACTGGTCTACCTCAACCTGGCTTCCAACCGCCTCTCAGTACTCTACCAAGAGGCCTTGGGTGGCTTGGGGTCACTGAGGCAGCTGTCTCTGGAGAACAACCAGCTGGAAGAGATCCGCCCAGGAGCCTTCAGCCAGTTGGGGTCCCTGGGCCTCCTCAGCCTGGCCCACAACTCGCTGGTCTACCTTCCTGACATGACCTTCCAGGGGCTTCTCCAGACACGGTGGTTACGCCTCTCCCACAATGCCCTCAATGTCTTGGCCCCTGAAGCCTTGGCTGGCCTGCCTGGCCTTCGCCGGCTCAGCCTGGATCATAATGAGCTGCAGATCCTGCCTGGGGAGGCTCTGTCTCGCCCTGATGGCCTGGTTCAGCTGGAGCTGGGTCACAATCCACTCACATACCTGGGTGAGGAGGATGGGCTGGCCCTCCGGGCTCTACGAGATCTGGCCCTTGACCATGCTGCCCTGCAGGATGTGGGTGCTGGGGCCTTTGCCCGCTGTCCCCATCTCCGATCACTGGACCTCCAGAGCAACCAGCTTGCGGGGCTGCCCCCACTCGAGGGAGTAGGCCAGCTCCGGAAGCTCAACCTGAGTGGGAACCCATTGATGTGTGACTGCACTGCCAGGCCCCTGTGGGAATGGGTGGCCAGGGCCCGGGTACAGATTGATGGGCTGTGTTTAGAGCCCAGACCCCTGAAGGGAGAAGCTCTTGAGTCACTGAGGGCCAAGGATCTCTACTGCCAGAGGCGGGGAGATAAGCAAGAGGAAGGAGAAAAGGTGGCCCCCAGGCCTCGGGCCCCAACTTGGGCCCCAGAGGAAGACAGAGCCGCCAAACCCTGCCCAGCAGCCTGTGTCTGCTCCCCTGACTCCCATCACAGCAGCTGTGAGAACAAGGGGCTGAGGCTCATCCCCTCTGGGTTCCCCAACCACACCCAACTGCTGGACCTGAGATGGAACAACTTCTCCTCCATCCCCAAGGGTTCCTTCCCGGGCTTGGCTCACCTGGTGTCGCTGCATCTCCAAAGCTGCAGCATCACTCACTTAAGGCCAGGAGCCCTGAATGGATTGGGCCAGCTGGTTTACCTCTACCTCTCTAACAACCAGCTCTCAGGGCTCAGCGCTGCTGCCCTGCAGGGCACCCCCCGGCTCCGTTACCTGTACCTGGATCGCAACCACTTTACGCAGCTACCCAGGGCTGCCCTGAAGGTCTTGCCCCAGCTCTTCTCTCTCCACCTAGAACACAATGCTCTCCAACATCTGGCTATGCGAGACCTGGCTGGGGCCAAGGGGCTTCACTGCCTCGATGTGAGTGGTAATAATATCTCTCGTGTGGGTCCGGGTCCAGCTCTGGAGTTGGAGAAGCTGTGCCTGGATAGGAACCAGCTTCAGACGGTGCCAACAGCAGCCTTGGAGGGGCTGCCCGCCCTCAAGGAGCTGCACTTGTCGGGCAACCCCCTTCAGGTTCTGGAGGACCAGGCCTTTCGGCCTGTGGCCAGCTCCCTCCGACACCTCTACCTGAATGGCACAAGGCTGCGGCAGGTGGGTAAGGGGCGGGGGGGGGCGGGGAGACCAGGGCAAGGGCATACCCACTTCCCTTCCAGCTACCACATATGGAGCACTTCCCAGGTTCCTGGCACAAAGAACACAGACGTTCCCTGACCTCAGGGAGCTGACGACTTTATACTGGGGAGATACAGAGAAGTAAACTTACAAGTCTATGTCAAGTAATACAACTTCAAGAGGGAGAAAGTGTTAAACCCTGGGAGAAAAGAATCTAGAAAGGTGTTGTGGAGGTAGGAGCTCACCTGGGCTAAAGAGGAAGCCAGGGCTACTACGAAATGGAAGTGAGAAGGGATGGCATTCTAGGCATGAGGAACAGCCTGTGCAAAGGTCTGGAGGCAGGGGATGGAACATCTCATACAAGCTGGTAGCCTAGAACAGAGAGTCCATGAAGAGGAGTGATGTGAAATGAGATGGGAAAGTGGGGATTCAGCAGAAAAGAGCAAGCAGGCACTTGTTCTTGAGGACCTCCTAACCTGCTTGCTGAAAACAGGGAGAGGCAGGGGAGTCAGAGACCTTATTTCCCTACAAACTTCAGCATCATACTGGAATACAGAGAGCACATAACAAACTCACAGGACCTGCAGAATACTTAATGCTAGCTCTGGCATCCTCAGTTTCCTTATCTATTAAAAAATGGGGTCCAACATTTGACATTCCATGTTCAGAGGCCCCTCCCATCCCTGACATTCCTTGTTCTAAACTCCACCCCCCCAGCTCTGACCTTCCCTGTTCTAAGGCCCCTCCCAGTTCTGACATTCCATGTTCTCCATTTCCTTCTCCTGCCTGCATCTCAGTCCCCTCAGCCTCAGCCCTTGGTCATCCACTCTCCTCTCTCTTACACTCACCATATTGGAGGGAGAGGGACAGGGAGTGAGGAAAGCTCTGATCTGTTGGAGAAAAGAGGAAATGGGGCTGAGGGCAGGCAAGTCCGAAGTCATTTGCTGAGCTCCCCGCTTGTGCCAGGCTCTGGGCTGAACACTGGGGCACACACAAACGGGGTTGGCTTTGGCAAGGACGTGGGCCATCTTCTCTTTGCCAAAGGAGATGGTCAGAGGCCTTGGAAAGGAGGAAAGAATAAGGGGGGGGGTGACAGAACAAATTCAGGGTGAATGACCTCACTGCCCCCAGCCTAACCACCTTGTGTTCTTCCCCTGTAGATTTCTCCAGGGGCCTTTGCTGGTCTGGGGCCGGGGCTCAGGACTTTGTACCTGGAGAAAAATAGGCTGCAGACACTGCCGCCCATGGACAGTTTCACCAGGCTGGAGCTTATCAGCCTCAGAGAGAATCCCTTCCGCTGTGACTGCCAGCTCCTGCCACTGCACAGGTGGGGGACTGCCTGAGCTCTCCTCAGGGGCTAAGCATGGGGCCCAGCAGCACAGGGAGCAGATCCCACAGGCTTCCCACAAGGCCAAGAGCCCAGAACTTTCCCGTCCCTCTCCCAGGCATAGGCCCAAGGCTCCCCTCACTCACAGGTCCCTCAGATGTCCTCTAAAAGAGTCCCTACCATCCAGCAGAGGTCCCAAAACCTCTGGCCCTTTCCAGAGAAGTCCCTGACAAAGAAAGAGAATGGAGATCATTCAGGAGGCTCCATCTTTGGTCCCAGCATTCAGTAAGTCTTCCCCTCCCTTCGTAGGTGGCTTGCTGGCTTGAATCTCCGAGTGGGTGCCACCTGTGAGTTCCCAGTCAATGCCTGGGGCCAGAAGGTAAAGGCTGCTACAGCTGCCTTTGAGGCCTGCCCAGGCTGGGGGACCAAGAAAGGCAAACAGGTCCCACCCTCGGCCCAGCGAAAAGCTAGAAAAGCCGGAGGGAAGAGGAAGCAGGCTGGACCATTCAAGGTTGGTGTCAGCGGTAGCCTGGGAGGGAAAGGTCACCTTGACTGGAACCACTGTGATTTGGGGAAGGAGGAGGAGGAGGAGGAGGCTTTCTGAGGCCCCGTGTAGTGGGGGTGGGGAGGAAGAGTTGTGACTCATTCATTTGTTCATTCATTCGTTCATTTTTGTTTACTTTCTTGTTCAATGGAGGGCCCAAAGCAGTAACTGACCAAGGGACTTCAAGGCCCTTAAAGTAATAATCCCTAGCATTTCTATAGTTCTTTAAAATTTGCAAAGCTATTTATCAATATTATCTCATGTGACCCTCACCCTGTGAGTAGACACCATCATCATTCTCCTTTTTACAGATGAGATAGGTGAGTTGCTTAGGGTCATTCATCTGGTAAGTGCCTTAGACAGGATTTGAACTAGGGACTTCCTGAGTCCTGGTCCAGTACTCTATCTACTGATACCACCTACTTGCCTCCATAGTCCAGTCAAGAAAACTATTCTAACACCAGATATTTATCAAACACCTACTATGTGCCAGGCATTTATCAAACACCTACTATGTGCCAGGTGCCTTGCTAAGCCCTGAGGTTACAAAGGAAAACAACTATAATGCCTGCCCTCAGGAACCTCACTTTAATAACAGGATAAATACAAGATAATTAAAAGGGGAGGATGCATGGTAGGGGGTGGGGGAGGGATCAGGAAAGACTGAAGAAAGTGGTGGCTTGTACATGCTCCTGATCTGGTGGATCACCCGGAGCACCACCACATTCTAGGGCCATCTTCAACTTGGAGACACTCTAGAAGAGACAGTGTGGAGAATTTAAACTCTGCCAATAGGAAGATTTGTTTAAAGAACTGGGAATGTTTATCCTGGAAAAGAGGGGGCTCAGAGCTAAAGGGCCATGAGACGAGAGAGGGATTAGCCTTTTTCTGCTTGGTCTCAAGGGGAAGGAAGAATAAGGTACTTGGGGTGGAAGGTACAGGGAGGTCCAATGAGAGCTGTCTAACATTCTGATGGATTTCCTTAAGAGGGAAAAAGCGTCTAATCCCTGGATAAGGCCTTCCACATTTGGGGCCAGTGCTCTAAAGAGTGTTTATGAGAAGACGAGGCTAAAAATGGCACAAGATAAGAAGGTGTGGAGAGGTTGTGATTGGCACCTAGGATTGGTTGGGATGTTGGCAGGTGTCTGAGAACAGATAATCTCCTGGAGATATGAGACTAAAGGACAGGTAAGGTCAGGAGCCCAGCTGGATTTCTAAATTCTTAGCATGGAAATCGATTGGCTCTTTCCAAGATGGTGAGTGTGAGAGAGGAGAGGGGAGGACCAAGGGCTGAGCCCTGGGGCCTGAGCTACAGGTGAAGGAGATAGAGGAAGAAGGCTCCAGAAAGCAGAAGACTCAGGAGCAGAATCACACAGGCAGAGTCCCGAGGAGGAGGTGAGCCACCAAGGAGGCACTGAGGCAGCATGGCCGACTGAGCCTGCCCTGGTTTTGAGTCTGATGCCTCCTTGCTGTGTGACCTATGAGCAAGGCTTCATTTATCTGAGACTGTTTCCTTATCTCTAAAATGACAATAACTGATAATTGTGTTTGCATTCCCGATATTACAGTAGTGGCGTTCTATTTGATGGTAGAGAGGTGAGTGCTTTGCGCACTCTATGGCTCAGGGATCCCAAGACTCTAGGCTCCCATAGATGGGGTGCCATCCTGGGATTGGTCTTCTGATCCAGTTCTGAGAGGGAAGAGACAAGGCAGGCTTATGAACAGCTCCCCCTACCGACCCCCTCCAAATACAGGTCTGAGCTGCTGTTTCTCAAAGTCCAAGAGAGTCAGCTGGACCTTAAAGAGTTCTTCCATCACTGCATCTTGGGCAGCCAGTCATGGGAAGGTCCTTGCGTATTCTTAGCAGGGCACCACTGAGCATGGGGAGGTGCCACGTAATCCCGTCAGATTGGTCAGAATGTAATTCTACTCCTTGTTTGCCCAGGTGGGGAAGGCCAGACCCAGAAAAAGGACCAGCCACATTTGAGAGTGGGACACACGCCCCCGCCCCCACGACAGAAGGCTGCTGGACCTGCCTGTATCTTTTCCACTAACTTCCCAGCCCCTCAGATGGTGCCACTTGATGGGGATGGAAGGTTGCGTTGTGTCTTTGTCTAAGTCTTGCTCACAGTTTTCAACTCACCCTCTGACTTAGTGAATACACACTTCTTGGCTGCCTGGTGGAGGGAGCTTCTTGGCCAATATCCTGTTCTCTTGAAATAAAATGAAAACAAGAAGTTGGTGTCATTTCCCTCTCTCTTTTAAGCAAAGTAGTTGGTGGGGGGGACTTCCTTTTTCTTTTCAAAATTTTGTTTTTCTAATTCTGAACTTAAACACCCCCAAAATGAACATTTCCACATTTACAGCAGAAGACAAAAAGAAGACTGTGTGGGCAACCATAAATCTCCATTTCATATCACTTTCTTAAGAAAAAGTGCAACCCAGCAATACCACTTCTAGGGCTGTACCCCAAAGAGATCACTCAAGTGGGAAAGGGATCCATATGTACAAACATATTTCTAGCAGCTCTTTTTGTGCTGGCAAAGAATTGGAAATCAAGGGGATGCCCATCAATTGGGGAATGGCTGAACAAGCTGTGGTATGTGAAGGTAATGGAATACTATGGTATTACAAGAAATGGGGAACAGATAGACTTCATAATAACCTGGAAAGACTTACATGATATGATGCTGAGCAGAACCAGGAAAACATTATACACAATTACAGACACACGGTACCTAGGATGACTAACTTTGATAGACTTGGCTCTTCTCATCAATGTAAGGTTCTAAGACAGCTCCAAAAGACTCATGATGGTTAAAGCTATCCACATCCAGAGAAAGAATTATGGAGTCCAAATGTAGATTGAGGCAAACTATCTGCTCTCTTTTTTTTTCTTTTTTTGGCTTTATTTCTTCTTTCTCATGGTTCATCCCATTGGTTAGAATTCTTCTTTACAACTTGACTACTGTATAAATAAGTTTAATGTGAAGGTATATATAGAACCTGTATCAGATTACATGCCATCTTGGAGGGGGGAGAGGAAGGGGGAGAATATTTGGAACTCAAAAACTTGTGGAACTGAGTGCTGTAAACTAAAAATAAAAAAATAAATTTTAAAAAATGTAAAAAAAAAAAACATCTTGCCACCAAAAAAAAAAAAGGAGCAAACAGGGTTATTTTCCTGGTATAATGTGTTATTGATGAAACTGTGGTGCCTTTTAAGTAATCACTTCTTTCTTTTATATATACACTCGCAAACCATCCCCTTAATCATGTGTTCTAGAATTGTACATGAATAAAAATCAAGATCTGGTCTATAAAAAAAAGTTTATAATAAATTCTTCAGGTTACTTTCAAAGCTTTCCTGCTTATCTGTACTTCCTCCTGAACTTGCTTTTCTTCCCTTCTATGAATTTTTTAAATGTTTCATTTTTTCTTGCCTTTTTTCTTGGCATCACTATTGCTAAACCCTTTTTCTCCCCCCAAACCTTCCCCACCCCCAATTCAAAGTCCAGAGAAAGAAAAACATCCTTGTAACAAATAAACACCATTAAACAAAATGAATCCCCTCAGTGGCCATGTCTGAAAAAGTGTCTCTTTCTGCCCCTTGTGTCCAATACCTCTAGAGGAGAGGAGGGAATGGGGAGGAAGGTAACAAGTTTCATCCTGTGTCAGTCATGATTGGTTGGTCATTGCATTGATCAGTGTTCTTCAGTCTTGTTTGCATAAACTGTTCCCCTGGTTCTGCTCACTTCATTCTTCATCCATTCATAATCCCACAGATTCTCTGAAATTGCCTCTTTGGTAATTTCTCATGGTGCAGTAATATTCCATTATATTCTTACACAATTTATTCAGCTGTTCCTCAATTGACGGAGTTGATACATTCTAGTTCTTTGCTTTTCTTCCTCCCCACACCCCTTCTTTCTGACAGCCCCTTCAGGAACAGGAAATTTGTTTTGCTCATAACTGACTATTCCCTCCCTTGCGTTATCCTACCCCCAACCCTGATTTTTTTCGCTGTTGAGTTTACTGTATCTCTACAACAAACTGTGTGCGTGTTCACATCTCTTTTGTCTAGTTCAGATCAGAGTGAGGTTTAATCCAAATCCCTACCCTTCCCTCCATGCCTGTATACTCTTCTCACCCACTCTAATTTTGATAAATAGAAAATGCCACCCCTTTTCCCCCTCCCTTTCTACACTAACATATTCCTCCTTTTACCCCCCTTCTCATTCTGCTCTTCAAACCCCTCTTCAAACAGACCAGAATCAATCCACCCTCAGATCCTCTTATTTTTCTTGCTTAACCCCCTCAATACCCTTTAAAAAATTACAATTCTGAAAGGACATACATTTCTTCTTTTATTAGAATGTTAGCACCATATCATCAAAAAACCCTTCCAAATGCTCAAATAAATCAACCCTTCTAGGTTTCTCTGGTATCTTGTGTTCGCATTGAAAAGTTCCTGCTCAGCTCTGATCTTTTCATCAGAAAGTCCTTTATTCCATTAAAAGTTGGTTTGGTTTTTTCTCCTGTAGGGTTATATTCAATTTTTCAGGACAAGTTACTTCTGTTTGTAACTCTTAAGATCTGGAATGCTGCAGGTTGCATGTATCTCTGCTTCAACTCTGGAGCACTAGGAGGCTGTGAGCATGCTTGCCTGTGCCTGACTTGGCTTTCCTGGTAGCCCCCTTTCCTGTTACCCATGGCCTTCTGGCTGCCTTTGCATGTAGTTTTGGGGTAGAAGCAGTCACTGCCCATAGTCTCATTGCATTTTTTTGATCACTATTTGGCCTGATGCGTATTTCAGGTTTTTCTGAGAGCTGCCCGGTCTGCTACTGTTCAGGCAACCACCTTGGCCAGAAGTGCCTTTGGTCATCTCCATGGTAAGCCTTGAAGGTTTGGTTGGATCCAGTGTTTGGGTCAACCAAACTTAATCCACCAAGGACCCTCACTTGTTTCCACAGACCACAATATCTGGAAATATCTCATTTCCTGAATGAGTGACACCCTTCAGAGACTTCTTCACCATTACGAAGGTGCTGGCCCTATTCCCTTATATTCTTGGTCTGAAGTCATAGTTGGAGGGTGAGTTGGGAAGGGGCAGGGAAGCTAAAGCTGGTAGTCAACCGGGTCATACCAACCCCACCCATGTTGGGTGACTCTTGGTCTATCCCCCCGGTCCACTGGTCCTACTCATTGCCCTAGCCTTCAAAAGGAACACTAAGAAGCTGAGAAAGTTGATTCATTAAAGACCTTTGCTCTATGCCAATCAGTATTAATCAATATGATTTGATTCCATAGAGGTGGTGATTATAAGTTCTGTATATCGGGTCCCAGAGCCATGAGATGCAGATTGAAATATCACCTGCTTAATCATAGGAAGCTAGTTAGAGGTCTTCCACCCTTGTTTTTCCTTGTCATGGTGACCAAGCCCGGTGTGACAGAGATGACTCAACTACATGGAAAGTCCCCCAACTGTTTTTGTATCTCTGGACCATTCTCTCTCATCCAACAGGAACAGTTATCTATCTTATCACTTATGACCACCCCATACAAGGGGTGGGGAACCTGTGGCCTTCTAAGTCCTTGGTGTGGCCTTTTGACTGAGTTCAAGTTTTACAAAACAAATCCTTTTATTAAGGGGATTTGTTCTATGAAGTTTGGGTTCAAAGGACCACACTTGAGGACCTAGAGGGCCTCATGTGGCCTCGAGGTCAAAGGTTCCCCACCCTGACCTACTCAGTGGAGATGCCCTATGCTTCACCCATCTTCTGACCACCTAGTCAGTGGAGATATTCCTTGCTTTGACCAACCTGTGACCCTGCTGATATATTCTTTACTTATTTTAGCCTATGTATTATGTCAACGAATGGAATTATTCTGTATCCAGTATAGCTATTGTTGAATGTCTAGATATCTAATCCTATAAAAATAGGGCCCTGGAAGGAGGGGGCATCTCAGATTGCGAGGAAGATCTGAGGTCTACTTCATTAGAAGGGACAATGGACCTTTTAATAAAGTTCCATTGCCTTAGAACTCTGCCTCAGTCTCTCTTATTGTAGGCTGAATAATTTTTAGCCCCACAAATCCATTGTTCCACCCTCTTAAGAGGTAACTAGGTGGTTCCATAGTGCATAGAGCACTGAACTTGGAAACAGGAAGACTCATCTTCCTGAGTTCAAATCCAGCCTCAGACACTTCCTAGCTGTGTGACCCTGGGCAAGTCACATCGCTCTGTTTGCCTCAGTTTCCTCCTTTGTAAAATTAGCCGAAGAAGAAAAGAGCAAACCATTCCAGTATCTTTGCCAAGAAAACCTCAAATGGGGTCACAAAGAATCTGAAATGACTGAACAATAACAACTTGGCAGGGGGTGGAGGGAGTGCTGCTACTCCTATCCCCTATGCCCACCTCCAACCAAAGACATGTGGGGCCAGAGATCTGAGGTTCTTGCTTTCCTTGAGGGTTAGGCAGACCCATGACAGCAACAACACCACTTCTATAGTACTTTAAGGTTTGCAGGTACATTTGCTATTTTACTCAATTCTCCTAATAACCCAGTGAGCTAGGTGCTACTGTTATCCCTGTTTGACAGAAGAGGAAACTGAGGTGGAAAGAAATTAATTGACATGCCCAGGGTTCTACACTTATTAGGTGTCTGAGACTAGGTCCAAGCATAATTCACTGGGCCAGCTGGCTCCCTCCTCAAGAATTCCCTTTGCCTCTTGTCCCACTAGGGGTGGGTGTTCAAAATGGCCTTGACGAGGGTCACCCCCTCACACGCACACCTCCCCCCCCCCCATTTCCCCCGCTTTCTTTTGCCTTTAGTGGAGAAGAGGAATGGCCATTGTTCGCTGGCAGGTGAGGGGAGTTGTGCCTCCCCTCCTCCCTCCTAGGGGAAGCTCCTCGGGGGATTTACCCAGGAGCCCTTTGGTACCTATGGAAGGACTCAATGCTCTGCTTCCATATTGTTACAAAGAATCTGCCTTTGCATAAATTGTTCCTGATAAAGTCAACTGTTCTTGTAACGACTTGAAAGACTATTTAGTTTCACTTTTCACAAGCGAAAGTCTGAGAAATATATGCAGTGTGTCACACAATGAGAACATCATGTTCTGTTCGGAGGGAATTTTATTTATCGGCGTTTTTAAGTGAACATTTATTGAGATTTCAATTCTGATAGCATTCATTAAGCAAGCTAAACAAACTAAAACTTAAGCTTGATTTTTTTAAAAACCAGCTAAATTTTTTTTTTTTAAAATACAAACATTGCAAAGGCCTCCCTTCTAATCCAACAACCTTCCCTGTACTTTAATACAGATAAATCATACTTTTGATTCTTGTCTTCTTGCCTAAAAGTGCTTCTTTCCTACTGGACCCTCATCCCCTAGCATTGCAGTGTGTTGTAAAGTGAGAAAGAAACACAGACAGAGACAAAGACAGTCAAAGGAGAGAGAGAGGCAGAGACAGACAGAGACAAAGACAGAGTCAAAGGAGAGAGAGAGAACATCAAAGGAGGAAGAGACACAGAGACAGAGATACACAAAGATAGAGAAACAGAGACTAAGACAGACAGAGTCAAAGGAGGGAGGGAAGGAAAGAGAGAGAGAGAGAATATTAAAGGGAGACAGACAGAGATATACAGAGAAAGACAGAGACAAAGACAGAGTCAAAGGAGAAAGGAGGAGAGGGGGAGACGGGGAGAGGGGGGGAGAGAGACAGAGAGAATGAGAATAGAAGAGGGGAGACAGACAGAGACAAAGAGTCACAGGAGAGAGACAGACAGAGACAGAGAGACAGAGTCAAAGAAGGCCGAATTGACTAAACATTTATTACTACTAATAGCATTTCTGTAGCTCTTTGAGGTTTTACAAAATACACTCAATCCTCACAACAACCCTGGGAGGCAGAGTAGGTTCTATTATTATCTCTCCATTTTACGGGTGAGGAAACAGACCCAGAGAGTTTAACTGACTTGCCCAGGGTCACACAGCTGATAAGTACCTGGTGCAAAATTTGAACTCAGCTCTTCCCGATGCCAAATCTAGCACTCTTCACTTTGTTCCAGGCACTGTGCTAAGTGTTAGGAATCCAAATAAAAGCAAGTGAGACAATCTCTGCCCTTGAGTTAATAGGTTCCTCTATTTCTTAATCCTGCACCAGATTCTCAAGAAAACAGTAAGAGGGAAGTGAACATAAAGAGCAAGCTTGAAGCCTGAATAGCAAGTGACGGAGGCAATCCAACCCTGAGCTCTCAGAGGGCAGGGACCCTCCTTTGCCTTTCTTTGTACCCTTCCCACTTAGCACAGAGCTTGGCACATAATAGGTGCTTAATAAATCCTTATTGGCTGAGTAGGAAAGCACCCCCCAAGTGGGCTCCAGAGTACAGGCAGCACTGCTATAGTGAGAGGGCTGCGGGCACATTCTGCTGTTCCCAGCTAGGCATCTTTGGATGTGGCCAAATTGTGCAAAGGCCCTATTTTTAACTAGGAACATTTCATCCTGACATTAACTGAGTTTCATCAGTGCAATCAAATCCAAGTCTCCCCAGTTATATTGGGGTTTTTGTCGCACCCTTTCTGGGGCTAACTCTCCAGCCCACTATGGATTGGGTCCCCCAGAGGGAGACTACTACTACTCCTGGGTTCAAAAGTCTGCCTTGGGTCTGCACACTTAACCTATAGATCATGAGCTCCCGAGAGCTCCTGTGCCTTGGGAGTCACACAATTGGCTCAAAGCAAAAACATTTTACTAAGATGGCAAGGTTATTGATTGTCCTTCCTTCTTAAAGAGGACCATGACATCAGGGAGGTGATGCCATGACATGCAAATGAATTGGAATTAAGTCTCCAGCCTCACTTTCTCCTGCAGAGCCATCTTGGTCCAGTGCCCAGATACACACCAGGATGCCTGGAGATGGCCCTGATGCAGTGGGAGATCTCAGTCTTTTCAAGCTAAGGTCTTTCCCAGGTCTCAATGTGACTGAGGCAACACCCATTCAGTGATTAAGGCTATATAAGCAATGAGACTGGCCTCTACTACCTAGTTAAAAAAAAATCTGGGAGGGAAAGACCCTCAGGGTTACTGGCCAAAACAGAAACAATTGTTATTTACTTTCACTCTGAGCCAATCAGAGCCCAAACAATGACCAGGTGGAGCTTGGCCTGGCACCTACTGTTGGCCAATGAATGAGAGCCAGAGTGATTTGGGTTTAAGTCATGGTCCTTAACAAAGAAACCTAGCCTGTAAATCACAAGATATCTTGTGGGGTTTTAGCGATCAAAATTTAGATTCCTTTGGTCAGAGCACCCGCAGGTAAGGGAATGATACCCTATGTGGATAGAGTAAAGAACAGGGGGCACTCTCCCACAAATACAGTGGCAGTGGGGAGAATGGGCACAAATCTAGGGCGTGTCGGTAGGGAGACGTATGTGAGGGAAACACACTTGGAGAAAGCAGCTCCTGCTTCTGGCCCTGAAGGGTCCCAACATCCTGGTGCTTTCTCTGATGCTCCCACAGGGCACAGAATCCCACAGATGAAGGGCTCGACCAGGTCCCCTGGGCCTGCCCCTCTCCATGGCTCAATCCCAACTTGCTGGATAGGGGAATCTCCTAGGATCTGGGGAGCCAGGCTGCTTTAGCTTCCATAACTTTCAGGGTTAATGTTCGCCATTCTCCATCCATTTATGAAGATTCAGGGAGATGTTCCTGCCAGAAGGGGGAGCCTAGAACACCTCCACCACCACCATCACCATCATCATCATGGCTCTTGTTTTCCCACAAGTCTCAGAGTTTGTGTTTTGCTAGTGTTTCTGTCCCATCATATTTTTATAAGATCATTTAGAATGGAAAGGGCCCCAGCCCAGGTTTCATCCCATCTAGCCATCCCATCAGGACATCAGGAGGAGAGCCTCACCACTGTGTCTCCACCTTCCCTGGCCCTCATACTATCCCCCTTTCTACCCCTTGTTCCTATACTAATCATCAAATCACCATTACTGGAACGGGTGTAGACAATCTACAGCTCTGTGGCTTCGCTCAGAATGCCAGACTCATTCTTCTGCAGAAGAAACTGCAGCAAGTGTGGCCTCAGAACTTGGATTGTCTGAGATGGGAGGGACCTCAGAACAGGCAATATCAGAGCTGGGAGGGACCTCAGAACAGGGGATGTCAGAGCTGGGAGGGAGCTTAGAACAGGGGATGTCAGAGCTGGGAGGGACCTCAGAACAGGGGATGCTAGTGCTGGGAGGGGCCCTAGAACAGGGGATTTCAGAGCTGGGAGGGACCTTAGGACAGGGGATGTCAGAGCTGGGAGGGACCTTAGGACAAGGAATGTCAGAGCAGGGAGGGAGCTTAGGACAAGGAATGTCAGAGCTGGGAGGGGCCTCAGTACAGGGGATATCAGAGCTGAGAGGGGCTTCAGAACAGGGGATGTCAGAGCTGGGAGGGAGCTTAGAACAGGGGATGTCAGAGCTGGGAGGGACCTTAGGACAGGAAGTGTAAGAGCTGGGAAGGACTCAGAACAGGGAGTATCAGAGCTGGCAGGGGCCTTTGGATATGCTCTAGTCCAATCATCTTATGTCACAGACGAAGAAACTGAAGTTCACAGAGTGGAGTGTCCTTGCTGGCATTTACGCAGCTAGTCAGAGGCAAAGCCAAGATTGCAGGTCAGCTCTCTTGATTGCTACCTCTCCATTTGGGGTCCTCAGTTTCCTCATCTGTAAAATGACTGGGCTGGCCCAGGTGAGTTCTCAGCTCCCTCCCAGCCCTGACATCTCATGGGTCACCTGTGAAGGTGGTAACAAATCCTGCCCAGGTGTCTGAACACAAGCCCAGCTGCATTGCCCAATCAGGCAGAACTCACACCCAGTCTGTTCTGGCTCACTGCTTCTAAGCTTTAACACAAAACAGGTCTGAGCAAGGTGAGGCCCTAGCTTCATGGGTGACCATTCCCAGCCCGGTCATGAGGAAATGGTCTCAGTAGAACAAACATAGACCCTCTCCTTCCCAGAAGTTATCGAAAGATCTCCTCAGTTGCAATTCCAACGGCAGCTTATCACAGCCCCTATAAATCATCCTTTTAACCCAGAGGCCCTCAGACTTTTTGATCTCAGGGTACCTTCACATGCTTGTGCTAAGGACTCCAAAGAGCTTCTGTTTTTGTGCATAAGATCTATTAATATCACATTAGGAGTTAAAATGTCTTAGTATTATTATGAAAACAGTTTTGATCTCTCAGACTCCCTCCCTCCAAAGCATCTCTGAGGGATCCCCACACCACATTCTGAGAAGGGTGTACTAATGAATAAGCTCAAAGCTGGCTCTGTCTTTTCTCTGTAAGGTTTTTTTTTTGTTTTGTTTTGTTTTGTTTTTAAGGATTTTTCCATTTGTTTCAATCATATGTCTGTCACATTTCCATTAGACTGTGAGCTTTTTTTAAAAAAAAATTAATTTATTTTTAATTTATGAAATAAAACAAGCATTTCCATAATACAACATGATGAAAAAGCTGATTGTACATGAGATTCCAAATCTATTGCATACAACTTGCTAGTCTTTTTAAATAAATGATAAAGTTATCATGTAAATTTCTTCTTTTCTCTCCTCCCCCTCCCCCAGTTAAAATGGCTACCATTAGATAAAATAAGGATGTATATGTAAAATCATTCTATGCCTCTGACACTTACTACGTGACCCTCAACAAGCCCTTTAACCTCTTAGCTCTTTAGACTCCAAGTTTTAGAGAAGGGCATGACTTGCTTTCATAAAGGGAATTTCTTTTTTTTTAATTATTTAATATTTTTAGTTTTCAGCATTGATTTCCACAAGATTTTGAATTAGAAATTTTCTCCCCATTTCTACCCTACCCACACTCCAAGATGGCATATATTCTGATTGCCCCATTCCCCAGTCAGCCCTCCCTTCCATCCCCCCACTCCCCTCCCATCCCCTTACTTTCTTGTAGGGCAAGATAGATTTCTATGCCCCATTGCCTGTATATCTTATTTCCTAGCTGCATGCATAAACCTTTTTTTTTTGAACATATGCTTTTAAAACTTTGAGTTCCAAGTTCTCTCCCCTCTTCCCTCCCCACCCATTCTCCCTAAGAAGGCAAGCAATTCAACATAGGCCACATGTGTATCATTATGCAAAACCCTTCCACATCTCTGTAAGGTTTTTATCAGCCAGAGATCAGTACATCACCTCCCAGAAGACCATCACAAAGTAGCAGGTGGTGCCAAGATGTCACCCATCCTCTGGAGTGGCTCCCTGCCCCCTTCCCCAGAGACTTAGGAACACATCTCCATTGGCACAGCTGTCCTAAAAACAGAGAGAACCTGAGCTGCCCCTTGTTAGGGGCGTTTGGAAGCCCCTCCCTCCACTCCTGTTCTTGGGCCAAGAGGCAGCTGAAGAGGATTCTCAAGATTATCTCACTTCTGCCCCAAGAGATGCTGGAACCCCAGGTATAGGCCTCAGTTTTTCTTCCTTTAAAAAAAATGAAGCAATTGAAAGAACCCATTTTTAAAAGTCACTTCTAGCTCTAAATCTCTGGCCCTAAGACTTTAAAGTGCAATACTTGAGTAGTACAATTACCATGCTGATTATTACTAAGGTGTTGGCTGTGAAGGTTCCCCTATGAATTCAAGCATATCTCAACCTGTTGGCACCTTTTGTAAGAGGAAAATTAGGTGGGTTTTTTTTTTGGTGGGTTTTTTTTTTGCCAAGGAAAAAGACAAAGTTTATAAAAGATTCACCATAATGGGTTGTCTTAAGAAATCCCACACTTCATGACGCTTGTTTTCACTAGCTGGCCAGATTCAGTCTACTGAGCTAGATCGAATCTGAGCCTAGGTGTTTTTTTTTTTTTTTAAGGAAAGAGCCCCAAAACCAGCTTAAAAGATTGTAAGCTCCTTGAGGGCAAGAACCATGCCTTCCACTTTTTGGTTGTCCCCACAGGCTCCAGCACAGAGCCTTGAAGGCAGCAGGAAATAGATATTGATTTGATTTATTCATCCACAAAAATTTTTTCATAATAATCTAATTGTAGGAGCTAGTATTTGTCATGGGGTCACGGAGGGGAACTTAGAAGCGGTCAAGTAGAACCTCCTCACTTAACAGCTACAAATTAGTTAATCATTGTAAAGGGCACCTGGCATATAGTAAATGCTATGCAAACATTAGCTATTATTATTACAGATGAGGTAAACTGAGGCATGGAGAGGTTGTGACTTGCCCAAGGTCACCCAGCCAAGTAAGGTCTAGGTTCCTGCCTCCAAGTCTGGCACACTCTCCACAGAGCCACTTAGCTGCAGTTGGACCAGTGGAGAAGACAAGACTGGAGCTGGAAGTTGCCAGCGGCTGATGGCCATGTGGGTAAACGCTGGCCAGGCTCAGGAAAATGTAAGTCCAGGGACAGTCCACTTTGGGGTCAACGGTAGTCTAATTATAAACCAGCACCATTCATGTTCCTTATATTATGTTAATGATGGTGACCATGGGTACCATGAGGGACCAAGAATCTGGCCAAGGACCCAGGAGAGAAGAATGAGGGGGCAGAAGAACACCGATGGACTTTGTTACCAAGTAGCGCCTTCTTCGAGGTATTTTTCTCCCTTACATACATTTATGTGGTCTAGGAATTCACAAGTGGATACAAAAGGGACAATTTTGTTACTACCATGTTAAAATAAATATGCATTTTTAAAAACACAGTGTAGAATGTAAGCCCACAGTTTCATGTTCTTGTCTGGTTTTTATTTGTATATTAGAATATTGATGATTTACACTTTTTTTTTTAAGGGAACAACTTGTGATTAGTTTCCAGTAATGGAGGTTGCCTCTAAGATGAATGGCTGGCTGGAACTCAGGAGGATAGACTCAAGTCCTGAGAGTTCCCCCTTCCTCACTAGCCTGTTCTCAGCCCTCTGGCTTTTTGCCCTGTGTCTGGGGTTTGGAACAGGGGTGGGGGGGATGGGAGCAGAAGGCAGTGTAATCACCCAAGGAAATGATGATGAATGGCATGGTGGGGAGATAGCAGCTCCTTTCTACCAACCACACTTTGTGCCCCTGAACCCAAGCATGCTTTGAAGGTGCCACTCTCATTCCTCTTCCTAGAAAAGCAGATGTTGAAAAGAAGAGGGTGGAGAAATTGAGTTCTTAACAGGAGTGCCTGCAGCTGCTGGGAAGGGGAGATTTCAGAACTTGCCTGGGTCATGCAGTAGATAGAGCCCGAGACTTGGAATTAACAAAACTGCATGTTCATTTTTCCTCAGATACTTAGTATCTGTATGACCCTGGGCACTTGCTTAACCTCTCTAAGCCTCAGTTTTTCTATCTGTAAATTGGGGGTGATAATAGCACCTACCTCCCAGGGTGGTTGTGGGGATCAAATGAGACCATCTCGGTAAGGTGAGGTTTAGCGTCATTATTACTACTCGGAATAGTGGGACTGGGCTATGGTGACTCAAGAATTTTAAAACCAATGTTGTTCATTTTGATTTTCACAGCAGCTAAATGTCTGGAGACACCGTGCAGTACAGCCCTGTGCTCCAAGCTTTCATGCTGTATCTTTTCACAGTTGAGTTCATGGAGTAAAGTGAGTACTCCTTGTAAGTTGTATGAATTAGGGTTAGGGCCTGGACCTGTGATTTCATTGGCCTGGAGAGCTCTCAGTGAAAAACTTCCTCCACCAGTGAAGGTTGGCATCTGCTCTGCAACTTGGGTTTAGAGAGTGTTTTAGAGCACTGAAAAGGTGAGTGACTTGCCCAGGGTCATCAAGACAGGATATGTTAGAGGGGAGACTTGAACCCAGATCTTCCTGGTTTTGAGCACTGGCTCACCAAACTAGTTCTCAAAATTGGGAGGAGGTTAAAATGACAAATGGGATGGGGGCCGAGCCATTTTGACAGACTTTGAATAATTCCTGGGATTCTTCATACCCTTAGGATGGACTAAATCAATAAGGGCCTGAGGCACTGGGAGCCCATCTGTGCATGCACAGAAGGAACAGAGTGGCCAGGCTGGATTTATGCGCATGCAAAGAGACAGCATCATAAAGAGAAATGACTCTGAAAGCCTTCAGAGCTCCACTCCGTGCAACCACCACTACGATTCCACACAACCAGTGATGAGCTGCTACCCACCTCCTGACAGAGAGGTGACAGACCCAGGGTACAGAATGCGACATGCATTTTGGAACATGGATGACAGGGGGATTTGTTCTGCTTGACCACTTATATTTGCTGCAAGGGTTTTCTTTTTCTTTTGAATGAGGGAGGGAAAGAAAATAAGTGGTTTGAATTGAAATTTTTTTCAAACAAGTTAACAAAAGGGATCATAGTTAACCCAGCTTTGAGTTGCTAATTGAGTTGGCCAGCCCCACCAGGAAGTAATGTGAATTCCTAGTGCACCTCACACACGGCCCAAGTTAAGGCACGTGGGCTTTATTTACCAAAGGGTAAAGGACAAGAACACCCCTCTTAAACAAACAAGGATTACAGCCTTTCCTCCCATTCTCTTTCCCATCCCCACCCCACAGCATCAGTTCCCAAGGAAAAATGACTCCACTTCCCACTTCCAAAGACCCAAGGCCTACAACTGGACTAGCAGTCTATGACTGGTGGTTTCTTTTACACATAATACCTCACACTCTTGCTCTAGAGATCAAGAAAATTTTTTTTTTTTAATTTGGTACTTATTAAGCTTTTTTAAGCTTAAAAGCATGGCCACCAGCTGCAGCTGACTCCTTCGCTCATCAGTTTTCTTAGCTTCATGCTGGGTGGTCAGTGGGTTCTACGGAACCTTCTTCCCCAGGCAGACCTCAAAGATAGCAGCAGCCTCCTTTACCTTCTGGCCCTGAGCACTGGATGGGAATTCACAGGTGGCCTCTCCAGGCAGGTTCTGGCCAGCAAGCCACCTTGAAAAGAGAGGGGAGGTTGGAAGGGCTTGAAAAATAGAAGCCAATGGGTTGTTTCTGGGCTTCTTCTAGGCTAGAGAAAGGGACCTTGAGAACCCAGTTATAGGCAGGATGGGAAAAAGGTGTCTGTAGGGAACCACTGAATGAAGCCCAGTGCTCCAACTGGGAGAGATCACCCTTGGGGACACACTGGGGCAGACCTTGGGGCATTAGCTCGGACATAGAGGTTCTCAGCAGCCCTTTGCCTTCTTCCAAGATGTCCTCCCAATAGATTAAGTTTGGGCAAAGTGGTGGAAGACCTTGGATTTGTTCATGCCACCTGCCTGGCCATGAAGCTAGGTAGATAATGTGGTCCCCACATGGAAGCACAGGGTGGCTGGGGACCTGCCAGGAAGATTCTCTTCATTAGAATGGGCTGGTCTGAGTGCCATGCAGAGGAGCTAGGTAGAGCATACCCACCTATGTAGCGGAAACAACTGGCAGTCACAGCGTAAAGGGTTCTCACTGAGATTGATGACCTCCAGTTGAGTAAAGCCATCCATGGCTGGCAGCGTCTGCAGCTGATTCTTCTCTAGATACAGGCTCCTGAGCCCAGGCTCTAGGCCAGCAAAAGCCCCAGGAGAAATCTAGAGAGGAAGGTGCCAGGGATGGTAAGAATGAGGGTGAGAGTAGGGAGATTCTCCAGCTTCAAATGGCAAAGCGAGCTCTTGGCCTCCTGTCCCTTCCCTTGGGGCCCAGGAGTGTCTAATTCCTCTGATTTAGAGTATAGAATATCAGAGTTGGGACTTAGAACGCTGATTATTAGAGTTGGGGGAGGGGCTTAGAATAGAGAATATTGGAGCTAGGAGGGGCCCAAGACACCATCTGGTACAGCAACAACACTTAATATGGAAGAACTGCAAGAAGACTTGGGATTCAGGATGTGAACTCCTTCCCAATACCCCCTCCCACTGTCCCATGATGCCTGCCTCTCTGCCTTCACCTCTTTTGGACCAGAGACCACACCCTGGAGCTTTGATCCCTCTCACCTCCCACATTTCCATCCCATCCTGGGACCCCACTCTTCAGCTTCATGACTGTTTCCCTGACCCCACCCCACTCTTCAGCTTGGTGACTGTTTTCCCACCCCACCCCCTACTATCTTGAGCAGACACCAGCTGTGTACTTCAGTCCCCAGGCACCTAGATCTAACCACTCACACCTCCTGCCCTTCCGCTCTCAGTTCTAGAACCATGACCAAATTAATGCTGTCATTGCTCCTGGAAGGAGCTGCTCCCTCTGCTCCACTGTGGCTCCACTCATCAGCCCTGGTCCAAAGAGCCTCCCTGGCCACCACTCCCCTATGTGTGTTATCTCCTCAATCAGAATATACACAGGGACTCTCTGCTTTTATGCCTGGTACATGATAGGCACTTAATAAATGCTTGTCTTTCTTCCCCATCCTAGCATATGTCAAATGCTTAATAAATGCATTTTCATTCATTCATGCATGCATGAATTCATTTCTTCTTTCTGTGCAAATGGACTAAGTCCCCAAATCCTTGGGTAAATGCCTGCCTGCTTCTTCCTGCTGCCTACTGGGTATGCAATACCTCTTCCTCTCAGGAGGCTGCCAGGCTCCATCTGCCTCTTACTCACCTGCCGGAGCCCAGTGTTATTTAGATAAAGGTGTCGTAAGGACTTGGCCACAGGCATGAAGGCGTCTTCTTGCAGGATCCCAAGGGGATTGCCTGAAAGCTCCAGCTCCCTGAGGGCAGGCAGCCCCTCCAAAGCTCCTGTTGGCACAGTTCGTAACTGATTGCTGCCCATATAAAGACCTTCCAGTTTCCAAGCTGGGCCAGATGAGACCTGAGAGACGTTGTTCTCACTCAGATGGAGCCAGTGAAGATTCTCTCCACCAGCTAAATCACTGAGTGCCAGATATTGGAGAGCATTGTACTCTAGATGAAGGCTCACCAAGCTGGGCAGAACCCACAGGATATCCCTGGGCACCCGTGTGAAGTGGTTGCGATCCAGGTACAGGTAACGAAGCTGAGGGATGCCCTGTAGGGCAGCAGCACTGAGCTCTGAGAGCTGGTTGTCAGAGAGATAGAGGTAGACCAGCTGGCCGAGTCCATTGAAGGCCCCTGGTGCTAAGTGAGTGATTCTACAATGCTGGAGGTGCAGAGATACAAGACGGTGTAAGTTTCGGAAGGAGGACCGAGGCACTGAAGTAAACTTGTTCCAGTTCAGATCTAGGAGCTGAGTGGTATTGGGGAATCTTGAGGGAATGAGCCTTAGCCCCTTGCTCTCACAGCTACTATGGTTGGAAACTGACGAGCAGGTGCAAGCTAAGGGGCAAGGCTTGGCTGCCTTGTCCTCCTCTGGGGCCCAAGTGGGCTCCCGTTCCTGTTCCTCTTCCCCATCTCCCAGTCCCTCACAGCGCAAGTCCTCTTCTCTCAGTGTCTCCAAAGCTTCTCCTCGAAGGAGCGTGGGCTCTTTGCACAGCCCATCCATCATCACCCAGTTTCTGACAGCCCAGTCCCTCAGAGGCCGGGCAGCACAGTCACAGTGCAATGGATTCCCACTCAGGTTGAGCTTATGGAGCCGATCCATGCCCTGAAGCGCAGGCAGCATCTTCAGCTGGTTGTCCCGGAGGTCCACAGTGTAGAGGCGAGGACAGTGGGTGAAAGCACCTATATCCACCGTCTGTATAGAGGCACCATCAAGGGCCAGGTATCGCAGTTCCGGCAGGGCTAACCTTTCCTCCTTCCCCAGGGAGGTGAGGGGGTTGTGGCCAAGATCCAGGTGAGCCAGGCCATGCAGATGTGACAGAGCCTCCCAGGGAAGGGCCTGAAGTTCATTGTGGTCCAGGCTGAGCCGGCGAAGGCGTGGCAGACCTACCAGAGACTCAGGTGCCAAGTTGTTGAGGGAATTGTGGGAGAGACGGAGCCACCAGGCACTGAAGAGCCCCCGAAAGGCCATGTCAGGCAGGTGGTCCAAGGAGTTGTGAGCCAAGTTGAGGAGGCTCAGATAAGGCAGCTGTCTGAAGGTCCCCAGCTGGATCTCTTTCAGTTGGTTGTTCTCTAGGACCAGCTCCTTCAAGAGAATCAGTCCATCCAGGGCCCCTTTGTGCAGAACAGAGATGTTGTTGGAGGCCAGATTGAGATAGGCCAGGTATGCCAGGCCGTTGAAGGTCCCTTTCTGTACCTGCTTCAGTTGACAGTTCTGCAGATTCAGGTGGGTCAGGTAGAAGAAGGACTGGAAGACCCGTGGAGGAAGCTCCTTTAAAACGTTACCTTGGAGATCCAGTTTCAGAGTCATCTGTTAATAAGAAGAGAATCATACTTTATGGTGATACTTCCATGCTTCTTTAAGGAGGGATAGGAATCTGACTTCATATCTGTAACAGGTTTTCTATTTCTTTCCTTGTCAGTGAGTAGTGGTAGCGTAAGAGAAGGGAGAGAATCTGGAATTGAGAATTAAATTAATCGGGAAAAAAATCGTATCCCCAGTGCCTGGCACAGAGTGAGTACTTAATAAATGTTTGTTGAATGAAAAACAAAATAAACAAATTCATTTAAAAAGAGGGGTAATGATCTGTGTACAGCAGGAATAGAGGGCAAGCTTGCTATCTCCATCTTCTGCATTTTTGTTAAGTAACACCTTGAGGCCTGTTGAAGCTCCAGCATAACTTACATAACTTTGGCACTAGCTGCCAGGAACATGATGGGAACTGAAAGAAATGTACTACCTCAGTCTACATACCAAGGGAACCCATGGTGACTCTCTGAAGATGGGGCAAGTACAGTTGGGAAAAAGGAGATCTTGGCTGGGGGGGGGGCACAATTAAGGGCCAAATGGGCTAGGCTGCAGGTCTTACTAACAAAGGAGCTAAAAATGTGTTGATTGGTCCTGGTTATGTTGACTGAGCAGTCTCACAGAAGAGCAGTAATACTCCCTTTGAGGAAAAGGGAGTGCCCCAGCACAGAAGATACATTATTTAGACCTCAGGAGTTCAGTAAAAAATGAGAAGCCCACAAGCTCTGAGGAGAAGCAGTAAGGGGCAGCTTCAGTGGCAGAAAAGCCTGCCAGCTATAGGGATGGTGTGGAGCAGTGGTGAGGTAATTAGTGCTGAAAGCTGGGAAAGGGGTTTCATCTAGAAGTAACCCTAGGAGCATGTGTTGTCTAGCATGGGACTCTGAGAGTGGACACCTTTGTGTATAAAGGAATTTCCTTTTGTTATTTACTTTGCTACTATAGCCCGATTAAAAGCTTTGGTATTTGATCTGTAGTTCCTAGTTGGAACCATAGTTTAAACAGTATGGAACACTAGTGCCATAGTTTGAACCATGGTAGAGACTGCATGAGAGCCTGAATGTTACTCTTCCTGGAAAGATCCCAAAGTTGTGCAGGACCTACATATACTTCACTGGATCTCTGATCTCCTAAGTGTAGACACACCTTAGCCAATGCATACCCTGGGTATGGGTTCATCCTAGACAATATTTGTGGGTGTCTTCTCATTCATAGTAATAATAACTCCCACTTCTTTGTTAAACACTGGCCTCACAAAAGTCCTGTGAAATAAGAAGTAATTTTTTATTAAATTCAGGCTCATGATTTCATTGGGGAAGGGAACTTTTGGTGTGGTGATTCCCTCCACCAATGAAGATTGATAAATTGTCTATAAATTACAGTCTTAGAGAGTTCTCCAAGACATAAGAATTATATAATAGGGGGCAGCTAGGTGGCTCAGTGAGCAGAGCACTGGCCCTGGAGTCAGGAGGACCTGAGTTCAAATCCAGCCTCAGTCACTTGATACATTAACTAGCTGTGTGACTTTGTACAAGTACGTGTGAGAGAAGCAAATCAAAGCATTCCATGAGGTCCAAGGGAGACCACTGATAACAGGGGTAATCAGGGAAAGCTTTGTGTAAGAGGTGGCACTTGAGCTGGGCCTTATGGGTTATTTAGGATTTCAATATGGAAGCAACCTGATGTAAAAGAATTGTGAATAGTGAAATAGTGAAAAGAATTAGACTGTCTCAGTCATCCAAGGCACCCCAGCCATCCAGCTAAAGCATGACCAAGCCTGGGCAAGGAAGATGGCAGGCAGGAACAGGGATTCTTGGGAAAGCTAAGAGTGAGGACTTCATTCACTCACCCACTCGTTCATCTGACCAACAGCGATCAAGCTAGGCACCGTACAGGGGCTAGGGACAAAACCCGAAACAAAACAGTCCTTCCCCTCAAAGAGCTTACATTCCACAGGTGGGGGAAACAATGTATAGACAGAGAAATACAAGAATATACTAAGTAAATGCAAAGGAATTTCAGGGGAGGTGCTAACAACTAGGGGAATCAGGGGGGCCCTCATGGAGGAAGAGGCCACTGGAGCTGAGCACATCCCACTCAGATTTCTAGGAACACCTGGACTTGCTGCTTAGGTCAACGAAGAGGCCTTACACAGACTCATCCATACACGCACAAACTTCCAGTGTGGTAGTGAGTGTGTCAGCATCCTTCCTCCCTTCCCAAGCTCTGATGCCCTGGGTTAGAGCTCCAATCACCACCACGTGTCCCACGACCCTGATCTGGGGTGCTCCAGCTTACCTGGGGGATAGAGGCTGGCACTTTGGTGAGGTTCCCATTCTGGCACAAGACAGATTTCTTCTTATTATCACAGATGCAGCTCTGGGGGCAGCTACTGGTGACTTTCCTCTCAGAGGAGGCCTGTAGCGGTGACAGCAGCAGCAAGAGGCTAAGGTAGTTCCACATCTTGAGGCATCACTATGGAAAGAGAGAAGAACAGATTTATTAGAACCCAAAGAGAAAGTAAACATAGGAAAAAATGCAACAATAATGTCCTGAAAGGAACCCCAAAAGGAGAGGTCCTAGGAATGTCATGGCCAAAATCCAAAGCTCCCATGTGAAAAGAAAAAGTATGGTGCGCATTCAGAAAGAAACAGCTCCAACATGAAAGGACCACAGTCAAAATCATCCAAGTCTATGAATAAGAGGAGATCTTGGAATACAATATTCCAAAAGGCAAAAGATTTAGACTTACAAACAACGATAACTTACTCCACAAAGCTAAGCACAATCCTACAAGGGGAAAATGGATTTTGAATGGAATAGAGGATTTTCAAACATTTCTGATGGAAAAGTCAGAGCTGAATAAGAACTTTGAAATATAAACACAAGAGTTCAGAGAAACCTAGAAAGGTCAACTTATTTAAGCAGCCAGGCATAGTGGGGCTTGCTTGTGGTCCCTACTGCTGAGGGAGCTGTTGAGGAGTCACTTGAGTTCCAGAGTCCTGAGCTGAAGGAAGACTAAAGCCAACTGGGCATCCACATTAGGTCTAGCACCACTATGTTGAGTAGAGGGCCACCAGGCTGCGTAAGGAGAGGTGAACTAGGAGGAGGTTAAACTTCTGGGTCAATCAGCATTGGAATCAGGCTTATGACTGGCTATTGCAGTTCTACTCGGACAAGACAGAAAAAAACAGTTTCCCCCCACAAAAAGTAATTTATTTGAGTAATTAGAGGAGGCTACGTGGTGATGATGAAGTGCTAACATTCTAATAGGAAGAAGAAAAAAAAATGGGCCTTTGGAACCTTAATGTTTTCCAAGGATAATGATTGAGTTAAATAAGAAAAACAAAGGACCTGGGGATAAAGTAGTTCTGTTTTGATGGTATAAAGACAGCAAAGAGAAGAGAGTATAAAAGGGGAAATGTACTGGTGTAGAAAGAAGGAAGAAGGGAGTGGATGAGATATATACAAGGATGAAAGAGTGGAGGGGCTGGGCATTAGATGAACCTTACTCTTACTTCAAATAAGAAAGGAAGGTTCAACACACACACACACACGTACATGCACATACACAAAGGGTTTGTTAGAAATATACCAACTCAAAGTGGTGGGGGGGAGAGGTATAGGGGAAATTAAGAGGGAGGATAATGCTGGAGAAGGAAGAGTCACAAGCAAACCAAGCATCCTGATCCTGCAGGAGGGAGAAAAAGGAGGAAGGAAGCAAAGCAAAGAACTAGAATCTGATTCTGAGGCAATACATTAGATTGCCTCTTAGACAATTGGGGAAAAGCTTAACTACTTTGGTTTATGAATGGAATGGGATATTACTGCACCATAAGAAATGACAAAAGAGAGAATTTCAGAGAGTCTGGGTAGTGTGAACTGATGCAGAGCGGAGTGAGAAGAGCCAAGACAGCAATGTATACAATAATGTAAAAAAAAAACTTTCAAAGACTTGAGGATTCTGATTAATGTAAGGACCAACCATGTTTCTAGAGGACTGGTGATGAAACACGCTACCTACCTCTTGACAGAGAAGTGACGGACAGGAAGCATAGACAGACGTTCTTGGACATGGCTACTGTGTGGATTTATTTTGTTTGACTCTGCATGTTTGTAACAAGGGGTTTTTTTCCTCTCACTTTTTAATGGGGAGAGAATTGAGGCTCTTTTTCGGTGTTTAAGTTCAGAATACAAAATAAATTAAAAATAAAAAGATCTGTGCCAGAACCAATATAATATTGAGGGATCTATTCCCACAATATTGGGAAAAAAGTAGGAGATTCTAAATGATTGGGGGGGGGTGTATGTATTGGATTACTACTGAAAAAAAGGTAATTCATATAAAATTGATCAGTAACTGCTGACCCATGAGCCTATTTTTTCATCTCTATCAGATCTTTATGAGAATAAGCTGCGTACATATTGCTAAAAATATGAGAAAGGAAAGGGTGACTTTTCATGAGTGATATTGACCAGCAGACCACACTTCACTATATGATGACAGAGTGCAAGAGCCCGCTGAGGCTCAAAGAATGCCATTCAGGAGCACAAAAATCAGTCTTCTCCAGCAAAATCCATCATGATTTTTCAGTGCTTCTCAACAGATGAATAACAGAAGACTTTGTGCTTCTCGCTGTAGATCTCAAGAGTGGAAAAGGAAACAGCATCACCAAGCATGTTGGCCTCTCTCATGGGAGATGCCCAGCACAAAACCCAAAGAGAAAAGACACTCCCTGTACATGGTGAGGTCCCCCAGGTGCATCGATTTTTCAGACTATGTGCTGATTGTATGAAGTCCTTAAATACGACACAGCCTGTTCAATCAGATTCATGATTGCTCAAATGAGTTCTACCTAATGAAGGAAAATTAAGGGGATGCAGAATGTATATTGTCCATATTATGACAATTGGGTAAATGGACAGCCCATGAGCTGGTTTCTTGGGAGAGCCTCAAAACTGAAATGTTCTCCCTCTTTACCTCTGCCTATAGAATCCTTGGTTTCCTTCAGGACTTGGCTCAAAAGCTACTCCCTTCAAGAGATCTGGGGAATAGCTGAACAACTTTGGTTTGTGAATGGAATGGAATATTAACAAAAGAGACAATTTCAGAGAGTCTTGGGTAGAATGAACTAATGCAGAGCAGAGTGAGAAGAGCCAAGAGAACAAGGACAACAGCAGCTCTAAGCTTCCTCTCTAAGGTTGTAAGTATCTTGTATGTGCCTGCTTTGTAGATGTCTCCACTATTGAACAGGATGACATGGTGGATAGAAAAGTAGACTTGGAGCCAAGAAGACCTAGGTTCAGTCTTGCTTCTGACACCAATTAGTGGCTCTGTGGCCCTGGGCAAATTGTTTAAACTCCCAGTACTCTCAGCAGGTCTCTAAGATTCAAGGTGCCAAACTTCATTAGTAAAAGAAATTTCCTTGTCTTGGAGTTCCTTAGAAGTTCTCAATTTCACAGGTCAGTCCTTACCCCTATCCCTTTCCCCCTAGAAAGTAAACTTCTTGAAGGCAAGGATTCCTTTTGCCTTTCTTTGTATCTCAGCACTTGGCTTAGTGCCTGGCACACAGTAAGCACTTAATAAATGCTCATTGATTGATTAATATATTGTGGATGGACACTGATGACAAACCTGGGGCCAAAATTGAGTTGGAGGATGACAGCACCCTTGGGAAAGACCATCACACCTTCGATGACCTTAAGCTTCTCCCTAGAGTAAAAGTCTATCTCTTCCAAATCCTTGGCCTCCCAATGATGCTGTGAACCATAGAATTCTATGACTGAGGAATGGCTAATGGAAAAAGTGGAATATTATTGGGCCCGAAGAATTCAAGGAAATGTAGGAAGAAAGCAGAAAGCAGAAGCAAAGAGCAGACAACCACTCTGGCTACAACTGCCCCAGACAAATGCATAAGCAAGAAGCTAGAGTGGGACCTAGAAACCAGCAGGAGAGAGTTCTAAGAGGGCTTCAGACATGATCGGGTGCAAATCTTTCATTTTCAGAGGAGGAAACTCAGGCTTGAGTGACTTGATGGAGGTCCCACAGGTAGACAGAGGCTACCAAATGATAGAGGCTTCTGACTCCCAGTCCCACACACTTTCCACAGCTTCATGAATTTTTTGTCACAACTGGCTTCAACCTCTTGGCAATCCAAGCTTTTCTTTTACTTTGTGTTTTTTCCCCTTAATTTCCTCTTGTTCTTATTTAAATATCAGACCACTTGCCCTCCAAGTGGCAAGGTCCTTGAGCTAGGACTGGGGATCCTAGGGGGTCCTCCATTAAATACCTCATCCTCGAAGGCAGGCACTGTTGGGGTTTAGTCTTTGGGGGCCCTCAGTACAATCCATATTAGTGCTTAATAAATGCTTGTCGGTTGATTGTCCCCACAGCACCAGCCAGAATATATGTGGAGACTCATTAGCAATGAGATGACACTCACAGATGAATTCTTTGGTTATGACAGTGATTAATTAGGGTGGAGAGAAGTGTGAGTTGCAATGAATAGAACAATGTTGAAGCCACTGTAGGGGCAAGAAGAATATATGGCTGTGTACTTTGGGTACTGGGTCCCAGTCTGGAGCTGGGATTGGAAGATCTAGGGGCATGTAGGGGCAGCTTCTCTCTAACCCCACCCCTGCCAATCAGCCTTACTGGGGGAGAGGGAGGGGTCTCTAGGAGCAGCAGAGGAGAAGAGGAAGAAATGTAGCTCTCTTCTGATTCTGTCCAAGTCGTAGCCCAACCTAGCTCTGCCTCCAGGCCACCTGTCTCCCTACCCAAGCTGAGGAGGAGCTCCTTGCAAGACCCTACGGAGGCTGGGACATGCCACTGCCTTACTCTAAGTAGGTTGGTGGAAAGCAGAGTCACAGAAGTGTCCAACTTGCTAGCAGGAAAGTGACCTTAGAGATCATCTGATCTGACCCTTTGCATTTGACTAATGAGGAAACAGTCCCAGAAGGGAAAAGTGACTTGTCTAAAGACACTAGCTAGATAGTGATCATAGAGACCTAAGGGGTTACCTAACCCTATATCTTCATTTTACAGAGAAGGAAACTGAGGCCCAGAGAGACTAAATGGCTGCCTTTATAATCATATTAATGGGATCATCTGGCCTTACCACTCTCATGTTACAGAGGGAGGCAGTGCCCTGCAGTGGAAAGAGGGTTTGCCTCAGAGTCAGAGGTCCTGCGATCAAATTCTGGCAGTTATTTCCTATCTGTGACCTTGAGCTCATCTTCTATATAAAATGGGGGAGGGGGTGGTGACTAAGAGGTGGCTCCCAGTTTCCAGGGCTTCCTTCAAGTCCCAACTAAAATTGCACTCCCTACAGGAAGCCTTCACTGAGCTCTTAATTCTAGTGCCTTCCCTCTCTTAATCAGTCGCAATTTATCCCATACATAGCTTGCTTGTACATGCTTGTATGGTATCTCCCCTAGTGGATTGTGAACTTGAGCGATCCCTGGGGCTTGGCAAGTGCCTCACATACAGTAGCAGCTTAATAAATGTTTACTGACTCCTAGCTCCAAAAGCCTGATGATGGGGGGTGGAGGTGAGAGGAGGGGAAACTGAAGCCCAGAAAGGGGAAGGTCCTTGTCTTAGAACAAGCAGCAAGTTAGTGACTATGCCTGACTTCTTTCCCGTAGCTCCTTCTCTTTCCCGGAGTTTCTCCGTACCCCTCTCCCTCCTGGGTGTCCCCACTCTCCACAGATAGAGCCAACTCCTCCAGTTCCCAGGGGCCCCAAGAACTCACCCCACACTCCTGGCTCCTGCGCCCAAGTCCTAGCTCCAGGACAGCTCTCGGGGAGCTGGGACCAGAGAGGGCGGGGTGGAGTGGGGGTTGTAGTTCCCAGAGCCAGCCAGTCTGTCTCCACACCCGGGATCACTGGCAGTCTCGATCCCGAGCAGGCGGGGGCCCCGCCAACTGCCCCCGCAGCGGGTAGGGCTCCCCAGGTCAGCCCCACATACTTGGCCCCACCTAGAAACCGTGTTGCCCTTCCCGGGGTGGAGGAACTCCCGTGGGCACCTGGAAACCACCGAAAGGCACGTGTCAAGGCAGCATTCGAACTTGGGGCCCAGGGTTACCGGGCTGCGACGAGAAGGGTGGGGGAAGGGGATGCCGGGATACCTGGGTCCCCACCGCAGCTCTGAGGTTCGTAGACACTGACCCGCTGAACTTCCGTCTCTTCTGCAGAGCTAGCGCAGGACTCAGAGCTTTATGGACTCAGACAAGCTGGAAAGGACGTCAGAGGCCATCGAGGCCAAGCCTCCCATTTTAGAGAGGAAGAAACTGAGGACCAGGGAGGGGGAAGGGACTTGCCGAGGGTCATGCAGGGAATTAGAGTCTGCAGCAGGATTTGAACTGGGCTCTTGCTGACTCCATCCAGGCTCCTCTCCCGGTACTCCCCCCTGCTCTTCTCTAGGAACGCTCCCCAGCCATCTCTCCCCTCTCCCCAACCTCCTGGGCCTGGAACGCTCTCCCCATCTCATCTCTGCCTCTTCACATCCTGGTCTTTCTTCAAGGCCCAGCTTATGAGAGGCCTAGCATGGCTTCCCCACTGGGCCTTGCCTCCCAAGGCTTCCTTCTGCTTCCCTATTTACACAGTGTCTCCCCCATCAGAACTGCTCTCCTTGGGGGCACGGACAACTTTTGCCTTTCTCTGTATGGACAGGCCTGGGGAGGGCAGTAAGTCCACCATTCCAGGGGTTCTTCACATTTTTTGTGTCATGGCCCCGCTTTGGCAGTCTGGTGACATGGACCCCTTCTCAGAAAAATGTTCTTAAAAGCGTAAAATAAAATACATACAATTAGAAAGGAAACCAGTTCTACTGAAATACAGGCATCTAGGAGATATAGTGCATATACATACATACATACATATATGCATATACATAAACATAGACAGATAGACAGACAGACAGAGAGACAGACAGACAGACACAGACAGATAGACAGTTAGACAGACAAATAGATAGACACAGACAGACATGTAGACAGACAGATAAATAGACACAGACAGACAGGTAGATAGACAGACATGGTTAGACAGGCAGACAGAGAGACAGATAAATAGACAGACAGACAGACAGACACACAGACAGGTAGATAGACAGACAGATGGCTAGACAGACAGAGAGACAGGTAGGTAGACAGAGAGACAGACAGACAGACAGACAGATATAGACTTGAAGTCAAGAAGACCTGTGTTCGCATCTTGCCTCAGACACTTAGTAGTTGTGTGATCTTGGACAAGCCATTTAACCTCTGTGAACCTCAGTTTTCTCATCCATAAAGTGGAGATAATCATAGCCTCTTATCCCCCAGGAGCGTTATGAGGACAAAATAAGATAATATTTGTAAAGAACTTTGCAAACCTTAAAAAGCTATAGAAGTGCTAATTTTTTCCCCAAAACATTCAAACAAGCTGACTGACCCTAGCTTAATCATGCTATCGCTTTGCTATCTCACAAGCCCTGTCTCAAACTTCTTTTAATGCTAACACCAGGAGCAGAGCTAGAAGGGCCTGGGGAGCCCGAGCTCATCCCTCATTTTCTGGAGAAGAGAACTGAGACCCAAAGTTCATAAGGAACTGACCAAGATTTGAACCCAGGTCCACAGGTGTGCCAGTAAGGCAAAATGGGCTTAGTTTAACGGGTGCCCTTGAGGAGTTTGGCTTTTGTTTATGGTGAAAGTACTTTCACCTGCTAAATGCTAAGCCCCAGGCCCAAAGCCCTATCAGGTGTGATTAATCACTTAAGAGGGGCCAACTCCGGAACCAATGGGTCTCTGGACTCTGGTGTCTAGTAGTTGAGGCGAGACTTAAGAACGCCAGAGGCTTGGCTTCGAGGAGAGGCGAGAAAACTATAGCTGGAAAAAATCCGAAGCAGAGCCGACCCCTTTGTGGACCCAGGAGTTCGAGCAGTGAATATGATTTATGCCATCTTATTTGTCTGTGGCCTCCTGGCTACCCTTGTGAGGCGGGCCTACTGGGCCTGGAGGCTTGTGTTCACAATACTGGAATGGGGAGGTTGGTTCGCTAATTTGTTGCTCTGGGCCCTGAATAAATTTTTTGATGTCTTCTGCTTGGAGAATTCTGTATACCCAACGATTTCGAACCATTCAGATATTTATATGATCCTTTTTGAGATCATAAAT
>CM053623.1:235710090-235735435 GCA_028646595.1 Phalanger gymnotis
GTCTTTCTTGCCTATCCCTTCCCTGCAATTGGTTAGGCTCTTAGAACCTCTATTTATAGCTAAAAGGAACCTCCAAGGCCATCAGGGCCAAGCCACTTATTTGACAGAGAAGGAAACTGAGGTCCAGAGGGGGTAAGTAGTGATTATATGTGTATATATATATATGTATACATATATATAGTTTAGATAGATAATTTTATATAGATATGTAACATCTACATATTATATGTATAGGACTGGAGTCAGGAAGACTCATCTTCATGAATTCAAATCTAGCCTCAGACACTAGCTGTGAGACCCTGGACAAGTCACTTAACCCTGTTTGCCTCGGTTTTCCCATCTATAAAATGAGCTGGAGAAGGAAATGGCAAACCAGTACAATATTTTTGCCAAGAAAATCCCAAATGGAGTCACAAAGAATCAGACACATCCGAAAAATGACTAAACAACAAACAACTATATATATTGAGAATTCTATTTATATAGCAACAAATTCATCTGTTTTGTCTTCTATAATTTCTTCTATTTCTTCAAGAGGGAAGAATTTTCCACAAGTGAGATAGATTTACCTTCATCTAGTTTTTTGTGTGTTATTTTTTCTATTTAGATAACTGACTCGTGTTCATATCCTCATTAATTCATCCAGTATTATTAAGTACTTACCACATGCCAGGCACAGGAGACCAGGTGAGCAGTGGTGAGAGATTGAACTAGGAGTGGCCGTATTGATGGAAATAAGGTTATGGATGCAAGAGGTGCTGGAAAGATAGAAATCTGGCAGCTGGTTGGAGGATATGTGGGATGAGAGAGGATGGGGAATCAAGTATAAAGCCAAGCTTTCAACCCCAGGGCGACTGGGACTAAAGCAGGAAAATCTGGAAGAGAAGTGGAGGTGGGGAGAGAGATGGAATCAAGTGCCAAGATTCACCACTATTTCAAGGAACAACTTGGACCAGCTCTTCTCTAATCCCTCCCCTCCCCATATCTTTCACAACTGTGTATAAGAGATAAATTATTTTTGAACTATGATTTAGAATTATAAGTAATACAACAAATAAATTTGATTCTACAAAGAGAAAAGAAAAGTTCTGCCCAACAAAAAATAGTGCATCTAGAATGAAAAGGAAAGAAACACAATGGGAAAAATCTTCACTTGAGACACTTGCAGGAAAACTCTTACATACACAATTTAAAAGGAAATAATTTAATTCTGTACAAAGAAAAGCCATTCTCCAAAATGTACAGGAAGGCAGTTCTCAAAAGAAAAAACAAAAGTTCTCAACAATTATGTGAAACAATTTTCAAAATTCCTAATAGGTAGAGAAATGCACATTAAATTAACTCTGAGGGTCTGTCTGGCCTCCATCAAATTGGCAAAAATAATAGAAAACAATAAAGTTCCACACTGGTATGATTGGTAAAACCAGAATGCTATTACACTCCTTACTTGTGACTACTCTCTCCTTACCTTTTCTTAGAATTCTAAGCTTTCTTCAAAGTGCAGCTGAGCCATCCCCATCCTCCAAGGGGAGATTTTTAATGATGCCCTTCCCCTAGGAATTATCGCTGTCTCCCTCCTAAAATTGCTTTGTATGTGCTTTGTATTCGCTTATCTTTGTGTCTTCCCTTTCTCTTCCCTGCTTCCAGTAGAATGCAAACCCCTTCGGGGTAAGAGAGTAAGTTTTATTTGTGTGTGTGTGTGTGTGTTTACCATTGTATACCCAAGTGGGTAATACAATGCTTTGGCCAAATACCCAAATACTATTGTATGTGGGTAATACAATGCTTTGGCCATGGTCATTTGTTTTTCCTCCAAAATTTATTATTATTTATTTATTTTCAACATTCTTTAAAAAAAAAATTGAGTTCTAAATTCTCTCCCTCCCTCCAGCTCCTCCTCCACCATTGAGAAAGCAAGCAATATGATATCAGTTATACATGTGACATCATGTAAAACATATTCCAGATTAGCTGTTACCCCCCAAAAGGCAAGAAAAATGATGAAGTGAAAAAGTACTTCAATCTATCCTCAGAACTCAGCAGTTCTCTCTCCAGAGGTGGGTAGCATTTTTCATCGTGAGTCCTTTGGAATTGTCTTGATCACAGTAGCCAGGTCTTTCACAATTGATCATCATTACAATATTGCTGTTGCTACTTACAATGATCTCCAGGTTCTGCTTGCTTCACTTTGCATCAATTTATATAGGTCTTGCCTCAGGCATAGTTAAGAAATTTCTGTTGCCTTGAAATTCTGGAGGAAAATGACTTTGAGGTTTTTCCTCATTCAGCAAATTGGGGAAGATTTTTTTAAAAATGGAAATAGTCAATGTTGGAAGGATTTGAGAAAAATGGGCCCGCTCATGCATTATTGGTGGAGCTGTGAATCATTCTGGAAAGCAATTTGGAATTATGCCAAGAGGTAATGAAAATGTCCATGACCTTTAACATAGAGATTCCACTGCATGACATATAGCCAGAGAAGGTCAATGACAAAAGAGAAAGGTCCCCATGTATACCACAATCATTATAGCAGTGCTTTTTATAGAAGCAAAGAATTGGAAACAAAGCAGATGCCCATCAGCTGGAGAATAATAAAACAAATTGTGGTACAAGAATGAATGGGATGGAATAGCACTATCCTGTAAGCTACAGTGACTGTGCTGAATACAGAGAAGTGTGGAAAGATTTAAATGAACAGATGCAAAATGAAGAAGGCAGAACCAGGAAAACAATAGAATAGACTGAGCTTTTATGAAGCACCTACTATGTGCCAGGCACTGCGCCAAGCTCTGGAGAGACATAGAAAGGCAAAAGTTCCTGCTCTCAGGGTGTTCACAGTCTAACGGGGGAGACAATCTGTAAATAATTATGTAGAACAAAGTACATACAGGATAAATAGGAACTAACAGAAGAAAGGCACGAGAATTAAGGGGGATCCAGAAAGACCTTGTAGAAGAGGGGTTGGCTAGACTTGAAAGAAGCCAGGTCAGCCAGAAGGTGGAGATGATGAGGGGGAGTGATCCAAGCATGGGGAGTTGGCCAGAGAGAAGGCCCAGAGTCAGGAGCTGAGTTTTTTTGCCCCTGCAGCTTATTGAGGGAGTGAAGGGGGTGGTATGGTCAGATTGATGCTTTAGGAAAATCACTTTAGTGGCTGAATGGAGGTTAGATTGGGGGGTGGGGAGAGCCTTGAGGCAGGCAGACCTCCCCCCGAACCTGAGGCTATATCAATAGGCCAGGCATGAGGAGAGGAGCTGACAGGGCCTATGCCAGGGTGGCAGCAGTGTCAGAAGGGAGGAGAGGCCCATTTGAGAGATGTCATGAGAACAGAAAGGACAGGATTTGGCCGCAGCTTGGATATGGAGAGAGAGGGAGAATGAGGAGATATGAGAGGGCGCCTCCCCTGCTCCTTCAGGCGTAGGTGATATTTGGCCTCGACAAAGGCACAAAATGTCAGACTTTTTCAATGTCTTGGTTAGTTTTGCAGAAAATTTTCCCCTTTTTTTGTTCTTTGTTACGAGGGATGACTGAGACGGGAAGGAGAAAACCCACTGGGAAATGAAGATGATAGGAAGACAAAGTTATCAAAATACATTTTTGTAAAGGCAAATCTGGGGAAGCTGCAAATTGGTCCAATTTTAAAAATACAACAGAACATTAAAACGAGAGTTACAAGAATAAGCACTCTGGTGTTGGCAGACTGGTCCCACCATTGGGAGCATAGCCCAAAGACCTATCTTTACAAAAATATTTTTATCACTTAACAGTTATGAACTAAGTGTCTAATATGTTCCTGGGCCCGACAAGAGACACCCGAAATACAATGAACAAAAATGAACCCTGCTTTGCCCTCAGGGGGCACGCGGGAACGAAATTACACTTGAAATGGGTGTACGTGAATGTAATGGAACATGATGACACCGTGAGAAATAGACTAGGAAGAAGACGGAGACTCGTAGAAAGATTGGTGCAAACTGATGCAGAGAGAAACAAACAGGAGATTGAGATACACAGGAAGTACAGCCCGGGGACAGGACGCAGGCGCACAGGAGAGACTGAGAAAAAAGGGGAGGAAAACTACAACTGACCCGCCTTTTGGGGCGCGGTCAGTGATCAACAAAGGAGGGAATTGGCTGACCTGCCGTCATTGTCATCTGATGTTTATTGTTGTTGTTGGCTTTTGTGATGTTTTTCTCATTTTCTTTTCTTGTGTTTTTTTTTTCTGTTTGATCACTTGTGCTTGTCAATGACAGTCAAAATAAAATATATATGTTAAAAACTTAAAAGAACAGGAGACTGAGGAGTGGATAGAAAATTAAGTGAGAGGAGAGAAGAAGAGAGGAGGGGGGAGGGAAGGCGAGGAGGGGGGACCATGTGTGCATATGGACGAGTTTGTCTTATCAAGGAGAAGATTGACTCTCAGTCTCTGGCTCTCAGAGATCGGCTTCCATTTTTTTTTTCAATGGAATAGGAGGCAAGTCTGTCTGGGCAAGGGGTGAGCCGGGGAAGATTTGAGGAGGGCTAAGAAGAGGTGGAAAAGCAGCTGCAGGGGATGGGATGGTGAGTCAACTAGAGAAACGGAAAAGAATTATCCAGTTAAGGTTGTGTAACAAATTTGTATGGACTCAGTGGGCAGGGTTTCATGATTTTCTTTAGCTTCATTCAACAGCACATGTGTGGGAGTAAAGGTCACAAGGGGCGGGCCAACATGGATGGGAACACTCACTTTGACAAGATCCATCCAGACGTGGAAGTAAAGCTGAGGAGGCACCAGGTGGTCGGGGGTTCTATTCTCTGGGCTAACCTGAAGGTTAGCCAGTGTCACTCCTATTCAGGAGGCCAGTGGTCCATGATCGCTGAAGGGGGTGGTTGGTGGAAGCTCTCTAACCTGTAGAGCAGTATAGAGTAGGAATTTGCTCTCCTCAGTCAAAAAGGGGGGGGTGGCAAAGAGGACAATTGTGGGGAGGGGAGGAGAGGGGACAGTCTCACTTTGGGTGCAGTGCTGCTGAGAGAAGGGACAACCTATACTCAAGAAAGTCTGGCAGGTGCCCCCGTTGGGGGGAGGGGGAGATGGCTTAAGGGAGAGATGCAATGAGCAAAAGGACCATAAGGCAGGGCAGAGAATGGGGTGCCAAGGTGAAGTCTGGATGAGGAGGAAGAGGCTCTGGAATGTCAATCACCATGCTTCTGTGGGAAAGGAAGCTCCCCCTTTCATTGGGTTTTTTTTTGTATGTATTTGCTTTGCAGAATTAAAATAGCCATGTGATATATAACCTTTACTGAACTGCTTTCCTTCTCAATAGGGGTGGGAGTGGGGTGACAACTTGGAACTCAAAGTTTTATAAACAAATGTTAAAAATTGTTTTTACATGTAACTTGGAAGAAAGGAAGGAAGAGAGAAAAAGAAGGAAGGAAGGAAGGAAGGAAGGAAGGAAGGAAGGAAGAAAGAAAGAAAGAAAGAAAGAAAGAAAGAAAGAAAGAAAGAAAGAAAGAAAGAAAGAAAGAAAGAAAGAAAGAAAGAAAGAAAGAGGAAGGAAGGGAGAGAGGGAGGAAGGAAGGGAGGGAGGAAAGAAAGAAAGAAAGAAAAGGAAGGAAGAAAGAAAAAGAAAGAGAAAGGAAAGAAGGAAGAAAGAAAGAGAGAGAGAGAGAAAGGAAGGAAGGAAGGAAGGAAGGAAGGACGGAAGGAAGGAAGCCAGGGAGGGAGGAATTTTTAAAAAGCAGCCATGTGAAGTCAACATGTAATGTCAACATATTGCAGGGCTGCATTTGGCAAAACAAGACGAGAATCCTTCCCGAATTCCTCTGGAAAATTGGCCACAACATCCAATCAAGGATTATTGCTTTTTTCTCCCGGGTCCACAAAAGTGGAAGGTTTACATCGAAATAATTAAAGCCTGGAAGAAATCAGGAAATGGGCCTTTATGGGCAGCCCCAGACACTATTCAGCAATAATGACTGGCTACCACTTCCAATCCACCAAGGGATCTTCCCCACTTGCTATGTGCAGCACCCAACACCAGAGGGCGCTCCAGGACAACCGTGGGCCTCCACTGTCATTTTGCTATGTGTAAGGGCTTTTTGCTTTTGTTTTCACAAAACAAGCTTTTAAAACTTCAGACTTGCAAATAGGAAAAACAATTTATCAAAATTAAAAACAAACAAAACCCAATGCAAGTCCTGCCTGCACATAAAAAATATTATCCAAATAAAATCTTTAAAAATTTAAATAAAATTTTAAAATGTTCTTAAATAACTGGTCAGTCAGTAGGTATTAATTGAGCACTTTGGCTGCCCGTTCTGCTCTGGAAGTCTTCACACACTGGGGGTAGACACCCCCCCCCCCCCAGGGGGCTCACTGATGGCTCTAAGGCCCCTTGGTTGTCCTCAGCCTGGTTTAGCCCATCTCCTAAGAAGGCTTTAGCTGTGTGGCCACTGCCCTGCTGCAGCTTCTTGGAGCCACAGGTGAGAGTCGGGCGGCAGGTGGACACTGAGGTGGATGAGTAGCCCTGAAATGGGCTTGGCAAGTCCTCCCACCAGAGGTACTGGTCCTTCCTGAATGGCCATGAAGATGGTGAAGCAGGTGCTGTGGAGCACCTCAATACTGGTCAGACACCAGAGATGCCACGGTCATCCACTGTATCCAGGGCTATCGCCGGTCATCTTGACTTTTGTTTTGCCACTACACTTTGATTACTCCAGAAGAGAGAGTGAGGCTGATGACTTTGGGCAGCTCTGCCTCATTTAAACCTAATTCACAAGCAAGTTATCATTCCATGATGTCATCCTTGAACACAAGGACAAACAATGAGTAAGCTCCTACTGTGAACAGGGCACTGTGTTAAGCACCAAGGCTACAAAGAAAGGCCAAGGACAGTCCCCTACCTTCTAGGAGCTCACGAATCTAGAGGGGACAACACATTAAAAAGATATAAAGCTGGGGAGTGGTGAAGTCCAGGAGGGCAGCCAAGTGGAAGATGATGAGCTCTCCAATGTCTGCCCTCTGCCCTCTCCAGAAGGAGGAGGTGCCTCAGAAGCAGGGGCTGCTGATGAGGTGTGAGTTTCTAAGTTAATGTGATCTGTAGATACCACTTTAAGGTTTGCAAAGCACTTTAGGCAAGGTAACTTTTGATCAACTGATCAACAGTGTTTATTAAACACCTACTATGTGCTAGGTATAGTCCAAGCTGCTAGGGATACAAGTACAGAAATCGAACAGCCCCAGCCCTTGAGAAGCTCACATTGTATCAAGGAAGCTTACGCTGCATTGGAGGAGGGGAAACACTATACTCCCCGGATTTTTTATTTCCCCACTACTTAATGACTTTTGTAAAAATGTATACATAATATGAAATGGTGCAGCCATGCTGGGAGGGTTGGGTTGGGTTGATCAGAGGGCTCCTGACTGAATTCTCCAATCTGTGGGCTGCAGAGGGCAAGGAACAGAGACAATGAGATAGAAGGTTCATTGCCTTTCAGACTTTAGTCAACATAAAGGAAGTTGTGAACAGCTTCCCTGATGGAGTGACAGGGTGGCTAGCCCTTGCCTGGCTGAAGATTGGCCAGACTGATCTCAAAAAGCATCTCCCAAATCCTCAAAAAGGATCTGAGGAGTCCTGGCAGTCAAGGAGATAGCCAGCTGGGAAGAACTCAGCTCCTGAGTTCACTCTTACAGACTAAAGCTTGGGGAGGGCGGTGTTTACATCTCTGCCCTCCCTCTTTTTTGGCAATGTTGTTTTGCAGCAGAAGTACATGAGCTTGTCATAATGCCCCCACCCCCGCCAAGAGAATGGGAGAAATTTAATTTAAAAGAAAACTCGTCTGCTGAGGAACCTACAGGGAATCCAGATGAGGGAGCGAATGAGAGGAACTGAGAATCAGGCACTTGGAGCTAGGATCCTGTTTGGGAGAGGGTAGGGCCCTAAGCTAAAGATAAAACCACTAAGTGGCCCCTCAGAGTAATCTGTCACTGGGGTAGTCATGCCCCAGGTAACCTAGCCTGTGAGTGGGAGTTGAAGGTGGGCAGGAAGGGTAGGTAGAATTAGCTGAGTGCCCTACAAATAAAATGGCTTTTTTCTATACTCAGATATCATCTTTTCTTATTAAAAAAAAGTGACTTTCTCTTTACAAATAAGCCTTGAGGTTTTCCCCATGTTCTGAATGTGGGGTTCATAAACTTGTTTTCAAAAATACTTTGATCACTGCATTTCAATAGAATTCATTTCCTTTACAATCCTATTTTATCTATGCATTTACAAACATGTTCTGAGAAAGGGCCTGTGGGTTTCACCAGACAGTCAGCGAGGTCAAGGACTCAAAAAAGGCAAAGAGGTTCTGCTTTACTATAAAATATTTTAATTCATGTTAAGGAAAACAATGCTATGTCAAGGCTGCCAATATGAGTTTTCAGGGGAAGAAATCAAAATGAATGAATATATCTTAGGGTCCAGATGTGTGGGAATTACTACTCTTTTTTTAAACCTTCAAAATTTAAAAAATGAGTTTGGGTATGTTCAGTATGCTCTTTTGGTGGACTACAACCAAAATTTCTACATTAAATCTAAATATGCCTGCATTTCACGGGGAAAGAAGCTAAAATCAATGACTGTTTGAGTCCTTAACTACACTGTGTCTGTCAGAAGTCTCTTGAATGAGTCTGGGCCAGCTCCAATACTTCACTGTGTCCTCTTTCTTCTCTACAGAATTCTCACATCCCTTCATCCCTCCAGAGAGATGCTGGTAAATGTTTAACAAGAGGCTCCACATTAACAAAGAACATGCAGGACACACTTTGAAGCTTACATTTTTAACAATTCCTCCATCACTTTCATCAGCCCAGACAATTAACAAAACAGTAAGTCAACTTCGGATTTGTAGCTGAAGTGTCGATGTTTACACTAAAAATTTCAAAGCCGGCTCCAGAGCAGGTTCCAGATGGCTCCAGCACATTCCTGGATGCCTCCCACTCACCTCATCTGGGAGGCTGTGCCCACTCTATGGGCAGTGGAGACTGAGAATGTGGCTCATGACTTGAATGAAATTGGCCAAATCGAGACTTTTCAGGTGGCCAGAATTTGCCATTCCCCACAAGGGGAGATTTGTAATCTACACAGCAGTGACTTCTCTCCACTTTCTTTCCCCTGCAGTGATGGACCAACCCAGGCACTGCTCCCTCTACCACTACTAGCTTAAACCAGTCCTTCTCCTACGACTCAGGATACAGGAGAAAGGCCTCACTTTGGTGCCAGGATCTCTCACCTGCATCTTTGTTGGTGGATACATGGGGAAGCTGGAGCTTTGAGGATCACATCAATGCAGACTACCAGAGGGGCCCTGAGGTCCATCTCTCAGCAAGCAGTGAAACAAGCATTTAAGTGCTTACTATGTGCAAATGAGACCTGGAACATCAAATGTGGATTTACAAAATCTCTGCAAATAAAAGTGCTCTTTTTAAGCCAATGGTGTGATGTGGAAGAGGGCTAACAGCAGAGGTCCACAGATAGAGCCTTGGAGGACCAAGCAAAGGCAGAGGAGCTCACAAAGAAGGTGGAGACAGATCCATACTTGTGCTCCCAATTTTACAGGGTTCTTCTGAGGAGGTCATGTGCAAACCTCAAAGCCCTTTGGCACAGTGAGTTTTTATTAGTGTCATCAATAAGAGAAAGGGTACAATGCTGACAAAGCAGGGGACAGATCTGGGGAGAGGGGCGGAATAATGCCCCCTGGGCTGTGGCAGTAGTTCGGGACTGGAGGCTGGGGCAGGTGACCAAGTATTCTAGACATCTCAACCCCAAATTCAGCTAATGGGTCAGGACTGGGGACTGACACCCCTACCTCTCCCAATAATGTTACCAGACATTAATAATTCAATTCTTAAAAATTATTTTGCTTTTAATCATTTTTACAATTCATTCAAAATTAACAGATGTTAAGCTTTTGAAATGAACCTGAGAGGAATAGCTACCATGTTGAGTGACAGATGGCCAGGATCCCAAAAGATCCAGATTCCAATGTGCCACCAAGATAAAAGCGAATAGAGTCCAACGTGAAGGCCTGAATTCAGGCTCCTATGTGTCGAGCTGCTCCACAGCAGTTCACGGGGAAGGCCATGAGTTGAACTGACAAAGGGAGATAGAGTGCTACAAAGATTCCCAAACTCTCACATCCAGAGGATTCTGCATTGGTCTGATCACATTTAGACACTTCTCATAATAGAGAGAGCTGAAGGAAGGGCAGCCAGGGGCTTGGTGAACAGTGTTTCAATACACAACAGGGACTCTGGTTCTTACTGGTCATCTGGAGGGAAGAGAGCACTTTGGGGCTCAATGTAAGGAGGAAGTTCTTCATTGGATGTATCCCCAGACAGAAGTGGATGCCTCAGGGAGAGTGCTCCCCACCACAGAAGCCTTGGAGAAGCCCTCCAGCTGAAATCAGAGGGTCTGAATTTGAACCTGGGGGCCCCTGTCTCCTTGTACAACCTGGAGCTGGGCGAGTTTCAGCCCTAAAATGCAGCTGTGGGCAGACAGTCCCTTAACGCTGGCTTTGAAGAGGCTTCTTTGCACTCAACGGAGTGCCCTTGCACGTTCTATTTAGAATTCCTGGGCATCTATGACTGCAGCTATCAGTCACTTTGTCTGATATCCTTTGGGAACGAGGCAGCCTGAGCCACACCAGAAAGCCTCTGTGGCTGGGCCTGGGGCCTGCTAGCAATCGTATGTAGGACTGGTCATTTGGAGGAATGGGCATTCAGCTCTACTCCTCTAAAGCCCTGGGTAACCAAGAGAGACCCTGAAGGGCTTGGTGTTGAGCGTGGAGGGGCCCTGGCCATTTGAGGGGTCTCCAAGGGCCAGCTGGAATATGCAAGTGGCTGTTCATCTTCCTACCCAACATGAATGTGACTGTCTGGCAGCTCAAGGTAACTTCTGTGTCTGAGGGAGGTCTCCAGCAACCCAAGGTGCATGTCTCAGAGCGACCAATCCCACTAAGCTGCACCCCCTCCCCAGGCACAACCAGCTGGGGCAGCTCAGGGAGAAGTGCCCTGCTGTACTGGAGGGGCTCTGAACCAAGGCCCCTACACTTCCCTGGGCACCTACCTCACAGGGTTGTTCCTGGGGAAAGTGCTTCATAAACCTTAAAGTGCGAAAGAAAGGCAAAGCACTGACTAGTTCACACTGAACATGGACAGGAATCTTGTTTGTGAAGCCAAGTGGTCAGCTCCTAGCTCTGCTGGAAGGTATCGGCCCACAAGAGTGAACTCACTTTCTACTAAGGCCATTTAAAGATGGTTCTAACTGTTGGGGGTCTTCCTGACACTGAGCCTCAACCTACCTCTGCCATTTAAACCCATTCTCTGGGGCTGCCTCGCTCCACGGTGGCTCAATCCCATTTCCCCAAGACCACCTGTCAAATGCTTGAAGACTATTCCACATCTGCCCTGGGTCTTAGACTCTGAAGGTCCTTCCACCAATCCCCATGCTGTCATGGCAGCTGGAGGGTTCCTGCCCCTCCCTGCTGCAGCCTTCCAGAGTACCAAGGATGGCTGGGTACAGCCACCAGCCCTCCACCCCAACATCACACTAAGCATACCCGGAGATGCCTCACATGCCACCATGCTCCTTCTCCGTCCAGGTGTGGGGCCCAGGAAAAGGCACCCATACCCTTCTCCTTACTGAAATCAGGCCGGGGGGTTCCTAAGCTGCCTGAAAGACGAAGGCCTCCTGGGAAGTTAGGAACTATGGGTCAGAGACTCCTGCCCAAGGTCGGCCAGGCTGGAAGGAGGAAAGAAGGGGAGGGATACAAAGGGAGTTGGGGACTGGTCAGCTCTCCTCCCCAGTGCAGGGTCAGGCTTCACATCCGTGGCAATGAGCATGATTTTTTAAAGGAAAAGGAGGCTTTTTCTCCTTTCTGGAAAAATGTGTCCAGAGGGGAAGAAGTGACTGAAGGCCTGCTCCTTTCTGATCCAAGGTCGGGGCTGGTTCAAGCTGGGGACACCACACTGGTTTCCTTCCAGAGCATCCTCTGACATCCTCAGGGATTGACCCCTTAAAGGGCCCAGGCCCTGGAGCTTCAGGAGACCCTCCCAGGGAAGCTGACACAGGGTGCCAAGAAGGTGGGGGAGGTGAAGTGTCCTCAGGATTCCTGCATGGAGGCTGCTAGGGTCTGCTCACCCTCCCGTTCTGACTTCACTCCCAGAGGGCAAGGCCACAGAGAAAGCCCTGGAACCCCATGGCTGAGTGACAGGACCATCAGCTTCACAATTGGACACGGGGTCCTGACTCCTTACACCATGGGCCACGCCAAGGTGAGGGGCTTAGCCTGTGAAGAAAGAAGAGGAAAGGTTAGGAGTCAGCCCTAGAGAGGGTAAAAACGTGGGAAATATGAGAGGATCTGGAGGCGGAAGGGACCTCAGAGGCCATGGAGGCCAACCCCCTCACACTTCTCAGATAAGAAACCCCAGGCCCAGATAGTATGCCTCAAAGGTAACATTGGAACTCATTTCCTTTGAAATCCAGGGTTCAAATCCAAAATTCTCTGATGCTCCCCACCAACACACCCATGCCAAGAAGCTCGGCCTGATACCCAGGCTAAGGTACCCATCCCTGCCCCCCCTCCAATCTCTCTCATCTTTTCAGGTTGGGTGCAGGGAGCCCGGATGTGTCTGGGGCCTGGACCACTGGGCAGAAGGCTGCTGGGGCCGCAGGGGACACCCTCCCTTCTGTGACCTTCCCCCACTCCATGGGACTGAGGCTCTTACTCAGATCTCTGTGGCCTCTCGTCAGCCTAGGGCTTGGTCAGTGCTGGGTTTTCTTGGCTGCTGGGCGTGTCTTGGTCGTGACCCTTTTTCCTTCAATTACAGTGAAAGCAGAGTTCTGGGGTCAGTCTGGTTGGCCTCTGACTGAGCCCACAGGCTGTGAGGCCACAGACTCATTTTCTGGAAGAGCAGCAACCGTCACCCGTGGCAGAGGCTTGAAGCAGCCTCTGCTCGCTCCCCTTCTGGTACCCCTACCTCCACGGGCCTGGGCCTGCCTCACCTTCCCTCCCCAGCTCCTCCTGCTCTTGCCCCACCCTCAGCTCAGCAGCCCTGATGACTGTGCCCACTCTTCAAGGCAGACATAAGAATATGCCAGCAAGATTTCCTGACTATTCCAGAACTTTCACTTAAAATCTGCCAGACAAGAACTTGTCCGTAGGCATTGCTTTAATTCCTGGCTCAAGGGATAGCTATTGATTCTCTCTACAAAGAGCCACCATGCACTCGTGGGCCATGCTGGGAGGATAAAGTGTGAACTGGGATTTAGCAAAGTCCGTGGCAAAGGCTTCTCTACAATGAAGACCAATGTGGCTTGACCACAGTCCAGGAAGGCAGATGCTGAGCCAGAGGAGGGGCCTTGGAAGGGGGTCTCAAGGGCAGGCCTTGTGCTGCTTAAATGACTCCACAGCTAGCCCAGCCCAATCTGCACCTGACCTCAAGAAGACAGGCCTGAACCACAGGACGAGTCCATCCAGGTGAAAGGCCATGGATAAAGAGTACCAGGACAAAATGGGGAAGGCCTGGACAGATCCCTGCAGCTCCTCAGCCCAGAACCTGCATACTTCCGTGGCCTCCAAGCTCAACGGACCAAGAGGTAGAGAAAGTGCCAGGAAAGGAGATGAGACCTTGGCAGAAGCATCATGGCCAGGAGGACACGAGACGGGCAGGGGCCTGGGGCCCTCTGCCCTGCTCAGACTCTGGAGCACTGGCCTCCATTTAAGGAAGGACACTCATAGCTGGACAGCGACCAGAGAGGGAAAGATCCTGAGGCGTCACACTTAGCAGGGTCGGCTAAAGGAGCTGAGAGGAAAAGAAGATGGAGGCTGAAGGGAAGTGAAAGTGTAAGGATGATAGATTAAACTTGGTCTGCCCGGCCTCAGAAGCTACAACTAGGCCAAGGAGGGGAAACTGCAAAGAGGGCCATGGGGGAGCCGCAGAGGAGCCGCAGGGAGGGCCACAGGGAGAGCCGCAGGGGAGCCTCAGCGGGAGCCACCAAGTTGCCAGGGCTGGCCAGAAGGGAGGGGGGCCTCGGCACCCACCTGACCCCACCTAGCCGGCTCACACCTGCCCAGCAGAGAAGAGGCTGCCTCAGAGATGTCACTTACTCTTTTTCCCAAATGGCTTCTTCTTCTTCCTCATCACTTCCTTGTTCTGCTGCGGAGTTGTGGATTCTGTCACCAAAAGATGAGGAGGGAAGAACTGGGGGGAGGGCTCCAAGAAACCCCTAGCCCACTGACACTCAGGAAATGCTGGCTAATGGGCAGAGAGGGAGGCCTCGCCAATGTCACAGACCCACATCACCCGGCGGCGGGGGGACGCCCCTGCCATGGCCTGGGTCACCAAGGAGGAGGCTCATGGCAGGGATGGGGACATCTCGGTGCTCATGCCTCAGTATTGAGGTGGGGCTCAGTTAATACTTGCTGACCTGCACTGGGACCATACAAATGACGATGACTCCCCCCACTGATGGAGTGCCTAAGACCTTAGAGGTGATCCAGTTTAACCTTGTTTTATAGATGAGGAAACTGAGGCCAGAGCAGGAGAGCAACTTGCAAAGTAAAGTCACATCCCCAAAAAGATGAGGAGCCAGGATTCGAATTTGGATCACCTAAGCCCCAACCAGAGTCACCTGCCTAGAAACCCACATCTCGACTCTCCAAAAGTCCTGAGATGCGAGCAGCTTGAGTATGATGACTGCATTTTACAGACAAAGAAACTGAGGCTTGGGCTAAAGCATCTCGGCCAAGGCTGCATCAGCCAGATGCGCTGCCAAGTGAATGGTCCTGCCCTCTGGGAGCTCCCGGGGGCGGGGGGGGGGGGGGTGTACCACAGGGGACAAGAAAAGTCAAGGGGCTGGATTCACCCCAAAGACTCGGCTCCTCCCACGGCCCCAGGAAGCACCAAACCACTTCAGATATGGACTGGCCCTTCACCTCTGAGCCTCTGCTTCCTCATCTGCAAAATGGGCTGACAGTCCCTAGTGACTGCACCTTATAGACTTTGGAGGCTCCAAGGAAGAAATGTCTGTCAATCACATCAGACTCTCACCAGGGATGTGTGATCTTGGGAGAGTCACCCCACTTCCCCCGGACTGTTTCCTCAGCTGTAAAAATGGCAGGGTTGGACCAGAAGCTCCCTGAGGTCCCCCCTACTCTGAACCAACAAGTCTATGCACATCAGGCAGTTTGGGGCATGACAGAGGCAGTGCAGCCTAGTGCCTAAGAAGATCTAGGTTCAAGCCCAACTCTCCTGAGGCTGGGCAGGTGCTCTGGGCCCTTATCTAGGGCTCTAAGGTGGAGCTGCCCCAGCAGAGGAGGGGTCCCAGGGCAGGGGCTTCCTGGGCCTGCCTGTCCTGACCTAAAGCTTGGACCCCCAGAGGGGCAGAGGGAGGGGAAGGAGAGCTCACCCTCGCGGCCCACCCTGGAAGAGAAGCCTGTGTGGCGGCGCCAAGGGGACAGACCTGCAGACACCGGGGGCTGGAGCTGGTAGCCGATCAGCTCGCACCAGCCCACGGCATAGATGTCAGGTGACTCACAATCCACCCACTGGTCATACTCGCTGTCCCAGCCATCAAAGTGAATGCTGAGCAGCCGCTGGACCACCCTCTTCACTGTGGCCACACAGATGAGCCGCGGCTCCATCAGGTCCACAGCCTCCAGCTTCATGCCCACCTTGAAGCCGTGGTTGGGGCAGTCCTGGGGGTGGGGAGGAAGACAGGCTGGTTCTGAGGTCCATGGTAGGAAGCCTGTGCAGGGGATCTGAGGCTGTGCCCTTCCCCACTATCCCAGGGACAAGAGAATCTGATTCTAAGATTCCCTGGTTGAGGCATATCCCATAGACCATCCCATACTCTATCCCAATGGAGATACTTCTCTAACTGCTCTGGTGAAGGCAGTTGCCTTGAGAGGACTGGGATAGCTGGGGCTCCTGGGAGAGGAGGCTCACCCTCACCCTCAGGAGAGGCAGGGGCTCTATAATAAAGGAGAATCAGCCACGGGCTGGCCACCATCCCAAACCTGCTGCCAGTATGGACCCATTAGGAGGATGGCTTGTGAGGGCCAAAGAACGCAACCCAACAACTGCTACGGGCCAGAACATTGGATTAAAATCTGGGCACAAAGCAAGTGGGCCCTGGGCCCTAGGCCCCCAGCCCATTGTTTCTGTCAGGAGTACGAACCCTGCCCAAACCCAGGGTCTCTTCACCATGTTGAAGAGTCGAGAAGGAGCAGCCTTTGAGTTGGTCTCTTCAAGGTACGAGGTCCAGTCAAAGGTCTTTGCATCATACCCTGGAGAGAAAGGCAGGAGAGAGCACAATGTGGGTCACCATCACCATCGTGCCTACTTGGGTTGGCTCTCAGGGCAGCAGGGTCAGGAAGGCATGAGGATAAAGGCCTCAGCCATCCAGCCCGGTGGGAAGAGTTGGGGCACCCACCACCTCGGGCTTTCCAGGCCCCAGAGGTGCAGCTCTCATGTGGAAGAAAGACAAGACTTGCTTTGCCTGGGCCCAGCGGGCACAGAACAGATGGATCAACCATACTATCGATATGCATATTCCCCTCCACGACGCAGCTTGCACCCCCACACCCCATCCATGCCTCTATCTATGGAGGTGACAGGTCCTACATTCCTGACAGGATGATCCTGGGGCCTCAGCCAGCATGGGCCTCCACGTCCAGCCTCACCTTTTGGAGGTGTAAGGTCAATGGAGTTCTTCTGGCAAAAGGTGGCTGGAAAGATGGCGTGTGACGAGGCATGGTAACAGAACCAGTCTGAGCCATCCACGGAGGTGGAGCCGTCGATGCAGATCATCAGGTAGCCATCCAGGAGAACCTCCACAGAGCAAGGGGAGGCTATCGTCAGCACAGTGACCCAAGTACAGGGCAGCCCCCCACCCAAGAGAAGCAGCTGCCTCGAGAGACAGCCCACGGGCACCCACAGCCATCCCTAAGGGAAGAAAGTGAAGCCCACCCTCTTATGTCACCTGGACCAGGAGCTAAAGCTCCAATTGTCACAGAGAGAACTTAGGAAGCCCAGTACCATGGCGGGGAAAGGCCACCAACGTTTCAGCTAGCTGGAACCTCTGGCTCTAAGAAGGAGCCATCAGAAATTTACAATCCAACAGAGAAAAACAGGCCAGACACACATCCATGCTTAATCCAAGTCAGGCCCACAGGACCATCCAAGAGCTTTAAAGCTGAAAGGCCAGCACCTTCCAGTCCAACACCCCCATTTTACAGAGGCATGATGGCTTCCGGGAGATGCCAGTTACCTAAAGGGGTGCTGAGGCTACAGCCCCCACCTCCACACCCAGCCCTGCCCTCTCAAGAGGCCACGCCTTGGGAGCCCTTCAGACATGTTGCTACGGAGGGGCTGCTGGCCCCAGCTCACCTTGCAGACAGTAGCCACACAGATATTGCCCAGGTTCAGTGGGTCAATGGCCTCCAGCTTCATCCCTTCTTCAAACCAGCCTCCTTCTGTGTAGACAGCCCGCACCTTTGGGAAAGATATGGACAGGGAGTCAATGGCACTGGTCACTGTTGGCCAACAGCCAGCAGCAGCTAGCCCCAGCCTGGGCCCAGGGGAAAAAACAGGGCAGCCAAAAGCTAGAGGGAGCAGAAGAAAAAGGGGTAGCCCTGAGAAAAGATGGGGCCCTTGGGGTGTGGAAGAGACCCTGGTATGGGAGAGATCACCATCCAGAGCCAGGAAGGACACAAGAGGCCACTTCTAAGCACCGCCCCCCATGGAGTCCACAAAAGCCTGGGTGCTCACCTTCTTGAAGAGGTAGGAAACAGCATCACAGTAGATCTTGCGAAAGGTGGGGTGGCTGCTCATCTCCCCTCGCCTCTCTGTGCAAAGGAGAAAGATGGAAGGGAATGAGGTGGGGCAGCCGGGGTGCATGCACCAGGGGCAGGTAGGGCCCTCCAGGAGCCCCACGAGATGGACCAGCCTGGGCACACATACTGGGGGCAGGCTGCGCCCTCCAGGGGCCCCGTGAGGTGGAGCAGCCTGGGCACAGGCACCAGGGACAGACAGGGCCCTCCAGGGGCATTCCCTCCCTCTCTGCCCGCACCTGGCTTTTTGATGCTGTGGCCAACGCGGCGGGACCAGCCCACAGGGTGGATGAGAGGACTCCACATGTGGCACCAGAAATCATCATCACCGTCGCCATCCTCATAGAGCAGCCGCAGCCGCCCCCCGATCACCGTGTCCACCACGGCCATGCGTGTCCTGGACACATAGGTCTTGTCTACCACCTCCACTCGCATCCCCTGACGGAAGGGGTACTTCATGCTTTCCGCCATCTGTGAATAACCAGGCCATAAGGGCTAGGGTGTGGGGCATGCCAGCCCGAGACCCTGAGGCAGGGGGAGCCAAACCAGGCCAATCCTGGTGGGTAAGGATGGGAGCCCCAGGCAACAGGCACTGGGGCTGGCCCACCCACTCCCTCTAACTGGCTGTGTGACCTTGGAGAAGTCACAGTTTGAGGGAGGTATTTCCGTTGCCCTTCAAGGCTGGGTAATGGCCTCCTCTTGGCTCCGACATCCTAGGCCCAAGCATCTTCACCATGAGGTAGGGGCTGGAGAGCACTCAGAACCAGGATACCCACCTTCAGAACCTCCTGGGGTCCAGACACAGACCCTACTTTAGAAAGCCAAGACTCAAGGGAGGAAAGTCACTGCTTCCCATCCCAGAGGAAGAAGAGGCCAAGCTGGAACCTAGAGCTCCCCCTATGCCCAGGCCAGAGAGAGACCAGCCAGGAAGGGCGCCTCGAGCTGACCCGAGGCCACACCTCTACTCCAGCGGCCTTGGATGTGGATCCAGTCCCTCCATGCCCTCGATCTCAGCCCTGCTTCTGGCTGCTGCCTGACAGCATATACTGCCTTCCCTGACACTGAGACACCCCACAGGCTTCTTAGGGACAGGGACTGTCTCTCCTAAGACTCTGGACTCCCCAAACCTAACCCTGTGCCCAGCCCGTAGTGCGTGACTAACAAATGTTCATTCATTCGTTTACGGTACTCTCGCCACTGCCCCCACAACCTTTGCCCTTGGGCCTCAGTTTCTCATAAAAGGAGGGGAGCCTCGATGACTCTCAGGCTGCTGCAGGGAACAGCTATCTTGCCCTGCTTCTCCTTCCTGGAAGTCCTCTCTGGGGCCTCCTGGAGTGTCAGACTGGCCGCCCCTTTGATCTCTTCCCTCCAGATCTCCTAGACAATCTCCTGGACAAACTCCCTGACTGGCTCCCTCCATGTTGGGACAAAGGAGGAGAGAGCATTTATTACTGGGACCAAGGCTGTGCCTGGCTGACGGCCCCTCCCCCACACATCACAGGGCTAAGCTCCCTCATCTGTAACGTGAGGCAGGTCCTGCCAGTCCTAGGTCTAGGATGCCCACACAGGAACCTTGCCGGCCGGTACTCCCTGTTCCCAATGCCCGATCCCTACCCCTACCCCCGCCCCCACCCCCACCCCCACCCCCCACCTCCTGGGGCTTCGGCTTCTCCAACCAGGGCTCCTCCCCTGGGTTCCGGGACTTCGTTCTCTTCCTGTTTGGGTCTCCCTATCATGACATCCTATCTACTTTATTCTATGCATTAGAAACATAAAAATAAGGGGCAGTTGGATGGCCCAGTGGGTAGAGCACTGAGCCTGGAGCAGGAAGACCAAAGGTAAACTCTGGCCTCAGACACTTAGCAGCTGTGACCCTGGGCAAATCGCTTAACCCCTGCCAGACTCAGTTTCCTTCACTATAAAATGGGGTTAATAACAGCCCCCACCTCCCTGGGCTGTTGTGAGGATCAATGAGCCACCACTTGGCACAGTACCTGGCACACGGTAGGTGCTACATGTTTGCTATTATTAGTATTTGAGAAGGGGTCTCTAGGCTTCTCTAGAGCCTAGTGGGGCTGCCAAAGCAGGCCATGAGGATAAAAAGGTCAAGAACTCCTGCTCTAAGGTCCCTTCCAAATATTCTGTGCACACAGATTTTAATAATAATGATAATTAGCATTTCTGTAGCACTTTGTGTAGGCCAGTTAGCTCACCTGATCCTCATGACATCCCTGAGAGGGAGGGACCATTATCATCCCCACTTCACAGATGAGAAAACGAAGGCAGACAGGTTCCATGACTTGCCTGGAATCAGAGCTACAAAGTACCTGGCACAGCATTTGAATTCGGGTCTTCCTAACCTGCAATCCCACACTCTACCCACTGCCCCTCCTGCCCCTGACTAAAAGGTAAGTTTCTTGGGGGCAGGGGCTATTTCTGCCTTTCTCTGGATTTCCAGCACTTGGCACATAGTAGGCCCTTTACGTCTGACTGATGTACCTCCTGACCAAGCCTGGAGCAGAGACAGTGAGGCCCAGACGGTTACTGGGCCAAGGTCCCAAGCCCTAAGACGCAGGGGTGGGATCTGAACCAGGTTTCCTAACTCCCAGGTGGTTGCTCTTCCCACCATCTACAGGACACAGCCCTTCTCATCCCAGGCCTTCACATTTATCCACGACAGAACACAAGGTGGTTTCTACTTTAACGACTTTCACTTACTTGAACCTCACAACAACACTCTTAATGTAGGAAAAGCAGGTGTTACTAACCCCTTCTGAGAGAAACTGAGGCCCAGAGAGGCCAAAGGCTTGCTAAAGGTCGCCCGGCCCCTGCTCCAGGCTGATTCCCTGGCCCCAGCTCCTGCCCCCAGATCCTCCTGCCCAATGCTGTGAGGCCCCAAAGTCCCCTCTGCCCCCTCCTCCTCCTCAGGGCACTCACACCTCTCAGCATCTCCACTCTCTCACAGAATGCTCACCGAGACCTGGGGCAGACCTGGGGTGAGGTAGGGGGAGCAGGCGGAGTTGGCTTCAGAAGACTCTGAAGAGGCAATGTCACCAAGGCCTGGGGCAGACCCAGGAAGAGGCAGTAGGCTCACCCCATGAGTGAGGCAGCCTGGGCACATGTACCAGAGACAGGCAGGGCCCTCGAGGGGCCCCGTGAGGTGGGGCATGGGGTTAGTTTCAGAGGACTCTGCAGAGGCCGCTGGGGGCCAAGGCTTACTGTTTTCTTAACTAACAGGCCCCACAGAGGAAGCAAAGGGCTTGTTCTTATAAGCAGAAGCAGGGAACTGTTTTATTTCAGGCCCTAAAACTCTCTAATAGACCAACAGTTTAGTAAGTTTTCCTGTTGTTCAGGTCAGTGTTTCTGGGTTTTCCAGGCAAGTCATTCACAGACAGCCTCAAGAACTCAAAGCCCTGCCCTTGGTCAGGCCCCTGTACTGCAGAGCCTCAGGTTCTCTTCCTGTAACACGAAAGGGCTACAAGCGGAACAAGGATCTGCAGAGGGCCAAACGTGTGTCGGAATAGCCGCAGCATTCACAAGGCACCTCTCCCCTCAGCGGAGACCCCAAGGGCCCTTTGATGCCAGTCTGGGAGGGCTCAGAGGCCCCTCTGGGACCAGGCACTCACAGCCTGGGCGGAGGTGGAGGCAGGGTCAGCGCAGAGCAGGGAAGGAGGCTTTGACTGCCTCGAGGCTAATTACAGAGGAGAAAATGAGGTGGGAGAAGTCAGATGGCTTCCCAAGGGTGCCTACCTCCCACAGGAAGCCTTCCCTGATTCCCACCCTCTGTGCTGGTGCCTCTACCACCAAAAAATCGCACCGAGTATTTACTGAATACAAGTCTGTGTGGTTACAGCTATCATCCCTGATAGGAGGCCAGCTTCTTCACTAAGAGCAGGGAAATGTCTTCTCATTTGGCCAGTGCCCATCAGGCACAGTGCCCTGCAGAGAGCAGGTACTTCCTAAAGGCTGAAGTCACCCGAGATCTGCAAATACAGCCCGAGAGACAGATAGAGAGAGGAGAGAGGAGAGAAAGAGAGGGGGGAGGAGAGAGAGAAAAGGGGAGAAGGAGAGGGAGAGACAGAGAGAGAGAGAGAGACAGACAGACAGAGAGAGAGAGAGAGAGAAAGAGAGAGAGAGAGAGACAGACAGAGACAGAGACAGAGAGAGAGAGAGAAAGAGAGAGAGAACCATCTGTCCATTCAGGACAGGAAGAATGTTCCCAGACACATCCCCAATTGGGCCAGCAGAGGGAGCAGGGCAGGCCAGGAGCAGGCATGAGCAGGGAGAGGCCCCAGCAGAGGCTGGCCTGAGGCACTTCCGTGTGCAGGAACCAAGGCTTCCATTGGTCCCTGAGGCCTATTCTGCAGCTCAGTGCCTCCCGGACAGGTTCCTTAAAAAAATACGCATGAGAAGCCACAGTAAAGCTGTGCTCCATACTGCAGCCACAAAGGAGGAAGGCCCTTTGGCCTCTCAAGAGCGGACTGATTAATTAGTGCCCAGGATCTCGAAATTCTGGTCAATATTCCTAAGGTCTGAGCTAGGAGGGGCCTCAGGACAGAGGATGGCATGCTGGGATAGCCCACAGAATCCAGGGGTGAGCTGGAGGAGGCTACCAGGTTCCACCTTGTCCACAAAGCCTCTCTCTCTCCCTGAATGGCCCCAGCACCTTACATCTATCCCTCCAAATTAAGTTATTGTGTCACTAAAGATAGTTGTGGCTCTATGACAGCAGAGATTTCTAGACTGTGGATAACTGTAACCACCCTCCTCAAAAAACCTCCTGTGGCTGCCTCACACCTGTAATCCCTTAGGCTGGTTGTTCAAAGCCTTCACAGGGAGCACCTGATGACCACTGGTGGACAGCCCATTGCCCAGTGCCACCCTTCCTCACCACTTTCCCTTCCAACCTTTAAGGCTTTATGTCAGATTTCCTCCTTCCTGTCTCAGGATTAAGGCCTTCTCTTTCCTACCTCCACACCTTTGTCCAAAGGCATTCTCACCTACTGAATTCCTACCATCCCTTCAAGCCCAACTCAATGCCTCTGCCTTCTTCCTGATGCCCCGAGTCTCCGGAGACCTGAGCCCACATGCCGTCCCGCAGCTCTCTGACGTCCACTCTGGTTATCTGGGTCAGTGTCGCCCAACTCCCCAAGCAGGAGACTGGGGCCACTTCTGAACCTGGCATCTCCCCCTCATCTAAGCCCAATGTCCAGCATGCGGGAGGTGCTTAGAGAGCCCCTGCCCCATCCCTCATGCCTTCCACAGAACAAGTGCTGAGGATCAAGCCAGACTCACACACCTCAAGTCCTTACCCCTCCCGTGGCAACAGCACACGTGACCTTGGCCAAACCTCTGGGCCTCCGTTTTCTCCAGTTTGAATTGAGAGGCCAGGTCTGTAGAAGAGGGCTGGGGCATTCCAGCTGCCTCACAAACTTCCTTTGTCTCAGTATCCCCAGCTCCCAACACCACACCCCTGACACGCAGCAGGCTCTTAGTAAAAGCTTGGTGACTGATTTACGCTGGAAGAAGTAAATTAAAAGAAAGTATCGGGATGCAGGAAGGAGGGGCCAGGACTTGGTGCCAGCACATGTACAGAAGGGTATACCAAGGACGGGACCAAGACCTGACCTTAATGTGGAAATCCACCGGGAGGGTCCTGGCTCCCACCAGCCGCTTCATGAGGTAACTCCTCCAGTCTGTGTACTTGGCGTGAATGGCTGTGGAGACAGAGGTACAGGGAAGCCTTAGAATGCTCCTCCTGACCACAAACTGTGCCCCAGAGCCTTGGACCAAGGGAGGCGGCTGGTCCCCCACTCAACACGTACGCAGATTTGCCCACACTCACTCTGCGGGGGCACCAAGATTTTGCTATTGATCGCACACCACCCGATGGGGTGCACGTCCACAGTGCCCAGGTTACACCAGAAGTCGTGGCTGGAGTCAGTCTCAAAGCCCTCGTACCGAAGCAGCACTCGGTAGCCTGCAGGGAGAGAGGAGACTGAAGGGGGCGTTCGACGACTCTGGGCTCCCCCTTCTGCCTGGCCTCTGCCCTAAAGCCTCCTCGGTCTGAGCTGAAGGCTCCTGGGCCAGCCTCCACCAGGGAGTAAGTTCTCATCCTAACCCTGGACTCAGCACCTACTGCCACCAGCCCCACCCCACTGACGATCCCATCCTGTCCCCCAAAAGCAATACCTTCCCATTTCAGAGAGAAGGAAGGTGGAGCTCCCACCCAGAGCCAGCTCCACCACTGGCCTCCACGATCCCGGAGACTGGGCTACCAGAAGCCAAGCTAGTCATGCAGCTGGTCAGTGGCAGCACCTGAACTCGCAACCTTGGGCTGGTCTTTCCCAGAGCCCTGGGGCTCACCTGCTGTCTGGATGACTGAGGCGATCCAGTAGACGCGGCTGGGGAGCACGGCATCGCTGTTCAGGACCTCCACCTTCATCCCCTTCACCACATCATCCCACTGATCAAACAGCGGAACCTATGGGGAAGAGCCGCTGGGTCCAGGAAGCCTCCTAGGTTGATCTCCCCTCACTCCAATCCCCAAGCCCAGCCCTGGCCCCTATTAAAGGGCTGCAATCGGGGCAGAGCCAAGATGGCAGCTGGAAAGCAGGGACTAACATGAGCTCCCCACCAAATCCCTCCAAAAACCTATAAAAAATGGCTTTGAACCAATTCTAGAACTGCAGAACCCACAGGGTAGCAGAGGGAAGCAGGGCTCTAGCCCAGGACAGCCTGGATAGTCTCTGGGTAAGGTCTATCCTGCACGGAGCTGGGAGCAGAGCTGAGCGGAGCAGAGCCCAGCGGGGACGGCGCGGACCAACGAGACCAGGAGCTGGGCGGAACATGCCCTAGCGCCCTGAATCAGTGAGCTGCAGCAGTTACCAGACTTCTCAACCCATGAACACCAAAGACAACAGAGAAGGTTAGTGGGAGAAGCTGCTGGGGACAGGGAGTTTGTGGTTTGGCCACCGCCCCAGGGGCAGTGGAGGTAGGGCAGCTACAGAACTACAGCAGCAGTTGCTTCCTGCCCCAGGCCCACCTGGCAGGAGGAATTAAGTGGGGGATCAGAACAGGAGTGAAGAGCCTGCTGAAGACCTAAGTCCAGTCCTGGTTGGGGGTTCTTGGGGAAGGAGGAGTGCTGGTGAGGCAGAGCTAGAGCATCCCCCCAAACGTGGAACACAGAACTCTTTAGTCTACAAGCAGTCATACCCCACTGAAAAACTCAAGGGTCAAGTAAGTTGGCTGGGAACATGGCCAGGCAGCACAAACGCACCCAGATTCAGTCTCAGACTTTGGAATCCTTCTTTGGTGACAAAGAAGACCAAAACATACAGCCAAAAGAAGTCAACAAAGTCAAAGAGCCTACATCAAAAGCCTCCAAGAAAAAGATGAACTAGTCTCAGGCCATGGAGGAACTCAAAAAGGATTTAGAAAAGCAAGTTAGAGAAGTAGAGGAAAAATTGGGAAGAGAAATGAGAAGGAT
>CM053623.1:235735935-235774442 GCA_028646595.1 Phalanger gymnotis
GGGGGGGGGCGCGCTGTGACAGACTGCAGCAGCAGAGATGCCCTCAGATCAACTTTCTTTGTCATGAGGGATAGTTTGATTGGAGGGTGGGGCAGGAAGGGAGAACCACAGGGGCCTGTACACAGATAGTGAGTAGGGCCAGCTGACAAGGAAGGCCTCCAGGACTGGGGATGGACCTTGTGTGTAACCTTTGGGAGGATAAGGCAGAGAAGAGCTGGCTGCAATCATGGAACTCCCAGACAGCCCAGCACTGAAGCTCCGAGTGAAGAGCTGAGTTAGAGCATCTCTAAAGGGGAGCCTAGCATGGGAATGTGCTGTGTGGCCTTGGAAGCCTTGGCCTGCCTGGGGCACGATGTCCTCTAGGGTCCACGTCAGCCAAGGTCCAACAGACTTGGACCAGAGAGACCTTGGTGACCACGGGTCCAAACGCCCTCGCTTTACAGATGAATACGCTGAGGCTGAGGGAGAGGGGACCTGTTGCCCAAAGTCACACAACCGCCCAGAATAGGAAGCCTGGCCCTTCGACACCGGACCCAGCAGCATCTGCACTGGACGCCTCAGCAGCGCGCAAAGTGGTAGAGCTCCGATTTGAACCCAGGTCCAGGGCTCTTTACACTGACTCTCACCCAGGGCACAATGCCTCATCCACACACAGAAGCAAAAGGCTGTTCAACTGGTCCCACGTAAGTCGGGTTCTAGCAGGAGCCGGAGGCTTCTGGACTGGACAGATCAAAAACCATGTTAAAAAAGCCCCAAATCACTAATAATCAGAGAAATACCCATTCAGCTGAGAACAGAACTGTGGGCCTCGCCCAAGCCTAGCCTCCTCTGCTGCCCCTCAGGTTCACTTTCCACTCCGAGGCTCCCGGTCACAGGGCTCTGGTAGCAGGGACCACTGGGGCAGGAGCTCGAGGGCACAGGCACACGGCCTACGGCCTGACCTCAAGGGGCCACTGCACAGCAGGCCAGGGGAGCGCTAGAACGCACCTGGCTCAGAGCCGCTGCCGTCCTGGGAGCGAGGGGTGGTAGGGCTGGGCATCAACGCAGGAGATGCGGGGAGCTCCCCAGCCTCACGGTCGTGCAGCTCGTTCTCGTTGTCACTGGACTCCTCCAGGTAAGAGCTGCTCTCGCTGCCCAGGCTGCTGTTGTAGCCCTGGAAGCTGTCGTAGCCCCCAAAGAGGTCCAACTCCTCTTCCTCCTCCTCATCATCATCATCTTCCTCTTCTTCGTCCTCCATCCTCTCCGAGGACGGTGTCTCCTGGTGGGAGAGTAACGAACTGAGGACAGGAACCTACTGTTCCTCCCATTAAGACTATGAGCTCCCTGAAGGAGGGACTGTCTTGTCTTTCTTTGAATCCCACACGCTTAGCACAAGGCCTGGCACAGAGTAGGTGGTTAGTGAATGCTTGTCTGGGTGTGGAAGGAAGGAGGGGGGTTAGAGATGATCCTAAGGTGAATGAGAAGGTTACAGACCCAACACATCCCCAGGCCCACCCCAGAGACCTCAGCCACTACACCCGGTCTGGTTACCCCACCAATGATGCTCTCAAAGGTACCAAGCACGTTGCCCGATACAATCACTGGAAAAGGTGATTTTTCTTTCTGATGGGAGGGCACACTTGGAGATAGGGGAGAAAGGGGACATAGACAAAGGCACTGATAACAGGGCCATTGATATAGGGCCACGAAAATACTCCCTCTGCCCTACCCCCAGAATTTATTAAGTTCCTACTGCTCTAAGAAATGATTAAGGGAACCAAAGCATTAGGAACAGGCGCGCGTGTGTGCGTGTGTGACTGCACATGCATGTGTTTATGTGGGCCTCACCACGTACTGTCTAAACCTGAGCTTACTCAGAAGAGGAGGGGTGACAAGCTGGACCTTTCCATGGGAGAGGAGGGGAAAGGATGCAGATCCCTTCCCCAAGAGCTGGCAAATCAATAACCATATCTAAGCCTGGGACCTGGAAAGCTCCCTGGGAAGTAGGACTACCAGGAAGCCCCCAGTCACCCCAGTTCTTGGGAAGAATCGCTAGCATTCACCTCTGCAGCGACTCCAAGGGAGGCAGGGGTGGGAAGGGTGTAAGTCCCAGAGCCTCGGGCTGGAGAAGGACACAGAGATGTCCACAACTGGGGAGGGGGCGGGAGTTCCTCAGACGGCTCAGGCTGACTTAATAAACGCTGACGGGTTGGTTGTCCCAGGCTTCCTCCACGCCCTCCTTCCCTCCACATGTATGACCAAACACGTAATAAAATACACAATAAATAAAAACAGCTTCTCGTCCTGTTGCTTTTTGAAGCAACATTTACGGGCTGTAGGACAGATATTAACCCGGTCCAACGCCCTGATCCAAGGGAGTCGATGAAGATTCTGTTTAAGTGTATGTGAAAGCTGTGACAAGAGGCAGCCCTGTTGGGGTGAGGGGCTGGCCTCTCAATCAGGAAGTCAAGCAGCATTTATTAAGCACGTACTGGATGCCAGGCGCTGTCAGCAGCCCAAGCTCTGTGACCTCGGGTGAGTCACTCAGGCTGAGTCCTCGGCCTCTGCCTAAAGCCTGGGTCCCCGAACTTGCTCTTCTAAGTATTTGGGGGCTCTTTCCAGAGGCTGACGCCCACGAGGTCCGGGGCCCCACCACAGGGAAGACTACGGATGGGGGGGAGAGAGTGTCCTCCCCTGGGAGCTCCGAAAAGCCAGGGCCTGGCCACATCAGCCTCCCTCGAGGGCCCCGGGGCCCCAGGGCAGGTCCCTTTGCCTCTCTGGGCCTCAGGTTCCCCATCTGTAAAAGGAGGGGGTTTGAGAGATCGCGTGCAGCTCCGTGTCGCCGGTGCTCCTGTGGCGTGGGCACGCACGTGTTTGGTGTCCATCTTTTGCGCCTGCGCGTGCCTCAGTTTATCCACCCGTGAAAGGGACAAAGTTCCGTCTCCCCCGTCTCCCCCCCCAGCCCGTGAAAAAGCCCCCGGCCTGGCCCGGCCCGAAGGGATGCTTGGGGCTCTCTGGGCCTGGCCCCCGATCAGAGCACGCTCACCTCGAAGCCCCGCTCCATGAGGCCGCCTAGGCCGCGAAGCCTGACGCCCGAAGCCCGAAGTCCTAAAACCTCACCGCAAGCCCACCGCCATGGCCGCCGCGCCTTCCGCCTGCACGAAGCCCATTGGTCGTCGTCCCGCGGCGCCCGGCCAATCGCCTCAGAGAGCAGCAGGAAGGGCCGCCCACATCCTGGCACGTGCTCGCGTGGGGCCGCTAAGCCTTGTGGGGAGTGTAGTCCTGCGAGTGAGAAGGGAAGGGGGCGGGAGCAGAAAGGAGATGGGCTGATAAAGCCTTCAGTCTTAGGGCTATGGCTGAAAGAGGTCTAGGAGGCCCTGTAGGCCACCCTCCTTATTATGCAGAGGGAGAAACTGAGGCCCAGGCAGCTGAAGGGATCCTAGGGCTTGAGCTGGTATGGATCTCAGAATCTGTCTAGGCCAGCCCCTGCATTATACAGGAGGGCAAATGGAGGCCCAGGAAAGTGATAAGATTCTAGAGACAGAGACGAAAGAGATCTAAGAAGCCAGTGTAGACCAGCCCGTCATTATGCAGAAGAAGAAGCTGAGGCCCAAGAAGATGATAGGATCCTAGGAGGGATCCCCGAGGCCATCTAGTCTAGCTTTCTCATTTTACAGAAGGAGAAACTGAGACCCAGAGAGAAAAAAGGACTTAGCCAAGGTCACCTGATTGGTAAAATCAGAGCGAAGATTTAAAGCTATGTGCTCTGACTCAAGATCAGTTGATAGAATTATAGATTATAGATTACATATAGATAAAAGAACTATAGATTACTGCTGGAAGGGACCTTAGACACCATCTAGTCCAACCCCACCCCCATTTTACAGAGGAAGAAACTGAGGCAGAGGATGAGGAAGAGACTTGTCCAAGATCAGGCAGAAATTAAACTGCAGAGAAGAGGTTCCGAGGCAAGTTGTCTGATTCCAAGGTCGGTGTTCTTTGCACTCTCCCACTTGGATGCTACATAGATTAGTGACAGCTCTTTCTGACTCCCAGGACTGTGCTCTGCCCACTAAGCCTGGTTGCCTCTCATTATCTACCTAACCTCCTTATTACTGCCAAGTAAGTCACCATCCTTCCATCCCTCCCACTCTCAACATCGCAGTCATCCTGGACTTTCTCATCCCTCCATGTCTGAGCTGTTGCCAACAGCTGTGGATTTCATCTCTACAGCATCTCTTGTTGATTTCACCTCTGCAGCTTCTCTTGTTGATTTCACCTCTGCAGCATCTCTTGATGATTCCACCTCTGCAGAATTATGTCCTTTTCTCTCCTCCAACCCTACTATCACCCTCATTCAGATGCTTATCATCTTATGCCTAGACTATTGCAATAACTACTGCTGGGTCTGTCTGCCCCAAGTCTCTCCCCACTCCAACCCATTCTCAATTCAACCACTAAAGTGATTTTCCTAAAGCCCATATCTGACCATGTCACCCCCTACTCAATAAACTCCATTGGCTTCCTATTGTCTCCAGGCTCGAATACAAAATCTTCTTTGTGGCATTCAAAGCCCTTCTTAACCTAGCCCCCTCCTATCCTTCCAATCTTTCCCCTAACATACGCTCATTGATCTAATGACACTGGCATCCTGGCAGTTCCTTGCACATGAACCTGCATCTCCAGACTCTAGGTATTTTCTTTGGCTGTTCCTCTGTGCCTAGAATGCTCTGCCTCCTCATGTCTGCCACCTGGCTTTCTTGGCTTCTTTCAAGTTTCAGCTAAAATTTCATCTTTTGCAAGAAGTCTCTCCACATCCCCCTTACTTCTAGTGCCTTCCCTCTGTTGATTATCTTCAGTTTATCCCATCTATAGCTTCTTTGCTCATAGTTGTTTGCATGTGGTCTTCCCCCACAGACTGTGAGCTCTCTGACGACAGGGACTGTCTTTTACCTTTCTTTGTATACCTAGCATTTAGCACAGTGTCTGGTACACAGTGCCACTTAATATATACTTGTTGACCTGACTTGAAAACTGAAAGCTATTAAATGATCTGTTTGCTCTCCAGGTAAGCTCCTCTTGGCTAGACCCAGAAGCAACCCAGGCAAGTCCTATGCTGCCTGCCTTGTCCTGGGTGCCACAAAGGGCGGATCGTAAGATCATAGATTTAAAGCTGAAAGGGACAATAGAAACCATACAATCCAACATCCTCTTTTTACGGGTAAGGAAACTGAAGCCCAGAGTGATTAAATCACTTGCCCAAGATTACACATCTAGTAAGTGTCAAAGGTGGAATTTGAACCCAGGACTTCCTGACTCCAAATGCAGTACCCTGTCCACTTTGCCAAGTTGCTTTACAGGTCTGAGTATTTGAGTTAGATGAATTCAAAAGGAATTCAAAAATGGAACGAGGAGAAGAAGGGAGATCTAGGCACAAAAATTGGCTTGACCAAAGGCCTAGAGGCAGGAAAGCACAGGGGAAGATATATTCCCAGTATATCCCATAGTGCGGATTGGCTAGAAAGTAGAAAAAATAAGTGGAAAAGTGTGAGAAAAGACTAGAAATGTAGAGTGAGGCTGCAGTATAGGATCATGGAATTTGGTCCTTGAAGGTCAGACCATCTTCCCCCAGTTATGAAAAAGACCACTAGGCCTAACCCAATGCTGCAGCGCCCTAATGAGACTCTCCTTCTGCCCTGCAGCAGAACCCTCCCATCTGGCGCTTTCTTACTGCCCCCCCCCCGCCCCCGCCCTCCCCCATTAGGATCGAAGATGTTTAAGAACAGGAGCTGTCTCAATTTTTTCTTTGTATTCTCAGTATTTAACACAATAAATATTTTTTTCATTTCAACTCCCTTCATCTTACAGAGACTCAAAAGAAAGAAAATGTTTTGTTTCAAGTCACTGGCCCCTCTGACTCCACTAACAACATCAGGCTGTGCAGCTTAGTCTGTCCCCTCAACGCACTTTGTGTTTCAGTCAAACTAGACTGACTGCCAAAAGAAAGAGGGCCAAAGGAGGAATGCACTAATGTCTGAAAGGAGGAAGAAGGGAGAAATTGGTATTTCACTTAATTGTGGGGGGTGAGAAGACCGTACAAACACAGAGGAGTGGGTGGGGGAAGTGGGTGTTTAATGAACCTCACCCTTACCCGAAATAGAAAATGAGGATTGAAAACACACACACACACACACACACAACACCAGCTCATACACCAACCATCTCAACTGGAGTGGGGAAGAATTGGGGGAGATTAAGAGCGAGAATGATGTTGGAGAGGGAATAGTCACAAACCAAATAAATATCCTCATCCCACAGGGGGAAAGCAGAGAATAGACTCTAAAGGGGTGCCTCAGATTGCCTCTTAGACAATTGGGGACAAATTGCTAAACAAATTGCTGTTTCTGAATGGAATGGAATATCACACCATGAGAAATGAGCAAAGAGGCAGTTTCAGAGAATCCTGGATAGTCTGAACTGATGCAGAAGGAAGTGAGCAGAACCAGGGAAACAGTTGATTAAAAGACTGCAACTAGTTATAAAGAAAAACAATTTTGCAGCTTTGTGCAACTTCAGAGCTCTGGTCTAGAACATCTAGGTGGCGCCACAGTAGCCAGAGCTCAGAGCACGGAGTTAGGAAGACCTGACCGTAGACACTCACTAGCTGTGTGACACTTCACTTGGCTCTGCCTCAGGTTTCTCATCTGTAATGATAGCACCTACCTCCCATGGTGGTTGTGAAGATCACATAAGAGAAATATTTGTAAAGTACTTAGCATGGTGCCTGGTACATAGTAAACAGTATATTTTTCGTCTTTTTTTTCAGTCATGTCTGACTGTGACCCCCTTTTGGGGTTTTCTTGGCAAAGATACTGGAGCAGTTTGCCATTCCCTTTTCTAGTTCATTTTACAGATGGGGAAACTAAGGCAAACAGGGTTAAGTGACTTGCCCAGGGTCACACAGCTAGGCAGTAGCTGAGGTGGGATCTGAACTCAGGTCTTCCTGACTCCGGGCCCAGCGCTCTGTCTAGTGCACCGTCTAGCTGCCTAAGCACTATATAAATGTTAGCTATTATTACCAAACACTGAGGCGCACAACAACATCTCATTACTCATCCTGGTCTGGGAAATAGATGAGTTAAAAGTAACCTTGTTGGTCGTCTGTACAACATGATCTGGGACCCTCATGACAGGAGCTGCAGCCATTGCTGTCACAGGAAAGGCCTTGAGTCTTCCCTTTGTTGAGGCTGACACTAGACCCCTTGAAAGGTGCTTTGGTCCTTTTGCATCCCCTTTTCTTCAGTGTTTTAATTTTTTGTTCTTTTGCAGGGGAGAAGGCAGGGCAATTGGTGTTAAGCGACTTGCCCAAGGTTACACAGCTAGTAAGTGTGTCAAATGTCTGAGACTGGATTTGAACTCAGGACCTCCTGACTCCAGGGCCGGTGCTCTGCTCACTGCGCCACCTAGCTGCCCCTCCTCACTGTTTTAATTGAAAAATACTCTTAACTTTGTGAGTTTCAGAAGGTCAAGAGATCAGGCATCTCAGGTTCGTGGCACCCAAGCATCGGAGTTTTGTAGCCAGCTCAGCTTTGAGGTCCTAAGGAGAAAAAAGTGCCCTGTAGGAATGACCTTTGGGACCAGCCTAGAAGTAGCTGAGACAGAGCTATGCCATATTCAGATCAATCCATCAATATTTATTAAGCCCCTACTATGTGCCAGGCACCATACTTTGGGATATGAATGTGACGGGACCCATGTTATACAGAAATTGCTCAGTGAAACTTCTCTTCCCAAAGTCTGGCGTGGGATAGAGGAGAGCGTGTCCCAGAGGTGTTGGGGAAAACGTTTGTACTTTTGTTATAGATAGAAGCAAATGTTCCTTTACAACAATTTGTTATATATTTTCTTATACAACAATTTACAAAAATTAATTGATGGTAAGTGGTTAAATGGGACAGGTGGCAGCCATTGGTGGCTAATGGTCTCTGGAACCCAACTTGAGGGGGTTTGAGCCAATGGCAGTAGAGGAGAGAGAACATCCACAATCCCTCATGGTGCTCCCAAGGCCCTGAGGGAAAAATGTAACCAGCCTGGTTCTGGGAAAGGAAGCCAGCCATGCTTGCTACCAAAGTAAGATGTAAAATGTATCTCCTTAAAAAAGAAAAAAAAACAAGCGAACTGAAGGTCCATGGGTTCACAGAGAATCTTCTTTCTGTGTTCTGCCATGTAGATGAAGTATGTGATAAAAAAAAATTGTTTTACAAATCCTGAATGTAGACAGGGAGGCAGAAAAAAAAGAAAGAAATGACAAAAGAAGTGATTTCAGGGAGTTCTGGGAAGACTTGTACGACCTGATGCAGAGATGGGAGCAGAGACAGGACAATAATGTCTCCCAAGATAGAAGCATTGTAAAGAAAACGACTTTGAAAGACTTAAAAATTCTGATTAACGCAATGACAAGCTATGTTTCCAAGGAGCCTATGATACAGTATATTACCTAGCTCTGTGCAAATAAATGATGGTCCCAAGGTGCAGAATGAGACATACATTTTTGGACATGGTCCTATATGGATTGGTTTTGTTTGACTATGCTTACTTGTTACAAAAGTTGCCCCTTCTGAGCCCTTTCTGTTTTTAAATTGGGTGGGGGAATGGCACTTGGTGAGGGGCAAAAGATGGTTAGCAATACTGATGCCATGCCATTGAAACAGCTCTTTAATGGCACAAAGGGAACAGAAGAAAATTCAGAAGGAAGCCCAGACAAACAGGACACCTTTGAAAATAAGGTGGTGTATAACCTATGTCAATTTGCTTGTCTTTTCAGTGAGGGGGGTGGGGATAGAGGGAGGGAAAGAATTTGGAGCCCAAAATTTAAAAAACAAATGTTAAAAATTGTTTTTACATGTAATTGGGGGAAAATAAAACACTAAATAAATAAAAGAAAATAATGTAGAATTTATTATATATTTTTTAAAACAACAACAACAAATAAAAACCAGTGGTATGAAATAGAGCCTTGTGGTTTCATATACAGTTCCCTTTTTGGGTTCTGATGTATATATGGAAATGCTTTTTTCATGTTTTTAAATTCAAAATTTATTAAAAATTAAAAAAAACCCTAACAGGAGAGAACAGGATGAGGAAAAACCTGTACATGTCTAAGTTCCCTGAGTGAAGGGATTGTTTCCTTTTGTCTCCAGTGCCTAGTGGTCAGCTTAATGTTGCACATAGTAGGCTCCTAATAAACGCTTGTTGATTGCTTTTTATCCTTGCTCTGCTTGCGTGACCTTGGGTAAGTAAGCTCTTTCCCATCTTTGGGTCTCATTTTCATTCCTCTGGAAAATGAAAGGCTTCGACTAGATGGCCTTGGAGTGGCATTCCCTTTTGGCTCTGAATTCTTTGACTCTAAATAATGATGATGATGATGATGATGATAAGGATCAGAGGTTGTCTTGTCCAACCAGCTCAATTTACAGAAGGGGAAACTGAGCAACCCCCCCAATAATATTGCAGTCGTTGACATTGAAGCAGATTGTGAATCTGATCCAACTTCTCCCGCACTGGTTGCTAAGCAACTGGCATGCCTTCTGCCCTGTGAGACTGCCTTGTGAGGCTTCCTCCAGGACCAGGAAGGATGGCATCTGAAGCTATAACTCGGACAGTCATCACTTTGGCAGGTCTGGGTTTGGCAGCAGCCCAGGGAGACAAAGAAACATCCTGACTGACATGCAGATGTTGCGTCAGGCTCCTTCCACAAAGCATCCTTCTTCAGAATCTCCAATTTCTTTGGTCATCTTTCCTTTGTACCCCCAGCACTCAGAGCAGTGACCAGCACATTTTTGGTCCTTAACAACGTTTGTGGACTGACTGAGAGAAGGTAGTTGTTGAACTCTGCCTTGGAGAACCAACTGGGGTGCAGGGTAGAGGGGGACAAAGGGGACAAAGCTGCCTGCCAAGTATTTCTCTTGGTCACCTGTTCTTAGATTTGTCTGGGAGTGTTTTAGTCACCCCTGCCTGTCCCTCCAGAAACGGGACAAGGCCACAGAGCGAATTTGAAGTTAGAAGCCCTGGGTTCAAGCAAGAAAGTTGAAGTGCCGACTGTGGGTGACTGTGCATCTGAGCCCAGATCTTACTGATTCCAGCACTGGTGCTCCGACTCCTAGAATGTGCTGGGAAATCCTAATAAAAATAACCCAAACCAATATTTATATAGTGATTGAAGTTTTGTAAAGCTCTATGCATATGTTATCTTACCTGCTCCTCACAGCAACTCTTGTCCCTACAGATGAGGAAACTGAGGCCAAGAGACCTTAAATGATTTGCCCAGGGTCTTACCACTAACAAATGCCTACAGTGGGATTTGAATTTGGGTCTTCCGAATTCAGCTCTCTTACCCAGTGAGTCAATTTTAATTATTCTAGATCACCAGGACCTCTTTCTCTCCAGCCATCACTCTCCCTGCCCCACCCCCACCCCCAAATTAGAGATCCTGGGCCTGTTGGATAGGACTTTGAACAAAGTGTGGATCACCTTTCCACATCCCATTCCCCTCCATCGCCCCCTTTTCTCCTTAATTTTCAGTCTCTTGCTATCCACTCACTCCTTCCTTGGGTCTACAATCATTCTCATCTTCCCCATCCTTTAAAAAAAACCCAAACCAAAAACCTTTCATGGAACCTTAACAAGCCCTCAAAAGAACATTCTATATTGCTCCACTGTTTCGCAGACTCCCAGAACACAGTCAACACTTGAACTTTCTTGCTTCTTCCTCACTTCCGAAGCCCTCACTGAGTCAGACTTCCATGCTCACCCACCTCTGCTCTCTCCAAAGTCGCCAATGACCTCTCTATTGCTAAATAAGGATAATCAGGAAAGGGCCTAGATATATTTCAAGAAATCGTCTTATCAGTGAAGCTCCTAAGACCCAACCAAGGTCATCTGACTACAATCCTGGCCTTGTCCTACGGCACCACATGTCTTTCACATTGGTAAGATGTCATATAAGTATAAACAGGGATTTCTGAGAGATCTGCCCAAAGCCAGCCAAGGGAATTATTCTCCAAGGCCTCGGAAGGCAGACCTAATTCCCATTTCTGGAGTATGAGCTTGGGACAACAAGCCTGTGTCTGCTGGGGGGCAATGCCATCCACATCTCTCCATCCACACTGGGAATTGGCTTCATGTATGACCTGGCAGTGGGCATACGGGCCATTGGCAAAGTACAGAAAGGCTCTGTACCCAAAGGACTGGCTACAGGTAATGTGGTGCCATGGAAAGAAGACTGGATTTGGATTCAGAGAGCCCTGGCTGGAATCGAAATGCTTCCACTTAACTGTCAATGTGACCTTGGGCAATTCACTCAACCACTCCGAGTCTTAGTTTCCCCATCTAGACAATGAGGAGGTTAAACTAAATGAGCTCTGAAGACCCTTCATTAACCCTCTCCTCCTGCCTTTCCAGGCTTCTTCCACCTTACTCCCCTCCATATACCTTACAATCCTGTGACTTTGCTGTCCTTCCCATTCCTCCATCTTCTAACTCTGGGCATTTTCTTTGGCTCTTCCCCATGCTAGGAATGCTCTCCTTTCTCATCTCTGCCTCGTGGCTTCCTTCAAGTCTCTGCTAAAGTCCTGTCTTTTATAAGAAGCCTTTCCCAATCCCCCTTAAAGCTTGCGTCTTCCTTCTGAGATTACCTTCAGTTTGTCCTGAGTGTGTCTTGTTTGTTTGAATGTTGTCTCCCTCATTAGACCAGTGAGCTCCTTGAGGGCAGGGTCTGTCTTTTGCCTTTTTTTTTTTGTATCCATAACTCTTTGCACAAGGACTGGCACAAAATACTTTTGGGGTTGCCTTAACTTGATACAGGTCACCCTTTGGGTAATAATAAATAAAAATAAAAAATTGTAAAATAAATAATAATAAAAATTCTTTTTTTCTCTTCTCCCAACTCCTATTAAATCCTTTCTTTCTTTTTTCTTTTTTTAGATTAATTTATTTATTTTTAGTTTTCAACATTAATTCCCACAAGATTTTGAGTTACAAATTTTCTCCTCATCTATTTTTTTCAATCAGCAAAAATCTGCCTTCTTTCCCTCCCATCCCAACCCTACCCCAACTGAGAATGAAAGAAAAACAAAACCTCTATTAGAAACATGGAAAGTGAAGCAACACACATTTCCACATTGGCCATGTCTCATTCTGCAGCCAGAGTCCTTCACCTATGTATCAGGAGATGGGCCGCGTGTTTCATCACGAGTCCTCTGGAATCTTGGCTGGTCATTACACTCGTTAGATTTCTTGAGTCTTCCAAAGTCGTTTCCAAGATAACTCGTCTTACCCATCTCATTTTGGGGCAGATTTCAGTAAGTATGGTCACAGGATGTTCAGAGCCACAAATATTCCTCTGATGAGGAACAATTGGAATTTTTACATTAACTCTTAATTTTTTCATTCATTCGTTCACAAACATTTCTTAACGTGACCTTGTGCATGAATCCTGAGGGAGACAGAGTTTTGCCAAGACCCAGCCCCTGTCCTCACTGAGTTTTAAGTCTAGTAGGGCAATGCCAGACTTAAGAAAAGGAGATATTTGCTTATAAATAACTTGACATAAGCAATTTCATTCAAGCCCTACTTACCCAGCCTCTTCTAGAGGCTGGAGGCCTCTCTGGATCAGTCTCATTATTGGTATTCTTGAAAGGGACACATGCTGCTCTGATCCCAGGCATGAATGTGGACTAGGTTTAGTCCTGTGGGAGCCTGGCCTCTAAGAAGAAGAGTAAGGTTCCCCTTTCTTATGCTTTTTGGTTAGTTACATCCCCACTCAGGTGCCTTGGGGGAAATGATTTTAAACTTAAATATTGGTTCATGCCTAGGGGTTCTCCAAAAGAAGAAGTAGAAAGCTACCCAATGTACCATATGAATCAGGTATGGGACAGCTATTTATTTTCTCCACAGAAAAGACATGGTAAAACCAAAATACTCTCACAAAATTGCTTTGACAATAATAATTTAAAAAGAATTCAGTAACAACATAAAACTGTAGTCTCTCTCTCTCTCCCCCCCCCCCGACCACTAGGGTTGGTTATTTTATATTTCATACCAAAGCACCAATTCCTTTTATGACTCAGCTATGCTACATGACCAAAAGCAGCCAGGAAATTTATTATGTCCAAAGAGTCCGATCACACGCTCCCTGGGACAGCCCCATTGCCAATTCACTCCCACCACACTGGAAAGCCAGGTTGTGGCAAAATGGTGGTGTAACTTGAAGCAGAATCAATACATGCTAGGGAGTCACTGAAGGTTTCTGAGCAGGAGATGATGTGACTGGAGCTCACTCAGTTACCATTTAATAAGCACTTACTTGGTGCCAAGCATTGGATGGATTGAAGAGAGGAGTGAATAGACCTGAGAGAACCTGAGAGGGGTCTACCTCAACAATACAACCTTGAGCCTGGCTAGAGTGGCCATACTGAGAGTAGAGAGGAGTGGATTGATCCAAGAGAGATAGTAGACAGAATCAATAAGCGCCTGATGACTGGGCTGTAAGTGGGGTGAAGGAGAGCAAAAATCCTGAGATTTTTAAGCCTTCGAGACAGGAGAATAGTGACGGTCCGTGAAAATGAGGATGGTAGCCTATATAGCTGTGGTACCCATAGAAATAGGAGAGGTAAAGGGGGTGAGGGCAAGATGACCAGCTCAAGCTTGGATTTGTAGAGTTTGAGGTTCTGGTCACCTGAACATCTGTCTAAAAAGCAGTTGGAAATAAGCAAATGGGGAGCCCTGGGAAGAGAGGGGAGCTAGAGATGGAGACTTGAGAGTTGTCCGGCCAGAAGTGATAACGGAAACCACAGGATTGGATCACATAGCCAATGGAAGGAGAGGAGAGACAGCGGCAGCCTAGCATAGAGCCTTGGGGAACAATTGTGTTCAATTTAGTCCAACAAACATTTATTTAGCGTCTCCAACAGGCAAAGCCTTGGGCAGAAATGACTTTCAGCTTTCCTCCTCCTCCCTAGACCCTTTCCTGTGTTCCTTTCTAGCTTCCCATAATTCAAGCACTGTTCTGTTATCCAACAGGGTGAAGGTCAAGAAAAGCCAAGGTCAGGGAACACTGAGTGCTCATTGGTCCTAGGGAACACATTCCTCCAACCTCCATTATGTCCCACCTTTCTACCCTCCCCCACCAACCTCCCCAGCTGGGTCCATCCTCATTGGCCCAGAGAGGAGGCGGCCTGGAGCCCATTAAGCTTTGGTGTTTCTCTGAAGCTGTTGGTGCAAAAGGCCTCCTGTTTCCATAGCAACTGCTTGACCAGAGGAACCCTTCCTGTGGGCTCTCACAAGATTTTTCAAGTCCCTTACAAAGCTCATGAGGATAACACAGACACGCACACTGCTGCCGCCACCACTACCACCATGTTTAGCATGATCAAAACCCAGAACATCGGAGCTGAGAGAGATGGCTTAGACTAGTCCAAGCTGCCACTTTCCCTTTCCTATGTGTTGGGTTCAAGTCCTAGCTCTGTTGTTTACCGCCTGTATGGTCTTAGTTTCTCCATCTGTAAAGTGAGATTGGATTGGACAAGGTCCCTTTCCAGCTCCAGAGCCACGATCCTAAGATCTGCCTCCTTTTAATTTTAATTCACTCAAAAAGAGGACGAACTGGAACCGGCCAGGCTCATGATGCCTCAGAGGAGAGGTCCTATGTGTGTTCAAATGGGCATCATTCTGTCTAAAGCCAATTGATTTAATAAGCACTTTGAAGTACTTACTGTGTGCCTGGCACCGTGCTTAGTGCTGGGGACACAAAGAAAGGCAAAAGACAGTCCCCAACCTCAAGGAACTCACAGTCTAATGGAGGAGATGGCGTGCAAACAGGATACTGATGGGCTCGACTGGGAAGAATCCGAGAGGTGCCCTGTTTCCAAATCTTTCCATGCTATCTCTCTGTCTCCCTCTTTCTGTTCCTATCTACCTCTCCGTGTGTCTTTGCTTCTCTTTTTTTCTCCTGAACTCATTCCTCAGTGATTAACAAGTCCCCAACCCCTTATACTCTCCCTACCCCAGTCATTCTGAACCCTCAGCTGATTCAGATCTATCACTGTCTTCCCTTATTTCCATGCCCATGAACCACTGGACCCCATCCCATTCCAGGTCAACTTGTTAATCACTGAGGAATGAGTTCAAGAAAGAAAGAGACCGAGATGGCAAGAAAAAAGTGCTGGGTTTGGAAATGGTGGACCTGTATTCAAATCCTGCCTCTCAATTTTACTAGCTGCATGACCTTGGGCGAACCCATTAACCAATAATCTCTGAGTCTCATCCCTAAAATGAGGGGGTTGCACGAGAAGGTTGCCTTCCAGCTCTATGGATCCCATGAAACTACTTGCCGTATGAGCTGGAACAAACCATCTCACGTCCCCGAGCCTTGTTCTGTCATCTCTAAAATGAACACGTCACTACCTGCAGTAGCAGCACCTACTACTCCCACCTTGGAGGGCTGTGAGGAACATATGAACTACCGTTCCTTAGAGGGTGAAAAGGGCACCAGGCTGGGGACCAGAATCTCCCCTCCCCCATTTGCCAGTTATTTGAGAGCAAACCTGTTTCTGTAAAGTATGAATGACTTGTGATTTTCCATTCGTCTTTCTCCAGTGACTCCCCAGTGTGGCAGTGACCCTGGGCTTAAGCTCCAGGAGAGTCAGCCCTCTGAAGCCTATCAAATTGGGAGAGCGTTCAAGGACAGATCTGGCAACAATCTGAGAAGCTCATCGCAGGAAAGCAGACCAGGGTAGGGGGCGGGGAAGGCTGCTAGACTGTCACCCGTTCTTCTACTTTAGTGAAGTGAATATAATTTTTAAAGCCTATTGTTATAGGGGTGGCTTGGGAAAGTGATCAGGACAGAGCTTCAAGGACAAGCTCATCTCCTTTTCAGCTAGGGAGAGTGGAGTGTGCATGGTATTGCAGATGTCGGCAAAGAATTTAATAAAATCTCCTAGAGGTCTTTCTAGTTTCCTGTGACACTGCTTTTTCCTGGTTCTCCTGATGCCTATCTGGCCACCCCTTGGGTTGCTTTGATGGGTCACACCAGGTCACGCCCATAAACCCTGAGTGCTCCCCAGGCGGCCTAGGACCTCTTTTTGCTCAGCCTAGCTTGATGATCTCAGCTTGCGTGGGTTCAATTATTATCTGTGTGGATGATTTCCCCATCTATTTATCCAGTTCTCATCTCCTAAACTCTGATTGCCTTGGACTTCTTGGGTAGGCATCCCACCTTCAAGGTGTCCAAAGCAGAATTCACCTTTCCTTCCGCACCCTCCCCTCTTCCCAGCTTTCTTGTGAGGGTCATAGGCACCAAGTTCGATCATCCAGGCTTTCAACCTTGGTGCCATCCTTGATGTCTCAACCCACCTCACACGAGTCGAATCTTGTTTCTACCTTCACATGTCACAGCCTTTTCCATTTCTCCATTCAGATAGCCCTCTAGGATAAGCTCTTCTTGTTTGGCCTACTTACTGCAACAGCCTTCTGGTCTTCCCGATCCTTGGGCAGATAGGTGGTGCCATAGTGCACAGTGTGCCAGGGCTGCAATCAGGAAGACTCATCTTCATAAGTACAAATCTGGCCTCAGACAATTAGTAGCTATGTGACCCCAAGCAAGTCACTTAGCCCTGTTTGCCTCAATTCCTCATCTGTAAAAGGAGCTGGAGAAGATGCCAAACCACTCCAGGATCTTTGCCAAAAATTCCCCAAATAGAGTCCCAGAGAGTGGGACACGACTGAACACATTCCAATTGACTCTCCACTCAGCTCTGTACCTATCGGCCTATTTACCTCCTCTATTAGAATTATGGGCTGGCTGAGTGCAGGGATCCTGATTTTTGCCTTTCTCTGTATCCACAGTACTTAGCACGTCTGGCATATATTAAGTACTTAATAAATGCTTGCTGACTGACTTGACAAGATGGTTGGATGGTAATACAATTAAGGGGATTCAAGACTAATTGAATGACCTGAGTAGTAGGATTATCAATCATCCTGAAAAGTATTTGTTGGTATAGTCCCAAAGATCTGTGCTTTTTTAATTGGTGAAAGGAATCTGTGACCTGATTAATGTAATAGATGACACAAAGCTAGGCTAATTAATCCAAGATGACTGAATTGGGATCCAAAAAAGATCTGGGCAGGTTAGGTCATCAGACTGAATCTAAAAAGATGAAACAGGGAATACACAGCATAAATCCTAGAATTGGATTACAGAGGTTGAGGGGCAGGGGCAGGGCCTCAAAGCTCTGTGTGGAAAACACATGGTTGGTTGGTTGTTGTCCTTAGTTCTTGAAAAGGACCCAGATGACCTTACTATGGTCAAGGTCCAGTGTGTCTGACTGCAGCTGAACAGACCGATGTGAACTCGAAAGGCTCTACCACAGGTTGGGCACAAATAGTTCATATGAACATTTGGAGTGGAGATATCTCTGTACTGGTTCATCTCATATTTGTTCTGAGTTACTGAAAAAAAAAATACTTGAAGACCATCACTACCAGAGATGCTGACATGATCTCCAAGTCCATCCTGGATTACAATAAAAAACAAAACAAAACCCTGATGGGGTAGTGTCCATAACGAGAGAAGGCCGCCAGCCCCACTTGGTTCCAGAAGTACATTTAATTCTGGGCACTGCATTTTCCAAAGGACATTGATGAACAAGCTCACCCAGGAAGGCAATCCTTTGAAGAGGTTTGGACTCCGTGGTCCCATCACCTTTTTGGGCATTTCTTCCTCTATTTCCAACCTCTTGTGATTGGAGTGTGTTTAAGCACTTTGTGGACATTCAAAATGGAGTAGACTGAGTTTGGGGCTTTGGTTTAAAATTACTCCATTTACTAGCTATGTGACCTTGGACAAGTCACCCTTCCTATAAGGTCCCTTTCTAGCTGAAAATCTGCAATCTCCTTCAATGATGTATTATTTGCCTCATTATGTTAGTCAGGAGAATGTAGGGCATGTAAAGCACGTATTCATAATCGTAGGAACTTAGTGGGAACTGTTAATGCTACCGTTGAAGACAAATCTAAGCACCTACTATGCGCTCAGATCCTGTGCCAAGTACTATAGGATTTTTGTGGGGACAACTGCTTTGGAAAACCAGAAAGTGCTATGGACAGACTTAATTCACATTCACGCCTGGTCTTTACAACTAGTTGCAGAAGGCCATAGAAGATTTCTTTAGACAGGTGGCCATCTAAATCTAACTTTGGTCTCAAATCTTTTTTCTATCAGCTTTAAATCCATCTTAGTTCACATCCTCTCCTCCAGCCAACAAGGATATCCCGAGAGAAACCCCAGGGATCTATTGTCTATCCCAAGTGATATTACAATCACTCTGAAGGAAAAAAAGAAAGGAATTGAACTCAGCTCCTAGAAATGACCCTGTCCCAACCACCTAAATGAGGGAGGAAGTCCTAATGCTCCGGTACCTGGCAGGTAAGGAAGGTGTTGACAAGAAACTTCTTAATCACTGAGGTCAGTCTTGGCTAGAAACATCGACCACACTATTTGCATTAGGTTTCCTGGATGGCAAACATGGCCACACAGCATATTTTTCTAAACCACAACCAACCCTGACTTGTGTTCGAGGGGAAGCAAAATATTAGAAATCAGACGGTCTGTCTCACACAGTTTATTTAACAATAGGTAATAAGAAATCAATTTTAACAGTCTATACAGTGATCGAAAGTTCATATTTATAAGTAATCAACTTTAATTGCATGATTTACAACATTTGAGGGTTTTTTTTGCTTTCTATTTTCAAGTTTTACAGAAAGTGGAAGAGGGAGGGAAGGAGAGGGGAGAGAAAGCAAGCGTAAAGAAGAAACCCCAGGGACATCTTTGCATGTTAAAATCATCCCCTTGGAATTCTTACCCTCTTTTTTTATTTTTTCCTTTGTTAGATGTAAAAATAACGAAAAAAATTCTTTCAAGAAACAAAACCACAATATATATCCTACATCCGCGCGGCAGCTGCCCCTGGACAGTCTGAAAGCGTCCTGTTCTCTCTACACGTACAGATGACTTTAATACTTGAAGTTTTATGCTCAGCCTCTTGTATAGAAAACATCTGGAGGACAAAGTGGACTCGAGGGGGGCTGGACTATTTCATCTTTTTGCTTTTTAAACATTTGTAAAAGAATGAACATCTTTGCACCCAAAGAGGAAAAATTGGGACTTTTAATATATATATTTTATATATATATATATATATATATAATATGTATTTTTTTTAAAGCAACATTAACCCCTTTTGTCCTCTGGTTTCAGAAATGTTCGTGTGTTAACTCTTCTGCCATGGTGTCAGGAGGAAAAAGAATAGGGAGAAATGCCAACCATCTGCACCAGTAAATAAGAACTATCAATATTACATATTTTCATTAATTTAAAAAAAATAATAAACTGTATTGGAGGTGCAAGGAAGCACGTGGCCTTGCCCCTGCACTGCACACACAGGAGACGGGGAGGGAGAGGAGGGGGCACAGGGCGGGAAGAAGGGCTGGCAGGGACCAGCCATAACAAAAATAGATTCTTTATATTCTGTCATCCCTCAGGTTCAAAGTTTGCTTTTTGTTTGAAACCACAAGCTTTTGCAGCCCAGTTCAGAGTGTTCCGGGGAAAATTGTCTTTTAGGCTAAGAAAGATTTCAAAAAAATTTTGTCTTCAGTACAAAAAGTCTTAAGAGAAAATAAGTTTTTTTTTTTTTGCTCCCAAAATGCTACAAGGTATCTCTAGTGTATGTCTAGTGTACTCTGTGAAAGGTTTGAATTCAAGTCTGAGCTATCGGCACTCAGCCCCAGGTCCGTGGCACCTGCCCCGTGGAGGCCCGCCATGCCTGGGTTGCTTGCGAGCTGGGAAAGCATGGCACTCTGGTCCGGGCTGGCAAAGTGCCCTTGCTCCATGGCATTCGCCTGGGCAGCTACCAGTCCTGGGTGCGGGGAGCTGGTCTGTGGGGAGACGTGGTGTGGGGAAGGCTGTGGCTGCATCCGGGGGGAAGGGCTGGAGTGGGGTGGCTGGGACTGGGGCCGAGGGGACGGGACGGGCTGGGGAGAGCGCACTTGGCTGGTGAGCGACGGGGGGATCTGCTGGCCCTGGAGGTGAGGGGACTGGGCCTGGCTCGGGAGCATGTGCTGCTGGGGACTCATAGGGTTTGGCGGAGCTGGGGAGCCCATCTGCTGCTGGAGTAGCCGCTGCTGGTAGGCCTGCTGCAGGCTGGCCCCCGGCTCGGCCCCCATGGCCTGTGGAAGCTGGCTCATCTGTCCCATGCCTCCCGGCTGCATCTGTTGCATGTGGTGCTGCATCCGCTGCTGCTGTTGCTGCTGGGGGTAGCCCAGGCTCTGGGGCTGGGGGAACTGGCCGTGGTTGCCCATGGCAGGGCCCACCCCCTGCTGCTGCTGCTGCTGCTGCCGCTGCTGGTCAAGCAGCTGCTGCTGCTGCCGCCTCATGAGGAGCTCTCGGAACTGCGCGGACATGCCCCCGTGATTCATGTTCATCTGCTGGGCCTGGGGGCTCACCCCGCCCATGGCCGGTGGAGGCTGGGGCTGGGGAGGGGGCTGTGGCTGTGGCGGGGGCAGGCTGGCCCTCTGCACGCCAGCCTGCATCGGGTTCATGGTCTGCATGGCTGGGTTGGGGTGTACACCCTGCTGGCCCGGCATGGTGGGCTGGCCTTGGGGCAGGCCCTGGGGGTTCTGGGTGACGTACTTGGCTGCCCGCTGCTTGATAAAGGCAGCCAGCAGCTGAGGGTTGGCGTGGAGGATGTTGAGCACCTGCTGCTGCTGCATGGGTGAGCTGGGGGACCGCAGAGTCCTCAGTAGGTTCTGTAAGGCCGCTTGTGGCAGGGAGCCTTGTTTGGGCTGGGCGACTGCGGGAACCTGTCCCAGGCCTGGCTGGGGGGCCATGTTCATGGGCTGCCCGGGCTGGTTCCCTGACATCATAGCAGGCCTCTGCATGCCCGGCTGGAACTGCTGCGGCTGGGGCAAGCCACTCTGGGCCCAGGGGGGCTGCTGCTGGATCCCCGTTGGCCCCAGCCCCTGGTCCATGTGGCCACCAGGACCTCGGGCCATCGGGGGTGGGTTCATGCCCATGGGGGCCATCTGAGTTATCTGCGGCATCTGATGCTGGATGGGTCGCTGGAAGATCTGCACGTGAGCCATCTGGCGCTGCGTCTCGGCTGCCCTCTGGATCTGCATCGCCATCTCCACAGCTGCCGGCGGGGGGCCCTGGACGGGGGGCTGAGAGGTCTGCGGTGGGGTCGGAGGGGTCACCTGACCACCCGCCTTGCCCTGGGACACCGCCCCAGGGGGCTGCACTCTGGGCACGCCATAGGGTGGCACGTTGTTGGGGGGAGCCGGCTGGGGCTGGGAGGCGGGCCGGGGTGGAGGCTGAGGCTGGGGTGTCTGCGGCGCGGGGGGCTGTTGGCCGGTGGGTGTGGTGGGTGTGGCCGGGGTGGGCGAGGGCAGGCCTTGCTGTTGCCCCGCCACACCGGTGCGCTGCATGCTGGCCATCCTCCTGCGCAGCATCTGGGCCTGCTGCAGGCGGTGCTGCAGCTGCTGCTGGCGGAGTTTGTGCTTGATGTTGAGGCAGAAGGGCACCGGGCACTTGTTCTCCTGGCAGTGCTTGGCGTGGTAGCAGCAGAGGGCGATGAGCTGCTTGCAGATGGGGCAGCCGCCATTGGTCTTGCGCTTGCAGCCCTTGGTGTGTTGGACCACCCTCTTCATCTTCTGGCAGGAGGGCAGCGAGCAGTTGGCGTTGCGGCACTGGCACGCATGGACCAGTGACTGGATGCAGCGCTGGATGCTCAGCCTGCGCGAGTCCCCGGGGCTCTGCGTGGCCGCTGCCTGCTGGTTGTTGCTCTCGTCGTCCAGGCCGAGACCGAGCTTCTCCATCTTGTGGTCGTGGTTCTTAGTGTTATAGCAGGTGATACACAGGTCATAGTCCTAGGAAAAAGGAGAGGTGGTCAGGAGGCCCACCGTGGCACCTGCTGCTGCTGCTCCTCCACTAGAGGAGACCAACAGAGACAAGTGAAACCTCTCCAAAAAACACGGGGGTCACATTCATGGCCTGAGGTCACACCCAGCCCCCCCATCCTAGGCAGACCAGCCCTCTGAGGGGGCTTCCCACAGGGCCCCTGAGCTCACCTCACAGACTGTGCAATGCCATCGCGTCTCTACGTGGTGCTTGCATTCATTGCAGGTATAGACAAAGCGATCTTGACTCTGGGTATGCAGCTCCACCAACATGCACATGGTTGACCACTGGGCCCTGCGCAGCGAAGAAAACTCCAGGTGTTTGTCCCTGGCCAGGGTGAGAAAGGCGTCGCGGCCATCCATCAGATCACAGGGGATGAGTGGGTCAGGCTCAGCGATGGGAGGCAGAGAGTTGGCAGCAGGTCCAGCAATGAGGCGGATCACAAAGAAGACCTGGAACAGACACACAGAGAATGACGGACAATTTGCCTACACTGCCCCTCCACAATGAACCAACGACACGTGTGGACCTCAGGGCATGAGCAGCTCCCCTTTGTGCTGCCTTGGCTTAGTCTTCTCTATAAAAAAATGCCACCACTGACCTAACAGAGTGTGCAGACAGAGTCAAGGCTGCTCCCTACAGCCAACGACACTCTGGGGATTGCCTCATCGATGAGTTTAGGAAAGCAAAGAAAAACATTGTCTCCAACCTCGCCCCTCCCCGGCTGCTTCCCAAATGTACTGGACTTTTTTGCCTTCACAAAAGTAGAGGTTTGTTTTTCAGTGTTTCTGAAGGAAGGTGTACATGTTGTTTGAGGATGCCAACAAGCCGAGAGGGAGGATCCTTCTCCAAATGAGTGGAGGGATATAGATGGAGCAACTCTCCAGCAAGTCTCTTGGCTTACCTAGGGACAAACTTGTGGAGTTCTGGCTATTGCCTTCTCAGGTCAAATTTCATTCTGGTAAACTCTAAAGGCCTTTCTGAACTGATCTACCAGAACTCTGCAAAGGAAGCAATGCTCTAAAGAAATTAATCCTAAATCAGAGCTTATTTGAAAATGCTGGCGTATAGTAAACACTTTATCATAATGGTTTTGGGGCTGTCTATATTCACTGGAGACCAACATTTCTCTTTACCTCAATGAGTTTAAGATATTACTTGTATTGTCTTAAAATGGTTCCAGTTTGAGAAAAATGTTTCAAGCAGTGGTGTGGTATCTTGGAAGGAACACTGAATTTAGAACCTCTGCTGTTACTTATTCCCAGGGTGATTCTGAGCATGACCCTCATGGTTCCTTATGAATGAAACATGGGGGACTAGGAAAGGGTCCTGTTCGTCAGATTCTAATGGCACCAGAGGAATTCAGAGCAAGAAGCTCTGAAAAATAAATCCCATCCCCTGCCCCTGTAAAACACACAGGTACGCATATTTCCATGCACACATGTAAATGTCATGACATGCTGCTCTATTTAAAGCCAATGGGTAAAATTCCCTAACGACAGATGCCACCAGTAAGAAATGCTTAATAGAACAAAGCTGTTTCCTTGAGGTCAGAAAATGGCCCCTAAAGATTATGCTGAACTGATCTTGTTAGAACAAATGCAGTTTACATTGCAGACAGAGATCTCAAGTAGCAATTAAGTCTCCTGCCCTCATCATCCTGATAATTTTGAAAACACTTCACACAAAACCCACTAAAATTCCCCAAATACCTACAGCAACATGTGTAAACACAGAGAAACTCAGAAAAAGAGATGGGGATGATTCTAGCACACTAGTCCTGTCCACTTACTAATTCATTACAAAAAGCTGGGCTGATGTTATCCCATCTCCTGACCCCTGATCCCACAGAGCTGTCTCTAACGTCAACATTTCAAAGTGAAGAAGTTCTTTCTTACACCAAAAACTATTTGGCTGTTCACACAAACTGGAGAGCTAAAGAGCTGGGATGCCAGTGATGAGAGGGATACCCATGTCCCACCCATCAAACAGGCAAAATTAAGGCTTGCTGAACAGCCACAAATCACTGAAGCAATGAGGTCAGACCTCCTGGCCACTGTTTAACAAAAGGCTGTCCCCTCACAATAAGTGACCAGGCCCCTGGTGGATTTTTTAAACGGAGGGCTGGTAGTTCACTGAAAGGCCAACACACCTCCCCTGTGCTGACAGGGAAGGGGAAGGGGGAAAGAGCCAGAGCCAGGCAGCCAGAGAGGGGTCTCCAGGAGGAGCGGCTGGCTCCCCTCACCTCTTTGTGCTTCTCCATGGTGGCATACAGCTTCTGGGAGAGGTCGTTAGAGACGTTGGGCATGCCCGGCTTCTTCTTGTTTCCCCGGCTCAGGCTGCTTTTGTTTTTGCTCGTTTTCTTGTTATTCTTCTTCTTGGCGTTCTTGCTGTCTCCCTTAGTCACCTGAAGGGCGCATGGGACAAAGGTCAGCTTATGCCCAGAAAGTAGGAAACAAGCCCCTTGTGTTCAGAGAGACCTGCACCGGCCTTTGTGAAGGGGGTGTCCTGAAGGACTGCATGCTTAATGACGGCAAACCTCTGCAGCAACCTGGCCTGGGGTTCAGGACTGACCCCTCCTAGGCAGGTGCAGGGCCTAGTCCTTTTTTACTCCCTTCCAATGGAACCCTACAGGGACTTGCCCAAAGCCACCCAGGCGTTCAGTGGGATGGCAGAGATGAGGTTCGAGGCATCCTGGGGCACCCCCCAGACATTTGCTCCTAAGCACTCCAGCCATTTCCAGACCCCCTGGGGCCCCGGTGCCCGCCTCTGCCTGTCAGCACCAGGTCCGCCACAGTGGGTACAGTTCCCATGTAAAATGAGAAGATCGGAGGTTCACCCTGACTTAACTTCCTATGGGCCCTATTTCAGAACTAGACAAGAAAACAGTAACAAGACCCACCTCCATGTCTTTGCTAGGTGTGGGGCTAGCTTGTCTCTGGTTCCTGATAGGGGTGACCCCCCCCCCCCCCCCCCCCCGCCCAGACTAGAGCTCCCATTTGAGATGATGACTCCAGCCTGCCGGCATTCCTCATTCTAGCCTCGCCAGACCGGAGGAGCTCAAGGGAGGGGCGGGGCTTACATCTGTGCTCTCGTTGCTGGTGTTTTCCTCCCTCTTCCGCTCTTCTTCTTCCTGCTCCAGCTCCTTGATGCTCTCCTCTAGCACATTGGGCCAGAAATCCCCTTCAAAGTAAGGAAGCTCCTTCGCGCTTGTTAAACGATCTTCTGTGGCTTGTTTAAAAATATCCTATAAAACGCACAAGCAGTTAATGCTACAGAAGGGAGCCAACAGCGGTGCACAAAACGGCCTCCCCAAAGCTCCTATGTCAGCCAGCTACTTCTGCTTCAATGCTTTTCTCCTCCTTTTCAAAACTCTTCCTGCTAAGGGATGGTTCCCTGGGAGGGACCTAATAGGAACTATAGGTGAGCTATTCACTTCTTCACCACTACTTCCATCCTCCTCTAGGAACCAGGAAGGCCAGGGCATCAAACACACAGCCCACAACCCTAATGCAGGCTGAACCAGAACATAATACACCAAAATACAACAGAACCTAGATAATGTTAACATGTGCTTTTCTTTATTTTCTTTATTGGGGCCATTTCTAGTTGAATTGAACCCACCTTGTAATCATGGACTATGCGCTCCGACACGGACTTGTCCAACATCTTTTTGTACCATTCCTGCAGTCGCTTGGGTTTGGGGATTTTCTGATCGGGAGGATGGCAGTGAAAGATGTAGTCATCGCCTTCACTTGGTGGGCAGGCCCAGATGTGCCCCGTCGTGTACCTAAGCCAAGGTTTTCATTTGAGAACCAATCTGTTATTTTTTCCTCTATAAAAATCATTGTAACTTAAACCACAAAGTGGGGGGGGGGGAGTGGCAGGGGAGAAGGATAGGGAGAGAAACAAAATCCTGTGCAGACCCTGCACTTGTGCCCTGATCTCAGGCTTCAGCACAGCTCAGAGGGGCTGCTGGGGGCAGCAGAGCTGGGAACAAAGGCAGACACTGTCACTGCCACACAGAAGACAACTGAGTTCCCTTGCTGATGAATAAGAGCCATCCATGTTCAGAAGGAAGGTCTAGGGTATAGTGAAAATGCCTTTTTCCACAAAGGGATCATATGTGGGAGAGCATGGGAGGAGCGGTGGTGACTGACATATTTACTGGGAACAGCAGAATTTGGGCTAAGGTCAAAGCGAGCTTAAGGGTCTGAACTAGCACAGGACAAACCAGGGGCTCCGCAGGACAAATGCCCTTCATAAGAGGATTTGTTCTGTAAAACTTGGACTCAGTCAAAAGCTGCACCCAAGAACCTAGAAGGCTACATGTGGCCTCGAGGCCATAGGTTCCCCACCCCTGAAGGTGATTTCTTAAGGAGCGTCCCACCAGGGCGATCTCACACTCAAAAGGACAAGCACACCCGAATCAATGGGATGATTATTTTCTTTGGGGTTAGGAGTGGAGTTGAAAAATGTCCTCAATGTTCATTTGGTTCCACCACTGTCTGACCCTAGGTGGAGGTTTTAGCCAAACAGATGAATGCCTAAGACAGTCTAGAATATTCTCAGGTGCATGTACAAATGGAAACATCACCTAGACTACTTGTAGACCTAAGGGGAATAAGCTTGGTATTTATAGGCATACCCAAGGACAATCACAAGATATTAGAAAATAAAGGGATCCTTCACATATCAGTATTTTTAAAAAGCCAGTAAAGCAGACGAACGTTCCCATTTACTCCCCAGTAATATTATATCATACTACCATTGAAAAATTAGAAATACTGATATACTTACCCTAATTTCTTGACATATTCTAAATAGCCAATTAAAATTTCATGATAGACCGCAGTCCTGAAGCATTTGGGACGGAAAAAATGAACACTGTCGAGGTAAGATATATATACTCTCCTAAAAAGACAGGAAGGAAAAAGAACAAATCAAATACTGCTGAACTGGCCACCCGTACAAGGACAGATGCTTCAGCAGGCACTGTCGTGAAGAGAAATTCTCAAGTAAATACTTTGAGAGTCGACCTCAACTTTCCACATCCCAGTGCTGTCAAGTCAGAGGAATGACTGCTACCATGGCCAGGTAACTTACACTGCCCTGGCCGACACTTCTCTCGCCATAAAAGAAATCAGCTTGATTGTAGTGTCCTGTTAACCATCCCCAGACCCCTTCCTTGACAAACTCTAGACATCTCTGAATTCTGCATTATAATGGAGGTACTTCACTGCAGGATCTCCCAGCTGGAAGGAAGGTCAGCCCAGGCAGCCCCCTACCTCCTTTCCGGAAGGAAGTTCTTGACATCAACTTCCTTTTTCCCTGCTCCTAGGTCAGCCTGCACTCTGGGGTCAAGCAGACCAAGGCTTATCTCTCTAATACATTACAGTCTTCCGAGGACTTAACGACAGGCAGTATGCCTGTCATCCCCCTCCCCTCAACTCTACAGAGAGACATAGAAAATCATCCCCCGCCCACAACTCTACACATGTCCCAGCAAGCCAAAGGTGCCCCTTACCTCTGATTGGGTGGAGGGCAGTCAGACCCATACTCCTGAACGTGCATGCCAAAAAAGCACAAGTCAACACCATCTATTTCCTCAAAGGCAAAGAGGGCTTTCGTACGGTAAGGGAAGGATTCCGCCATCTCGCCACTGTCTACAAATCTACGGGATTAAGGAAAATGCATGGCTGGTTAGGTGGACACACACATATAGAGCAAGATAGAGCAGCAGTCAGGACCTCCCCACAAAAGCCCACCCTGAAACTGAGCAAAAGCAGCTGGTGGAGTGGTAGAGACCCACCTTGCTTTCATGCCTGGCTTCACTTCAACGGTTTTGTCTGAAGCATGAACAACCCGAACTGTGACCTCTCCTGACTCTGGGTGATTCTGCCGTCTCAGAAAGTCATTTACTCGGTTTTCTAGGAAGGTACCAAGCCTGGTAGATGGCAACCCTAGATAAACCAAAAAGATGTTAAACAAGCCACAGGCACATTTCTTACAGTTGTCCAGAGAAAGGGACCACTGGTCAATGTGTGAGATTATTATGTCCAACAGAAGATGTCACGCCGGACAGTCACAAAATACACATTCCCACCCCTTCTCATTTCTATAAAAATAAATTTTTATTGGTATCTTTGCTTGTCCATCACAATCATTTCTGAACTTATCCCTCCCCAGGGTAGTTGGGCCATTCCTAAAGACTGGAAAAGTTACTCAAAGTAATTCAACAAACCATCATATCAGCTCTGTTTGACAGAATATCCACATTCTGTCATGCCACATGCCACATGCCACAGTCTTTCCTCCCTATAAGGAAGGGACAGAGTGAATCTTTCTGGGGCTTCTCCAAATTCTTCTTAATTATCTTTTCTTATGGCACTGCTGATATTCTAATTACATTCATTACAATAACTAGGGCTGACAATTCTAAATCTTGTTTTCGACTGACACCAAAAGCAACTTTGGAAATTTTGATCAGTGAATCACTGTCATCTACTTCCTGTGATGACTTCCTTGAAGTACATGCCTAGATGTGGGATCTCTGGATATATGTATATTTTAGCCACTTAAAAAAAAAAAAAGCATACATCAGACATAGCTGGCCCAATGAATAGCTCCAACAGTGAGAAAATGCCTGTATTCCTGAAGGGCCACCAACACTGATCCTTCCTATTTTTGGGTATTCTTTGCCAACATGCTGGGTGAGAGGTTAAACATCAGTTCTGAAATTCTGCCAAACATTTACAATTCTTATCTGTAAAGCCTCAAATTGTGAAGAAAATGCTATTTAATAAAATGATCGGCTCTGAGGAGACTGAGCAACACAGACATGCTATGGAGAAAAAAAAGACCAAAATGATGACAAAATAATACAACAATGTGGCAGCACAGACACTGACTGACTAGAGAAAGCCCCAAGTCAACAGCAATTGGAGGAGGACACAGAGCGAACGGGGAGTGAAGGGGGAACTGGAGACAAGATACACTCATGTTTTAATAGGATGCCCTTCTTTCAGGGCAGTATTTGGAATTTCATGCATATATGGCTTGAAGATTGCCATCTGTTGTAGTTTTAGTCAAAACAAATTTAAATAATTCAATCTAACAATACTTCAGTTTACTGAACTTGGATGACGCTAACTTGCTAGGGTCATCTTAGCCTCAGGAAGCTGCGCCAGCAACTCTTGGGATCCTCTCCCAAGATGTAGCTAAGGTGCCCACCTGCACTGACAGAGTAATTCCCCAAGTCTAGACCAAATCCATCAGGAGGGAGGAGCTGTCATAGCATCCTTTGTTAGTTTTCAATGACTCTGCCAGAACTAGATTAAATTCAGTTACCAAGAAGGTGGTGACATACTTTTAGCTGAAAACTTGTTTTCTTTCCGAGTTCGTCCAGTTTTCTTCAGACACCCATCACAGACAAATCTACAGTTAGAATAAAAACCAAAAAAGAAGATGTGCTTATTGAATCTCATGGGGTAAAGGAAATTAAACTAAAAAGAGAAGGCAGGCTTTCCAACCACCGAGATGAGAAGGGACCTTCCTATTCTATTCGCAGAGAAATGGAGTACTAGAAAGGCATCGCAGGCAGTCAGTGGGCTGGGGGAGACCATCAAGTCCAAGCTGTACCTGAGAGGAAATGGTCTTGCATTCTTGCAACACTGCCAGTGAAGGGGTGGAAGGCAACATGGGGGAACCCTCGGAGCAATCTTCCTTGAAGAATCTGCAGGGATACCTTTCAGAATGTGTGTGGGTAGCAACGTGGGCAAAGCACAGGACAGACACACGCGGAGGAATGCAAGACTCGGCTCTAGCCACTACGGCCTCCTTAAGATTCAGCCCAGTACAAGGCAAGACAGGCTTGGTGTCATCAGGCTGATATAAAAAGTGTCCTGGGGTCTTGGAGAGGGGAGATTAAGAACTCAAGATGTTCCACAATGAAACTAATAATTTAATCCATGTGACAATAAAAACCAGCCAGGAAGCAAGCCATCTATATGGAAATAAAGACTAACTCAGGGATGAGCCTGGGTCAGAATGTCCTAGAAGAGGGGAGGAGGGAAGAGAGGTAACTATCATGGAGACTGCCTGTCCTTTCAGGAATGTGGAGGGAGACCTGGTAAGGGTGTTTTCAGGTGGAATGTCACCCAGTCAAAGTCTGAGGGAAGGGGACAGACTGAGGGGTGTGAGAGGGCTGTTGCCTTCCAAAGACATGGACAAAGATGGGACTGAAAACCTTCCAAGTCTGTCAAAATGGATGACACAACTGCAACTTTCTAGCTATCACTAGAAAGACTCAAGAAGAGACCACAGCCTTGGGCTCTCCACTGAAGATACATTAGGAAGTGAACAGTTGGGTCAGCAAAGAGGGATGGGCAGGCTTCTGCACCTCACCAAGACTACTGAACAGGGCTTCAGAGAGGAGAGGGGTAATTGCACTGGGCGAAGTCACTTGGGTCAGATGAACTATATATACCCTTGGGGATAAAAACAACAGACAAATAGGGCTGCTGAACCATTCTGAGGGATCTCCCAGAGAAGGCGGAGGACAAAGAGGTAATGTAGGACCAGCCAAAGGCCAGCCACTGGGAACCGGTTTTTTAAAAAGAGAAGCTAATGGAATGTGCCAGCTCTCTCTCTTTATAGGCCCATGAATTTGACTTCAGTTTCTAAGGAAATGCTACAAAGGATTCATATCAAGGTAGTCAACATTTAAAAAGGGAAGTGCTTCTCTTGAAGAAGACGTGCTGGCTTGACATAAGGCCAGGCCAGAGAATGGCTTTATTTCCTATTATGACAGGAACACTGTCATCACTTGTCCTGTTTCCAGGCCGGCCCTACGCAGATGTGATGGTCTCCTCAGCAATCCTGCGACAATAGACCCAGAAACTTAAGTCCTTGAAACCAAAATCCTTCCCACTGTCAAATGATCCAAAGGCAAAAATGGGTAAGATTTTATCAGTGGAAATGGTATTAAAGATAATTCACCCACCATCTGCTTTTTAGCACTATATCTATCAAAATGTAATCTTGTTCACCAAAATTTTGTTACGCTTATGGACAATGTGGAGAGACAAGGTGTGGACTAGATGCTGGGATATCATTTGACAAATCTGGAACTGGCTGAAAGGCGAGACCCACAGAGTATCTATTGGTATGGTACTGACTTGGAAGCCTCTCTCCAGGGGAGCGCCACAGGGATCTTTGCTTTGACTTGGAGATGGGAGAGGGAGAGCTAATATACTTGTGAGCCAGGTCCAAAAACAAGATGCAATATCTTGGAGGACATACACCAAGTCTTGCAAATGTTTTTTAAAAATGGTTTTCCTCAGTAGAAGACGGGAGAAGCATGAAAAAGAGCTAAGAGATCTGGTAGGTCACATGTCAGTGTGAGGCAACCTGGGTTGAGGGAGGGAGGCCCAGTTCTAGGATGAAGGTGAGGGCCACAGCTGGAGAGCCTGCAGAGGAGGGCACTGCAGGGGAAGAAGGCACCGACTTCACAAGCTAAGGAATGGGGGAAAGAATGGAGAACACTAAGTCTGGAGATGAGAAGAATTGGGGACTTGGTGTGGCGTGTGGAAAGATGAGAGGCTCTCTCGGTGTCTGCTGTCAGGCATGCAGCAGAGATCTGGGGGAAGCATGAGTGGGACCAGATGTGTGCTGAGGTCAATTCCAGCTCTGCCACAACTATCTATGTAACCCTAGACAAGTCACCAAACATTTCCAGGCCTCAGTCTCACCTGTAATAATGAAGAGGGTGAAACTCAAGCACCTTCTGGGTCTAAAGTTAGGATCCAACTCTCTAGGATATTTCATAAAACTCATGAATAAGTCCTTCTCATTTCTATCACGTGAGCCTGGAAAAAGCTTAGACTGCAATTGCCAACCAGATGCCTGCATGGGCCATTTGCACGTCTATGGGACTTGGCTGAATGTTCTACAATGGACAGAACACCAGTCTCCTACTGGCTCAAGTGCCAGGAGAGGCCGAGAGAGGATGAGTGCATGGACAAACAACAGTAGCATCGCTGCTTACCCAGATGGCCAGATGACCTCGTTGTGAAGGACGCAGATCTGATGCATTTTCCGGCCACATTCTATACATTCAACAAACCTGGAAAACCAAAGTAACCAAAGGTCAAGACTCAGAAACCATGTCCAGGTTCATTAGTGTGCACTACCAAGGTCCTGTCATCCAGGAGGCATTCAATCTCTCACTTTCTCATTTCCTGATAGAAAGTGGTTACTCGATTGACTACACGCAAAGGCAAGTGCACTTTGGCCATTAGAATTTGGGAAGGTTGGAAACAAAGGGGAAATACCCATTTGGTGAAAAAGAGTGACTCAGCCCACCCAACAAGCAATGAAGTGAGGTTGTACTGGCCAGCCTGGGCCCCCAAAGTGCAGAGACCACCCGGCTTTCTCAAATTCTTGGGGTGACCCAAAATACTTGCATATTTCAATATCCCTTGTTTTTTGGACATAAGCTCTCATACCAGGAGAATACTGGTATAGAACTATCAATTGTAGAGTTGGGTGACCAAGACACAGACGATGACACGGACTGAAATGTGCTCCAAAGAAGAGCTATCCCCTAGGCTGGTGCCATGAAGCCAGGCTGCTTAAAACTACCAAAATACCAAGTCATTTAAGTGAGAGAAAAACAGCCACACAGTCTATTCCAGGGCACAGGGATCAGAAATGGCCGGATGTGTCACTATCCCACTGGTGGTCTAAACACCCACTTAGCTGTCATTTCAGGACCACCGCACAACCCCACACCAGTTGATTAAATGTGACACAAATTCCTCACCATTTATAATTACTTACAGTTCAGGATCCAGTGTATCATTCTTTCTTTTGGAAAACTGTTCCTTATTTATTGTACTATGGAGAGAATAAAAGGGACAATATTACTAAAGAGTCCTTCAAAAGAAACGACTTTTTCTAGTCCATAGCCAAAATAGTCCTAGCCAAAATAAATAGCATTGAAGGTGGTCTGCTCAATTCACACTAATTTGTCTCAGCTGAGTGTTTATAAACTAGGCCTTCTATGGTATTTAAAAATACCATTAAATGATAGTGGAAAGCAAGCTAAGGATAGCTCTCTATTTTAAGGTGAAATTCAAGTTCAACTGAAAGGGCTTTCTATTAATAAAGACTGGATTTGTCATCCCATAACTGATACCCATGATGGTAATATTTAAGGATAACTGTCACAGAAACAGGCAAGTAATAAATGCTTATGAACATCTAAGAATGTATTAATAAGTAAGAAAATGGACCACACATGGCTGAATGAGAGCTATGTAAAGTCATTTCTCAATGACATTAACACTCACACTCGCCCCCCCCCCCCCCCCCGCGCCCCAAGTACCTCTTCAAAGGACCCCTGGGACCAATCACTCGAAGCAAGGTAACTGATTTATGGACACCGCCCCCCCCCTCCCCCCATTCAGCGGCAGTAGGACCCATCAGGTGTTTCCAGGAGTATGGAAATTGCTTCAAATTCCACCATTTATTTATCCTACTAACCACTCTAAGATTTGTGGCTACAGATTCTGCCTTAGACTTAAGTTGTTACCATATTCTCCTTAACAATCTTCACTGGTTCTAGGCATCGCAGTAATGTCCATTCAGTCCCTGCTGTGGCCTAGTAACAGCTACCAGGGAAATGACAATTTGTGGTCCTGATATGGAATGGGAACTGGAGTTTAATCATTGTTCTAGGTCTTGCCGCTTCCATCTTTGATGAACTGAGGATTTTCCCTACACTTCTAATGTAACTGAAACAAGCTGCTCTGTTCGTCACAGATCATGGACAAACATGATATGAATCAGACCATCATTAACACTGGCATCTACCTAAGAGGTCATCCTCTTTCCCCATCATTTTAGTCCGTGTCTGAGAGAAATCACTTTTCTGATCTCTAGTTGGAGATTACAGGAGATAGGCCAGACCGTGTTTGTTTCCAAGATAAGCTTTCATCCAGAGACAGATGACCTTGGGGATGGCTGGGCACAGGAGTTTCTCCCAGGTGTGCCAGAGAACAGCTCATAAGACTAGGAAAGTAAAATTGGTCTAAAGAATTTCTGAATCTAAGAAACGGAGACATCACCTACCATTTTCTGATAGCAAGAGGGTCAGCTCTACTCCTTGCCTGGCTCTAAAATTTACAAGTGGGTGAGTCACCTAACCCCTCCAGCCTCCATTTCTCCATCTGTAAATGGGGAGGACAGGTAAACACTGCCACAACCATGTTACTTCTGTCTCAGAACAAACCATGAGCCTCCAAATGAAAATCAGAGATGGTGAGCTATCCACAACACAGAATTACTAAAAGGGGTTCTGCTGCAATATTCGGCCAACCATAAACATACAAACTGGTGAAGAAGTGGAAAAACAAAAAAAGCTACATGTGTAACCTAAAGGGACCTTGTATGGAATAAGGAGAAAACCATTTTCAGGTGATAATATGACAGCCTTTGGGGACAGTAGCTTGTATAACTGACACATTGGTCTCAGCACAGAGGACTAAAAGGGACTAACATTTTAGAATAAACTGGTTGAGAAGACAAAGCTTTTCAAAGTGAAACATTTTCCAGACACCAACCACAGGCCCCAAATACTTACGTTTGAGGCTGGGATGGATCATCCCCCAGAGAAACGCTCTCGCCCTGGATTTCATTGAAACACTTCTCACAGAAATGATACCTGTCGGCAAGAAGGCCATACTGGGGTGAACTGTTCCGGTCACCCAACACAGCCCAAGCCACGCAACGACGCCACCAATCACAGCAGGCCAAGGAGGGGGACGGGAGCAGAGAGCAGGTCATCGACGGCGACAAGGACAGTCAATGATGGAGATACATGGGCACCCACAGTTTGGGTTTGGGTTTGGGTTTGGTTTGGTTTTTGCAATCACAGCCAAGTGCAGACAACGACAAGCATGAGGGAGAAAAAAAAATACACACACACAAAATATACACAGACTCAAACAAAAGGAAGAAACGAGGGATCGTGGGACAACAGACGAGACAACACAGAGCAGAAAGCCAAGGCAAAGCAGAGATTAGCATTCAGTCTCTCAAATGGGATCACAAGAGCAAATCAAACCAATATTCCAGTTAAGTTAACCCACACCCCTGTGTCTTAATAATCCATGCCAATTAAAGCAAAGAATCCAAATGAGGAAGGGGAAAGGAAGAGATGCCCCTCTGACTGCCACTTAAGCAGAGGAGTCCTACTTTCCCCCCCCAAAAGTCCCGTGATGGATGCTAAGGGGCAAGGCTGTCACAGAGGACTCCAGTCAGAGAAAGCGAGACAAGCAAACACTCTGACCTTCACCAACTTGGGGACAGGGAGCTGGCTATTAGGGAAATCCTTTACTGAAATAGAGTAAAGGCCAAAGCAAGGGATGGTCGTGCGCCTGCATGCACAGATTCACACACACAGCTAATACACAGGTGAATCAACATATACTGCTGGGTTGGAATTTAGAAGCCAAAATGATATGTCAAGACAACAACATATTGGGGGGTGAGGGTGGGGAGAACAGGACAATGGGGAATGTTTCATGACAGCTATTACTTGCTGTTTGAATACAAGATATTTCTTAAGACTTGTAGCTACTTTTTATCCTTAGCTATATCACTAAATTATAAACGATGGACCCTCAAACTACCACCAAAATGTTAAAGAGTGCGCCTAACTTTAAGAAACACCAAAAAAAAGGCAATGTTAACTAAAACAATCACTTTTCAAAGCCAGAAAGGCCTCAGTACTAAGGTGGCACCACTAAAGAAATGCTTGTTCATTTAAATTCATTTGGCTTTCTAGCCTTGTCATTCAGGATGCCAGTATTGCAAAGAAGACACTGGGCACAGTTACACTACATGCATTTAGACTCCGAGGCAGCAATGTAGATATACAACTAACGTTGGTAAGGGACACTTGTTGACTGCCTAGGACAAGGGGCCTGTCTGTCTGTCTACAGACACACATGTATCTGACTATAAAGACCTCAGCATGGTCCTCTCTGTGAACAGAGGAGGACTGGATACTTCTTGTGAGCTAGTAACAAAGAAAAATATCATCAACAGAGATAAACTCACAAGAACAAGTGAGGAAAGACATCAATGACTTTTCCAGTGTATTTAAAAGGGCAGAAGAGGAAAAGATCTGGCTGGCTGGTTAAAGAGAGTTCAAGAAAAAAATCTGCTTTAATGCAGGATTCCAGGTCAATGTGAAAAGTCCAATGCAGAATACCAACATGGAACTAGAGGGGCCATAGAGTTACATTAGCACGCACTGGACCTCCCAAGACACATGAGAACAGGGGTTCTAGTTCTAGCATCACCTCGATCACTAATTGCTTGGTTCTCTTTGGGCCTTAGCTGAGAGAGAAATACCAGGGCTAGACCCAAAGATCTCTCCCAGGTCCTCATGGCTCTGAGTTCTAGAAACACAGGAGAGGACAACTCTTTTCTACCTGAAAAAGAGGATCATGCCCAGCCTTTCCTGGCTGCCTGGGTGGCCTCTCTGGGGTATGGGAAAAATCGAGTATGACTGCTGTGGGGTCAGGCTTACCTGTTTTGGTAACTGTAGTAAGTGGCATCTCGAGGGATTGTACACAGCTGTTTGCCGTAGCAACAAAGTGTTTGGGGTGAGAACTCCAACTGCAAGACAATTTGTAAGTATTGCAAAGGTGTGAATGACAAGCCAAAAGAACAGTCCATTAACTGACAAATCAAGATCCTTTTTAAGGAACATCTACCTGCCAAGCTCATAATTTTAACTTATCTTCATCTATTTGTTAATGTTCTACTTCTCAAAATCTAAGACTAAAGTATTTTATTAAAAAAAATTATAATATAGCACATAGCAAATTTCTGATTTAGTCTTTCCTTCTAATGGGCATCATTTCTTCTAAGTACAGTAATGGAAAGAAGCTTTTACTTTAAAAGGAAGAAGCAACAACTAGCATCGATATTTTTCTGATTTCAGCTACCCTCAAAACTGGCCTGTGAGTTGGCTGAGGCACGGAGAGGCGGGATGATGGCCCAGGCTCCCAGGCTTCTCCACCTGCCCCAACTCTGCAACCCAACACAGATTCAGAGACCACGTCCTTTGACAGGCCCACTGTGAGGGGTTTGGTTTGTTTCGGACAGATAAATGCCACTGAGAGAAACTCCACTTCTTACCTTTCTACCACAGCAATAGCCAAGGCTCTGCATGACAGGGTCAATTTCCTGCTCAAACACCTCAGCCAGCTTGGAGCAGTACTTGTACACCCGTGATGTCTTCCGGTTATAGAGCCAGGCATTGTTGAACATAAGCCATATGTCATCCACATACTGCCAGGGCTCTTGGTACTGTCCAGTGTCTAATTTCCTCTTAATGGTAGAGAGATCCATGGGACTCTTCACTATATCAAAATAATCCTAGGGAGACAGAGCAGACACAAGGTGTTACTTCAGAGACTTCTAGCAAAAGTCTGAGGAACAAGGAATAGTGGGTCATTTATCTGTCTTTATTCTAAGAGAATAAGCTTCCAAAGGGAGCAAGGTGATGAGAGCTGTCATTTACTCTTGAGCTCTCCGAGGCTTTCTGGGCGAGAGTTGCAGGTGCTCTCTATCCTGTACTCCGTGGAGCCAAGTCTGGCACTGAAGCAATCCTGAGTGGAGGAATGGATTTCAAACTCTCAGGCAAACAAAACATGACTCAGCTATCTTATTTTCTTGGGACAACACAGTCCCTTTTGATGTTTTCTTACTACCCAATGCTCTCTGTCCATGATCCTTTCTGTCTAAAAGCTACAAGAAAATTTTAAAGCATAGCATATGATTTTCAATAGGCATCTAATAATTCATTCTTCAGATCATAACATAACAGATGGGCATCTGTCAATCAACCAAAAAAATTCTTATAATAGTGCAGTAGTAGTTCAGTGGCATCCAGGAATGCGATAGGCAGGAGGGCACAGTCATGCACATACCGGGATTCCTAGAAGCTGGGGGTCAACTGGCTGCCGGAAGGGAAGGGATTCTGGATCCTGGCGGTAAAGGGCCTCCAGTGTTGGCATAAGTGCTTGCCGCAATTCTTCTGGCTTGAAAACTTTAAAAAAAATTTTAATAAAAATAACTAAGTCCACACACACACACATATTATATAAGTTAGAGTGCCCCCTCCCTAACACCCCACTCCCAACGAAAGGAAATGACCACTAAAGAAATCTCTCCAGAGGGAGGGAGGAGGTTGTCAATTTTAGGCAACCCTATCCAGATAGCGTGCTATCAAGAGACTTCAATGAGGTCAATCCCCTCTGTCCAGTTATTAAAAAGTGATGAACTGGCTAGAATTGATCAGAATCAAGAGAAGTGTCTGTAGAGTAGAACACATCAAAACAACCCCCAAAGTGTTCAAATGACACTTTTAGTAACAGACATTACAAACTAGACAGAATTCCTCTTACAAATAGAGCATCATTAAAATACCAGT
>CM053623.1:235783236-235840391 GCA_028646595.1 Phalanger gymnotis
TGGCCACCTAGAAGTCAGCCTTGATTCCTCGCCCCTTTCTCTCATGCCAGATGATCAATTGGCTGTCAAGGCCTGTTGCTCTTACCCGTGTAATATCCTGTCAGCACGTCCCCTTCTCTGATCACTCACTGCACCCAGTCACTACCTTTCTACTAACCTCTGCTAGTGCAGCTCCAACTGCAGATGTGCCCCAGACAGCTTGAACTCATCATCTGTCCCCATGACAGCCTAACTTCCCTATTCCTTCCCTTCTGAGGGTAAGAGCCTTCAAGAAGTCTTTCTACCACATGTGAGTGTGTTCTTATTTGCCCACAGGCACAGACACAGCTCATGGGCTGCCATCATCAAATGTCTTCTTGGAGCTGTTTTGTAAAAGTCCAAGTGGCCTCTAAACTCAAGGAGCCGCAGCCCTCAGGGCCTGGCCACCACAAAGCCAAACATGCCCCCAGAGCAGCACTCACTGGCAGCCATTGCTGGCGGTGGGGGCCCCAGGTTGGGTCCCTGACTCATGGAAGGTGGCGCTAGGCCTGGGCCAGTTGGCATCAGGTTCTGTTTTTGGAGCCTGGTCCGGCGTTTCTCCTCTAGCTCTTTTTGAATCTTGTAGATCTTTTCGGCAAGGAGGTGGTAGTACTCGGCCTTTTCATCATTTGAGAAAGAGAAAGAGGATGTCATTCGGTGCCAGCAGGGAAACTGAAAAATAGACTGAACAAAGAGTTATTAGATCTGCCTAGACAGACTGACACACATCAAGGGTAGGAGTTTGGTCTACGTTCCTTCACAGCAATGGATGGATGCAGTTTTCCCACCAAAAGGTGACACACTGATTCTTAATTCTTAAAAACACACTTAGTAATTGGCTTTACAATGTGGATATTAGTACCTAAATTTGGAGCTTTGGAAAGCAGACCCATCTTCCACGTGGGGTTAGAGTACCTGAAAACAAACCAAACTGCTAACAGAAGATGCATCTAGGACGCGCATAAAGAGTTGGAGGTTTATATGCTGATACAACGAGGTAACTGCTCCACACAAAGCAATTCCTGCAAGCCGCCCCATGGATCCCCCAAAGGGGGAGGAGGCAGGAGACTCACTCGACTATTTGCAGATTCATACATGTCCCCCTCCACCTTCCGAGCGTATGCAACCAGGTTCTCCATCCGCCTGTCTTTCAGAGCAGCAGGATCTGGAGTTGGGAATATGGCTTGGACACTGAGGACAGAAACAGGAAACACAGTGTTCATTTAGTCGCTTTCAGTCATAGCTGATTTTTTGTGCCAAAGATGGTATGGCAAAACCAAAAGCGTGGTTTGCCACTTCCTTCTCCAGCTCATTTTGCAGATGAAGGAACTGAGGCAAACAGAAGTTAAGTGACTTGCCTGGGGTCACACAGCTAAGTGTAAGCTATAAGCTAGTAAGGTTGAATTTGAACTCAGGTCTTCTTGACTTTAGGGCTGGCGCCCTATGCACCATGTCACCTAGCAGAGTTTATCAGTAGAAAATAAATCCAGCCTTTTTTCACCAAAATATATATACGGGAAGGTTATTGGAAACAATATAATTCTTCCTCCTTGTTTTTCTGATAGTGATTTCTTTGTGGTGGGGAAGAGGAAGAGATGAGGAAGTGCATCAAGAGGATTTTTTTTGTCCTACATACGTGTACATAATACACAAGTTCAGAGTCGACGAAATAGCTACAGATTGGGAGTTAAAGTGAGCAGCGAGTCAAATACAACGTTAGAAAGTAAAGACCAAGAAAGAGATGAAGCAAAAGCAGAGTCAGGGCAGGAGCAGCCCAGACTGAGGCCAGAGGCATGTGCTCACTATCAGGTAGCAGATACAGAGTTAGGGTATGTGGTCTTTGTCAGGAAGCAGACACGCCCATCAACTTACAGTTTGTGAACAAGATGATTTCGGAGATCCTGAGTAATATCTTCATGCCACTGCTTCCGAATTCCAGCACTGGCTGGCTGGCTGGCAGCTGGAAGAGCCCCCAGGTTGGCAACACTGGCATTTTCATTTATCATCGGGCTTTAAAAAGGAATCAATAAAATAGTTTACACTAACAAAGAATAGAAAAGACACTATTCAAGACAAAGAGCTCTCATGGCGATGGCTGTGATTTGCAAAGAACACAATAGGTGGATCTTCTCTCCTTTACAGAAAATAAAAAAACCTGAGTTTTGAGACAGAACACCGTGCTTTCCCACAGTTTAACAAATAAGTGAAGCCACGCTCGTTTTGGACACTGTAATAAGGCTGTTTATAGTATCGGGCAAAACACAGGTACCCCCAGCAAGCAGTTAAGGCTTGTCATCCCAATTCTTTGTGGACTGGGCTGAACTGGATATTTAAATAACTCCTAATCTAATTACTAGTCTCAACAGGTATAATATCTTCAAATCCAACGAACTTCTCAGGGTAATGTATAAAAGAACCAATAAGCCATTTTTATCAAATAGCAGAAACAGATCATTAACCAAAATTACTTACTTTTGAGAATTCATGGTTGAATGCATCATTGTATCAGAGAGCAGACTAGATTGCTGAACCCCTACACCTCCATTTACCCCCATAGGACTGGCACCTGGGTAATAAGAAAGCATAATATAAATTAAACAATGCTTCAGGAATCTCCACGTTGAGCTATCTTTCCTGCAACACAACTTAGGCTCAAAATATTGTAGCAATATTGCCTTAAAAACAATGCACTAAAACTCAATTTGTCCAATTTTTATTCGGTTTCTTGTGAGGCCAATGCATTGTTTATTACCTCTTTTCTATTTGGTCATCTCTATATACTCGGCAGCGAACACAGCCATTCCTTCAAAGAAGGAACATGCCTGCCCACAATCCAATGGTGCTCACTGGAAAGAACTACAAATAGATGTCACTTTTGGGGAAAAAAAGACAGTGCCCTTAAACATCATTTTATTCTCAGGCAAGAGAAGCAGTGGCGAAAAGTGTAGGACAGATCAACAAGGGAAGGGTCTGACTACCTTCAGTCACACTATATCCACCTCTGGGGGATACTCAAAGGGAAGGTGCTTCCCAAAGACAGAAAGCCAGTAACATAAACAAGGCAAGGGGCCTATTGGTTTAGCTTGTGTACAGTAAGGCTCACATTTGACATGCAATACAGAGAACAGGAATCATTCACTTCAAGCTCGCAATAATCTAGAAGGGCAGAGTATAGGACAAGGTCTTCTTAGAGAACTGGAGAGAACCTCTGGTAGTTAAGCCTTTGCTAATAATCATAATGAGATACTTTACAGCCATATAACAAACCTCTTGGACTGCCCAGGTATTATCACCATTTAGGGATAGATAAGGAAAGCTGAGGCTTTAATTTGGAATTGACTGTCAAGGTAGGTGTGCCACTTGCTCTCTATCCAAGGATAGCTCCACTGCCTAAAGCAGAGTTCTCTGGCTTGCATGCGTGAGTGTGTGTGTGTCCCTTTATGGGTTCAGATACTCTCTAGGTACAACTGTGCGAACCTGTTAACAAGTATCTTATTAAGTATCTGTGTACACTAGCTAGATCCATGAACAAAGATTAAACAATCCCTACTTGCAAAAAGCTTACATTATAATTGAGGAAGCAATAAATACCTATGAAAGCAAACAGCAGAAAGACACATATATGTAGGTAAATATATGGGAAGGGGACCAGAAAAAAGGCTCTATACAGAGGACAATATCACCACGGAAGGGAAGCAGGGTATTCCAGGCATGGAGGAGAGCCAGGGCAAAGGCACCAGGACAAGACACAGAGAGGTCCCTTGTCAACAGAAATATGGTCCCTTTGGTTAGAAAGGCAGAGTCTGAGAGAAGAGTAATGTTTAATGAGGCTAGGAAGATTGATTGTACAGCGCTTTAAAAACTAAACACAGAAGAGTTAATGTTTTGTCCTAGAGGCAACAGGAAACCATTCAAGTTGTCCGAGTAGGAGAGCTGCCCTGACAGACAGAGCCTTGCTTGAAGCTCAAACAACAGCATGTGGCTGTAAGAGACTCCAGGGAAGTATCCGCCATCACAACCCTTACCAGTGTGGGAGTAGTGTCAGAGGAGAAGAGGGCACATAGAGAAGAAATCTACTGAGATGTGATGTGGGTCTGTACCAGGCGGTATGCGTGAATGAAGGTAAAAAAATATGAAGAGGACCAGGCTAATTACTATATATTGAATATGACACTGGAAGGATGGAAGGGTAGAGAGTATGAGAAGAAAACAAGTCCAGTTCTAGACACATGTCACTGGGACATCCCATTTGAAATGTCCAATTGGCGCAGCTGGTAAAATGAGAATGAAGCTAGAGTTGGGTACAGAAATGACCTATGAGAGCTGATAAATAGATGGAGAGGAGGGGGACAACCAAATTAAAGAACCTGAGGTGTATCATGAAGCAGCAAAGGAGAATGGGAAGAAGCAGTGAGGCAGTGAGAGGAAAACGAGGATAGAGTAGGGTCACAAAAGCTTAACAAGAAGGAAAGGATAGTCAATAGTGTCAAATGTAGCAGATGGGGATGGAGGGTGATAGTACAAAGGTGTACATATGCCAATATGGAGCTGACATGGAGGTGATCATTCAAGAGAATCAATATTTCAACATGCTTAATAAATTTGCCAATAACATGGCAGGGGATGGGGTAGCCAAGAATTGACCTAGGTACTTAAGTCCTCAATGACTTAAGTACATTAAAGAAGTAGTCAGAGGATGAGAAGATACCAATGAGGATGGGGAGATAGAGTAATAACTGGATGTAATGGGCAAAGGAAAAATGGGTATTAAGGACCAGATGTATAAGAATGGTCTGGAAATGACAGTGAGGTAAGCAATAGGTATTCCAACTTTCTTCCTTGGCCATTATGAAGAGAAGAATAGTCTCCAATGGAAAGGGTCCCATGAGATGGTAACCTCATTTAAGACCACTTTAAAATTAAGAGGCGGACGGAATGGCAGTTTTAACATTCAAGGGTGCCAGAATAGAACAGGCATTCCCAAAGGCAAAGTAGGGTAAATCATGAGAATGGTGAACCAAGATGGAACAACTCCGGGAAGAAGGGGGATACAGGTCCTTAAAGGCTGGGTCTGGAGCAGGATGGGAGGTCCAATTCACTTTCTACTACTTACAACCTGTGGTACCTGTGGTTAAGCCAAGTCAGGGGAAAGGATGTCTTTAGTTTCTTTATCTGTTATATGAGAAAGGCAACTTCTGAGGCTCCTTCAAGCTTAAAATCAACAGAGCTGTGAAGGGTGAGAGGAGAGGGAGGGAAAGAATGCTTGTCCTGGATGTGATGGGAAGGACAGATAAGACTGGGAACCCACTGTAATGGGACAGACACTCAAAGAGAACAATGATTCTGGAACTGACAAAGGGTCACTATTGAGTGGTACCTTCTATCATTCCTCAAGTAAGCTAAATCAACTGGACAAGAGAAACACATGTCATGTAGGCTTCAGATATGCTGGTTGGCATCTTCAAAGATTTGTGTAAATCCAAGCCCATTTTAGAGGTGCTTTGGAGGATCCACTGTTTAAATGAATACATGAATCTTAGCAAATCTCAGTGAGGTAAGTGATCATAGCAAATTTGGATTTTTTTAATGTTTCATATGCAGGCAAGTATGTGTGCGAACCATCAGGCTTGATGAAAAGGATGACCCCCCTTCAGCAACTCCCCAGCTCCACTCTGCAGGACAGCTAACAATCATTCAGTTTCAACAGTAAGGAATTTCTTTCAAGAACTGTTTTTAAGAGCTCATAGTCTGGGAACGAACTACATCTTAGCCAACCAGAACAGAATTCAGATAAAAATGCAGAAATCAGGTGTCAATAAAGCAGACTTCTACACAAAGCGGAGATCCCAGAGGGGCATAAAAGCAACCAAGGTCAGAGCAGGTTGTATAGAGAAAGGTCCTGGAACTAACCACTGCTGCATCCTTAAGGTGCATTCAAATCTGATACTGGAAGTGAAGGGCTTCTTCACCTGTTCTGTGTCCTGGACCCCTCTGGCCATCTGCTGAATCCTTGGTATCCTATAACTCAGAGTAATGTTTTAAAATGCAAAAAATAAACTGCATAGGACTACTGAGAAAACCAATTCTACCGAAATGTAGCCAGGAAAACAAGCTTCCAGACTCCAGGCTAAGGCAGGTGAAGGCACATTAAAGAGAGGTTCAGAGCTAGCTTCCAGTCTCAGCTGTGGCAGATGGAGAGCATCAGGACCTCTGAGGGCCAATGTTTTACCCCTTTGCAGCAAAAAAGATGACCTAAGGGCCTATAAAAGAAATGACTATTTCCACAGTTAAACTGAATCAAGCTAGTTTTGTTCTAATAAGGATAACGCTAAGTTTGTCAAAGAGCACAACCAAGCATTTTCAACAGTGTGTTCACAAATGGCACTGTGATATAGGAGGGTAGAGAAGGACATGAAACCTAGTTAATTGCCTGGTTAACTATTCATCCAGGATGGCCTGCATTTTGTCTGTTTGTTCTGCTGCCTGAAGGCAGCAAGATCTACTCTGAACCTTTAAACCAATCACAAGGGAACAAAATGAAGACATTTTTCAAAGTCTATTTAAAAAAAAAAAGGCAAACATTGTAATATCACAAAGAACAAGCCTGGCTCCAAAAAGAGAAGTGAGAAGAGTAGCCCCTTTACTTCTTGGCAAAGGTGGGAAGGCCAAGGGCATGCTACAGTACATCAATTATTTACAGGATTTTTTGATACGATAAACAGCTCTTTTTCTTTTTATTCCCTTTTAACTCTCTGGTAAGGGAAAGGAAGAGGGGTAATAAGATAAATTTTGGTGAGATAGAAATATTATCAATAAAAATTATGGCATCAATCATCTCACCCCCCAAGTGACGATGCCCCACCTCTATCGCCACAGGATGCTTAAACAGATACATGCCAACAGTTATCTGCACTGACATGGTGACACAGAACCCGACAAGGACAGGGGCGCTCACATGCAGACCGTGGCGCCAAGCATTTGAGAAGACCATTAGATGCAACGAGGGGTGGACCAACTTACTCAAGGCGTTCATGGGACGCATGCCCTGGGCCGGCTGCCCTGGCTGCTGATTCTTCACTGGAGCTTGTGGCTGGGTCTGCATTTGGTTTCCTTGATAGGTTAGGCCGAGAGCTGCATACGCCCGCTCTATGGAGCTGGGATCAATCTGACTGGGAGGGTTTAGGCTGGGAGTAGTTTGCTGACCCACCCCTACAGAACCAGCATTTCCAATGCCCACTGAAGCGCCAGTCAATATTGCTGGGGAAGAAGTAGAACATGTTAAAATATCAAAAGAAGTCACACCCAGGACTAAATACCCAGGGCATTCCACTTTCAACTCTTGAAAAGACCCAGACATAAACAAAAAATCTGCCAACCCTCCCTGCCCCACCCCTACAAAAAAGTTTTGAGAGGTCAGGGTCTAAGGAACTGATAAAGAATAAGAAAATCAGTTTCTGGTTTGCTGGCAGATCAAAACGACGTTTACCAGCAGAAGACATTTAACAAGTGGCTCGGACCTGGAAGCTTGTGGTTGCCAAATGGAGGGAAGGGTGTGTGTGTGTGTGTGTGTGTGTGTGTGTGTGTGTGTGTGTCTGTGTGTGTGTGTGTGTGTGTGTGTGTGTGTGTGTGAGAGACACATGATCTTCAACAATCCTGAGACCATCAGGTCTTGTTGGCCAAGGAGAACACCAAGGCTCAGAGCTTCTGAGACCTGCTGTTAAGTGTCAGAGGACGGATTTGAACTCGAGCTTTCCCGGCTGTAAGCCCAGTTTTCTATCCACTCATAGAAAAGTGATGGCGCACTTGCTCATACTTTAAAATGGTGAAAGGCCTTCACAAACCTGACCTCTTATGAATAAATGGTATAGCTAAGTGTACACAACAAGCAATACTACAAGTGCCCAGGTGGGGATTTGTAAACTACATAGAATTGTCAGTGTTTTTCTCCTCAGAGCCTTAACTGAACCAAAAGTTGTGTAATTCAAGAACAGATTTACAAAGATTTTGAAACACAGCAGCTAGCAGTGGGAAGGGCAGGAGGTAAACATTCCCTTGAGTGGATATACAATTTAAATGGTCAAAAAGAAAGGTATCCTGTCTTGTTCTATCAATGTCTTTCAACAGCTTCTTCAATATTTCCCAATATCTGAGAACCAAACACGTTATTTAACCCTGGGAAAATATAAGGATTCTGAATTTTGTTTATTATGGCGCCAACAAGAATTATCAACATCATAGTGCTGAAAAATAAGAAAGAAAAGGAGAGCTAAAACCTAGAAAAGAAGACACCTTCCTTTCTTCAAGATTTCACAATTTAAACATCTGAACTCCTGAATTCCACATTAAGATTTCATGAAACATTGTAGAAAATAATGAACAAAAAGCAGTGAGACTGATGGCTTACATTGTTGATTTCTTTTATCCCCAGCATTTTTGAGGGGCAAACACACAGGACAGTCGTGCCTTGTGCAATTCTTCCAGTGTGAGATGATTTGTCTTGAAGAAGCACAATGTGCCACTAAAAGGAAGAAGGGGGAAGGAAGGAAGATTTTTTTAAATAAGAATCGCCTGCTGGTTCTTTCGTGTAGTGAGCAAAGATCAAGTCAAGCAATGTGGTGGTCTTCATGCCTATAGAGAGGGATATCTGTCATCTACTCTACAAATAGCCAAAGCACGTAACCAGTTTAGGCGATCATACAAATTAGATTTAAAACAACCTGACTCAGCCATCTCCCAAGGGACTTGGTCTCCCTTGGTTTTCTTCTTCAGCCACGGAGAAGCAAAACTTGGGAGGCCAGAGAAACTCAGGGGCTCCCTCACATCCTTCTACTCTAAAGCCCTCTAAGCATGAGGGCAAAGGCCTGGGCCCCTAGGACACAGACACCTTCCTAGTTTCAGGTGAACCTTATTACAGAAAAATAGAGAGGGGAAGAGAAAGCACCCAACAGGTGGCTCTTGTTTGTTGGCAGATAAAAGGTGTTCTTACAGCAGAGAACACTACTGTGTCGAACTGGAGAAGGCTTTCCCACTCCTCTACCATCAAAAGTTCCACCTTGCTTTCTCCTCTCAGGCCTATGAACTCCACCCCATCTTCCTGTATTTATTCATGTCATCACAAATGTTCTCCTTCAGGCTGGCTAATATCCCCTCAACCTTCACAGACTCAATCTGAATCCTGAAACTGTTGTTCTGAATATCAATAACTAAGGTTTATGGTGCAGGATTTAACACTCCTTTCTTTATATATGGTCTTATATCGTTCAAGATTATTATAGGACCCTACCCCCCCAGCCCTGTGACACACATGCCCAGACAGGACAGTCACAAAAGACACCCCAAACATGTTCAATAGCTACCGAACATCACAAACTTTCTTTTGATAACTGAAGGTCCAGCCTCTAACAATACAATGGCCAATGACAATTAACTGATTTTCCTGAGAGCCAATGGAGGTCATGTTTATTTTAATTTTCATTCATCAGAATATCCAATAAGGGTTACCATACTTTGGCCTATTGTATCCTGATAAAAAGCTAAGCTAGGAAGGTGTCTTCTTCTTAAGCTCAACATATATAAAGAAAATTTCCTCTGAGCACATGAACTCTTTCTCCCACAGAGGCAATAGACAGCAGTGAAACACCCAGAGCAAGGAAGTATCCAGAGTGCTACCCTTTCCCCAATTTATTCTCCAAAGGGTAGAAGAAGTGATGAAGGGAACCGCAATTCTGAACCTGACTTGTACTAGTTAGAAAGAAATGATCACTGACAAATCTTAATAAACCAAGTTATCATGACATCACTGAGAAAGGGGAACAACAGATAAAGCCTGATGCATCCTTGGATTTTCTGAGTTCAGACCAAGGATGGAGAAGACTCCGTGGGCCTTCAATATGACCAAAATGGAGAGGAAAGGGGGAGATGTGGCTAACGATAAGGATGCAGCTATATAGGAAACTCAACAACCAAAACCCAGGCAGGAAACAGAAGCACAATCCTAGAAAGCACAAAGAAGGTAACGGGCAACTGAGCAGTTCAAAACTGGCTAACCACTCTGTAAGGGCAAGACCCCCAAACCCAAAACTGAAAACAAACTGCCCTGTAGAACACAATCCACACATCCAAAGACGATTGAAGAACTACTCATCTATTATCACTAGTCCCTTGCCTTTGACAGAGAGCTTTCCTCAAACAAGGTAAACTTGGAACACACAAGGGAACAGGCCAAACGTATGATGAGGGTGATGAGGGTGCGAAAGCTGCAGACCCAACTGTGTCAGCACTGACCACAACCCACGACGGGGTAAAGGAGAGAGAAGGAGATGAAGGAAGAAAGAAGAGGGGAGTGTATGGAGAAAGAAGAAAGAGGTGAGAACGAGAGGCAGAAACAGTGAAATGCCAAGCTCATTTGGGGGGAGATTTCAGCCTCTCTGCATGCATGAGACGGCTTTTTGTTTGTACGTGCATGGTGGCCAGGAAGATCAGAAGGGTCTTACAAGCTTTAAAGCAGGAAGGGCTGGAGAACGTGGCCCACGAGGACACATGAGTGATGCGAGGGTCAACATGGAGGGCGCGTGGCAGCTCTCTGGACTCTGCACTGTTTACCACTTCTCCCTAGTGGGACCCCCATAGAGGTCACAAAGATGGCAGCTGTCCCCATTCTGGAGCTGCACTAAATGACTGAGAAAACCCATGATTCCACAATCCCAATTAAAAACAAAACTCATAAATGTTTCAATGCTCTGTTCCCAAGTCCAAGGGCTCACACTGTGGGGGGCACAACAAGTGTTTCCCCATCAGAGCCCTGGATTCTATCGCTTCCTGTCCCCTAAGGAGCCTTGTCAGATTCTCCTTGCCTGGCTTCTTCCTGTCTGCTTACAAACACAACCAAGTCTCCTGTCTCTCCTTCCACCCAGAGCCTTGACATCCCACCCAATTAACAATCCTGCTTGCCCCTCCTCCACCTGCAACACTTAACACCTTTCCTCCCTTTGTAATTTCATTTCTATCCCATTGTCATGAAAGCCTTGAATGCCAAGCAAATGCATATGATCTTTTTTCAGTAAGGTTACAGAAAAAATGAAAATTTTTGAGCAGGAATCAAAAGCCAAGAACTATGCAGAAGTAGTGTAAAGGACACATTGGTGAGGGCAGGTGTCACAGGCTATGGCAATGGTTACGATTCATAAAAGCGACAGTGGTGGTCATGAGAACAGAGAAGGAACAGAAAAGAGAGGTGAGAGATGAGAACCAAAAAGCCTTCATACTGGATCTCGAGTCAGCAGGAGCCAAATGAAATGAACAGCCTTCTCCCCTAGCTCTCTAAGTAGGCCCTGACCACCTGCTCGGCCCTCCCCTGTACCTCAGTCTCACTCACATGAATGGATGGACATCCAGAGTCCCCACTTACATGGCTCACTAGGTCATGCATATGTAGATGACCCATGGATCTGAATCATGGAAGAACCAAAGCAAGTCTTAGTTGTCTAACCTTACCTTCCCTGGAGCCAGCATTTTACTCTCCTGGCCACTGCCTATGTCACACCTGGCCCTGAGCTCCAGGTGTTCACCACTATACTGGCGCTCACCAGATCTTTCCAGTGGGATAACCCATAGCTCAAACTCATCACATTCCCTATTTCCAACTTTCTGACTTCTCCCCAGGACACACAGTCCTCCCAGGCAGCCTCATCAACTCCTCACATCCAGTCAACTCACCTCCCACACTCCTGCTCTCACCTCCCACATCCAGCCAACAACCAAACCTTGTATTCCCCAGCCTCTACCCGTCCTTCTGTACTCTACATTTGTGTTCCTGACACCTCTGCTCACCCATCTACAGTGGCTCCCTTGGCACAACCTGGGGGGGTGGTGGTCTTCAATAGATGGGAAAAGCTAAGTTCAAAGTTCCTCTGCCTGACATTCAAAGACCAGTCTCTCATCACTGTTCTTCTGTCTATGCCACAGACCAAAGCCAAGGTTCTCCCTATGCCAAGCGTGCCACCCTGCTCATAACCACTGCCCTCCTAGGTCCCAGGCACCACTTGTCTTACAAGCCTCCAGACCATCTCCAACGTCACATGGCTTATCTTCGTGTCTGAGTCTTTTCACCAAAGCAGCCACTCTATTTTCCTCAACTTTGTATGTTCTTCCATCTGCTACAGTGCCCATGAGGCACATAGGAACTGAACAAATGCTGAGTGAATTAAAGGGATACTTTGGGTACCTTCAGAAAGTCCAGTAAGTCAAGCAGAGCCAAGAACAAGTCATGCCTGCTGAATTAACCTCTCTTCCCTGCCCCAGGTATAAGCCCAGAAGAGCAGAAGGTCCCATTTCCAAAATCTCTCAATATCTTTGTGAACGAGATGGAAGAGGGTTAGAAGAATTCAGGAGAAGCCAAACAATCTAACTCAAGAGTGATCGTTGATGGACTAGTGACCACTAGAGTAAGGTCTCTGGTGGAGGACCATGACAGCCACTTCAACACATTTATCAATGAAGCGGCTAAAAGAACAGATCAAACACATGACAGATCTGCAGGTGACACAGATGATTAATTCACTGAATGACAGAACTGGGACCAAAACAAGAAGAAATGGCAATCAACAGGCCAAACCTAGGGGAAATTATCTACATTTACTTCGAAGCACTACGCTTCGGGATATTCCACATTCTATTTCATATGGCGCTTTCATGAGGATGAATAAATGGAGACGGTCCCCGGCTCTAAGGCGACCAGCAAACCAAGACTCAGCAAACAAATGATTGATACTGGCCACTGTCCTCAAGACTAGACACACAAAAGAAAGCCTATGACTTTTTCCCAGCTATTGAAATTAATAAAGAAGAGCAAGAATAATTTATTATTTGATAAAGAATAGCAATCGAAGTTTTGATTTCAAGATTAAGAACTGGATTTAGCAAAGGCAGATGGGTTTTGCTAATGTGAAAAACAATGGAGGTGTTTTTGCAAACTGAAAGCTAACACCAAAAAAGGCTATCACAATAAAAACCGAAAGATGTTTTTCGTCAGAGCAGCACAGATAGAACGGGAAGAGACCTTAGGCCTAGTTCTACAGAGGATGAGACAGGACTTGCCCTAAGTCAGTGGCAGAGTTAAGGTTGTGGGCTCCACACCTGAAGTCTGGTCTTTGCTTCTGGGTGGGGTGGCAGCTGAAAACCAAAGCCTTTGGCCAGCAAATCTTACCTTGAGTGAGTGCTCAAAAAATACAAGTTTGAATTTGGGAAGTCCTCACCTCAGCCCAGGAGAGAGGCTCTTACTGAGAACCAGAACCAGCTTTACGCAAACCAAAAGCCCGGCCTCAGGTGCCTAACAGCTCCTTGGCAAGAAGGATGTGCCCAGGGTAAACCTCCCTGGGCCAGACTGAGTTTGGGAAAACGTTCTCTCCGTACATATCAGGAATCCAAGCACAGACTCTTTTCCCAACTGCAGGACCAATACCATCCCCTCCTGCCTTTTAGGTGTGCCCAATAACAAATATAGTAACACGCTCACTTTTCCTTTAGAAGAGGGGCTACCGTCCCTTGCCAAAATAGGAGTCAACATTAAGTAACGTATGCTATATTTAGATAGCAGGGAGACTGTGGAGAAGATGGCATCTCCAAGGGGTCTAGCAAACCTCAGTACCACAAGTAAGAAGCTGAAGGCCACTCTGCCTTCTCTCATGTCACCAGTCTCCCCACCCCAAGTGCTGCCATTTCTTATTCTATCACTACTGCCCTTCTTCTGGGTATATGCTGGGAACCTATGCCCCCATCCCACACTCTCCACCTCCCACCAATGATTACTCTCTTTGGATCTGGGCTCCCCAACTCAAAGGAGCTCATTTCCCAAGAGGCCACAAACACAGCGGGAGCAGCAATCTAATGGGGAAATGTCTGGCTGTCAGCGTGGCCTTGAAGGGCCCTTGACCCACATCTTTGCCCTGCTCCAATCTAGGACTTCTCTGGGTAGTGCCTGAGTGCCCCCTCTACTTACCCTGGCAGGACTTGCCAGCCTGGCAATGTGTCATGTGGTTGAGGACATTCTTCATTGTGCGGCAGTGGGGAAGGTTGCACTGGCGCACTTCCCCGTTGGCTTGCTCGCGCCGCTGACACTTGTGGGCATGCAAGAGAAGAACAAGTTGCTGTTGAATGAGCTTCCTCTTCTCAGGATCAGCTGTGGGGGGTCCAGAACCCATCCCCTGGGGTGCAGAGGGCACCATGCCAGGTGGCTGAACTTGAGGGGCCTGCTGCTGGCCCTTAGAGAGACAAGAGCAGGAGCCGAGTTAGTGTCTGTTCCGTGCATCACCCCTCGTTCTGCTAACACTATTGGTGGGACTGGGCAGCTGGGCAGTGACGTCAGTGAAACCCTCTCCTGGCCCTCCCCAGTGTCCTGACACCGGGCATCCATCCTGTTACCTACTCTAAAGGTCAAGAGAATTTCTAGGGTGCTAAGGACAAAAAAGTGCCAGGCTTGTGAAATGCTGTTTCCCCACTAAGACTGGGCAGAAAAAGTACAAGAGAGTGAAACTCTCTGAGCTAGGAACCGCGGCAGCAATTGACAGTCAAAGTAGGCAGAAGGGTTTCCTTCCTTTCAATCCAATAAAGGTAATTAGAGGTGTGTGATTTCAGAAAAATCTTCTATGGAAATGAGAGACTATACATTTCTTTGGAAGGGAATGTCATTCTGGTGGATTTTGTGAAGTTGGCACATTCTCTACATGTGAAAAGGTTAACAGGGGACAAGACCAAGAGGTCAAGAGTGGGGAAGGCTGGAGGTGACAGGCTCAGTTAGGTCCACCAGCTAGCGTTTACTTAGCACCTACTGTGTGCAGGCATTGGTCCCTGCTCTCATGAAGCTCACACGCTAACAGGGGAGACAGCCATGTGCAGACAAGGCCCAGGTAGGGCAGAGAAAGGCTGCTTGAAGAAGTTCACACCTAAGGCCATCCTGTTAAGGCATTAACAGAGCCAGAGCCGTACCCTCAGGCTCATGATCGCAGTCCTGTCCCAGTTCTTTCCCAAAGTGTCTCTTGGTCCTAACAGACAGACAGGCTTCTAAATGTCATGCTTGGAGGAAGCAGAGGTAGAATGAAGGAAGGATACTCTCACATCTGAAGCCTGACATACTTACACAGGCACAAAGAGTAATAAGAGGGTTGACACCAAACCAAACCAAACCAAACAACCATGGGCAGACATTAAAAGCTGGGAGCCCTCACTTGGTCTAACTTCCCCCATAAGGAAAGGGGACAGACACGTCCCTGTTCTGTATGGAAAGAGGGGGACATGGGCAGCTGCTGGGCAGACCATCATGGACCTAGCGCCTGGCAGGCCATGGACATTAGCAAGGTCTGAAATGCTGTCAACAGCAGAGAGCCACTGTAGGGGGATGGCAGAAACATGGGGCCAGACCCTAGCACTTGCCAGCTGGGTGCTTCTGAATTATCTCAGCTGCACAATGATGGGAAAGATGAGGGGGAGGGGGCGCCACAGGAGGAATTGTTTTATATACTTTAAAGTGTTAAACAAAATGGGAGCAGCTTCTATCACCTATCTTGCCTTTATTCCTGTAGATTTTAACAGAATATATCTACTGATTTAACCTGGTACCAAGGCAAGACCTTTGAGGAGAAAAAGAGAGGGAAACACTATCATTGCTCCTTCCTAATCCCAACCCCCCCCCCCCAATTTGTCGCTGCCCAGATTCTGGGACACAGCACCACGCTTACGTTTAAAGAATGAAAAGGCAGAGAAAGGCAAGTTACATGTGTTCTTGCACAATTCAATTTCTTCATACATGACAGAAGAGGGACAACAGGGAGATGGGGAAAGGTTGGGGTTTCCATTCCCACCCTCAACCACAAAGTCCAAACTATATAGAGATAAGGCAATAACCTTAATCCCAACTTATCAAAGAACTTTACCTACCATGTTAGGCATTCCTGCTCCAGGAACAGGCTTTTTGTCGATTGGAAATTGGGGTAAGCTGTTGGGCATTCCAGCCTTGTTTTGCATCTGGGGTCCAAGTCCACTGGCTCCAATCTGCTGAGCAGAGTTTTGACTATATGGCGGACCATAAGGATTGGGATTGTTCATTATTCCCATCTAGGAATGACAACAAAGAAGAAAGGCACAATTCAAATCAATACCTCCCTCCACGTGTCAACTAAATAACCATTTGTCTTTTCAAGAAAATCCCTGACCAATAAAGGGATTTTTAAAAGGAAATGTCACTTCGGAACCACCTAAGTGGCTGTGATACACACCAACAGAATCAGACACTCTTAAGACAGAAAAGATTCTCAATACTTCTGACAGACTTATGTACTAGAGATTTCGAAATTAAATACCAGAAACTAGAAAAAGTTTCGGGGGAAAAAAATCTTATTCACGTGTTTCACATTATACATAAGGCTAACCATTCACCTATAGAAAAAAATAGTCACTTTACAGCAGGCCTTCTTATACTTTTTCCACTTGAGACCCCTTCAGCGCTTCTTAATTTGTGGGCTGCAACCCTCTATGTGGTCTATACAGTCTACAGGGCCATAAATAATTTTCAAGGCATCTCTCTCTTAACAATACATCAGACTCAATATATTTTTCCCCAAATGTACCTTGCCAGACATGTAGGCTTCATATACAACAGAGTGGCTTCTCCAAAGGCCTTCTTACTCTCTCTGTTTCCCACTTTGTGCTGTGTGTGTGCATATGCATGCATGTGTGTACTCTGTCCAGAGTTATTCCCAATTTAAAGTCACTCCTATGAAGTCCCTTAAAATGGTCAACTTCACTATGCAGTAACTGCACAACTAAGAGAATGACCAAGATACCAGCTATGAGAGGCAAGTTCAGGTGAGCAGCCTACAAGTCTGCTTCCAGATGTAGGAAATTGTTTATTGGCCCTTCACCCTCCCTCCCACTATGACTCAGTAACAAAAAAAAGAAAGGTTGTTCTCAAAATAACCCCTACCCCCGCCCCACCCCATCTAATAGGAGCTAAGGAAGGCCTAGGTGCTATACAACCTCAAGTCAAAAAGCACTAGCAATGAACCAATACAACCGTTGCCTTTTTAAAATCCGGGGGGGGGTGGGGGGGGGGGGGCACCACCTAGGTGGTGCAGTGAGTAGAGCACTGGCCCTTGAGTCAGGAGGACCTGAGTTCAAATCCGGCCTCAGACACTTGATGCTTACTAGCTGTGTGACTGTGGGCAAGTCACTTAACCCAATTGCCTGGCCTGCCCCCCTCCAAAAAAAAATTTTGGAGGTGGTTTCTTGTGCACAACTTCCTGCTCTCATTTATTGAGGAAAAAATGTGGGGTGATCCTTTTTAGAGATCTTCACGTGCTTCCTGAGCTCCTCTGTAAAGTGGTACACAGACGTGCTAATGGGGGGAGGCGGGGTATTTTACAAACCTTCAAGTACTATATAAGATGGGTGTTGCTGTCATTTTGTCTTTTACTGGTTCCTGTAGATCTCAGCAGACTCTATCATTATTTATCAATTTAACCTGGCACCCAAGGCCCTAACACCACTATGTAACAGTGGTGGGGTGGGGTTGGGCACACAGAATCCCAATGGTTGTAAACATTGTATATTTGTACAATGTACATGGAACATGTAGGGCCAAGACAAAGGTAAAGATCCCAAGGATTCAAACAAGGAGAAAGTAGGTTCATTAACTTTCTCTAGAGGCTATTTAGGGATTACAGGGCACCCAAATTTGATTTGGGCCTCAAACCCTGAGGATTCCAAGGATGTAACAGCTGGAGTCTAGCCCAGGCCCAGCTTAAATCTGAGAGCCGCTTAAAGGTAACTGGTGATAGGTCTGCCCTTTCTCCTTGTCTACTACCTGTCCCAGGAGTGCAGAGCCACCCAAAATAGAAACGACCACTCCCATCAGTGAAGAAGGACGAAACAGGGGCCTCCTAAAATAAAAACCAAAGCCTTCCCCAGTACTGTACTTGCAGGACTTGAGGTGTGGCTCTTCTTCCCTTCTGATGTATCTGTTCAAGCATTAAGTTAAGGAGGCAAGTATGTTCAAACTATATCAAAAAAGGGGCTAGGGAGAAGTGACCTAAGCAATATAAAAACAAAATATATCAACAAATATCTATTAAAGAATAAAGGTTGAACTCATATGCTGATACGTCAAACCAGCTAGAAATAACTTGGGGAAGGGAATGAAAGTCAGTGGGAGAGAGAGCTAGTTCACCACCAAATGATAAGCTTTTAGGGTTAATCTGCATTGTTAGCATTTTTTCCTAATCATATTCTTAAGTCTAAACAATTACCAAAATTTTTTTAAGTGTTCACACTCAGAAATTTACAATTGCCCTGAGCTGCTTCAAGGGGGCTCTAGCACACCTATGGACTACCTTGTTTAAGCTGGAAACAGAAGCACTATCTTCCCCTTCCAGCTTCTGCTGGCATTATTGTGTTATACGAATGGCTTGTTGGAACCTCGTTTAGCTGTACCTAGATCAGAGGAAGCCAGGAGTAGAACTTCAAGGGAAAGAATTATTCTAAATGGAAGTTTATTGTGCAACAAGAAGTAACAAGAAGCAAGGAATTCAGAAGCACAGACTGATGCAGTAGAAAATAAGCAGAACCCTGATTGAGGCTATGATGATGTTAATGGAGAATCACATTTTCAGTACCCGAAAAAATTAAAAAATGGTTCAGACACTAGATAATCAAGGGTAAGGTCTAGACTGTCATCTATACTGTGCCCTCCCCCCCCCCATCCAGATCTTTTGTTTCTTTCCTGTTACAAGGGAGGGTTTTCCAGTGGGGGGTGGGATAGGGTGGGGGTCATCCCCAAATGGCTGTGACATTTTTAAAAACCACATGATTCAGTGAGTTCTTCCTGGGTACTCATGGGCTTGCACCACACCAAGAGGGGTGTGGGTAAAGGGTGCCTGCCTGTGGGGGTGAGCATGGGAAGCCACATCCCCAGCACAGCTCCACCCGGCTGGGTCCTTCCTAAGAAACTCTAGCAGAGATAATGCACGAGGGGAGCCAGCAGCTGTACGGCTGATTCAAACTACAGGTCCTAAGAACAGCATTTTCTTTTTCACTTAGTGCAGAAGGAATAAAAGCTGGAAGTTTTCAATGCAAAAAGTTATAACAGAGGGGCTTCTAGTTCTGCAGAAAGCCTTCACAACTAAAAAGACTACTTCCAAAAAGTATTTACAACACAAAGATGCATGTGAGAGACAGACTACCTTCATATCAAGGGTGAGCAGGGTCCCTCCAAGCTGACAACCAACCATTACTTCTTTAGGATCTCTAGCTCTTAAGGGAGAATCCTTTGACCCTTTGTGACAGGATTATTTGGGCTCTAAGAGAGATCTATTTATTTTAACAGGTCTCAGCCCATCAGGTGCAGAGGCCCTGCATTATCAGAAGGGTAGGGGCTGGACTCATGGTTTCTTGTCAGCACTGGCTAAACTTAGTGGCTTTTACAGAAACTGTGGTTGTTCATGTTAGGGCTTCTGAAGAGACCCAGTTTGGGAACAAAAATACCCTTCATGGAGCAATTTGGAACTATGCCTAAAGGGTATAAAAATGTGCATATCTTTTGACCCAGCAATACCACTTCTAGGGCTGTATCCCAAAGAGATCACACAAGTAGCAAAGAAACCTGTATGTACAAAAATATTTATAGCAGCTCTTTTTGTGGTGGCAAAGAATTGGAAATCTAGGGGATGCCCATCAACTGGAGAATGGCTGAACAAATTATGGTATATGAACGTAATGTGATGCTATTGTGCTATAAGAAATGAGGAGCAGATGCACTACGTTATAACCTGGAAAGACTTATATGAACTGATGATGCTGGGTAAGGGGAACAGAACCAGGGAACATTTATACACGATTATGGACACACAGTAAGGACTAACTCCTCTCATCAATGCAAGGTTCAAAGACAGCCCCAAAAGACTCATGATGGAAAAAGCTATGGACATCCAGAGAAAGAATTATGGAGTCTGAATGCAGACTGAGGCAAACTATTTGCTCTTTTTTTTTCATTCTTTTTTGGTTTCATTTCTCCTTTTCCATGATTCATCCCATTGGTTATAATTCTTCTTTACAATTGGATTATTACGGAAATAAGTTCAGTGTTAAGGTATATGTAGAATCTACATTAAATTACATGCTGTCTTGGAGGGGAAGGGGGAGGAGAGGGAGGGAGAGAAAGTTTGGAATCCTAAAACTTGTGGACCTCAGTGATGTAAACTAAAAATAAAAAATAAATTTATATTTTTTAAAAAAAGGAATACTCTTCACGTCCTCCACAGTTCATATTTTTTTGTTTTAAAATCATCTTCATTTCAAAATATAGCACCTTTATCTCCAGCAAATCCATCCTTTGTATCCCAGGGAAAAGAAATTCTAAAACACAGTTCCTGCTAGCCTCTGGTATATGCTAAGAAGGGAGAAGATGCATTTTCTCCTCTCTTTGGGGCCAAGCCTGGTCATTGTAATTATAGAGCATTCAGGTTTGGTTTGGTTTCTTCCCGTGTTTGTGGTCACTGAATACATATTTCCTGTGGCTGCATCAGTGTATGACTCTTTGTGTTAATATTCTATTCCCTCCATGTACCCCAAGCTGTTCAGCCATCCCCCAGCTTTGCCATCACCCGGGGTCATCATTCAGAGTGGCTGCTCTCATAGCCTCACCAATGCTCTGTGTGGGGTAGCAGTCATCACCTCTCCAACAATGCCTATCTCCATCTTTGATCATTGGGTAATCTGGGGGTTGTACAGTGATCTGTAATTCTTCTGACTGGTGACAGTGAAGCAATCTTTCAAATAGCTGTTGACAGTTTTGACCACTTATACCCGGCTGAAAGGTTCGTATACGGTGTAGCTCTCATAGCTCTCCTATTGTTATAAATGTCGGAATAAAGATTTCACCCAATTCCTGCCTTCCTGTTGTAGCCGTGTTTTAAAACTGCATGTAAATGAATATAGTTATTATTCTCTTTTGTGGCTGGGATGCCTCCCCCTGGCCCCTCAGTCTATATTCTCTCCCCATTTTGTGAGCCCCAACTTGGGGCTCACGGCGGACACGGACGCAGCTCTTGTCCAACAGAGCTCACGGCCAGTAGTGGATTCTTCTCTAGTCTGTATGACCGACCACCAGTGAGAGTGAAAAATCCAACCAGGGGCACAAAATGCTTGTTACCGACTACATTCAAACTGTCATTTAGGTACATAAATTACCACAGGTACCATAAATTAAACATACACCTTAAGAATTAGGAGTTAGATGCTCCTGATGAGTTTCAACAAAGACTGATTTTAGCACCTTTGCACGTCTTTCCTTTTTTGACCTGTTTTTAGTTTAACCAATGCTTGGTGCAAAATGACATTGCATTATTGTTACTGTAAAAAGCTAAAAAGTGAGGACGCCTTCAAAATCACCTTTTCTCGCTACATGACTACTGTAATGGAGCTCAACGAGTTCTGTGAAGGCCCTTTTTACAACAGGCTTGAAAGGCAAGCAATGAATGCATTTAAGGATGGTAGTTTACTTTGCCATATCTAGCAATTTTTGCTTAAACTAGTAAAACTTAAGTCAAGCTAGACCCGGGATTCAATCTTTGTTTCTAAGCCCAGTTCGGCAGATCAGCACATGACACTACCTTTCTGGCCCAATGTTAACTCTAAGTCTCAAGGTGCATTTTATATTACACAGGAACAACAAAATCTTATAGCAGCACAGCCTGCAGGGTTTGCTAAGTCAAAGCTGAAGACTATCGAGGCTTCATTCCACCTCCTTTTTATTATAAACATACCAACTCCATCACTTTAGTGTAATTCCTGTACAAAAAGACATTGGGAAGAGGTGGTTGTTGGGTGATTCCTCCAGCAAGGGATGCTGGCCATCTGGGAGGTGAAGCCCAGCATTTCTCTCAAGCAGTCCAACTTGCCTTGATCACACTTCAGGAATTCTGTAAAATCTCCACGTGCAAAGGTGCACACTACAGGATACAATCATCCTTCCTGCTCCTAGGCCCCACGCTGCCTATTACTGCCACCTGCCCGCTATGACTCCCACAACAGGAATACCAAAGGTGATGGTGATTTCCCCAAATAACCAATGATTCTAATCTTGCCAACCAGAACAAATTAAGCCACCAAAGCAGTGTTATCTGGAAGAATGTTCATCTTGCTAAGGGCCCCTTGGTTACCCCAAACACTTCTGGGCTGATGTCGCATGGTAGGGAGTAGACAAGCAAAGAAAAGTAATTTAATCAAAGCAAGTAATTAAATCTGCTGCTCCAAGTCACGAAAAGCCTGACAAGTGTCCTGGTGGATTGAGGGCCAGAAACCTGTCACAGACCTTTAAACAGCTCTTACCCCAGGCCAGACCACGTTTCTTCATTGCCTCAGTTTCCTCATCTGTAAAATGGAGGTACTAACAGCACGGATGTGGGGATCCAATGAGCTAGCATGTGTTAAGGACTTGGTAAAGCTTAAAGGTTATAAGTGTCACTTAAAGAGAATTTTGAGGCAGCTAGGGGGCACAATACAGAGCACCAGCCCCGGAGTCAGGAAGGACCTGAGTTCAAATTTGACCTCAGACACTTGTTAGCTATGTAACTCTGGGAAAGTCATTTAAGCCCGCTTGTTTTGAGGTTCTCAGTGGTAAAATGAGCTGGAAAGGGCAAACCCCTCCAGTACCTCTACCAAGAAAACCCCAAATTGGGTCAAGAAGCGTTGGGCAAGACTGAAAAAAGCACTGAACACCAACAAGAGAAGCTTAGAAGACTTAGGTGAACTGACCCAGAGGGGAAGGCAGCGGAGTCAAGATAGTGACTACAACACTGCAAATGGGGAGACCCCCCCCAAAAAGAGCAATCCTACTAGAACACGGCAACAAAGAACAAGCTCGGCCTCTCAAAAAAACTGAAAGGCACCCCTTGGCCGCTTCTTTGCAGAGGGAGGAGGTCCATGGGTGTATGACACTCAAACAATCACTAAACATTATCACAATGCATATAGTTTTTACTTTTTTTCAATGTAGCATCCAGCTCTGCTCTTTTTTCTATAAAAATATTCTTTATTAAAAACAACTTCTATCAAATGGCTCTGAGGAGGTATAACCTGGACCGATCCAATGAATCTTTGTTGTTGTTCAGTGGCTTTTTTCAGTTGTGTCCCCATTTAGGGTTTTGTTGGTGAAGATTCTGGCATGGTTTGCCCTCTCCTTTTCCAGCTCATTTCACAGATGAGGAAACTGAGGCCAACAGAATGAAGTGACTTATCCAGTGTCATACAGCTAGTAAAAGCAGATGCCATTTTAGCCAGAATTCAGCATTCTAGTAACACTGTGCTCTTGTCCTCAGGAATCTTCCATTGTATTGGGGAAAACCACATGTACACATCCATGTAAGTACCAGATGCATTACACAGAGTGGGGTGATTTATGGATGTGGTGAATGAATTGAACTATGAAAAAAAGTTAAAGATTCAAGATGCAGTGGTGAGTTGGGGAATGGCCTAGGTAAAAGCATGGAGATGGGAAACACAGGTCATGGAGGAAGTCAGTTTGGTCAGAACATAAGGTATGTAAGAGTACACAATAAGCAAATCTCAAAGTCTGCAAAGTTAGAGGGGTGTGTATAATGAAGAGCCATGGAGTTTGGGGGAAGGCAGGGCACTAGAGTGACTAATGCAGATCCGGGACACATCACTGTGGCACCTGAAGAAGGGTTAGAGAGGAGAGAGGTGGGAGACCCATGAGTATAAGTGACCTGGAAACAGTGAGAGACTTACATGAAATGTTGCTAACTATTGACCCTTACTTGTCCAAAAAGTGATAAAGTTCTTTGAAAAGTATGCGGCACTAACCAAAAGGCTCTTTCCCCTATCACCAAATCATGAAATTACCAACATAATTTTAAAACCATCCAAGGAAAGTCATCTGCAAACATCTTATTGCTGGGCTCAAAACTCAAAATAGCTAATAATATAGCTACACATCAGAGCATCTGGGATCTTGTTTAAGGAAGCTAGAATAAATGCCAACCACAAACACGCAACTAAGAATCAAGAGCCCTGCCCCCCATCCTTACCTTGCTCAAAGCTCCTCCAGGCTGTGGACCCCTTAATCCGGTTTGTCCTCCCATCTGGGGAGACCCTTGTTGCAGTGGCTCAGCCAGTAAACTGCCAGCATTTCCCATGCCCTGGTTTGGATATGGCATGTTAGGTCGCCCTCTGCCTGCTCCAATGGAACCGTTCATGACTTGACTTGGCATCATCCCTTGTCCGTTGCCTGTAGCTAACATGCCAGGATTCATGCCAGCCCCCATACCTGTGTTCATCCCTAGTCCAGGCTGATTAACTGGACTGTTCACTCCTGGGATCATACCAGCAGCAGACTGTGCCGAAGGACCTTGATTTGGCCCACTGGCACCCACTACCATGTTAGGAGATGTCAAGCCGGCTTGGCCCATGGGGCTTTTGACCATGCTATTCAATATTCCCATTCCAGGACTGTTCTGCTGGCCTTGAGTAGCCATGCCTGGGCCAGGGCCACCAACTCCCATATTGAGATTCGGGGAACTGCCAGCCCGTAACAATTCAGAAAGCTGTTTATGTTTCGAAGCAGCATCTTGTGTTATGCTAAGACTTGTCTGGAGCTGACTAATATCACCACCATTGGTAAGTCCCAATTCTGATGAGTTGATTAATTCATCTGGTAAGTCATGTTCTAAGTCAAACAGGGATCCAAAATCTAGAAGAGAAAAAAACGAGAGAAAATTAAGGCTTAGCAAACAAAGAGAGACAGAGCTCAAGCAGCAGTTTTCACCACTGAAGATATGCAAAGCTCTTCCCACTTCATCTCATGGAACCACAAGCCAAGCCTGAAGAGGCCAAACAACAGGGAAGGCATAGTGGGGGAGCCACCTAACAACGCACAAGAGGCACCAAACTCACTTCCTGACCCAATGAACCTACAAGGAATATATGTAATAAAGAGATGTGAAGCACGGTAGTTAGTTATGCTATTTGTAACACAGAAAAGATGAATTTATACCTTTTAGAGGCGGAAGAGCTAAGGAAACATCAGCGTAATAAATGAAAATAACACCACTGTGACGATGGCAAAATGCCGGTAACATATACATCATAAATTGACTTCTAGCTGTTTGTGGATGGGGCCAACATTGATGTCTGTTTGGCTGAATCGAGCATATTGATTGAGGAAAGGGATAGGATAAATGATCAGAAAAAATCATTTTAAAAGATTATGACAACCAAACCAAGCACAGAGAGAAAGAATACGAGCAAATGCATTGTTTTTAAAAAGTCTACACTATTTTTCTCATTAAATGAAAAGCTAAGTTCACATTTTTATTTGGGAGTCTAACTCCACATTACTGGCATTTGGTGAGGAAAAAAATGAAAATTAAATGAGCTTAGTAATATAGTACCTTACAAGTTATAGGTGCTCAATAAAATGTTATAGACCACCAGGCACAGACACACTAGCATCTGGATCAGAGATGGCATTGGCAGTATCTCATTCTAAGAATCACACACTTATCATACACTTAATTCACAGGGCTTTAAAAATGAAGCCATAAGCACCTTCTGTGTCAGGGCACCATCGTAGCCCTCATTACTTCGCATGGGAAAGGCACAGCTGGCACCATGGCCCCCCACCACATCAGCTTTAAGTCTGGATGTGGGACTTGCCTCCTCTCATTTAAGATGGCTGGACAGTGTGAAGAGCACAGACTAGGGTGCAGCAGACTTATCTATGGAAAGAGAACTGGCTTCCTCGGTCTCATGTTCTCAAAAACTACACTAAGGAGGGTCATACATTCACTATGTCATGACCTGAGAATTACAACTCCAACCTAAAAAGAAATTTCTGTTTCTAAACAGAAACTAACTAACTAAAACCCATCACAAATTCTACTGGGGAACATTATTTTTTTTCATCATGGAAAGTTGTGGGAACCACCAATGTCTGCCATCATCACCCAAGGCAGTAAGTGGAAGGAGGCTTTCTGTGGGATGTTAGCTGTGTGTTCACATGCCAGTGCCCAAACTGGCATGTGGGATGGAAGATGAAATGATATCCACTGACCAACAGACCCAGAGGCAACAGCCAAGGATAAAGAGGAGTTGATTAAATAGAAACCAGGTGGGGGGTGCAGAAGAAACAGGGAAGCACCACCGCAGATTACAGAAAAGCCAATAAGGGTGCTTGTGATGACTGTCCTAGATTCCGTAGTAGTTTGACTTCATTCAAGCCAGTACCGGTCAGGGTCTAGCTCTGTTCCTACTGTGCAACTTGAGCTACTCATCTCTTGTGAAATTTATGAAACACTGTATTGTAAGGGGAGTAGAATCTTCAACTAGAAGTATAAAATGCTTTAATTTCCTACAGTGTCTCATACTAAATGCCAGTTCATCATGACCCTGGATTGTCATTCCAAGGGAGCCAAGTTCTGAGGTCCCGTACCATGTTGGAAAGGCTGCTAAGAGGGTGTCTGTTGCTGCCTGCACGTCTGTTGCCGCAGAGATCAAGCTAGCTAAATTTGGGGAGTCTAGTCCACACTCAGGCTGGCTGCAAGCAAGGTGGGTCATTTGCCAGCTAGGGCAGCTATAGAAAACCATGGGAAAGCGGATGGCTGTGGTCGCTGTTTGTGGCAGAAGTGACCACAATGAAAAAGACATGGGCACTCCACTAGGTTGATGGATTGTGTGCACAGTCATGGAAGTAAAAAAGAGTAGTAATAACACTGGCAACCTGAACAGGTCCATTCAAATGGGTTTGGTACTGTCATATCTTACTTCAGGGACAAAAAAGGAGAGTGTTGGAGAAGCTGGAAGATCTGTACAAGCCCAATGTTTCTAAAAGGACTGAAATGCTGTCCATGTTAAAACAGCCCCAAGGCTGAGCCAACCACTCTACTGTGAACCCCAAGAAGGCCTGGGGAAAATCAAACAGGTGCCTGCCCTCCAAGCCAGCAAAGATGAGACCTTGGGCCCTAAACATGTCTAACTTGCCTTAACGTAGCACAGAGCTCTGAAGAATGTATAACACTGGAGGAACAGATATGTATAAGCTGTTCATCATTCAGGTAACACTCTTCTACAGGGTTAACTAAGCTGGTTAAATAGTATCTCACTTAAGTTTAAATCAATTATAACAGTAGAAAATTGGCCATTTTCAAATATGTTCTTTTTTATGCAACTTTATAGAGTACTTCCTTCTACAATTGCCTTTCAAAAATACTCACAAATAAATGAAATACTTAAGATTTTGAAAATTGTCCTTATTTTCCAGGAAAGGAACTGACTTGCCCAACATCAGGGATTAGATTTCAAGCAAGCCAGACTTCCCACCCAATTGGAGGGCAACCATTCTATCTCCTCTCCAATCAAACTCTCTATAGAGATCCCCATATTGGGGGAAGGGGGTGGTCCTTGGTTGCAAGAGCATGCAAAGAAAATATCAGATTAGGATTTTTTTCTCACCCCCCAAATAAACTCCTCTGTGGGCAAGGTGTTGTGCCTAGTGACTTGGGACAAAAATTCCAATCTGAGTTCCTGTATTCAACTCACTCTAATTTAAGGAGGCAGAGAGAAGTACCTAACACATTTTTAAAACTTTTGATTCTTACTAAAAGGACAAGCTTAAGTTGTCAGGAGAGTTCACTTATTTAAGATTTTTTCCTCTAGTCCCTGAACCTGAAGATATCACTATAGACAAGCCAGGCCAGAGCAGGGATGTGTGTGACAGGGGCATATGAGGCACAAGGCAGGTGTCACCCAAGGGGGAATAGGAGTGGAAAAAGTATGACTTTTAACTAAAAAAAAAAAATACTCAAAACGGACAAGAGGCTTTAAAGAACAGTAGAGAACACAAACCCAAACGACTGATCTCTTCTACTACTGGTTCAAATTCTCTACTATGAGGGAAAACGAATAATCTAATCAGATCTGACATCAGCCCCCAAAATAGAAATTATGAAGAATTAAACTAAATATCAATTTACATTCATGCAACTATGTGGCACAGTGCATAGAGCACCAGGCCTGGCTGGAGTCAGAAAGACTGGTCTTACTGAGCTCAAATCCAGCCTTAGACATACTAGCTGTGTGACCCTGGGCAAGTCACTTAACCCTGCTTGCCTCAGTTTCCTCATCCATAAAATGAGCTGGAGAAGGAAATGGCAAACCGCTCCAGTATCTCTGACAAGAAAAACCCTAATGGAGTCACAATGGAAAGGACTGAACAACAATTACTAATAAAGAGCTTCAGATGTTAGTTAGCTAAAGATGGTAAAACCATCACAATGCCCAGCTGACGCAGTTGGGGGCTTAGTGGATAGAGGCTCGGCCTGAAGGTAGGAAGACCAGAGTTCAAATTCACCCTCAGATATGCTCTAGCTGTGTGACCCTGGGCAAGTCACTTATCTCGCTCAGATTTGGTTTCCTTGTCTGTAAAATGGAATAGCACCTAACTCAAGAGTCATCATAAGAATCAAATGAGATCGTTTGTAACGCACTTAGCACAGTGCCCGGCACATTGTAGGTCCCATATAAATGTTAGATAAATTTAAGAAAGACATTTTTTAAAACTAAGCTGTCTCATCCACAACTCTCATACCTGGTATACTTAAGTTTACAAATAGATTTTCTAACCAATTAAAAATCTCCCCATGAATAAATCTCAGTGGTATCTGAACACATTAAAAAAAAAGATACAAAGTAAAATGCATTAAGAGACTGTGTTCCACACACTGTATTAGGTGAGGATCCTGGGCCTCTAGGCACTGACCGAGCTCATGAATCACCTACAAAGCAGAGCCAAGGGAATGCTGGCAGGGGAGAAAGGGGTGGGTTTCCTAGCAGATGGAACAATCCAAAGGCCAGGTAAGAGCAATCCAGGGATGGAGCAACAGGGGCAAAGAAACAGAAACAATTTCTATATAAGAGCAAGACAGCCAGTATAGCTAGAAACAAAAATATGTGGAGGAGAACGTGCGAGAATTTCACAAGGTTATGACACAGCTAATTTGGGGAGAGGCAAACAAACAAAAAATACTTTATTTTTTATATCGGAGTTAATGACAGGAACTGTGTTTCAGGAAAATCCCTTTGGATGCGATGTGGAAGGTACACTGGAGCGGGGAGAGATGACAGGTGGTAATGTCTGACCTAGGGTGCTAGCTGTGAGTAGAGGTGTGGTACAGGTAGAAACAGAGACACTTTGCAATTTATTAGACACAAGACAAGCAAGAGTGAGGGGACTGACTCTGAGGCTGCCCACCTGGGAGCCAGCAAGGACGGCGGTGCCCTTCATTAGATTTGCTGAGTCTGAGATGACAAAAAGATGAGCATAGGAGGGCAAGCAGGGATGGATCTATAAATAAATGAAACCACGGGCGCCAAGGGAGAAAATTGGGAGAAGACCCTGGACAGAGGCTCATGGTGCTCCCACAGTGAGAAGGGAGTGCCATGGATGACGAGCTGCCTTCTGTGCGCATCAAATAGAACACTATCTGTAAAGAACTTAGCACGGTGCCTGGCACACAGGCAGCACAAGAATGCATACGTCCTTCAGCTAAAGGCAAACCTACAAAATAACAGAGCTGGGTCCTAGTAATTCCAGTTCAATTAATGTGCAACTCGATTTAGTGCGTATATAAAGTGATAAAAAGCTGAATGTAATGAGCCAAAACTTTATTAATGGGAGCACTGGCCTACTGAGCACGTGTTACCTGTGGATGGGGTACCTTCCTGCCCAGTACCAAGAGTTGTGTAAGAAAATGAACAAAAAGGGGCAGCTAGGTGGCGCAGTGAGTAGAGCACTGGCCTCAGACACTTGACACACTTACTAGCTGTGTGACCTTGGGCAAGTCACTTAACCCCAATTGCCCTGCCTTCCCCCCCACCGCTGCCAAATGAGCAAAAGGAATACTGTAGATGGACCAAAAAGAAAAGACTTGTTATTGCATCAGAACAAAAACGTGATGCAACCGAATGGCATGAACATGGTGTTAGTAACTCTAAAGGAGGAAGAAATACTGGAATGCCTGAATCAAAGCTGTTTTAAGTATTATATCTTATAATAACAGGAATGTAATAAGAATGAGAAATAGAGTATGTTTCTTAGTGTCACGGCCCATCCAAAATTCAGGGAGAAGCAGGAAGAACTCTCCTGCACCTACAAGAGTTGGCATCAAGTCAACATACATATGTCAATAACAAGGTTTTCATCCTATCACCAGGGTAGGCTTATATTCACGTGTGTTTTTTAAATTTTGTTTTCTATAGCTACTAGTCTGTGATAAGCTCAAATAATAAATACATTTTTCTTATGCTTTGCTGTCATGTTAATAAACAGATAAACTTTTAAAAATTTTTCATTTATTTCCATTGGGCTGGAACCAATTACCATGTTTTACAACTTGGAATTCTGGGCCACTTCGTAGGGACAGAATTCAATGCCCAAAATAATTGTGCTCAGCTGTGATTCTCTTGTTTTCCATTCTATTTTGCCCATGGAAATGTTCTTTATGTTCATTAAATTCAGAATTGAGAGTTCACTGGCAATATGAACATTTCTCCAAAGAATTATTATTGAACTATCAACCATTGGGAAAAAGTTCCAAAAGCAAATCAAAGCAACTCTTAGCTTAGCTCTGGTTCAGCAAACTGGCAAAGGGTAAAAGAGGCCATACAGTCAATGTTTGAAGGGTCACAGAAGGAGGTATCATTCTAGAGCTCTGAACTGATATAATCATTCTGGAAAGCAATCTGAAATTATATCAAGTGACTCAAGTATTCACATCCTTGCCCCCAGAGGTGTCACTGCTAGACTTCTCTGTCTATTCCAGGAATCAATGACAAAAACAATCCATATTTTCCAAATAATCTATATACTCCAAAACATTTTCCTGCAACTTTTTTTTTGGTAGTACTAAAGAAACAAAAACAAAGCAAATACCCATCAATTGGGGAACAGTTAGACAAACTGTGGTAAACGAATGTAAAGTAGTACTGCTATACTGTACGTAAAGATGCCTCTGAAGCATGGGAAGATGCAAAGTGAACTGAGCAGAATTGGGGGAAACCTTATATGCAATTGTAAAAATGTATGTGAAGGGGCAGCAACCAGGAAACAAGGAAGATGCAATGTGACCAAGTCAAGTGGAGCCTGCACAGCCGCCTAAGGGTCAGGAGGAAGAGGAGACTAGGGAGGCGGCTCACTGCACAGAATGTCTGACTTGTTGATATGTATTGGAGAATTGTGATGAATGGGTTTTTTAAATTCTGGTCTAAGTTCACATACACGCACGTACGCTGCTTTGTTATATACCTTTCTCAAGGGGTTTGGCTGAGAAAAGGAGAGATTTACTATAGGAGGGGCTTCTTAAGAAATGGGAGAGGAGTGTATTTGTCAGCAGCACAGAACGGGTCCACAGAGAGGGCGAAATTGATGAGAAGGGCAGATGAGAGTGGGGGGCAATTTTCTGGAGAAGATGAGTATGGAGAGGCTGGCCTTGGCAAGGAGACTGAAGTAGGGGATATGTAGGATGATAATTAGTTAGGAGACAGTGAACGACAATGAAGGACGATGGAACCAAATTTCAACAAAATTTTTGCAAAACTAGTGGATGGGATTGAAAAATGAATAAAACAATTTCAGAAACAGCCAATGATGTAATTTCTACTTGGGTAGCTGTATAATGTACATGATAATGTGTGCTATGTAACAGTGGTACATGTATATAACAGAAATACACTGATGTACATGTTCAAAACTTTTCACTGATGGGGTACCCAATCAAAAAACTTTGCAGACCACTAGTCTAGATAATTGAGAGGACCAGATAAGAGATTTCCCAGGCTATCTAGTCCTATGAATTATAGAAAGGCATCTTATCTTCCCTACTTTTGTGACTATCTACAAAGCAGATCTGCTTGGTGAAAAAGAACAACCATTTCATTCAATGCCACGTGCACAAAGGTTCTCAAATCTCAAATTAAGTAGTAGTTAACCTTAAGATAAAAAAAAAATCATTCTGCACAAATAGTCACCACATTTAGGAAAGCATAGAGAAGCATTCCATCAGCACAAGCTGGCAGGCCTGAAATTGCTGCTCTCATATACGAGCTTGTTACTATAACATTCAGGAAATCCAATTGTTCGTTACATGAAAGAAAAGTCCTTCCCAAGTGGGAGAGTAGGAGTAGGGATCCAAATTGGATGGGTTTGCCACACACCCAAGCTCACAAACTCAGAGCTGGAAAAGAGTGATCTAGGCAAACTCTCTCATTTCAGAGTCAATTTTCTGTTTAATAAAATCTGGTTAGTAACCCAATCCATGTTTCCCCCTCTCCCGTTCTCTACAATCTAACCCTGCAGTTAGACTGCAAAGAAATCCAGACTAAAAGTAAGGAAAGCAGCCTTGCAGGCTCTGAAGGCTGTCAGTTTACTCAACAGTTTAAGCGCTAGTTGTTTCAATACTTTTCTCCATTGGCCTGGTTTCGATAGGTATTTATTGATCAAACAAGGCTGATTTAAATAATGTCACGACGGGCGCAGGTATTCAGTCTGGACCTGGAAAGCAAGGTTTTCATCAGCAACCGGTGAAATCTTTTGTCAAAGTCTGACCCTTATATAGAATTCTGACCTCACCCTGAGATCACACTAACTTCAGTCATTAAACATGTTTGATAAATGGATGACTGAATGTTAAACATTATACCTGTGCAGACACAGGTTTGTTTTGCTTTAAGCACAACCAAATACTTTTAGGAACAATGTTTTAATCTATTCAAGGGGGTCATGTGTTTTGTTTTCTCTTAAATTGAGCATCAAGCACTGCTGCCATTTCTATGAGGTATCCCAGTCATTCAATAAGCATTTATTAAGCACCTACTGACGTGTCAGGCACTGTGCTAAGAACTTGAGAATACAAAGGGAGGCACAATCTGATAGACAGGGGGACAACATGCAAACAAACTATGGACAAACAGGAAATAATCTACAAAGGGAAGGCACTAAAATTAATGAAGATTGGGAAAGGCTTCCTATAGAAAGTGGGATTGTAGCTGGGACTGCCAAGCCCAGGAAACGGGCCAGTGAAAATGCCCAGTCACAAGATGGACTATCAACAGCCCAGAAGCAAGTGTCACTGGGAATCAGAGTAGCGGGGGGTGGGGGGTTGAAGGGCTTTGTATACCAGAGGATTTTATATTTGATCCTAGAGGTGATGGAGAGCCACTGGGGTTTGGGGGGGGCGGGGTGTGTGCCATGGCATGACGCTGAATGAAGGCTGCTTGTGGCAGAGAGAACCATCTGCATTTTATTACAACAGTCCAGGGGCTGAGAAGATGAGGCCTGTACCAGAGTGCTTGCAGTAAGAAGAGAGAAGGGTGCATTATGATATTGCAAAAGTCTTAACAAATTTGTTACGAGAATGTCATTTTGTTGTTGCTACCCCTTTCAAGAGTGACCAGGTTGTAAGCCTAGGGTACTATGGTGACCTCCAGAGTAAAAGAAATTTGGAAGGAGGAACAGTTTGGAGGAAAATGAGTTCAGTTTTTGACATGTTGGACTTAAGATGTCTATGGAACATAGTGATGATGACAGGGGAGAAGACCTGAAGCGGCCATGAGTGACAGTGAAGCCAGATGTTTAGGGACATCAAAACTACTAAGCAGTGTGAGATGTGAGGCTGGAGGTCAGCAGAGAAGGAGATTTGAGAAGTTCACCAGGTGAAGTAGTACAGAAGGAGTAGGCAGCCCAGGCTAGAGTCCTGTGGGATTCCCAGTTAGCACATGAGAGTGGCCCTGGCTTGATGCTTGTGGCTACCTGTGCACCAAGAGCTGGGCCAAATCCAGGAACACCCTCCTCACTCAGGACTAGCCAGTCTTTTCACTGTTCAATTTCTACCTCTTACTACCTCTGCTCAGACTGTTCACAACTTAAGGAATTTAGACCCAAAAGGCAGAAGAGACATGGGATGATAATTAACAATGATGGAAGGAGCAAATGAAAGTTTTTTGAGGACAAGGAAGATCTGAGCACCTTTGGAGCAGTAGGGAAGCAACTAGCAGCCAGAGAGACAATGAGGACGGATGGGGGGCTGAGGGGGAGACAGAGTCAGACATATTCTGACTCCACCCCCCACCCATGTAGCAGGGTTGGCCTTAGCAAGGAGACATGTGAAGCTTGGGGAAGAAGAGAGCAGTATCTGGATGATGTGGTAAGAGAAGCCACTGAGTAAAAAAATGAGTGGAGGTCCTCAGCTGAAAGGGTGGGGGAGGGGAGCCTGGGGAGAGCTGAAGAGGGATGGAAAGATTGGGAAGAATGGCTGGGAGACAGAGCTGCTAAAGGAGGTAGAACAAGATTGCCTAGTAGTAGCAATGAGGGCCCAGTGAGGTTTGTGGTGGATCTAGTTCAGCTCATTGACTGGTTTTCCCCAGTTTCTTCTACCAGAGAAGCCCTGGCAGTGGAATGGGGGTGGGATGGGGTAGGGGGAGGAGCAGAGCAGGTGATCCAAACAGGGTAAGATCTGTGATATGTGGGGGGGAGGGGGAGGAAGAGAAGGGAAGGGAAGGACAATGTAAAACGGAACTGGTTTGCCAGGGGGGGTCAAGATGGAGGAAGGAGGAATTTAAAATTTAAGTAGTGCAAGGGTGACAGTCTGAGAGACAACAGACAGGTAGAAAGCCAGAAGTTGGTGACCAGACAGGGAATGTTAGATTTCATGAATGTGAAAGAGTCCATTTGTGTGGGGTGTCAAGATGAAGGTTATAACTACTTTTGTGTGTGCCTAAGGTAGGATGGGAGAGTAGGCTGGAAAACTGGGAGGCTAGGGTGTTTGAGGAACCATTAGTATGTATGCTGTAGTCTCCCAATATGAGGACAGGAGTTGGGCAAGAGCCAGATTGGAGGAAGGAGGTGTCCTGGAAGTCTGGAGAACACAGCTACCAGGATTCAGATGAGGTGGGTAGGTGTGGATTGTATGGTCCTCAAAGGAAAAGAGGTTACTAAGCCATGGTGGAAGTGGCCATGAGTCAAAGTGGGAAATGTGCAGCCAGTGCTGGAAAGGGTAGCCAGGGAGACTGAGTCATTAGAAGGGAGTCAGATCTCACTAAGAACCAGAAGATGGGAGAAGCAAGAAAGTAAGATTTAAGATGAAAGCAAGTTTGTTGTCTAAGGTGACTGACATTTGGTTTGGGACTTTGGGGGTGGGAAGAAGGAATCAGGATGGAGGGGGTGGGGAATATGGTTTGGATGATCATAGAGAAGGTGAGACCAGGTGGGAGTCTGTTAATCATTTAGCGAACATTTCAGAGAGATTTTCATAGTCAAAGTACTAAGTCCTAAGAACAGGGTTCTTTCAGAGCCTTAGATCCCAAGTTCAGGCAAGAGGGGAAGAACTTGTATGTAGCACAAGCCCTGCTAATACTCTCCTCTAAGGCAGGAGACCAGGCTGGAAACCTGATGGAATGGCACAAGGTGGAAGGCCCCTTCTCTCCTCCTCCCTCTGGAGGCTGGAGATCAGGCAGGACACTGAACAGAAGCTGGAGGGCCCTCCTACCTTTCCTCTTTCCACTTCTGTCTGAGACAGGAATCCTTGACCTATGCAACAATCTTAAAAGGTGCTTCTACTGAACCCTATGCCACCTTTCCTTTCCCCTTCCTTACTGAGACTTACACCGCCTCTTATAGTGTGGCATCTATCCCAACTATCTTATCACTCTAATGGAATTGTTCTGTCCATGCTACTAGTAACCATCAATTTACCAAATCAGGGAATCTCTAGGCTGATCTAGTCCAACAGATACCTGAATGGCAGGGATCCCTTCTAGCCTGACAATGTGGATATTCCACTCCTGTAGCGGTAGCCAAGTCTACCTCTGAACAGCCCTAATACAGACAATCAAACCTCACCCATCGCCCCTAGGACAGAGGTCTTTTCAATATAATAAGTTTCCATACTAATATCAAGTATTTTATTGATTCTGAGAGGGGCTCATGCACCAGAATGCCGAAGGGTCCTGACAACAAAAAAGACTAAGAAAACCCTTCACATATCTGAAGGCAGATAACCCTGCTAGAGGCTACACATTCTTGGTTCCTGACTAGCACACTGTTTACAGCTCCAAACCCAGAGTTGGCCGCAATCTGCTTGGGCCTACAAGGGAGCTGGATGCAAGGTCCCTACTTCTACCACACTTTCAGGTCACTGATTAAACATTCCAGAGTGAAAAACAGTGGACACATACTCACCCTACTCCTGCCCAACAATCCTAACTACTCTTTGGGTCTGATTCTTTGACCAGTCCCAAATCCATTTAAATTATGTAGCCCATATTTCTCCACCTTTTACATCAGGATAGCATGGAAAACTGTCAAATAATTTACTGAAATTCATGCTCGTTTTTTTCTATAACACTTCCAACTACTTAGAAGTCTTGTCCAAAAAAGTAATGAAGTTAATCTGGCATATCACTGTTGACAAACCCAGGCTGGATTTTGGAGGTTCCCATTTTTCTTTCTATATACTCACAAACCATTTCTTTTATACCACTTTAGGATCCATGGCAAGCTCACTAGAATAAGGATTAAAGATTCCTCTTCTACCACCCTTTTTGGCCTTATGTATCAACATCTGGATGGTGGAATAATGAATATTGTATGGCTTAGGAGGGATGGAATAAAGGAAATGCTCATGTTAATCATTAAACGAGGTTAGAAGACTGGTTCTTCTTGACTCAAAATCAACACGTCTGCCCTCGAAATGAGAGAAGGAAGAAGAGAACAGATCTAGCAAGGTTCCGCATGGCCCAGTCCTTAATCTATAATACTGAAGAGCAAACTCTATAAAGAAAAGGAGCACCCGCAACACAATCAGAGCCCCAGGAGAGGCAGAGAGTGGCTGCCCTTAAGTGACTTCATTTGTATGGGGCAAGACAAAATGGTGGCAGAGAAAGAAATAGGCAAGAAGTCAAGGTAAATTTGGTGGGAGGCAGTAAATGCTGCTAGAGCTGAAAGGTTTAAAAACTATATATATTTATAATCTTTCCCTTCCACTCCCCCCACCCCAAGTCCTGCCCAACAAAGAAGAAAGGGACAGAGAAAAAGGCCCTCATTATTGAGATACATAATCTAGCAAAACAAATTCCCACATTGGCCTCGGCTAAGACATAGGACTCTGCAATTTCAATCTGCCACCATTTGGGAGAGGAATGACGTATTGCACCTTCAGTCTTCTGGATCGTGGTTCATCAGAGTTCTGATGTCTTTCAAAGTTGTATTTCTCCATCATGTTGTAATTATGTAAATTGTTCTTCTAGGTCTGCTCGCTTTACTCAGCACCAATTCCTAGGTCTTTCCCAGAAAGTCGGAATTCTAAAAGGAGCAATGAGAAGAGACCATCTTCTAGAGGATCCCCACACGAAACAGCCATTGTCCAAAGGGAGTGAGATAAGGTGCTGGAATGGCCAGCAAGAGGCCCAGTTTGGCTGGACTGTGGATAGAGAGTGAGGGGGGAAGCAATGTATGATGTATAAAGGATAGAGAAATAGGCTGGAGTCAGGCCACAAAGAACTTGAAATGGAAAATCAAGGACTTTGGATTTGAATCTGGATGTAAGAAGAAGGTGCTAGAGTTCACTGAGCAGGGGTAAGGTCTGTACTTAACAGATGGATTGGAGATGGGAGACAAGGCCTTCAGGAGAAACAATCAGTAGGCTTGTTGAAATAATTCAGACAAGAAGCAAACTAGAGCGGGAAAAGCGATTCTGACTGCTTTTCTAAGAACAGACCTTTTAAGGTGCTCATCCTTGGTTACCTTGGGTCTATCTTTGTTCACAGGTTTGTGTTGTTTAAATTTAGTTTCCCTGGATATGCCTTTGATGTCTTGAGTCAACTCCTCTCTTTTTCATTAGAAAAGAGTTTTTTTTTCCCTCTTAAAGAATTACACTCAAGAGCTTTTCCTATGCCTTGTGATCCTTTTGCAGTTTTAGGCCAACAAGCCCTACCTAGCCCTTCTTTTCTCTCTGAAATATGCTCTTCTAAAAGAGTGTGTGTGTGTGTGTGTGTGTGTGTGTGTGTGTGTACGTACGTACATGTAGGCCCAAGCTCAGGCTCATACTCAGGTTCTAGTTCAATAGAAACAGTTCTGCCTTGTTGATTAAAGTGTCAGGTAGGAAGACTAGTGTCTGCTGTCACTTCCCATTCACTCAGAGACCTTGGTAGTCCCCATTCTCCACGGTCAATCTCTACTGCCCCCACCCCAGACGTCTGAACTGTCTCCTCTTTCCTCCTGGATTTTCGAGCCTATGGCTCCTGGTTCTCAGACCCTCCATGATGGATCAGATCTCCTGGATCCACCAGAGTAAAAATATGTCTTGAGAATCAGGCTTTAGACCCATGTCTTTTTTCTCCACAATCTCTCCCTTAACAATAAATACCCTTTGTTCCAAAAGCTTCAACATTTTGTAGAGAGACCTACACAAATGACTCAGAAATCTTCCTGGAACAAGCACTGTAGGCACAGGACCAGCAGGCCAGCCACAGAGACTGCTGGTTAAATCTGAGCCTGTTCCCAGGTTTTTCCTACCTGTCCTCCTCAATCATCAGACTTTCATGAACACCTGTCCACAGAGCAAGCACCATAACTGGCCTTCCTCTTGTCTCTATCCTCCCTTTCACATCACTGCCCAATTGACTAATTTTTCCACATCTACAGACCTGGTCTTTTTCCTATTCTGTCCTGTTTTACAAATATTTTCATTTGCTCCCTAGTGCTAGAACTCAGAACCTCTACAATGGGATCCCCTCCCTCCCCGCCCCATTTCCTTCTGGCCTGGTCTCTCTCCTCCTCTATGCACTGCATGACCGTGGCCGTATCTCCAACTGGCTAGTGCCCCAAAGGGGCTGGCTCCTGAGTTGCCCACTCAATGCCTGGGCACTGGCTACTCCCTATGCCTAAACTGGTTTTCTTTGCCCCCACTAGGGTACAGGCTACTGGATTTCTAAGGCTTTAGAGTCTAAAACAAATGCCCCCTGCCCCCTCTCCTGGGACACTGCCCAGCCCATGCATCGCCTAGGGATTGGATCCCATCCAAGGGATTTTCTTTATACTTTACACTTCTATACTCTACCAAACTATTATCACTGGAAGGGAAACAATGCCATCTTGCCTAAACTTTTTACCTAGCCGGGCCCAACGCCCTACATGTAATAGTGCTACACGGTGTAGTAATAAACACTCAATTTCGTTTCTTTGAAAAGCTGTTCTGTAGAGACTCAGAAGTCAATTTTATTAGGCCTATTGGGGACAGCAAAGTGTGCTGTATGAAACCTTCTAAGAAAATGCCAAAGATAAAAGTATGGAAGGTATGGGGGGATGCTAGCACGGCACCTTTCTCACATTAGTAGCCACGTGACCTCAGACAAGTCACTGAGCCTCTCTAGAGCAAGAGGTACCTGGAGCCCCTTCCTCAGTGAGCTGGGAGGTTCAGAACTGGAAAGGGTCTTCAAGGTCCACTAGTCTACCCTCATTTGACAGGGAAGGAAGGAGAAAGCCAACATACTCTCCACTGTGCCACAAGAGAAACAGATGTAAATGTCAATTATAGGTGCAACATCAGTCACTATTTGAGGGGCTTCAACGGCAAAAATTCTGCAGGATAGTTTTCAAGTCCTTTGTTGTATAATGGGGGGGGAGGGGGCACATACAGGAAGCGGAGCCTATTTGCTGACCTGAGCCTTGCTCCCTTTGCTATTGTTTACCTTCCTATTACTCTTATATGATCATAATTATACACCTTCAGGGCCTGGAACTATCTTAGCCTCTGTATATCCTGGCTAGAACAGGACACGAATTTATTTCTTGTACATGATCTGAATACAGAGTTGTGAAGCACTGTTAACTCTGTTTTCCTCGAACCTGGGTTTTAGGCAGAGAATTCCTCACTGCCTAAGGAACAAACCAGATTCCCTTTCTGGCAGTTGCATAGACCTAATGGGAGTTGTGAGAATTTCATTTTCACATACATTTTAAAGTTATTTGCAGCATCTGATTAAACTGGGATCTGCTGATATGGCTAAGAGGAGTTACTAGAGAGCCGCCTCTTTTTTTTTTTTTAGGTTTCAAATTCTTTTTTTTTTTAAATTTTATTTATTTATTTTTATTTAGATTTTCTTTTTATCTAACCTCTTTTTCCAGATCTTGTCTATAGAGTAAACCAGTTCAATTCTAAGTTTGTTGTAAATCAAGCTTAGGTATTTTAGCCAAATTAGATTTGATTTGACAAGAATACTAGATTTTTCAAACATGCTCAAATCTGCTTTCTAGCCTCAGTTCTGTATGACCCCTTGGCTTGTTAAAGGAATTTCTTTATTTTTAATATGTTTAGTTTTCAGCATTGATTTTCACAGGCTTTTGAATTACAAATTTTCTCCTCATTTCCACCCCCCCCACTCCAAGATGGCGTACACTCTGGTTGCCCTGTTCCCCAGTCTGCCCTCCCCTCCATCACCCCACTCCCCTCCCATCCCCCTTTCCCTTCCTTTCTTGTAGGGCAAGATAAATCTCTACGCCCCATTGCCTGTGCATCTTATTTTCTAGTTGCATGAAAAAAAAACTTTTTTACTTTTGAACATCTATTTTTTTAAAACCTTGAGTTCCAAATTCTCTCCCCTCTTCCCTTCCCATCCACCCTCCCTAAGAAGTCAAGCAATTCAACATGGGCCACATGCGTATCATTATGTACAACCTAGAGAGCTACCTCTTAACTAGCATGAAAATGAAGACAAGGAGATCTTGGAAAAGAGAAATACACAATTCACTGGGAAATGTCCCACCTGTTCCCCACTAAGTATTATGCCAAAACCCCTAAGCAAAGTGCCGGGAAAATGGGAGAGAGGCTGATGAGACCCTCTCAGATCTGGCACAGGGATGGGCAGTGCTGCCTCACTGCACAGCCAAGTGCCCACCTCCCACAACCCAGCCCAAGTGGAAGCTATACAGAATGACTGCAAAGGTGAGGTTGGCCTTTTCATTTTCCTAACTGGAGGGAAGGAAAGGCTGCCAAAAAGAAAAGAGGACCATTAAAATGTGTTTTCAAAATGCATAGAAGAGAGCAGAAGAAAGGCCAGAAGAAGGAAGCAGAGACAAAGGACAGCTCTGAAATGACTGTTCAATATATTCTAAACATAACAGAGGCAATCTGGACATAACAACACTTGCAATTTCATGTACACCCCTGTGTTCCATTGTGCCTATGGAAGGGTTCGTTTTGGTTGATGCTTGTTAAATTCAAAATTTTAAAAATCAGAACCAAAAAACAATGTCGATGTCTGAAAAGAAAGTTTAACATCTATTCCTTTCCCCTTTCCAACAGATGAGGTCTAGATGCAGAATCTTTCATGCCTCTGGGGTAAGAGGACAGGAGCTCTCACTCAACAGGTGGCAAGCACAAACAATAAATTCCGTGAAACTGAAAAGCTCCTCTCCTGACACTGCCAGGTCCTGATAACCATGTCTACACTAGCCTCCTGGCTGGTCCATACCTCCACTTGGTGGGATCTTCCTCAAGATGAACTTTAACCATGTAAGTCTTCTGTTCAACCAATTCCACTGCTCCCTATGGCCTCCAGGATCAAATCTACCAATCTTCCATACCCTGGGTCCTTCCTCCCTCCCCTGCCACCCAGTGATAGCAGCCTCCTGGATGTCCCCAACACTCTCCCTTCTCTCAGCTAATCCCCCTCCACCTCTTCTGCAAGAAGCCTTTCCTCAATCTCCTTTGTACTAGTGCCTTCTCTGTTGATCTAATTTGTATACATGGTTCTTCTCATGTTGTCCCCCACCTCCCATTAGATTATGAACTCCCATGGAATACAGACTGTCTCTGACCTTTCTTTGTATCCCTCAGTGCCTGGGCACATGGCAGGTGCTTAATAAATGCTGAGTGAAAATAATCAACACAACAAAGACAAGAAGGGATGCAGAACAAAGTGGAAAACTAGGTCTACAATGGCAATCTCCACTAAGGGTCGGCAGTACAAGGCCCACGCAGGGAATGCAAATATAAGAATCAATAAACAAGAACAAGAATCACTCCCCAATGGATAAGCGGTCAAAGGACATGACTAGAAAGTTCTCAAAGAAGACTGCCACCAGATGAAAGATTGCTCCAAATTACTGACAAGAGAAACGCAAAACAACCCTAGGGGTTCACAGATGACAAAAGATGCATCTCATCATGGAAAGCTACAGACATAATATAAGCACACTAACACAGAACCCTACTGGTGCAGCTGTGAAATGATACAGGTCGTCTGGAAAGCAATTTGGCGCTAAAATGCTGACACCTTCTCACCCAAGGATCCATTGGCAGGCCTCTACTCCAAGAAAGTCAAAAGCTGAAAAGACCTATCCATAAAATATCCAGGAGTAGTTTTTGTGTCAACAAAGGTGTAATCAAAGTAGGTGTCCACAGAATGAAGAATGGCTAAACAATGGTCCTTTTCCCATAATACAGAATATTACCATACACAGAGACAGGAAGAATGGGAAGAATTCAGAGAAGCATAAGAAAAGCATATGAACTGACATCAAATGTAAGACGCAAGAAGAATCAGGAAATCCACATAACCCTAAGTGACCGGAACAATAGTGACTGAATACTGTGCAATTATAATAACCCAAGACTGGTTAAAAGAGAAAAAGTGGGGGCCTTGAGAAAGGCATACATCGAGATGACCAGACATCATCCTAGTCATGCTGCAGCTAGTTTTGCTGACTTGTTTGTTCTTCTTGCTTCCTCTCTTTTTCTTCTTTCTCTATCTTTTGCTGCAAAGCTTAGAGTCTTCAGAAGAAGAATGGTGGAAGACTGAGCAGTACTGCTTCCTTAAACATCAAGAAGTAGGAGAGGAAAAAACAAGCTTAAAGAGAGCTTGGTGAGAGGCCCAACTAAACCCATATCACCCCAAAAGTTACCGAAGAACAAAACTAGAAGACAACGGTGACAAAAGACCAACTTGTTGAGACTTCTGTAACAAATTTTTTCCATCTACAACAGGGCAGCTATCAATTTAGACAGACCACCATGAGCAGAAATGGCATGAAAGCCTGGAAGAGCAGTCAAGCCAGACCAAATAAACACGGTGGTGGTGGTGGTGGTGGTGGTGTGTCTGTAACAGGACAATTCAAAAGAGGACGATGACAAGCACAGTGGTTGTAACTCCCAAGAAAGATAATCAAGAAAATATCAGTAACTACAAACTTGCATAGGCTTATAATTTGTATTCAAATATTATGAAGGGATTAAAGACAGGCAGGTTTTCATAAGTAACATTTTACAGCTTTACAGTTACACAATTAACTAAAGAAAAACATTAAATAAAAAACCTCTGCATTTCTCTTTTGACTATAATTTAAAAATAAAACAACACATTTGTTCTGGCAACAAAATGCTGCTTTAAAATCCCTAAAGTATCTTCAGAGTATTAGCTAAAATCCTTAAGGATTCCTTAACAGATGAGATAAGGTAACATCATTCAGTGACCCTCAGATTACTACTATCAAATGAGACACAAAACAGGGAGATTAGGCTCCCCTGAGGTGTGAGACACTCAAAGAAGCTGTCAGGTCCCATGTTCCAATGGAAAAAAGCCTTCCCCACAAGACCTCCATCCCCATACTGACTGCACCAAGCTCTGCTATTGCACACCTCCTAAAATAGACCCATAATCACACAAGGAGAGTCCAAGATCACTGGTAACTGCACTGGAAAAACCAATGGATGATGGTCTCTTTTTCAGACTAAGATATCCAGGTGAGTGAACAACCCAGAGAGCTGGCCTAGCCAGCAATACATTGATCTTAGACACTAAAGAAAAGGGACCTGAGCTCAGAATTAAATAAAGAGATAAGAATAGACTGTCATAACTTCTTGCGACAATGCCAATATTCTCCTTTCTGATGCAGCTGTCTGAAAAGTATGAGATTCCAAAGAATTAGAGGGTCACCCAAAAAAGGAGGTGCCCAGTAGGCATAAATAAGCTACAGCTTATTTCCAAGAAACAAATGAGCACCAGGAAACAGCATAAAAGGTTTGAAAACTACCTATAACCTGGCAAAGTGAGCTACAGCCAAGCCTAGACAGTCCCACCAGGATTGTCTAAGGCCTCCCACACTTTTAGAAGGAAGTCCTGTAGAACATGTATAGTCATATGTGGATAGGTTGTGATCACCATGGTCAGGCCTCTATCAAGGAGCTCATAGATCTAAAATATCAGAATTGGTTGAAGAAATCAGCATTGACTCAAAATATTACACTGGATATTTTGGAACAATCAAAATGGCAGCTGCCCTAAAGAGCAATACAAACTCATAGTGGGCATAAGTAAGCTGCACCATTATTTCCAGTGTTAAGCAACCTAAACACAAGTAGCAGCATATAAGGGAGATGATCCAGGGCATTTCTAAAGAGAAAACAAAATGGGTCAGTCATGCAGTGAGAGATCAAGGGACTGGCTCCCAAATACTTCCCAGGCAGACAGGACTGTCATAAACACCTAGAGCAAGAGGTAAAACATACACACACAAACACTCTAATGGGGAGGGAAAGAAGGGGTCTGATGGTATATTTACCTAATGGTAAGAATATCCACATCTAATCAGCTCAACAAATCCAGGAGTGGTCAAGTTTCTCTATCCAAGAAGAGTCACAGGGAAGACAATGACCAAGTCTTAAAGCATCTCACCTTGTTAGTCTTAAGATCTGATGGCCAGTTAGAACATATACCAAGGCACTCAAATGCAGGGGCTTGCTTGTACTTGGTATGAACTCAAGTTATTTGATCAACACTCTAAGGTACGCTTTACCTTAATATACTTACTGTGTATCATAGATGGAGCAAAACCTAACTCCCTCAATTGTTTTTACAAAATCATAATGAAGCACAAAGAAGTTTTCTAGACAAATTAAGTATTCTAAGTACAGACAACTAAATAATGTAGAAATTGTCAGTTGCCTTCCATTCTATCATTACAATGTTAAAGGAAAAAAGAAATATTAATCTACTTTACTAGTAATCTGAAAAGAACAGATGAAAATGGCAAGGGTCAAAATACAGAATGTAAGCAGAAGAAATAAGTCTAAATTCATTTTCTTCTGTTCAAAAGAAGGAAATGTTACTAAAGACTTGGTGGGATATTATGAAAGGTGTGCTCCTATGTAGGTAAGATCAAGAATGTCTCAGCCAAGGAGCTCCTCAGGTTTAATGGGTGAACTGTTTCTCCTATCGTGGTTGAGTCCTAAAATTTTCCTGGTCCTGTACAAAGAAGAGAAAATGGTGGGAAAATGGGAGTCTGGCCTGGAGTAGTGAACTCCGGTTCAAGCCCACTGGAGCTCACAGGGTAGTCACCATTTTGGTTTGTTTCCTTCTCACTCTTGGAGAAGAGTTTAGTTATCTGATAATATTTATGAGTGACGGAAGTAGCCTGTGTGTTTTTATTTTTTAACATCTCTTAATTCTGGAAACTACGTAATAAGAAGGCTCCCACAGCCAGAATTTCATGCTAAAACGTATAAAATGTCCAGGCTGGCATCATATTAAAAAGTTGGAATCCACTGTTCTGTGAGGGGTATCCTATACAGTACATTACACTTCACTTGTAACTTTAGTTGCCACAATCTGTAACCATTAAATGTATTCCAACCATTTCCTTATCCCACATTTTATATCATTTGTATCACGAATTCTCCTTCCAAACTGTTTTGATATTCTGACACGAATACCTTAATAATAGCAAGCATTCCTAAGTGCTTTTAAGATTTGCAGCATGCTATACCTATAGTTTATTTACTCCTCACAACAACCCTGTGAGATGAGGAAACCGAGGCTCGGAAAGTTAGTTAAACTCAGCCACAACTAAGTGTCTGAGGCAGGATTTGAACTCCTGTCTTTCTGACTTCGGTACCACCCCCTTCAAAATAGTTTCTATGTGTCTTTCTCATTTCCTATTCTCTGCAATTTAAAATTGTATAATTCTTAATGATTTACAAGTTAGTGCTTCTGGTCTACCTGACCATCTCAATCTGTGGGTTGTGTAGTTTTTTTCTTTCAAATCCAAATAATTTAGTGGCTACTAGACTACAAACATGGAAAGTTGGATTTAGTTTTGGCCACTTTGGTCAATCTTCTTTCCACCACCACCCCCCATGCCATCCCTTTATATACATGAAGATCATGTCAATTTTTCTGTTGAGGGAAGAGGAAGATCAGGGTAATTTCATGCTGAGGGGGAACACTCCCTGTGCTATGGCTCTTCATGAGAGAATGGGGGGTTGCTGCCTTCACTTCCATCGCACTCTGCCACCAGGCTGCCCCTCCCTCTGCCAGGGCTTTGAAGAAATATGTTAAAATGGTGGATAGTGAGGTTAATATGTCTTTACACTCAGTATTTTGATTTGAAATCTTGTGAAAACAGCCAAAACCACGCCATTATCTGGGCATGCTCTTTCTTCTCATTTTGTTGCTGAAGATCTGGGGGCAGGTTAATGCCACAAGTACCCACGACAGAGGACTTGGATTCTGTGTCAGGTAGACTAATCCAATTCACTACCTGGATGACCCTGAACAAACCGTTTTCCTTCTCAGGGCCTCAGTTTCCCTGTCAGATTATCTGATCCCTTCTAATGCAAATTCTAGAATCTCTAATGGCTAAACCAGAGATAACTTTATAATCCATTGCCTTTTTCTGTCCAGCGGCTATGCACGATCTCAGTCTCTGTCCCCTCTTGAATTTTTAGCTGCTGACCACTCCTCTTCTTTCACCCCCACATCCACCCAAGATGTTGCCAGGGCCTGCTGTTTTCACCTTTGCAGCATCTCCCCAACAGACCCCCTTCCTCTCCTTCTGACAATGCCACCCCCTGATCCAGACTCTTAGCGCTTCAAGACTAGATTAATGCAATAACCTGCTAGTGGGTCTGCCCCACTCCTCATCACCCTCCATTCAGCCACCAAAGTAACTTTCTGAAAGGACACACGCACCAGGGGCTCCTTATCACTTCCAGGATCAAATACAAAATCCTCAATTTGGCATTCAAAGCCTTTCCTAACCCAGCCCCCACGCCACCTTTCCAAGTCTTCTTATACTTTATTCCTCTCCATGTCCTCTTCAATCCAGTGACCCTGGCCTCCAGGCTTCCTTTAAGTACAGAGTTTGTCCTCTGGGCTCCCAACTAAAATCCTGCCTCCTCCAGGAAGCCTTCCCCAGCCCCTCTGAATTCCAGGGCTTTCCCCTCCATCTATTTCCTACTTAGCCTGTATAGTGCCTGCTTTGTACATATTTGTTTGAGTCCCCCATTAAATCAAACTCCGTGAGGGCACGGATGCATGTAGTAGATGCCTAATGAATGTTGCCTGACTTGACTCTTGGCCTCCCTGAAAGTGAACTTCCTGGTCTTTGTTAGCTCCCTTTCCCAAACGCAGCCTATGCTTTCAAGTTCATCTCCAATACCTCTTTTTCCTTTTATATTCAGACTCCTTCTCATGGCTTCAATAAATCTACGCATTTCAATCACTAAGTCTTCTCTGACCTAGCCCATTCCAAGTACCTGGCTCTTGGGCCCCTAGAGTAGTTTCCTCATCTGTAGAGCAGAGCTAGTGAGTGGCAGCCCCCACCTCCTACTGTTCAGAAGCAAATTGGAGCCCAAATATAAAGCAATCTGCAAACCTTCTAACTGCTGGGTGTCAATCATAATTAATGTTCACAGAGCAAAGAGAGTGGACGGAAGCCACTCAAAACCAGCCAAGACCTGGGTTGAGTGCTGCCCCCGACACGTTAATTCGGGCTGGGCCAGACGAGTCTCTTCCCAGTGCTCTGAAAAAAACTATAGAAGTACAGAAAAGTGCATCTCACAAGGGAAGAGTATCCTCTGCTGCAGCCTCACTGGTCCAGTCACATCCTAAGATTACCATGACCACCCTACTTGGTGCCTAAACATCAGGCCCCTAAACCTGCAGATGCCTCTCTATCCATCTTCAATCAGGTCTCAGCCTTGGATACATCAGCCTAACCCATTTTCCCTGTTCCAATCTATTTTACGCCAAACTGTCGGAAAAATAACCTTCCCTAAATACACAATCATCATCCCATTGTTTTCCAGCTCAGACTCTGACAATGCTTCTTCCCCTACTACCTATTATGTCAATCACAAAATCCTCAAAATGGACAAAAACCACCATTGCAAAGTGCCATTACTACCCAGCCTCCTCGCTAGACAGCCCTCTGATCTCAGTCCAACTGTCTGTGGCAGGAATTTCTCCAACTTTGCATTTTCTCACTGGTTTGGGGCTGGGCTAGGTGGCCTTAGAATTCCTTATGCCTCTTTCGGACATTTCTCCCACTCTACACTAAGCTACCAATCTATGTCTACCACATTTTTAAAGACTTGATCATAATGGTAACATTTTGATAAGAATTTTTCAAACATAAATTCAAAATATCAACAGCCCCGAGAAATGCTCCAACTCACTAGTAAGAGAAAAACAAATTATATGCAAATTTCACCTCATGCCCATCAAACAGATAAAGATGCTAAAAGTTGGTAAAAGTCAACTTTGGAGAGATCGTGGGAAGACAGAATTTATTCCTGTTGGCACATGATGACAAACATGTTGAAAATAATTTTAAGTGACTGGAGAAAAGGCACTCAATGGTCCACATTCTCCCACCTAGTGATCACATTACGGTGCACACCTGTCCAGGCCCTGCCGCCCTGCAATCCTACTGTCCCCAGGTTCTCCAGTTCTCAATAAGAAAGGTGCCATATACAGAAAGGATCACAGCAACACTTTTTTTGTGGTTGCAAAAAAAAAAACCAGGAACAAAGTAGTGGCCAAGGAAGCAGAAAACAGCTGAACAAATCACAGCACACAGCTATAAAAGAATATTAACACACCGTAAGAAATAGCCATGGAGGAACTTGAAGAAATATAGGAAGCCACGAACTAAATGAGTAGAATCAGAATAATATTCACAATGACTGAAATAATGCAAATGAAACAGAAGGGAGGGGAGACTGGGGAAAGGGGCAATCGGAATATATGCCATCTTGGGGCGGGGGAAAGGTTGGAAATGGGGAAGAAATTTGTATCTCAAAATCTTGTGGAAATCAAAGTTAATGTTGAAAACTAAAAATATTAAATGATAAAAAGTAAAAAATAATGCAAATGAGTTCAGATTAAAGTCAATGATCAATACGGGTCAAAGAAGAAGATAATGGCTACCTACAACTAGACAGAACCAGAAGGGGGGGGGCACAGAGAGAAGGGGCACCTAGGTCATGCCAGTCTTTTTTGTATTTAGAAAGGACCAGACTAAGGAGATTAGAGGAAGGGAGCCATCAATAAAACTTTCAAAAACCATAGGACTTCATGTCAGGAAGATTTAAATTCAAACCTCATTCTGTCTTTTCTGCCAAAATCACATTCTACAATTCAAGTCTTTTCTGATGAATATTCTCTCCTATTCTGGCAAACTGCCTTTCTCTCCACCCCCTCATTTTGGCTATGTCAGCAATAATTCATTTTCCCCATCCCTGCCTCATTCTGCAATGCAGAGTCAAAGTACTGGCTCTATTCACAGATGAAGTAACTGGGTCTCACGGAGTTCCAATGACTTGCCCAAGATCACACAACTTCAGTCAGAGCCAGGATTCCCCCCCACCCCCGCCTGCACGGGCACATTCTTGAATACAAAGACCAGAATGATGTGATCAGACTTTCTCATTCCAGAGAAATATTTGTTTCATTCACCAATACAATACTCGCCACTACCTGCAACAGAACCATCTGGTATACAAAGTATTTGTTTGTTTGTTTCAAGGTTAGGGTTTATCCTTAAACATTTTTTCCTCACCCAAAAACAGCATACAGGAGCAAAACTGGCCCCCAAACTCTAACACGTGCAGACATACTGTGCAAAGCATTCCTATGGCATTAGATTACACGCATTTGTAACCGTCCTGGCCCCCCGTGGCTGCACAGCGGCCCAAAGAGTTACTGACTGAGTTGCGCTGGACTCCGTGTATTAAGTACAGAAAGATTATACTTTGCACAGAAAAGACGAGTCCCCTGCCCTATCATCAGGTGGAGTTGGCCGAAAGAGTCAACCCAATGCCTGCCTATTTAATTACTTAGGCTTCTGTTGAACCTCAACTGGAAGGAAGCCGTAGTAAAAATGTCCAGTTAACAGTTCAAAGAGGGGAAAAAGCCAAATGAAAGGAAAAATAACCTCCCAGATTAAATCTTTATTTTTTTTTATCATCTGAATTTCACTGGCATTGGCTTCACTCATACAATTCAAATTTCTGAAGTCTTCAAATATGAAACTCAAAAATCTGGATGCTGTTTTAATAAAATAAGCATCACTGAATTTTTAGTCCCTGTCGGGTGTACAAACTGGCAGAACCACCCCTGAATTGTTTTTATAAATATACCGCAAATGGGCATTTTATACACCCACTAGGAGCCATCTCTCTGCCTTCCCACTCCTTCCTCTCCTTTTTCTATTTCCCTTTGGTGTTTGCAGCCTCCCAGCACCACCGGACAGGGATTCTCAAATCCTCGGGTGGCTTTCTTCTCTTCCCTTGCTATCTCCTGGCCAACAGAGCAGGAGAGCAAAACCAAATAGACCTCTAGCTCTATCCTACCAGAGAACACAAGATGGACACTCCTCATACACAAATTTCCTCAGGTGCCTACTACGTGCCAGGAGCTGGGCCATCTGTTAGTCACGCCAACAATCCTGGACTTTTTCCTTCTTACTAGAGATGCTTTTTGAATGTTGGAGTAGATGCAGAATTACAGTGACTTTGGGGAAAAAATCGTACTGGTATCCATCACAACACCACAATCAATCATTTTAAAGCTCAGTGAATTACCTGTACTTTGCAGGTGCTTCGAGGAGAAGAGTAGGCTATGAAGCCCAAGGAAATAGGTAGAACACCCCTCAACGTAACATCTGGGGTCCAGTAACCCTTACTTGATTAAGTGGTGGTCTGCTGTATTCCCAGAGTTCTCCAGAATCAGTTTCATTAAAACACCCCCCCCAGACACACACACACACATTCACTCTCTCACACTTGCTCACGTGCGCTCTCTCTCTATCTCTCTCTCTCTGAATGTAAAAGTTTAAGATACTGGCTATCCCAGACCAGCAAAGACCCAAAGGCATCCTTGGATGATTTGTTAATATACTAATTATCTTAAGATATCAGGAGAGGTCCTACCTGAGGAAGCTAGTGGTGCAGTGGATACAGAGCGCTAGACTTGGAAGTCAGGAAGCCCTGAGCTCACATTCTGCCTCAGATACTCACTAGCTGTGTGACCCTGGCCAAGTCACTTAACCTCTCAGCCTGAGTTTCCTCATCTGTAAATGGGGATAGAAATAGCACCTACCTTACAGGGTTGTTGTGAGGATCAAATGAGATCATATTTGTAAAATGCTTTGTAAACCTTAAGAAGCTATACAAATACTAGCTATTATTAGCTGCCCAAGTCACCAACAAATGTGTTTCTCTGGACCTTCTCCTTGCCAAGGCACTAGTGACTCCATTTCATCCACTTTCTCTCCCACTAATCTTCAATCTCTCCCCCACTACCTACAAACCCCTACAGATCTGAGGATCTGCCCTCACTCGGACACATCCATCCCTTTTAACTCTCCCCCAATTCAAGAGACTATATGGATCTCTTGAGACACCCACACTGCATGATCCATGCCTCTGCTTCCTTTCCTCTCATTCTCTTCTCAGCTCTACAGACAGCAGCATTTGAAATTCCCAATGCTCAATCTAACAGCCTTTTCTCAGTCTTCATCCTTCTTGACCTCCCTTCAGCCTCTGACACTGTGGATCCCCCTCTTCTTGACACCCTGGGACTTTTATGACTGTCCTCTTTGGGGTTCTCCACCTACTAGTAAGGCCCCTCCTTTCTCTGTTCCCTTTAGAGGATCCTCACCCAGATCACACCCACTAATCATGAGTGTGCCCCTACCCTATCTCTTTCCCTTCCCTTCTACATGATTTCTCTTGATGAACTATCAGCTCCCCTGGATACAATCATGCCCTCTACATCCATGATTCCCAGATCTACTTATCCACTGCTAATCTCTCTTCTACTTACAGTCTTGCATCTGCAACTATCTGTCACACATCTTAGATTGGAGGTATTGTGGACAAATTTAATGAGTCCAAAACCAACATTAAGGAACTTATTATCTACTACGAAGGGGTCTCTCTCCTCTCTGTGTCATCTGCATCACCACTTGGCCCTTTTCTCTCCTAGTCCAGGCATCATCCCCTCACCGGACTGGGCGGGCCACCTGCCTCCAGTCTCTCCCCACTCCAAACCTGGTCTCCCACTCAGCTGCCAGATGGATCCTCCCAAAAGGGCAAATCTGACCAACTCAACCCCCTGCTCAATCTACCCCAATAGCTCCTTTCATCCAAGTGCTACTTTCCTTCAATCCAAGACAAGTGTTATCTATATTGATCTATGCTAGTGGTGCATGAAGTACTCATTCTGCACAACAAATATATGCATATGAAATCCAAATATGAAGATGGCATAAAGTCAAACCATACCACCACCAGAGCTTTCCAAAAGCTTTGATATTCTTTTAAAATGGTGAAAGTGATCTCTGCAGCTCAATATTTCATATCTCAAGATTTTCTCTTCATTCAAAGTTCCCCTAATATTATGGTCAGACTTTCCCAACCTAAGACTTGTGGGACATTAGATCAATCAGCTCGCCCACCGTCAGTCAAGGACATCAGAGTGAGGTTTCCTAGATTTCAGTAGGAAGTTCCAGCTTTTAGGTTCTTCCATCAACCTGTATGTTCTCTTGCTATCTGATGAATTACTAATACCATTTAGAAATAAATTTAAGCCTACAGAAAAGGCTTTGTTGTAAAGGTTTTTCAAGAGACACATACATGTAATTGAACTTGACAGTCCTTAGTTCATTTAGATCAAGTGACTGCTGTAGATTTTAGTTATTTTTTTTTTAGTTATTTTTTTAAGCACTAATATTGGTCATTTCAGCAACTCTGCAAAGAAAGCCTTCCACTCAAAAATCATTACTAGCTCCTAAATTCACCTCATCACCTGTTTAGCTCCAAGTCCGGCACTAACTTGAAGCAATTCCCATTGGTTCCAAGTCATGATGTTCAAGTCTAATATTCTCGCGGTTCTAAAAAGTAACTGATAGAAGCCACTCAAATCAAGTAGGTAAAAACGAGCGCTCTTGGACAGACTTCAACTAAAAAGAAGGCCCAGAACCATATTAAGGCCATACTGTGCTCCTGGTACTGGCTATGCTGATACACATCAGGGACCGCCCCATTCAAAGGCTGAACCATTTAACCTGGGCTGGGCCATTACATTTGCTTTGACCTTTGGCAAGTCAAGGAACCAATCAGAGCTTTCATTTTCTTAATCTATTATCCTTTTCACTTGCTTGTCAAAATCCTGCACCCTAGGTTACTCCAAAGGCACACTTTTTAACAGGGAAGCAGAATGACCAAAAAGAAAAAATTTCCTGGCATTAGGCTCCTTCACTCAATCTCCAATGCCACTGTCAATTATGTCTCAAAAGCAATCCTTAGAGCAGTGAGCCGCTTTAGTTTGTAAATAATCACCAATACAGGCGACTCATTTCTTCTAAAGCTGAAATATAGAATTTGAAGTTAGAAAAACGCCAAAGCTAAACATTAAAAGAAGTTGGTTGCAAAAGTATATTAAAACTACCTGTAAGTTGGAAAGCACTGAATAGTAAAATGTAAAAGGATTTATTTTATGAATTATGTTATGTCAGGCAAACTGACAAGCCTTAAGCAAAAAACAATTTAAGTTAAAATATTAGGCAAAAAGACCTTTTACTCCTGGGGGGGGGGGGTGAGAAACACACCCTGAGGTCAAAACTGGAGAAAGATGAAGCAGCTGGGGCAAAAAGAAAACCTCATATGATGAGCAAAGATATTAATTCAAATGCTGAGCCAGCAAAATTTATAAAAATAACTTGTGAACATATTCAGAATTCTCTCAATCATCCAAAGGGATTGAAAGCAGCAATATAGTTTGTATGTGGAAAACAGAAGAGGGGGAATTAGATAATATCTAGTCTATAGACTAAAATCCTGGAAAAAAACAGAGGCCAGGTACTTAACCTCACTACCCAATTACAAGAAGGAGAACTCAGTTCTGTACTCTCAGCATTCCAGGCCCAAGCTGGCCAGTTAAGATTAGCCAACAGGAAAAAACCAGAAAGAAACCATTTGTTGGACCTTTCTTTCCTAATCCAGAGACTGCCATTTCTAAATCTTCACAGAGCTTACTGTCTTTTACACCACAACTAAAACTGAATAAGAGATGACTTAAAAAGTTATTTAGTGAAGCTAGTTTGGGAGAGAACAATCCAACAGACAAAAACAATGTCTTTAGTGAGCTACTGAAAGTCAATTGGAACATTTAGTCAGCCCCTATTCCACTACTGAAGATGCCAGTTACTGTGGAAATTAAGAAAATCTCAAGTAGTAAGAAGTATAATCAAAGCTAATGTACCTCCAAAGATAAGTGGCTTGGCACAGAGTAGGCATCTGAATAAATCATTTCTGTTCATTCATTCATAACTAGAATTAGCTAACTGGAAATTTGCATTCTAACTTGCAAAAATTAAAAAATTGGATTCTTGTGAATTCATATTTTACAGAAATTAGTTACCTAAAATTCTCTCTCCTCTGTAAACCTACAAAAGAACCAAAATACCTTCCCATAGGTCTGTGTTCACCAACATACCCAAATTGCAAAGTAAATGATTTGTAAATCAGCCCCTCTACTATTAACAAAGGCCCAGCTATACAGTGACATCCAAAAGCATTCTAGAGTTCATACGTGCTGCACTGTTTAAATGGACGAACTTGGTAGATCCACAATTCAAAAGTCAAATTTGGAATGCCTTTCACTAGGTCGCTGAAGAATAGAAAAAGAAGTGTTTTAACAATAACATCATACCTCACTTATAATTACTCCTCTTTTTTACCATAGGAGAAGGACCTAGGGTCTATTAAGCCCCAGATAGAAGGAAACCAGTCTTAACCTTTAAAACCAATCCCCAATAAGAAATTTCCCCTACACTCCTATTAACTCCCATCTCAAGAAGCAACTCAAAAGCATTTGTCAAAATCCCATTTTCCGCTATAAAATGGTGTCTATTTCCCAAAAGGCTAGGTAAAATTCTCTTCAAACTCGAGGACCTTAAATTCGCTTAGCAAAATAAACGCACATATCCCATCTTTAAGGATACGACGAACTGTGTCCATCTATTCCCAGCGAGCTGTATCAGATGTTCCCGAACTAGTGCCTGATCGAGACCGATCCTTCACAGTGGGAGCAACAAGGTCTCCCTTACTGTCAGATGGCCAGCCATTTTTCCTCTTCATTTTCCTGGCAGCTCCAACTACACAACAACGAACAAGGAGATCGGTGGCCATCAGGGATAACAACTAAACCCAGGGTGGGAGACTCGGAGAGTGTCTCCGAATTTCTCTATCGACACACACACACACACACACACACACCCCGACTCCAAGAGAGCACCAAACACCGAGAAGTGCGAATGTTAAAAACCTGAAATAAGCATCTTGAACCCGACTGGAAGCATCCAAAAAATCAAAACCCCTCCTCGCCAACTAAGTTCCAGCGCAACCAGTTCGTGGTTTGGAGCCTAGGGACCCACAGCTTCGCCTGCAACTTGCAGCCCGGATCTTGGGGCGCCTCGCTCCCCATACCCGAAAAAGCCAACAACATCTGGAGCGAGCGGGCGAGCTCCCCCCCGAAGGACAAGCTCGCCCCCCTCCCCCGGCTGTTCTTCAACCTGCTAAGCTCGAGGAGCTTCAGACATTTTGGTCCGAGCGAGCGAAGCAGCGGGAGATAGGGGAAGAGCTCGGTCCGAGCATACTCCATATTGATTCCGAAGGCCAATAGTAAAAAACAAAACCGAAAAGCCAATCTGAACTGCGGGATTGCAAGGGGGGTAGGGGGTGGGGGGGAAGGCGGGGACGCCTCGCACGTCCAGCCTCGGAGACCCGAGATCTACGAGGAAAACGCTCGAGGAGGCGGGAGCCGATGTCAGCGCAGATCGAGGAAAAGAGAAGGAAAGCAGGAAAAAGTAGGAAGTGGGAGGAAAAACACCCGTGAGAGCACTGGGGGGGGGGGGGTGAAGACTCGGGGCCCGGAAGGACCCCCCCCCCTCCCCTCCCCCAGGCCCGGGCAGGGGCCGCAAACCCGGGTCCGACCGGCCGCGGGGGGGAGCGTGGGGGCCCGGCGGGACTGACCTGTGCCGTCGCTGGCGGCCACCGAGAGGGCCGGGGAGGCGAGCTTGGGCCGCTTGGGGGCGGGCGGCCCGGGCTCCACCACGTTCTCGGCCATGGCCGCGGCCCGCGGGCTCGGCTGGGCGCTGCTCCTCTCCGCTCCGCGCTCTCTGTCCCTCTCTTGCTCCGGGCGGGCACACTCACGCACACTCACACTGGCTCCCACGCACGCTCACGCTCACGCACGCTCCCCCCCTAGTGGCGGGGCCGGCGCGGCTCCCGGCCGCTCGTCGGGGCGCTGGCGGGGCTGGGGCTGGGGCCTGCGGGGCGCCATGGGCCGCGGCCTCGTCGCCGTCCTCATCGCCGGCCCGGGGGGCTCGTCGTCTGGGCTCGGGTCGGGGGCCGAGCTGCCGCCTCACATCGTGCTGCCGCCGCTGCTGCTGCTGCTCTGGCGGCGACGGCGGCGGCTCGGGCCGGGGCCGGGCTGCGCCGCGGGGCCTCCTCCGCCCGCCTCCGCCTCCTCCTCGGCCTGGGCCTCGCCTCCGCCTCCTCCGGGGCCGGGCCGCGCACCTAAACAAAATGGCGGCTGTTGTTCGTCCGCGGCGCGGCGCTGGCTGCGCTGCGCGGCGCCCGCTCGCCTCGGCCCAGGCCCCGCCTCGCCTCGGCCGCGCTCGGCCTCACTCGGCCCCGCTCGGCTCGGCTCGGCCCCACTCGGATCCGCTCTTCTCGCCT
>CM053623.1:235840891-235950923 GCA_028646595.1 Phalanger gymnotis
TCTCTAGTGTCTTTAAGAGGAAGAATGGATATTGTGTTTTGTCAAAACCTCTTTCTGCATCTACTGATATAATAATGTCACTTTTGTTGGTCTTATTATTAATATGGCTAATTATATTTGTCATTTTCCTAATATTGAACCAGCCCCACACTCCTAGTATAAATTCAATCTGGTAATAGTGTCTTTGTGATCTATTGCTATAGAATTCTTGCTAATATTTTATTTAAAATTTTTGTATCTATATTCATTAGAGAAATTGAACTAGACTTTTCTTTCTGTTTTGACTCTCCTTGGTTCTGATATCAAGACCATACTTGTATCATAGAAGAAATTTGGCAAGATCTCTTCTTTTTCTACTTTTTCAAACAATTTTTATAGTATTAGAATTAATTATTCTTTAATAGTTTGATAATAATTGTTTTAAAATCAATCTGGTACTTTTTTTTTCTTTTGGAGGTCATTTGTAGCTTGTTCATTTTCATTTTCTGATGTTGGTTATTTAAGTCCTCTCTTTTTGGTTGTTAATCTGGCCATTTTATATATTTTTAAAAAAATATTTATTCATTTCAGTTAGATTGTAATTGCAGTAGCACATAATTGGGTAAAATAGTTCCTAAAAATTTCTTTCATTTCTTCTTAATTGGTTGTCAATTCACCTTTTTCATTTTTGAGACTGATAATTTGTTTTCTCCTCTTTTTAAATTGTTACTTAATGGTTTATCTATTTCATTGTTTTTTTTTCCCCCAGCAAATGAACCCCTTGTTTTACTTGTTAATCCAATTTTTTTTACATTCAATTTTGTTAATCTCTTCTTTGTTTTTGTTTTTTGGGGGGGTTTCAATTTTGGCAGTTAATGGGGGGGGGTGTTGAATTTATTGGTTTTGCCGGGTTTTTTTTATGACCAATTCATTGACATATTCTTTCTCTCTTTTATTGACGACAGTGTCTAGGGATATAAATTTTCTCCTAAGTATTGTTTTGGCTATCTCCCAAGAATTCTGGTATACTGCCTCATTATTACCATTCTCTTTAATGAAATTAATGATTGTTTCTACGATTTGTTCTTTGATACACCCATTCTTTAGAATTAAGTTATTTAGTCTCTGATTAATCTGTTTTTGTTTTTTCAATGTCTTTTATTGAATACATTTTTATTGTATTTTGGTCCATAAAAGATTAATTTAGAACTTCTGATTTTCTGCCCTTGTTCATGAGGTTTTCATGCCTTCATATATGGTCAATTTTTGTGAAAGTGTCATACATAGCTGAGAAATACGTATGTTCCTTTGGATTCACAGTCTATCATAGCTAACTTTTCTAAAATTATATTTATGTTCTCATTTTTGGGGTTAGATTTATCTGTGGGGAAAATTGAGGTCTCTCCACAATTATAGTTTTACTGTTCTATTCTACCTGTAACTCATTTAACTTTTCCTTTAAGTGTTTAGACACTATGCAATTTGGTGATCATGTTTACTATCTTTTAACTTTATTTTTTTCTCAATTACATGTAAGCAAAATTTTTTAACATTTGTTCCTTAAAATTTTGAGTTCCCAATTCTCTCCCTCTCTGAGAAGGCAAGCAACTTGATATAGATGATGCATGTGCAGGCATGCAAAACATTTCCATGTTAGCCATGTTGCAAAAGAAAACACAGACCAAAAAAGACAAGAATAATAAAGAAAGCATACTTCACTATGCATTTAGACTCCATCAGTTCTTTCTCTGGAGGTGGAGAACATTTTTCATCGCAAGTCCTTCGTCTTGAATAGTACAGGTTTTAATTCATTGTTCATGATAACATTCCGTAAAATATAGTTTCTCTGTTTATAACTAAAGGAGTTTAATTATGTTTATTTTTTTGCTATTGCTTCGTCTGAGAACATGATTGCTACACCTGCCTTGTTTATTTCAACTGAAGCAATCGATGAATAAACATTTAAGTGCCTAATATTGAGTGGCTAGGTGAAGTGGATCGAGCACTGGGCCTGGAGTCAGGAAGACTCTTCTTCCTGAGTTTGAACCTGACCTCAGATGCTTACTAGATGTGTGACCCTGGGCAAGTCATTTAAACCTGTTTGCCTTGGTTTCCTCATCTGCAAAATGAGCTGGAGAAGGAAATCGCAAACCACTCCAGTATCTCTGCCAAGAAAAACCCTAACAAGATCATGACGACTCAGGTCCAACTCCTCTTTTATGGGTCTAGGGCCTCTTCTGGTCCTGGTGCATGGCCTCAGTCCTCTTTCATCTTTTAGATACATGGTGTGTACCTTGCCAGACTCCAACCCCAGTGTGCACAGACCTCTCTGTTTCCCTGTGCTGAGCTAGATTGGAAAAAAATGTCTCACTCTGATTTTCTTTTAGATTTCCTGATCAGAACTTGGTCAAGTGCGTTTTCTAAATCTTTATAGAGGAATTTGGGCTGTACTTCTTTCTGCTCTTCCGCCATCATGACTCCCTCCATTACTGCATCTACCACGCTGTGCTGCCACTTTGGGTGGAAGGGGCCATAAGTGCCTAGAACACCTCAATGACAACAACAGGAGACATTTCTATGGTATTTTAAGGTTTACAAAAGCCCTTTACATTTCATTAAGCCTGTGATGTAGACACTAGAAAATTCCAAATAGAAGGGAGTAAAATCCCACTTTTTTAACGGATAAGGAAACCAAGACTTCCATTGTGTGGCAGAGTGGAAAAGACACTGTCTCTGGAGCAAGAGGACCTGCTTTCAACCTCTGCCTCTCTCACTTATCTGTGTGACCTTAGACAAGTCATTTTTTTTCCCTCTAGGCTTCATCTTACAAAGAGAGGTTTGGACCAGATCCCCTCTGAGGGCCTTCTAGAGTTATGAATCTATAGGTGACAAGTCACTTGCCCTATGTGGGTAAGTCACTTTCCACTCTATGGGCCTCAGTTTCCTTATCTATAAAATGGAGACATTGGTCTCAATGGCCTCTGATGTCCTTTCCAGGATCTAGAACCCGACTTGCCAACGGTCCCCCGGCTGATAAGTAGAAGGCCAGGGCTCTTCCTGGGCCCCATGGGCTACCCACCATCCCACAGCTGCCCCAGCATAACATTGTAAATGATTGACAGGAAATTCTGCTGACCACACTTCATCCAAAGACTGATTTCTATTCAACACAAGCCTTGTTTTAAGCAATTTTCAGACTTAATGAAGACCTTGTAACCTGAGTACTTCTGGGGCCTCAAGATGAAAAATAGGCCTCATTGCTTGTGAGGTAGTTAGAAATGGGATTTTTTGGCATCCCAGACCATAGCACTGGAGGATATGTTACTGAAATCGAGGGCTACTGCACGGGGGAAAGTGATTTTCACAGCAGAGCTTTTCATTAACAATCTATTGTGAGGACCAGGGGAACACTCAATGGACTTCAGCACAAACTGCACCTTTTTTGGAGCAATGCTAATTCAGCCTGGCACAGAATGGAAAGAATAATGTACTGGTGACTTGGAAGGTTTGGGCTTAAGTCTAAGACATTGCTTTGCTACGTACCAGCTGTGTGACCCTAGGCAAGTCCCTTCCCATCTCTGGGCCTCAGTTCTCTCATCTTGTAAAAGGAAGGATCATAGATTTAATGCTGGAAGGAGCCTTAGAGACATTGAATTCAACCCCACACAGATGAGGAACTGAATGAGGGGAAGGAACTTGCTAACTGGTATGAGATGTGGGATTCAAACTCAGGTCTTCCTGACTCCATGTCCAGGACTTTTTCCTTCCCCCCAGCTGCCTCGAAGTTGGCCCAGGGGGCTTATAAGTTCTCTTGTACCAGGGCAGCTAGGTGGCACAGTGGATAGAGTACTGGCCTTAGAATCAGGAGGAGCTGAGTTAAAATCTGGCCTCAGGATACTTAGTAGTTGTGTGACCCTGGGCAAGTCACTTAACTCCATTGCACCCCCCAAAAAAATTAAGTTTGCTTTACCTCTAGAGTGGGGGTTCTTTAATACAGGTGCATGAACTTGAAAAAAAATGATTGATAACTGTATCTCAATATGATTAGGCTCCATTGGACTCCTACATGTTTTATTTTATGCATTTAGAAACATGGCACTGAGAAAGGGTCCAGAGGCTTCACCAGCCAGTGTGCTGCCAGAGGAGTTCAGGGCATAAACAACGTGTTGGGTCCCACTTGTGAGCCTATGGTGCTATGATGGGAAGGGATGGCCACCAACGCAGGTACCTTCATTCTTCTGCAGCTTCCATGCATCTACCCAGGCATCCCCCATGCCTGGAATGCACACCTCTCAGCTCTCTGAAATTCTTCTCTGCCTTTAAGGCTCATTTCACATTCTGCCTCTTCTTTGAAGTCTTTGATGATCCAACTCTTGAAAGAGGGTCTCCCTCTTCAGATATTCCCCAAGTCACCTTCTCTCTGCCCTCCTCCCCCGCCCAAACCCCCCATCACACTAGTTCTCTTTTTGTATTTATTTCTGCATATGTCTTATGTCTTATCCCTGTTTTTAGATAGCCACCTCCCTGAGGTCAGGGACTGTGTTGTTTTGAACCTTGCACAGTACCAGGCACATGGCAAGATAGGAAATAAACCAAGACAGTATGGTAGTAAAAAGGCTGTGGACTTGGAGCCACAAGAAATCTGGGTTTGGAGATGGTTTAACATAAGGAAAACTATTAACATAATTGACTATATCAATAACAAAAATAACAAGAACCATGTGATTACATCAATAGATGCAGAAAAAGCTTGTGACAAAATATAACACGAATTCCTATTAAAAACACTCAAAAGCATAGGTATAAATGGATTTTTCCTTAAAATGACAAGAAGCATCTACCTAAAACCATCAGCAAGCATTATTTATAATGGAGATAAGCTAGAAGCTTTCTCAATAAGATCAGGGGTGAAACATGGATGCCTATTATAACCAATATTATTCAATATTGTATTAGAAATGCTAATAATAGAAAAAAGAGAAGAAAAAGAAATTGAAGGAATCAGAAAGGGCAATGAGGTAATAAAACCATCTTTTGGTAGATGATATGATGATATACTTGGAAAATCCTAGAGATTCAACTTAAAAGCTAATTGAAGGGGCATCTAGGTGGCGCCTGGAGTCAGGAGGAACTGAGTTCAAATCTGGCCTCTGACACTTGACACACTTACTAGCTGTGTGACCTTAGGCAAGTCACTTAACCCCAATTGCCCTACCTTCCTCCCTCAAAACAAAAAAGAAAAAAGAAAAAAAACTACTGGAAAGAATTAATAATTTTAGCAAAGCAGGAGGATATAAAGTAAATTCACAAGTCATAAGCATTTCTATATATGACCAACAAAACCATACAAGAAGTAGCAGGAAGAGGGGCAGCTAGGTGATGCAGTAAGTAGAACACTGGCCCTGAAGTCAGGAAGACCTGAGTTCAAATGTGACCTCAGACACTTGACACATTCACTAGCTGTGTTACCTTGGGCAAGTCACTTAACCCCAATTGCCCTGCCCCCCCCCAAAAATGGTGTAAGATATTGGTCTATTCCCAGTTTCTGCAAGACTGCTTTCTAATTTTCCCAACAATTTTTGCCAAATAGCGAATTCTTATCCCAAAAGCTTAAATATTTACATTTGTCAAACACAGGGTTACTATAATAATTTAGTAAGTCAGACATGACTGAAAAGACTGAACAACAACAGAAACTATCTATTGTATGTCTACTCTGTTCCATTGATCCACCTTTTTATTTCTATAACATTAAACTACATTTTATTTCTATTACACTAAATTAAAAAGGTTTTGTACAAATAAAACTAATGTAGTCAAAATTAGAAGGAAAGCAGAAAATTAGGGAAAATTTTAGACAATTTCTCAGATAAAGGTCTCATATCTCAACTATATAGAGAAACTTGTCAAATTTATGAGAATATGAGTCATTCCCCTGTTGATAAATGGTCAAAAATATGAATACGTAGCTTTTAGATGAAGAAATCGAAGTTATATATGGTCACATGAAAAAATGCTCTAAATCATTATTGATTAGAGAACTACAAATTAAAACAACTTTGAGATATTTCACATCTATCAGATTCACTGAAATGACAGAAGTGTTGGAATGAGGAAAAACTGGAACATTTATACACTGTTAGTGGAAATGTAAACTGATCCAACCATTTTGGAGAGCAATCTGGAATTATGCCCAAAGAGTCATAAAACTACGTGTACTCTTTGACCCAGCAATACCACTATTGGGTCTGTTTCTCAAAGTGATCAGGGACAAAGGATAATAACCTACATGTTTTACAATATTTACAACAGCTCTCTTTGTGGTGGCAAAGCACTGAATATGAGGGGATGCCCATCCATTGGGGAATGGCTAAACAAGTCGTGGTACATAATTGTGATGGGATCCTATTGTGCTATAAGAAATGAGGAGCAGGCTGATTTCAGAAAAACATGGAAAGACCTGCGCAAAATAATGAAGAATGAAATGAGAGAACCAAGAGAATGTTGTATACAGTAACAGCAATATTGTTTGAAGAATAACGGTAAATGACTAAATTATTCTGAGTATTATAAATAATTGAATTAACTACAAAGGACCTATGAATGAAGATGCTATCCACCTCCAGAGAAAGAACTGATAAGTAGAAGTATACATAGTATGGTTTTGTATATATATACACATACATATTTTATATAATATAGTACATAATGTGAATGTATAATGTATTATAATATATACTATATATGATTATAATATGATATGAATTCTATAACATATAAATATTAATACATAACATCTATCTGTGTCAAATGGTGGCTTTCATTATTCTGGTGGAGGAGGGGAGGGAGAGAGAGAAGGAGGGAGCCAGTTCAGAACTTAAAATGTTCAGAACCAAAAAATGAATTAAATAAATTAATGAATGAATTAAATTAAATTATTTTTTTTAAATGAAAGAAACCTGGGTTTGAAACTTGCTTCTGACACTTAATAGCTATATGACCTTAGGCAAGTCATTTAAATTTTCTTAGTCTTGTAGGCTTATCTGTAAAATGAGGACAGTAACACCTGCCATGACCTCCCTTATGGATTGTTATGAAGACCAGAAACATGGCATCTTAGCACTAAAAAGGGCTTCAGAGCTCAACTAGTACTACCCATCCCTGAACAATGATCAGCCTCTGCTCCAACAAGTATTATCCTGTACTTCTGGGTTCAAATCCTGCTTCATAGGTACTGACAACCCTCTCACTCACAACCCATTTGACTTCGGAAACTCATTTTTCTCTTTGTGTACTTAGTTTCTTTCTTTGTAAAATTGGGGGCTTGGACTCAATGGTCCCCACCCCCCTGCCAAGGTCCCTTCCAGCTCAAAATCTAAGATTCCAGGGCAACTGTGACAGCTCCAGTCATCGGACATTCTTGCCAACAACAAGCCTCCATTTCCCTCTTTGCAATTTCCACACACTGTTCTGGGTTTTGTCCTTTGTTCAAAGGTGGTAATGAACCTAAAGTGCTTTGTCTGGTAAATTAACGTTTACTGTTATCTTTAGTGCTGGTGTTACCTTCATTTCCCCAAATGTCCACCCTTGATCTATCTCTTGTAAGAAAGAAGAAAAAAGATAAAGACCAATTTAGTAAAACCCACCAACATATCAGATGTCTCTAACAGTGTATGTAGTGCTCTGTACCCATAGACTCACACCTCCAAAGAAGGGTTGTTGTTCATTCTTTTCAGTCATGTCTGACTCTTTGTGACACCCTTTAGGATTTCCTTGGTCACGATACTGGAGTGGTTTGGCATTTCCTTCTCCAGATCATTTTACAGATGAGGAAACTGAGGAAGGAAGAAGGTGGATTCTTAAGGACTTGGGCTCTGGAGGGTGGGGAGATGGGAAGAATGACCGGAGTAGAGGCTGCAGGGTGTTAAGATTACTGGGAACCAGGCCGCTATGTCCCTCCAGCCCATTTCTATTCTCTCCTGGTTCCGCTCTGGCCACCCTCCTCCTCCTCCTCCTCCTCCTCTCTGCCCACTCCCCCATCAACAACCTGGGTTTCCCTATCCCCCACTTCTATTTGTCTTCTTTGGCATTGGGTGTAAACTCTTAGCAGGTAAGGCACAGTGCCTAACACATAGCTAGCACTAAATAAATTCTGTCTTTGGCTCTATTTCTGCTTCTCTCTTTCTCTCTCTTTGTTTCTGCCTCTCCCTCTCTCTCTCTGTCTGCCTCTGTCTCTCCCTCCGTCTTTCCATCTATTATCCGTCCCCCCCCCCCCAGCCTTTCTCTCTGTCTCTGGCTGTCTGAGGTCTCTCCCCCTCTCTGGCCCTGAGTTTCTTCTGTAAAGCAAGGAGTGGGAACACTCTAGAGGCTGCCTGCTTTCCCTCCCAGTTCTAAATCCATGACCTCATATCCCTATTACAAAGCCCCTTCCCCTCCATGGGCCTCAGTTTCCTTCTCTGTAAAGTTGGGGAGGGGTGGTACAAGAGGCTGCCTGAGCTCCCTTCCACCTCTGTCTTGGGATCTCCGAATGCTCAAAAGAATTCTTCCCAAACCTGGTTGGCAGGAGCCCTGCCATGTGAGGCAGGGGGTAGGGGAAGGAGTCAGAGAGAGAAAATTGAAACACAGCAAGAGGGGGAAGAGGCCAGCTCGCCAGAGTCCTGTCACAGTGCAAGCAGAAACACGCCAGAAGAAAACCCAATTTTCAGGAGCAAACCTTCTCTGGGCTTCCTGTGCACCTGCCCAGGTTGCCCATTAAGTCTGTACTTTTGCTGGTCTCTGGGATCTGATGCTGTCTTTGCTCAAGCCAGACATGACTTCTCCATTTTCCTGGAGGCCTGGTGAACACCTGGTCCATTCAGACCTGAGTCACTCGGCAAAGGGGCAGAAGGCATCAGAGCATAGGAGAAAGAGGAGAGAGGCTAGGACTGGGCCTCAATCTCAGCCCTGCCACTAACTAGACATATGACCTGAGGCAAGTCACTTTCTTTCTGGGGACCTGAACATCAGTAGCCACAAGAAGCAGTGTGGCCTAGTGGAGAGAGTCCTGGCTCTGGAGGCAGTGGCCTTGAGTTCAAATGTGTCTCCCTGAGCCTCGGTTTCCTCATCTGCAAAAAGAGTGGTTTGGACTACGTCAGTTCTTAACCCAAGGTCTGAGAATTCGCTTTTTCGATAATTTGATCACTGAATTTCATCATAATTCATTTCCTTTACGATCCTATGTATTTTATTTTATGCATTTAAAAACATAATTCTGACAAGATTCATCCATACCCAGTATACCAAATGGGTCCAGAACCCACAAGAAAAAAAAAAAAGGTTAAAAGTGCCTGGGCTAGATGTCCCCTGAGAGCCAGGCCTGAGGGATTCCAGGTCCCTGCTATGGCTTCATTAGACTGGACAGACCTCTAGGCTCTACTTATGTCTTGGTTAATTTTGCTGACATGCTTAGAGCTCTGCATCTAGCATCAGGAGCTAGCTATGTGACCCTGGGCAAGTCACTTCATTTCTGTCTACCTCATCTGCAAAATGGAGCTGATGATAGCATCTGCCTTGCAGGGTTATTGTGAGGGTCAAATGAGATCATATTTATAAAAGCACTTAGCGCACATAGTAGAAGATATATAAATGTTTATTCCCTTCTCCCTTCTTCCCCCATCCCCTTTGTTGATTCTTGGAACAAGGTACCCCTTCTGGGTAGGGGAGGGAAAGGGTGTACTTAGCAATGAAAGAAATATAAAAACAAACTATATCTTAAAAAAAAATTTTAAGTTCCTGCCCTCAAGGAGTTTACACTCTATTCCCAGAATTTGGGGGAGGAGGGTGTTAATCCTTTCAGCAGATACCACAAACTAGAAGGCCAGGCTCAAGGCTTCAGTTTTTGTGTTTTGTGGCCTTGAGTAAATCACTCCCCCACTTTGAAGTAGTCCACTCAGGAAAATAGGCTAACAATCTTTTTTTAAAAAGGGCCTGAAAAGGGAGAAATGACCCCACCTTTCCTCCTTTCTCTGCCTTGACACAATCAGCCAGATTCAATTACTCCACCTGTCTGCATCCTAAAACCTTATCAGCCTTCACTTTCCCTCCTTGGGCAGACATACCCTCCACTCCGCTAACCCCAGAGCTAGGGAGGGTGGGACTGAAACTAAACTCTGGCTCATTAAACTCCGGGGGCACTTAAGAATACCTTTGTTATGTGATTTGGGTCTGATAGAAAGTAAATTTCTTGAGAGCAGGAGTTATGTTGCTTTGTTTTTCATATCTAGACAGTTGGAAAGGCTTTCCAAATTTGACCGAGGGGGAAACTGAGGCCCAAATGTGGACCAGATCCATAGATCTAAGCTGGAAGGGAGCTCAGGCTGTCTAGTCTAACACTCAGTTTACAGATGGGGAAACTGAGGCTCAGAGAGGGAAACATTCAGGGTAGAAGTGTTTTGTTTTTGTCTCTTCCTGCCTCATTGTCTAGCACTGTGCCTGTCACCTGGCAGACTCTTAATGCCCATAGAATTAAATAAGAGTAATAATAGTGAACATGTGTATAAGATTTGCTTTACAGACATGAGCTTCTCTGATGCCCATAATATGGTTATCGATCCATATCCATTTTACAGAGGAGAAACTGAGGCAAACCAAGGATAAGGGACTTGTCCAGAATAACAGAACTAAGGTAAGATCTGAACTCAAGTCTCCTCAAATCTTAATTAACCGGCCTTTCTTCTTCCTGGGTCCAGACTCACCTGTTCTACTTACTATATTTAGATTAAAAAATGCCAACAAACAGTGCATTTGGAGTCTTACTTCAGACATTTACTAGCTATATGACCCTAGCCAAGTCACTCAACTGCTGTGTACCTCAGTTTCCTCATCTGTAAAATGGGGATAATAAGCGCCTCTCTTTATAGGGTTGTTGTGAGCATCGACTGGGACAATATTTGTAAAGTGCTAGATAATGCTAGCTATTGATATCATCACCTTTCCAGACAGAAATATCATAGAGATTATGACATCCAAACCTTTTATTTTACAGGAGATAAAACTGAGTCTGAGATGGGTCACACAGCAAGGAGGACGGTCAGCGCATGTCATGGCTTTACTGAGGAGCAGCCCAGAACAGTCCTCCCGGTGGTCTTTGTCCAACAAGACCTGGCAGCCCTGCTCGAAACCCACAACTGAAGCTGGAATTTCTGAGTCGGCAGTCCTGGAACTGTCCTCTTTTACCCAGGGCTCTGCAAGCCACAGCCCAAGGGCCAGATCCACCCACTGCCTGTTTGGTGATGGCCTAAGGGCTGAGACAGGTCTTTACAATTTAAAATAAAGTTCTATTGTATTCGAAACAGTAAAACTGGTTCTTAGCATCCAATTGGAGAGAAATAAGCCTCTGATTTAACCTCTGACACAACACAGTGCCTGGCACATGATAGGTGCTTAATAAATGTTAATTCATTGACTGAGTGAAGGTTTGCTCTTGCCTTACCTGATAAAGACCTTGCTGCTCATGCCCCCTAGCTTTGCCTCTGAGCTTCCTCAGCTACCTCAGCCCCTGGGGCTTCCTCACCCTGGATCACCCCCTCTCTCCCAGTAGTGAGTCCATTTAGGTACCACCATCCTTCCAACCTCCAAAGGGTGCAACCTTACAGTCAGCCTTGACTTTATGTCACCCCTAGATGCAACAACACAAGTCTGTGATTTTACCTGCCCAACATCATTTGCACCCCCCAGCCTCTCAGCTCACATAGCCTCTGCTCTAGTTCCCTTGTTCATTCTCTCACCTGATCTGGTTCGATAGTCTCCCAAGTGATCCTCTTCCCTGGAAGGAGTCTCTTCCCTCTCTGATCTATTCTCCAAATAGGTGCCAAATGGGTATTCCTAAAAAACATCTGATTCTGTCACATGCCTTGCCCCCCTCAAAATAGCTCCCTATGACCTCCTTGATAGGTCACAGACTCCACCAAGGTCTGGCCTTCCTCTCCTCTTTCTAGCCATAGCTTCTCTTCCTGTCCTCTCCATTCTGGTCCATTTGGTGCACACTGTTTTTTCTCATTCATCGCACTCGTCTCCTACCTTGTGCCTTTACAAGGTAGTTCCCCATGTCCAGAATATGTCCTCCCTCCCCTCTGCCTTAGAGAATCCTAGGTGTCTTTCCCATTTCAGACACTTCCTTAGTCTGTGTGACCACTGTTACCTTCCCTGGCTTATCCTAGCTCAGTGACCTCCAAGGTGCCTTTTAGCACAGCTCAGGTGCCCTCTCTTAGAAGGAGCCTGTTACATTGTACACATTTTGTATTTCCTTATTTGTGTGACGGTGAGTCATATAAGCTCCCTGAGGGCAGGAATTGTTTCATTTCTGTCTTTGTAGCCTGGGTACCTGACACATTGTAGATACATTGTACTCATTTGTTGAACTGCATTGAGAAGAAATGAATTCCAGCTCACTACTGACATCTAAGAGTCTTGTTGAGCTCAACACAAAGGCAACACCTCCTGTTTCTCTAGGCCCAAGGCTCACACGGCACTTGGCCACACATCAATCCTGCCACTATACGAAGGGCAAGGATTTATACCCCCATTTTACAGGGAGAACACTGAGGTTCCTCAAGGGGAATTGATTTGCCCGTGATTACACAGCAAGTAAATGTGGAAGATGAGGTTTGAACTCGATTCCCTGATTTCAAGCCTAGCATTCTTCCATCCATGCTGTGCTGCCTTTCCATAAAGGGGCATTCGAATAATGCTGAGCATCTGTGTTGGTAAGCAAATGGGCTCTTAGCACTCAGTTCAACCAAGTGCCCTTGAAGAGTTTGGGACTCAAGAGCTCACGTGGTCTGATTTGGAGAGCCTGAGGTCCGGACAGAGAAGGAAAAGACTTGGCCAAAGTCACACAGTCAAGTTACTGTCTGATTCCAGCTTCTTCTCTCATTCAGCCAGGCCCCAATGCCCCTTACGATTCCATAGGGGCTTTCCACTAGGAAACTTGTAGAGTTCCTGACCTAGTGTTGATTTCAAGCTAAAAGATTTTTTTAAAGCTGTTCCCAACCCTCTGATGCCATCAGACACAGTAGGCGAATTAGACATTCACCCCAAAAAGGGCTAAGAAGGAACAAGAGGCTCTGATGCTGACCATTTGCCAGATGGTGCAGTTTATCAACTTCGGTTGCTTAGAATAAACAATCATTAATTACCAATCGATCGTCCAAAAGGAGACCAAAGGATGTTATGGGGAGGGGGGCGGTTCTTTCCATTTTTCTCAAGAGGAAAGAAAAGAATAATGTTTGCTCAAAAGTTGTACCTGCAGAGCCACAATTCTTAACGGGAGAGTGAAGGTCAAGATTTGGCAGAAGCCACGTGAATCAGCAGCTGGTGACTCAGTGGATGCTGGAGTCAGGAAGAGTCCACTTCAGATCCACCTTCACTCACCAGCCACGTGACCCTGTCACACTAATCACTTAGCCTCTATCCACCTAAGTTTTCGCAGCTGTAAATGGATAAAATAGTAACCCAAGAGTTGATGGGAAGAGCAAATATGGTCATATTTGTAAAGTGCTTAACAGTGATTGGCACACAGTAGGTGCTTAATAAATGCTCATTCGCTTCCCTTCAACTGGCCACAAAGCATGGATCCATTAAAAATAGGGATAATTCTAACAATAATAACCAGTGTCTATCACTTTAAAGTGTCAAGATGGCACCTCCACTCTCAGGGCCTGTCTGTAAAATGAAAGGGCTGGGAATATGAAATACTCCCCCCAAACTCCAACCAGTTCATATGCGGTCGATCTCCGTGGCTTCATAAGCAGCCCTTGTCCTCTGTGTATAGGAAACATTTAAAAAAAGAACAGCGGTCGGTCGGGGTGGGGGAACATGCATCTGCCCTGGGCATTTGTAGTCAATGGCAAACAGGAAATCCTGACCAAGGCATTTTTTTTTAAATTAGGGCACCGGACTAGGTGTCAGTAAATATTTTTAAGTGCCTACTGTGCACCAGGCACTGGGCTAATGGCTGATGGCCTCGAAGGCCCCTTTTGACCAAATCCATGATCCTAAGAGCACATCACATAGACTAGCTGGGTGGTACAGTGGTTAGAGCCCTGAGTGGGTGTCAGGAAGACCTGATTGTCTCAGACATTACTAGCTTTATGACCCTGGACCAGACAGCCTCAGTCCCCCTTTCTGTAAAATGGGGATAATGGGTCCTTCCCTCCCATGAACGTTGTGAGGACCAAATTAGAAAACACTTGTAAGGCTCTTTGTGAAACTCAGAGCACCACATAAATATTAGTCTCACAAGAGCCCTGTGAGTTCCTGGAGAACAAGGGTCTGTCTTTTGCCTTTCTTTGAACCCCCAGTGCTCAGCACAGTGCATGGTGATCAAAAAATGCTTGTGGACTATGTGGGAAGTACCACAGGTGTTGTTATGCCCATTTTACAGATGAGGAAACTGAGGCCCAGAGAGGGCATCGATTCACCCAGCACCCCATGCTAGTAAATATTAGAGTCAGGCCATGAATCCATTGAGTCCTGACTTCATAGAAACAAAAGATCACAGACGTGGGGCTGGAAGGACCTTCAAGTACTGTCCCGGTCCATACCTTCATGTCAGAATTTAAAAGACTGAAGCCTGGAGAAAAGAAATAATTCCTCCACGATCATACAGCCATGGGGCTTCGAAATCAGGTCATGGCTCCACATCCGGGTTCTTTCTAAGTAAATTAAAATTACGTGTATCTCATATGTATGTATATGCATAGTATATGTATATATGTATATATGTGGGAATATATGTTAATATTTATGTGTATTTGTAGATATTGTTCACAATTTACTATCTATTCACATATATTACAATTCACAATATATTACAATATGTGTAAAATCATATACTATACAAACATACATGGATGTTACATACAGATATATGAATACACACACATTTAATTTTTATATACACATATCTCTAGGCCTTGATCTCCTAGTATGCTCACATATATATGTGTGTTCAAAGATGGATGAAAAGAAGAAGGAAGGAATTTGGGAGAAAAAGAAAAGGAAGGAGAGGGAGAGACAGATGGGTAAACAGATGATAAGCAGAAATAGAAGAAGATTTCTGGAGATAGATGATAGATACCTTGAGAGATAGACAAAGATAGATAAAAGGATGGCGATCAATAGATAGATAGATGATAGACAGATAGATGGATAGAGAGATAGATGGATGAGGCAGCCTGCCTCAATCTTCCTAACTTCCTAATAATATAAAGGAGTAACATTAATGGGGGGAGGGGAAGTCTCGGTACCGTATGTGGGGCTGGGATTAGTGTATAACTAGACGGTTCCCGTAAGGCCTTCCTTTTGACTATCAAACCCCAAGACTTCTTAACAAATAAACTAAAATGTTTATGATTAAAATCACTTCCTTAGGTTGTCAATGCCCAACTATTCTACCCACTCGACATGTAGATTGGGATAAGTAAGTTCTTTTAAATTCCCATCATCAACCTGGCAACTAGACCTTGACTTTCCAAAGTATTTGAATCTACAGTCTTCCTGGGGATGAGTATAACCCCAGCCTGGGACCCTGCTAACCCACTAACTCCAGGAAGACTCAGTGAATCTTCAGAAAAGGCCAAAGCCTGGGAGGGAGACAGGTTGAGTCCCACAAACGGTTTGCTCCCTGACCCTCCCCATACTAACATCTTGCCTGCTGTTCTAGTACTGACCTCTGGAGCTGAGCTTCCCACATTTCTCTCAAACTCTTGGTTTCAGGCACTCCTGAGAAGCCCTCACACAAGCCTGGTCTGGTTTCTTTCCTGTTTGGATCTGGATTCTTCCTGGCCCTTCCCCTCTTTCCTGGGAGGCCATGGCTCCTCCTCATCCTCAAAGCTTGCCACAATCCTAGGCCCCGGGTGGGTCCAGACCCTGCCTGGTGTGGGGCTGAGCCTCTTTCTTTTTCATAAGTGAATGCCTCTTTTGTATAATGATCCCTCCTTCAAAGGGAAGTCTCTCAAATATTGAAAGACAGCTATTGTGTCTGCCTTTAAGCTACTCTTTCCAAGCTAAAACATCCTGGTTTGGTATCTAATGTCCTTTCCTTTCCCTATTTAAAATTCCTTTGGTTCCTCCCATCAATACACTCCCCCTACCATTCTGGTCCTTCCTATGTGGCTACATACTTTCCACTTCATGATAATTAATAATAGTGAACATTCTATGCAGCATTTTAGGGCGTAAAGAACGCTTTACAAATATTATCTCATTTATAATGATAAGAGCTGTATTTGGAAGCTTCCAACTATGCTGTCGTCTGATCTCCACAGCAATCTTGGGACTGAGGTGCTGCTATTACTGCCATTTTATAGATGAGGAAACTGAAGTTCAGAGAGAAGTAACTATGCTCTCATTTGCATGGAAACTTACAGGTGAGCACCTGTCTTAGCAACTGACAGTCTGGAAGAGTCCCCTAGAGAAGTGAGGAGACCTTGCTCAGAGTCAATAGGCTCCAGAGCCTTCCTGGCTCCAAAGCCAACACTCTCCACTCCACGAGGAAGCTGGCGGCAGGGGGAGGGATAATCAATCAATCTGCATTTATTAAGCATCACTGTATATCAGGAACTGGATACAAAAAGAGGCAAAAGACAGCCCCTGCCCTCAAGGAGCTTAGAATCTTATACATTAGTGTATCCACGCTGGATTTGGAATTCAAATGCTAACTTCAAGTACCTCCCAGCTAGGTGATTCTGGGCGAGTCGGTCCTGTCTCTAGAACTCGGTTTCCTCATCTGTGAAATGAGAATATCTCCCAGGGTGGTTATGAGGACCAAATCAAATAATGTCTAGAAAGCATTTTGCAAATCTTAAAGCAGTATATAAATGCTACCTATCATTAATAATAATATACCACCACTACTACTACTACCACCACCACTACTACTACTACTACTACTACTACTACTACTACTACTACTACTACTACTACTACTACTACTACTACTTCATGATGCTGCCTGTCTTTGCCAATGCCCCTCTCAAACTGACCAGCTTGGGCAGGCTCGGCATATAGGGCAGATGGCCCCCAGCACATCATTGTGACCGCCTTTAGTAGCACCATATGAAACGATTCACCAAAGAGATTCCAAGGTACCTTTCCTGGTAAGTTGTTTTCAGCTTAGTAATGTGCTTATTCTCCCTCACACATAATGGAGGGGGGCAGATCTTCCATCTGCCCATCCCCAGCCTTCTCTAGAGTCTGTTACCTAGCAACAGAATATACTATTGGTCAACTTCCTTCCAGTGATATGATGGCACGCCAATGGAGGCCAAAGTGATACATGTTCTCTTAACCTTGCTCTCCTCCCAGCCACCACCCTCTACCTGGGAGCCTGGGACTCTCTTCAAGGCTCAGGTCCTATAAAAAGGTTCTGGTGCTAAGAAAGCCCTTTCTGATCCTCCAGTTATAGTGTTTTCCTGCCCTGGGAAGTACTGTATTCCTACAATTCTCCGGGTTGAAGGACCTCAGAGGCCATCTGTCCTGACTTCTATGTATTCAATGATCCAAAAGATTTGGTCCATATCACCTGTGCAGGTAGTAATGCATCCCTCCCTTCCTTGTTCCCCCTCCCCCACCCCTTCTCCACCAAAATGCAGGTTCCTTGAGAGCAGGGACTGATTTGTTTTTAAGGCCAGTGCCTGGCACACAGTGAGTGCTTAGTAAGTGACCGTGGGATTAAAGTTGGCAGGTCCCCGAATCCTGCTGCCAAGTACCATAGGAAAGGAGGGAAAGATCAGGGAAGGAGTAGAGTGAGGCCTTGATGAGAGATGGGAAGCAGGGGAGGGGAGGATGGAGAAGAACGCTCAGATACTCTGGGATGACATCCTCCTCTCACTCTGGCCTTGAAGCTCCCAAACCATCTCCAAGGGTCCTAACTCAGAGCTGGAAGGGACATCTAGTCCAGTACTTCCATTTTATTCAGGAAGAACCCAGATAAGGAAAATGACTTGAACAAGGTCACTAGGTAAGTCAGCAGTGGAGGCACATAGATGTGGCCATCCTTCACTTTACTCACCTCCCATCTTCCAGCACTGCCTGGACCCCAGGACCAGAGACCAGGCCCTGAAGGACCTGACCCTTTTAGCTCCTGAACCCCAACCCTGGGGGCCCCAAGTTCTGATTGCTGAGAACCTCCTCCCCAACAGCAAGGCTGCTCCCACCCAAGTCTCATTTAATTCCACCATAATCAAATCAATATTGTGCTGAGATTGTAAAAGGCATGGCAAACCTACTTCCCCAGTGCTCCAGTCAGCATCTCTCAAACTTTCCAACAAACTATTCCTTCTTGGCCACCACTCCCGTACATCTATTGTCTCCTTCTACTAGAATTTAGGCTCCTTGAGGTCAGTCAGTCAAGGATCATTGACTAAATACTCGCTATGTACCAGGCACTGTGTTAAATGCTACAAATACAAAGAGAGACTAATGTAGGGTCCCTGACCTCAAGGAACTCACAGTCTAATGGGGGAGATGACATGCAAACAATTACATATGAACAAGATATTTTCAGGGTAAGTGAGAGGTAATCTCAGAGGCAAAGTACTAGCACGACTCCTCTTCATGACCCCCTCTGGGATTTTCTTGGCAAAGATACTGGACTGGTTTGCCATTTCCTTCTCCAGCTCATTTTACAGATGGGGGAACTGAGGCAAACAGGGCTAAGTGATTTACCCAGGGACACCCAGCTAGTGTATTTGAGGCCCAGTTTGAACTCAGGAAGATAAGCCATCCTGACTCCAGATCAGGTGCTCTAGCCATTGAGTCAAACAGCTGCCCCTTGGCTCCCTACAGAAGATAAGATTTGAGCTGAGTCCTAAAGGGATCAGAGGAAGCCAAAGGGGAGAAATAAGGGGGAGGAACAGCATTAAATAGAGCATTTTATGTTTGATCCTGGAGGTGATATGGAACCACTAGAACTGACTGAGTAGGAGGTGACATGGTAGGATCTGGGCTTTGGGAAAATCACTTTGACACTGAATAGAGGCTGGATTGGAGTAGGGAGACTGAGGCAGGAAGACCTCTCCTCCACAGTCCAGGACTGAGGTGACTAGAGTCTACACCAGGGTGGGGGAGGTGTCAGAGGAGGGATGTTGTGAAGGTAGAAAGGGCTATGAGGAATAAGTGGATGATGACCCCAGGTCTGGGAGCCTGGATGATTCAGAGGACTGGGATTCCTTCCATAGCAATAGGGAAGCTGGGAAGAGGGGGAAGATTTAGAAGGTGCGAAGATGAATGAGCTTGCTTTTGGACATGGTGAGATTAGACTTCAGGTGGAGATACCCACTAGGCACTTCGTGATTGGAGACTGAAGGCAGAAGAATGGTTAGGATCGATACATAGGACTCAACCACACAGAAATGATCAATGAGCTTCAGTTCACCAAGTGAGATAGTACAGAGGGTGAAGAGAAGAGGACCCAAGAGAGACCCTTGGATTCAGACACCCAGGGCTCTGGAGTTGGGGGTTTCTCCTCCCATCCCCTCAATCATGTGCCACAAGGTTCAGGTGGTTGAAGCTCTTCCTGAGGAACATATAGCCAATACCTTAATTCAACAAACAGTAATGAAGATGTCACAGGAAATGTCCTGTGTGTCATGTGGGCTATGGATTGGGGGCACAACCAAAACCCAAACCACTTCTATCTGCTCAGCTCTTGGGAGGCAACATGGACATGGATGAACAAATATAAAATAATACCAAGGATTTTGAGGAGGGTGACCACAGACCTAGAGGATGGAAATCGGGATTGGGAGAAGGATGGAAACCATGGTAACAAGAAATGGGTGAAAGAAATAGGCACCTAGGGAAGAGAAGGTTTGGGGCAGGATGGAAGGTGGAGGAGGCATCGATAATAACTGGTAATAACATTCTCCAAGTACCTGAAAGGCTCTTGCACGAAGGAGAGGAGAACCAGCCTCACAGGAAGGAGGGTGAAAGGTATAGGAAGGCAGAAATTGGCTCAATCTACAGAAGAACTTATTTACATTTATTTTTGGAGGGGAGAAGGCAAGGCAATTGGGGTTAAGTGACTTGCCCGAGGTCACACAGCTAGTAAATTTGTCAAATATCTGAGGCCACATTTGAACTCAGGTCCTCCTGACTCCTGGGCTAGTGCTCTGCTCACTGCACCACCTACCTGCCCCCTACAGAAGACCTTTCTAAATTAGAGCTATCCAGAAATGGAATGGATTGTTCCGAGAGGTAATAAATTCCCCATCAATGGAAGGGTTCAAGTAGAAGTTGGGTAAACACTAGTCACAGATGATGATGAAGAGATTTCAATACTGTTTAGGATCGGACAACTTCCATCAGTTCTCCCAGTTCTAAACTACATTTGCAATTCTTCATCTTTTCTTGTCTTCTGACTTAAAGTTCTTTCTTTTAAATAAAGACCCTTCTCCCTCCAAAAACATATTTTCCCTCAGAAACATTTCCTTTCATCAGAGCCTTGAGATGACATTGCCCTAAGTAGGACGTTAGTTCCTAGAGGGAAGGACTATTTTGATTTTGTCTTGGTATACCTAGTACCAAGAACAGGAGCTGGTACCTAGTGCCCTTTAATTCATGTTTGTTGAACTGAACAATAAAATTACACAATTTTAGAACCAATAGGTACCTTAGAGACCACTTTATTCACCTGCCTCATTTTATAAGCAAGGAACTGCAGCCCAGAGAGGGGGAGTAATTTGTCTAAGGTCACACAATAAGATTGTGTTGGAGTCCAAACTGGGCTCTACCTTGCTGCCCCACCCCGCTTCGGTCAGAGATCCTGTGCTGGACTCTAAGCCTGGACCAACCTAGATCCAAAGCCTACCTCTGACACTTGGGGGCAGTGGGTAGAGGGCTGGACCTGGAGTCAGGAAGATCTAAATTCAAATCCAGCCTCAAACACTTATAGCTGCATGATCATGGGTGAATCCCTCTCAGCCTCTGTTTCCCCATCTGTAAAGTGGAGCTCAGAGTCCTTGCACTTCCCATGTTGGAAGGAGTCAAGGAGAATAACCCTCAAATGACCATTATACCAACGTGAGTTGGCATTATTACAACAGCTACAGCACCGCTTGGGTGGCTGGGCTCTGGATGGAATCTCTCCTTTCCTTTGTCTCCAGGTTTGGCGGTTAAGGCTGTTGACAGGTAGTGCTAAATCTCAAACCGCCTTTAATCTGGGATTACCCTCCCTTCATCCTTTAGAACAACAGAGGATTTCAGCCTGGTGGGTGATTGGTCTCAGCTCCTTTATCTTGGGCTGGAAATTTGTTTCATTCTGTCTTCTGATGCTCTAGAATTTGTTTAGAGTAGTTTTTTACAGGTATTTGGAAGGGTTTGGGGAGAGCTCAATTAAGTCCCTGCTTCTACTCTGCCATCTTGGCTCCGCCCCGTCTCATCTCCTTTAGAAAGAGCAAGATGAACTTTCAGGTTCCTCTTCCCCTCAAAAGAAGTACACAGTCTACCTAGAGGAGAGAGTTCTCAACACAATGACCACCGGATTTGACATCTGAGGACCCTGGGTTCAAATCCTGTCCCTGCTCCTTAAATAACTGTGCAAACTCAAGCAAAATTCCTTTCCACCTCCAGAACTCAATTTCCTGCATTGTAAAATGAGGCCTTGAAGACCTCTGGCAGCACTGAATCATAGGCTAATAACAGGGTCACAGATTCCCATTGGGAAGGAACCTCAAAGGCCATCAAACCCAACCCTTTCTTTTCAGAAGAAGATACTGAGCGCCATTTGGGGTTTTTGCTTGGATTATGACAAGTGGCAGGTACTGTCTCCAATTCCTTGTATTTTCTTAACAAATGATTATAGAGTTGAATATTAGAATGATGACATTTTAGAGGCAAAGGAGACTTCCTTAGTACATCCTCCTCATTTTCTCGGTGAAGTGCTGAGGCCCAGAGAGAAGTGATCTCCCCACAGTGCGTGTGTGTGTGTGTGTGTGAGAGAGAGAGGGAGACACACACACACACAAGATTCTATCCCATGTATTCTGATTCCAAAATCTATGTTCTCAATTTCTGCTGCCTCTAATAACAATCCAACACATGCTGTCATTTTCTCATTCAAATATCTCAACAATCCTCAAGGTTTGATGATATTATTACCCTTATTTCACAGATGAGGAAGCTGAGGGTCAGGGGAGATGACCTGCCAGTGTGTACCCAAGTCAGGAGTCTGAAGGCAGGAAAACTCTTCTTGTTGTGTTTGAATCTGGCCTCAAGACACTTACTAGCTGTGTGACCCTGGGTAAGTCATTTTACTTGGTTTGCCTTAGTTTCCTCATCTGTGAAATGAGCTGGAGAAGGAAATGGCAAACCCCTTCAGTACCTCTGCCAAGAAAATCCCAAATGGGGTCAGGAAGAGTTGGACATGACTGAACAACAACAACCCAAGGATTCGAGTCTAGCTCTTTCCAGTTCTAAGCCTGTTGCCCTCTCTCTTCCACTAAGATTGAAGAAACAGTTTCCTTCTCCGTAAAATGAAAGGTTTACATAGGTGGCCTCTAAAGGCCCTTTGCACTCCAGATCTAAGATCCTATAACCCAACAATAGGCAGATGGCTAAATAAATCTGTAATGAACTACTACAATGCAATCAGACCTCAAACAAATACTTAATAAGCCTCCGTTGTAAACCATTTACTGAACTAAGTGCTGGGACTATGAAAACCAGAAAAACAAAAATCAAAACTCAACAATTCAATAGCCTCGAACCTTAAGGAGCCTAGATTCTATGAAGGAGTTAATATGTAGACAGATTGAGGTAGAGAAGTGTGAGAAATAGAACACTAGAAAGACTTTCAGGAAATATGCCAAATAAAAGCAAAACCAGCAGGAGTATACCTTAACCACCAACTTACTTAAGAGGAAACATGAAAAGGAATGAACATTGACTGCTCCTGATGGGGATGGAAGAATGTGTTAAGTTAATTTGCTAAAATGTTTGGAGTTTACACAACTTACAGGCATACGTCTTTCATAAATTCAAAGGCCACAGTTATTGGGAAGAATACTCACTATTTGGACAAAAACTGCTGGGAAAACTAGAAAGCAGCCTGGCAGAAATTAGATTTAGACCAGCCTCTCATACCATATACCAAGATAAACTCCCAATGAATACATAAACTAGATATGAAAGGTCACATCATAAACAAATTAGAGGAACAAAGAAGAAATTACCTTTCAGGCACATGGAAAAAGCAAAGGGCATGATTAAAGCAAGTGATAGAGATGATTATGTGAGAGAAAATGGACAATTTCATTATGAAAATTTTTAAAGCTTTTGCATAAACCAATATATGTAGTTAAAATGCAAAAGAAAACAGGTAAAGAGAAAAAATTTGCAATAAGGTTCTCTAATAAATGTCTTATATCCAAGATATATAAAGAATTAATTCGAATTTATAAAACTAAGAGCCATTCCTCAATAGGTAAATATTTAAAGATGATCAACAGGCAGTTTTCAAAGGAAGAAATAAATAATAAATTATCAACAACCAAGTGAAAAAAAATACTTTAAATCACTGGTAATTAGAGAAATGCAAATTAAAGCAACCTCTAGGTTCTACCAGATTGGCAAAAATGAGAAAAAGGACATCTTCTTGCACATTACTCCCTTCCCCCCACTCTGATCCCATGTCATTGGCCTCCCTGCTGTTTCTCTTCCGAGACATTCCATCTTCACATTTTCCCTGGCTGTGCCCAGGGCTGGAATGCTGTCTCTCCTCTCCTCATCTCTGCCTCCTGGCTTTTCTAGCTTCCTGGAAGTCACAGCTAAAATCCCGCCTTCTACAGGAAGCCTTTCCAAATTCCCCATAATTCCAGCCTGAATTCCCTCAATTAATTCCAATTTATCCTGTATATATTTTGCTTATCAATGGTATTTACATGCTGTCTTCCCAATTAGACAGTGAGCATCTGAAGAGTCCCTGGATTGTCTTTTGCCGAGCACAGTGCCTCACTCGTAGTAGGCACCGTAGTAAATGTTTACTAACTGACAAATGGAGGAGGGGCTTCAGGAAAACAGGAACATTAATGCACGTTCTGGAAAGCAATTTGAAACAAGACCAAAAGAGTTGCTAAACTGCAAATGCCCTTTCATCAAGCTATACCTAGGCACATACTCCTCCAAAGTGATCAAACAAAGAAGAAAAGGGCCTATGTGTATAAAAATATGTATAGCACTTCTCTTCAGAGTAGCCACAATTTGGAAACTGAGGGGCTGTCTTACTGGGGAATGGCTAAACATACTGGGGTATATGCCTGAATCCAAGCCCACAGTGTTATCCAGTGCACCAGATACTAAATAAGGGTAAATACACTCCCTGGCCTCAAGGAGCTTACATTCCATTGGGATTCAGAGCCAAAAGGAATCTGGGCTCTGAGATTTATTAGTTGGGACCTTAACCTTGGGCCAATCCTTCTCTTAAATTAAAAGCAGGAGAATGGACTGGGTGAATTCCAGTGTCTCCTCCACTGTAAATCTCGAAAGCTTAAAAATCACTTCCCTCAGTTTCATTTTCTGTAAAATAATCAGTGGAAAAAACGCTGGATTTGGCTTAGTGTCTGGCGCATAGTAGGCACTTTAAGTGCAGGATTTAAGAATACCTCCAAGAACCAAGCAATTTTTCCTCGAATGATAGGCCTGGTCCTCCTTAATAGTTGACTGACCCTGCTCACTGATTTACAGGCAGAGAATGGCCCCTCCCCTCCTTGATCCTAACCCCTGGACTTAGACATGGTCGTTTGCATGTTTTCTTTCCTATTAGCATTCGAGATCCTTGAAAGCAGGAACCATCATAGTTGGCGCTTAATAGACGCTTCTGGACTTGACTTGGGTTTGAATCTTTGCTACTGAGCTATGTGACCTTAGACAAGTCTCTTAACCTCCGGGCCTTGGTGTACTTAACTGTAAAAGGGTGTAGATGGCCTCTAAGGTCCCTCCTGGGTCCATATCTTGGGCCCTGTTGTCCTTTGATCTAGTTCTCAGGTCTACACCGGGTTGGTCTTGGGGAAAAGTGCGATCAGAGAGGTCCTCAGAGCCAGCCACCCCCGAGCTGGTGGTCCTCGCTCCGCTCATCCCCATCCCTTCCCGTTCTCAGGGTGGAGGAGGAAGCAGCCGATGTGGCTGCGTTATCCACTGGCTTTTTTTCTCGCTGAAGCAAAAAATAAAGAAAAAAGGGGGAGGATGGGGAGGGAAAGACGAGGTGGGGGAGGAGTGCAGACAGTTCGAGACAGGAGGAGGGGGAGGGGAAGAGCAGGGGAGGAGAGAGTGCGATTCCCGGAGTCAGGGTTAGCTTCCCCAGTTCCTCCGCCTTCTCTACCTAGCTCCCGGCCGCCCAATCGTCGTTCCGCGGAGCTCCGGACCAGCCAATGAGCGCCCGGGCTGAGCTCAGGCCCAGCCAATGGGGCCCGGGCCCCAACCTCGGCGTGCTCCGTTGCAGTAGGGAGCTGGTTAATTGCAGGTTGCGGGCTGCCTGCGGGTCTGCCAGCCTGCAGCCTTCTCCTCCAGCAGAGGACGGGGCTCAGGGGAGCCAATCCTCTTCCCCAGCAGAAAGCCCTTGCCTGGAGACAGAGCGGGGGAAAGCAAAAGGGAGCTGGCCCCAGCCTCCCCCGCCCCCAGGGCCCTGGGGGACCCCAGCCACTCTGTGGCAGCTCTGGCAAAGGCTGGGCTGTTTGAGCTCGAGCCCACCGCCCCAAAGGGGCTGAACCAGGGGCCTGCTGCTGCCAGAAGAGCTTGGAGGGGCTGCTTCGGGCCCAGATGGGACAGCGAAGCAAGCTCTTCCTGAGACTCACTTCCCCCTCCAGCTTAGCAGTCCCTCTCACTCCAGCATCCCCTCCCCACCTTTCACTGCCCTGCTCCCCATCAAGGCCTTAGGAGCCTCGACCCCGTCCTCGGCTGCCCGGCCCCACTTATCGGGGGCTGCGGGCTCTTAAGGTTAGTGTATCATGGCCACAGGAACGAGCTGCAAGTTAGAAAATCCCATTTCTCCCGTTAGCCCTGGGAAGGTAGAGCAGAAATTGTGAGATTTCAGAATTGGAACCGCAAAGGACCTCAGTCACCTAGGAGAATCCCTTCATTTTACAAGCTTTCCTCACCCGAGGCTGGCCTAAAATACAGGTTGTTTCCTGCAGAGACTCCTTTGTGTAGCCTAGAAGGCCCTCCCTCTCAAAATCCCCAAGGTCCATCAAAACCTCACCTTATGCAGAAGGCGGCCATTCCTGGTGTTCCCTTCCCCGACCTTGCCCCGCAGCTGCTGGTGCCTTCTCTATCAACCAACACTTATTAAGCACTTACTGCATACCAGGTACTGTGCTAAGCTATGGCAAAACAGTCCTTGTCTTTCGGGAGCTCCCTGGGGGAGATGTGTAAATAGCCAGGTACACATAGGAGATGGGCAGAGCACATGTGGGTAACCTCAGAAGTTGGAGTCATTAAGGGGGAGGAGGTGGGAGGGCAAGAACTACCTCCTGAAGGCAGTCAGGGCAGCCAGAAGGTAAAGTGGGGAGGGCAAGGGGTCCAGGCATGGGGAACAACAATCCAAAAGACGATGTCAGGAAGAGTCAGAAGAGAGTAATGTGCGAAAAAGAAGACTGGAAAACGGAATGAGGCCAGGTTATGAAGAGCTCTGAATGCCCACCAGAAGACAGAACACTTGATCCTGGAAGTAACAGGGAGCCAGTAGAGTTTGTTAATTGAGGGGTGGCAATGTAGTCAGAATTAAGCTTTAGGTAAATAGAGACAGCTGAATGGAGAATGGATCGGTATGGCAGGCGAGGAGACCAAGCGATTGTATTAGTGTTGGAGATGGGGAGGGTGGCTGAAGATGGTCACTCTAGGATTGTGAGGCATAAGTGAGAGATATTGTAGAGGTAGAAATGACAAGATTTGGCAGGATTTGACATGGAAGTTGTGAGCCCGAGTGCCTGAGAGGATGATGAGAGTGACTTTACCAGTCATAGGAAAAGTTTAGGGGGAAAGGTAACATTGAACATGTTGGGTTTGAGACGCCTATGGGACAACCGATTGAAATATCCAAAAGGCAGCTGGAGGTGAGAGTCTGGAGCCTAGGAAAGACACTGGGGTTGGGAACATAGATCTGGAAAGTATGTGCATCTCCATAGGGATGAGGTTTGAAGCTTTGGGAGCTGTGAGATCGAGTACAATTGTAGAGGGTCCACAGCAGAACCTGGGGAAATGCCCAGGGTGGGTGTGATTTGGACGAGGAGCCAGATAAGGATGCTGAGAAGTGGTGGGCAAAGAGGTGGGAGGAGAAGGAGGAGAACTTACTGGGGGAGGAGGAGGTCTCAACAGTGTCAAATGCAGCAGAGGGTTGAGAAAAGATTGCCTTGTGTCTCTGCCTTGTGTGTGTTTTGCCTGTGCCCCTATTCATCAGCAAACATTAAGTGCATACTGTGTGTGCTAAGTGCTGGGGATGCAGAGAAAGTCTATGTTGTCTTACTATTATGGAAAGGTTTTGCACGACTACACATGTATAGCCTATATCAAATTGCTTGCCTTCTCAATGGGGGGTGGAAGTGGGAAAGGAGAGAATTTGGAACTCAAAGCTTTAAAAACGAATGCTAAAAAAAATTGTTTTTACATGTTAACTGGGGAAAAAATAAAATACTAAATAAAAATATTTAAAATTATTATTACATGTAATTGGAAAAAATAAAATTTAAAAAAATCTTTTTTTAAAAGAACAAAAGAAAGTCTGTTGTCTTCCCCATCAGAACGTAAGCTTGAAAGCAGGGACCACATTATTTTCATCCCTGTCTCCCACTTAGCATGGTGTCAGAAGACCTTGTTTTGAGCCTTGGTTTGTCCGCTTGCTACTTGTGTAACCTTGGCAAAGTAACTTCCCTCTTCTGGGCCTTGATTTCTTCATCAGCAAAGTGAGGGCAATCTAAGTCAATCAGATGACCAACTTTGATTAGAGCCTCACTAGAAAAGTCCTAGATGTTGGGAAGACTTGAAGACAAAAGGAAAAGGGGATGGCAGAGAGTGAGATTGAGAGAGAGTGTCATGGAAGTAACAAACACGAGCTTGGACAGACTTTGGGAGAGAGTGGAGGATAGAGGGCCTTGGCATGCTGAGGTCCATTGGGTCATAAAGAGTCTGACTCTACTGACCAACAACAAGGATGCTAGGTTGGGGACTGGGTTCTAGGGATTCACAGACAGAAATGAGGTACCTGCCTTCAGGGAGTTTATATTCTTGGCAGGGAAACCTCACATATTCAAGTATGCAGAATTTGTGCAAGGTAATGGGAGGAGGGGCAGGTGGAAGTCAGGAAGACCCCATGTAGAAGAAGGTACTTGGGCTGAACATGGTCTAAGATATGGAGGGCAGTGTCCTACCCCTCCTCCTCTCCTGGCTCCATTTCTATCTTTGGCTTGGAGAGCAATTGTAAGCAGACACTGGATGCTTTGGCTTCCTGTCCATGTGACTTCCCAGACCCAAACTCCCTTCCCGGGCCACCATTATCCAAGACTCCTTTAGACTCACTCTCCCAGATTGCTTATAGCATCGGCTTTGTATCTAAGTCGTGAACCCATTTTGACTTTATTTTGGGTTTCCGACTTAGATATAAAGGCTGATACTATAAGCAATCTGGGAGAGAAAGGAATAGTTTACCTGTCAAGTTTATGGAGAATGGAAGAGACCAAACAAGAGATAGAGAACATTATGAAATGCAAAATGGATAATTTTGATTACATTAAATTGAAACGTTTTTGTACAAACAAAGCCAATGCAACCAAGATTAGGAGGGAAGCAGAAAACTAGGAAAGAGTTTTTATAGCTAGTGTCTCTGATAAAGGCCTCGTTTCTAAAATATATAGAAAACTGAGTCAAATTTATAAGAATACAAGTCATTTCCCAATTGATAAATGGTCAAAGGATATGAGCAGGCAGTTTTCAGAGGAAGAAATTAAAGATATGTATAGTTATATAAAAATGCTCTAAATCACTACCGATTAGAGAAATCCAAGTCAAAACAACTCTTAGGTACCACATCATACCTGTCAGATTGGCTAACATGACAAAACAGGAAAATTATAACTTCTGGAGAAGATGTGGGAAAATTGGAACATTGTTGGTGGAGTTGTGAACTGATCCATCATGTTAGAGAGCAATTTAGAACTATGCCCAAAGGGCTATAAAATATGCATACCTTTTGATCCAGCAATACCACTTCTAGGGCTGTATCTCAAACAGATCATACAAATGGGAAAAGGACCCACATGTACGAAAATATTTATAGCAGCTCTTTTTGTGGTGGCAAAGAACTGGAAATTGAGGAGATGCCCATCAAGTGTGGAATAATTGAACAAGTTGTGGTATGTGAATGTGTAACAGCAACCACACTGGCATACTCAGGAGGGCTGCTAGCACAGGTTCTTTGATCTGCTTTTGTAAAGGAAAGCAACCTTAAAGAGGTCAACAATGTTACTTTAATTAAACGTGTATATCATTCACTTAGTTCAGGGGAAAAGTCAGCACTCTGAACTTCAGAGAAAATAAACAGAAATTACAAGCAGAGAAATTAGCACAGATCGATAAATAGATCCCACTGTACATACAAAGTTACCAGAGAGAAGCACCAACATCTGGATTTTCAAAGCCTTAACGGTCTTGTCTGGCCAGATGACAAGAACACTCTTGCAATGAGTGAACTCCAAAGCAAAATGCTAACCTCAGATTATATATACGTTTCTCAGAGCCAGAGGGTATTGCAACCCTGTGACCCAGTGCCTAATTAGAAATTAGCAAAAGATGTGAACCTTCCTACAAACAAGCCTCCCCTAATCAAGCTTCCCTTAATGGGCTCCATGTGAAGCCTATTAATGGGTGGGGAAGATTTTCTATTCCATTAACATTTCAGGATATAATGGAATACTACTGTGCTATAAGAAATGATGAGCTGTCAGACTTCAGAAAAACCTGGAAAAACTTATATGAACTGATGCTGAGTGAGGGCAGCAGAACCAGGAGAACGTTGTACACAGTTACAGCCACATTGTGCGATAACTAACTTTAATAGACTTGACTCTTCTCAGCAATGCAAGGTTCTAAGACAACTCCAAAAGGCTTATCATGGAAAATGCTATCCACATCCAGAGAAAGAATTATGGAGTCTGAATACAGATTGAAGAATACTATTTGCTCTTTTTTTGTTTTGTTTCTTCTTTCTAGTAGTTCATTCCATTGGTTATAATTCTATGCAACATGACTAATGTGATAATATGTTTAATGTGAATGTGTATATAGAGCCTATATCAAATTGCATGCCATCTTGTGGCGGGGACGGGGGAGGGGGAGAAAATTTGAAACTCAAAAGCTTGTGGAACTGAATAAAAACAAATTAAAAAAAAAAAGAAACCTCCCTGAAGACAGACATGGTCTTAGCTTTACAAAATAGGAAGTACTTAATAAAGGCTTTTCATTCCTTCTTTCATTTCTTTTGAAATATCACTTACTTGGGCACTCAACAAACTGCTATGAACATTATGTCCCTAAGGGAGATATCAAGGTTGGCTGATATATTACCCCAACCCAGGAATTGGTGTTGGCCTTAGTTCATTCAGTTTCAGGTTTCCCTAGCCTTTTGCAGTACTGTATTCCACCCTCAGCACCTTTCCAGCTTGGGTTCAGAACCCCTAGGTACCTAGGTGCATGCCCCAGCTTGCTACATGGGCAAGTCTGTACCTCCTCTGAGATCTGCTTTCATCTTGTCTCACACCCTGTCCCAAGAGTGTTCCAAGGGTCTCAGGCTGGCCTGGATTGAGGAAGAGTGGAAAGGGCTGGAGAGAAGCTGGCTTCAAATCTCACCCCTGATGCTTATTGGCCCCATAATGTTGGGCCAATCACTTAAACATCCCTGGGACTCCATTGCCTCATCTGTAAAAGGATGGGGCTGAACCAGAAGGAACAAGGTTCTTTCCAGCCCTAAAACGATGATTCTACCATTAGGTGAAACTCCTCTCCTTTATGTGATCTGTCAAATGAAGGGGCTGGACTCAGTGCCCTCCAAAGGTCCCTTTCAGTGCTAAATCTTCTGACCTTGGTTCAACCCTTGGAGCAGGCCACTTACTAGCACCAATGGCTCTTTGGGCCTCAGTTTCTTCATCTGTAAAAAGAGGGCATTAATACCTGCCCAGATTAATTCATCGAGTGCCCATGAGTATCAAAGAAGATTATTTTGTCCTTGTCCATTCTTCAATGCTTCCATTAAGCCACAATTTTATTGATGGTTCTGGAGGCATGCCTTCCTAGACTCTGATTCCTCTTCATACTTTCCTCAGGCCCTCCATGGAGGGTCTGCCCAGCATGCTGGGACTTTTTTTGTTTGTTTTTAACTTTTTATTTATTTTGAACTTAAATACAAAATGAGAAAAGAAAAAAAGACATTACCACGTACACAGCAGAACATAAGGGAGGATTCACTATAAAACAATACATTTCCATTTCAAGAAAACCTGTATGATAAATAATACACATTGTTTGGAAAGGTGCCCAGCTTTTCTTCGCTTCCTTGTAGGTTTTCCTTTTGTTCTCTGCTGTGCACTTTTTACTTCATTTTTTCCATCCCCCCAGAAGGCTACAATTAAACTCAGATATATATATACATACATAGATATCTATAAACATACACATACATACTTATACACTTGTCTGTAAGATCATACCATACTTATTTCCACTTGTTCTCTGTTTCTCTGAAGGTGGAGAGCTTCTTCCTTCATGAGTCCAAGCCTTTCCATGTTTTTCTAAACCAACCAGCTCATCAATTCCTATACTACAGCAATATTCCAACCCAGTCACATCCTATCCGAGAGATTGTCTATGAAAGTATTTTCCCCCAATTTTCTGCATTCCTTCTGTTCTTAGCTCATGGGTTTTATATATGTACAAGAAAGTTTTTTGTACTATTTTTTAAAGTTTTTTTATTTTTAGTTTACAACACTCAGTTCCGCATGATTTTGAGTTCCAGATTTTCTTCCCCCGCCCCCACTCCCTCCCCAAGATGGCATGGAAACTGATATATCTTCTACATATAACTTTGCATTGAATTTATCTACACAATAGTCAAGTTGCAAAGAAGAACCATGACCAATGGAATGAATCATGAGAAAAAAGAGTTTTAATTTAAAATACTCCAAATGATCCATTTTATACTTCAACAATGGTCTCACCTCCTAATATAGTTTAAGGTCTGATACTATGGAATTTGCTTCCTTTATATCTTTTTCCCTTGTTTCTTTGATGTTCCTGACCTTTTGTTCTTCCAAATGAACTTTGTTATTCCTTTTTCTAATTCAGTGAGATATTTTTTTAGTAATCTAATTGGGATGATATTAAACAAATAGGTAAAATTATTGGCTTTACCTACCCATGAAGAATAAAATAATGCTGCAGTTATTTAGATCTGACTTTATTAGTATAAAAAGTGTTTTATGTTTATGTTCATATAGTTCCTGTGTCTGTTTTGACACGCATGTTCTCAGATACTTTATACTGTCTAGTTAAATGATCTAAAACAATATTGAATAATATTGCTGACACTTAGTGTAGTTTCCCTATTTTTCTCTGTTGATTAAATCTGTTTTAGCTTTAACTTCGTCTGAGATCATGATTACTACTCTTTTTTAGCATAATGAATTCTACTCCTGACCTTTATCTTTGCGTGTATCTCTCATTTTTATAGCATTTCCTGAAAGCAACATATTTTTGAATTCAAATTTTTAATCTACGTTTCCATTTTATAGGTAAATTCATCCCATTTACATCCTAAGCTATAATTACTTGTGTATTTTTCTCCTTCCTATTTTTCCTCACTATCCTTCTTACCCTATTCCTATCCTTCCATACTTCTGATTTACTACCTGTTATCTTGCTCTCCTATTCCTTAACCTATCCACCCCTCCAAGAGTCCTTTGCCTCTTATTTCTTCCTGAATTTAAAAGACTTTTATACCCTTCTAGATATCTATGTTGTTCCCTCTTTAACCCATTCCCAACGAGAGTAAAGTTCCAACACTACCTGTCCTCCCCCCACTAGCTTTTTCTATATCAATTTTTTCCTTTTATGCCTCATTTGTATGAGATATCCCTCCTTACATAGTTTTATTTTTTTTAAAGTCACCCCATCATACTCAGCTCAGCCCATGGCTTTCTGTCACATTACCCAAATAATGATGACAATAACAAGAGTACTGATAATATTTTCACATATAAGAAGTAAACAATTTGACCTTATCGAGTTCCTTATAATTGATCTTTAATGTTTGCCTTATATTTCTCCTGGATCTTATGTGTCAGATTTTCCATTAAGCTCTGTTATTTTTGTCACAAATACCTGAAAGTCTTTCAGTTTGTTAAATGGCCATTTTTTTTCATTCAGGATAATACTTAACTTTCCTGGGTAAATTAGCCTTGGTCACAATCCCAGCTCTTTTGCTCTGTGAAATATAGTATTCCAAGACCTACAGTCCTTCAACTAAGTAGCTGCTAGGTCTTGCATAATCCTTATTGTAGCTCCATGATATTTAAATTTTTTTTTCTTTTTGCTTCCAATATTTTTTCCTTAATCTGGGAGCTTTGAAACTTGGCTATAGGTTTTCTATGTTTCATGGTGACCAGTGCAGTACTTGGGCCTACTATTTGCTATCTGTTGGTCATGACACAGAATGGACCCGCATCCCTTTCCATCTGTACATTTCCTGAATATCTCCATTGGTCACTGTTGTGCCTACTCTGCATTTCTCTGTGCACTGGCAACTTTGATTCTTTGGTCATTGGGGTTTTCTAAAATCCCCGACCATATGGTGTTCCCAGGAGAACGTGAGATATGTGTAAACATTTAGGGCATAGACACATAAATGAGCCCATTTCATTTATGGACATACTCTATTGGTCTTGTGCTCAACATTTTCTACCATGAGTCCATTTTTTAAAAAAAACAAATTTTAATGAATATTTTTTAACATCACCTACATTTCTCAATGTGTCCTCCCCTATCCTTTCCCAGAGAGTCATTCCTTATAATAAAGAATAAAAAAGAGGGGAAAAAAATTCAAGCAAACTAACCAACATATTGAAAAGGTGTGACACTTTCCACAATGGTCCACCCTCATGGTCTGCCACCTCTGCAACGAGCAAGGGGAAATGCCTTATCCTAGATCCTCATTAGGCCCATCTTTCTTTTTTTTTTTAACCCATCTATTAAGGTTCCCATCTCAGTCATGCACATACAGCCTCTGAATTACATTCTGAACATTAGATAACCTGGTGCAGTGAACAAAGAACTGGCCTTGGAACCAACAAGACCTGGGTTCAAGTCCTACCCACTGCCTGGTATACATACCTGGACCGGGGACAAGTCATTTAATTTCTATGTGTGCTAGGGAACTTTCTAAGACCATAAATTGCAGAGAAGGTGCTGACCTGTGGTGCCTTCCTAGGAGTCCCCTACATCAAAGGAATCCCAGGTCTGGGCCCTCTCCCAGTGGGGATTTGATTGCTCTTATTTTATTTTATATAATCATAACTCACATTTAAATGGTACTTTGTCATTTCCTTGGAGCAAGGCAGATAGCCTAAGTCTTGTCTCCATTTTGCAGATAAAGAAAGTGAGGCCCTGAGAGGTAGATTAGATGAGTTGCATAGATGGAAATGGTCCTGGCAAAGCATCTTCTAGGGATGCCCTGTGGCTGAGCCATGGAATGCCGTCGTCTTAGAGGAACCCAAATAGCCAATGATCCAAAGGGTAAGTAGACATGTGCGGTGGCTTACGTTGGCTGCTGTATATCAATGATGATGACCCGAGTACTAGAAATGCATCGAGAAACACCAGCAAGGTGAGTCTGGAGTAAGAGTGAAGAGTAGCGCAGTCAGTAGAGCACCAGTCCTGGAGTCAGGAGGACCTGAGTTCAAATCTGGCCTCAGACACTTGACACATGTACTAGCTGTGTGACCTTGGGCAAGTCACTTAACCCCAATTGCCTTGCCAAAAAGCAAAAAAAAAAAAAAAAAAGAGTGAAGAGTAGCTGCTCTCTGGCCTAGGCGATACATTGGCATTCGCGAAGGGTTGAAAGAGCCAAAGTCTTCAACATGTTGGGCAGATTTTCTATGGAAGATTTATGAGAAAACATAGACAAGAATGGCCCAGGCTGGGAAGTCCTGGATGGGCTATATGTCATCTGTACTGAAGGGAGGACTCATCTAGATGTATCTACTGGGAACTCTAAGTATGAACAACAAAGAAATCTTACTGAAGAGAGATGACAGCATGGCATTCTCCTGCTCTAAACTCTAGTGGCTCCCTATTACCTCTGAGATAAAATACTGTGCTCTTTTAGTGGCACTGAAAGTGCTTAAGTACCTGGCTCCAACCTGACTCGATGTTATTCTCCTCCCACTGTCCATGGCACTATTCCCCAAATGACTCCTCCCCATCATCTTCTTTCCTTCCCAACTCTGCAAATGCCACCTTCTGCCTGCAGACTTCCCTGAGCCTCCTCAGCTGCCAAATGGGGTCACCAAGAGTTCGACATGACTGAACAACAACAGCTTCCTAGCTGTGTGACCCTGGGCAAGTCCCCCAATAATTACCTCCCATTGATGTTGTATATTCCTGTGTGTTCATGGTCTTGACTGACCTCATGGAAGTCCCTTGAGCAGTGTAGGGCCTGCTTCTCCTTTTTTTTTTTTTGTATTTATATCTCAGCACCTGACATAGTACCTGGCACAAAGGTATTTAATAAATGCTTGTTGGTTGACTGACGGTTAGCATAAAGGCAGGAAGAGAAGGAAGGAAATAAGGAAGAAAAGGAAGAAAGAAAGGAGGAAGGAAGAAAGAAAGGAGGGAATGAAGGACAGAAGAAGAAAAAAGAAAAAAGGAAGAAAGAAATAAAAGAAATGGAGGGAGGGAGGGAGGAAAAAAAGAGGAAGGAAAGAAAGGAATAAAAAAATAAACAAAAAAAGGGAGGAAGGAAAGAAAAAAGGGAAGAAGAAAAGGTAGAAACAAAAAGGGAGGAAGAAAGAAAAAGGGAGAAAGGAAAGAGGAAGGAAAGGAGGAAGAAAAAAGGAAGAAAGAAGGAAAGATAAGTGAATAAAAGAGAATGAATGAAAATATAAACAAACAAAAGAGAAAATGAACGAATGAAAGGCACTTAATAAGTGCTTACTTTGTGCCAAGGAGAGGTCCTCCCCAGAAAGAAGAAACCAAAGAGAAAGAGATCCTGGGGCCTCAAGTTGTTTCAGAGAGTCTGGGCTGAGCTGCTCTGGGAGCTGCCCCTTTTAAGGCTAGCATTCATCCACCCCTAGTTAGGCATTGGCCACCACCTGAGGATCCTGCGGACTTGAGATTGGCAGTAAAACTCCACCTGGGCTTGTCTTCTCTCCCTTTCTGGGTGGTTTGTGTACTAAGCCTGTGCTTCCCTGTGGACCTCACACGTCCACGTCAGAAGATTGGGTCCCTGAGGAGAATGAGCAGTGACCTATGTTTCTAGGTCTAGGTATGCATCTCAAAGTCTGCAAAACACTTTTCTGGGCGAGTCAAAGGAGGCTAAATAGAGCTGTTGACATTTTCTAAGTAGGTTCAGGCAAGGGGCTGGGGCACTGGTGAAGGTAGAGACCAGCTGTTACTTGGTGGCATTACTTGACACAAGCAATTATGTGGTGTTAGGATATTGGAGACAATCATAGGGTCACAGCTCGAGCTGGACGGAAGCTTAGGGGCGCTCTTGTCCAGCTGGGGAAACTGAGGCTAATGGATCGTAGATTGAAAGTTGGAAGCCTCTTGTTTCATAGATGAGGAAACTGCTGTGTTAGGCTAGGAGGCCAATTGGTTCATCCTGTGATACAGGGAGTAAGTAGGTGGCAGAGGCAGGATTAGATTCCCGCTCTTGTTCCTCCTAGGGCTCTTTCCACAGGATCAGGCTACCTCCCACCTCATCATTGGTCTCCTGTGGGAGAAAGCAGCCGGCAGTCGGCCCCTCCTGTCCCCACCCTTCCACCCCTACTCCACCCCCCACCTCCATTCTCCCAGGTCTTCAGGGTAGAGTTGTCTGGGGTAGCCTGGGTCCTGACCTCATGCCCCTCCCCCATGCCAGTGCACAAGACAATTGGGGAAGCAGGCAGTGAGGAGGGTTGTGGTGTGACCAGGTCTGCCACTGTCTAGCTGAGTTGCACCAACTAAGCCTGTTTCCGGTTTCCTGTTCCCAGAGAAGGGCACTGGGGGGGGGGGGGGGATGGTAGGGACGCCAGGCCATCTGACTTTGAAAGGGCAGGGTAAGGCCCCCACTCCGAGATTTCCCCAGGATCCCAGTGGGGGCCTTAACCATAAAGCAGAGAAATATAACCCCCAAGGGACCTGGATCTTTGTGCCAAAGGGGATCCCTGGTTACCCATGAACATGGCACTCACAGGGACCTCCTCTCACCCTCCCCATCATCTACTGGGAGAATGTAGCCATAAGTGAGCATACAGGCCAGAAGGGGGTCTTGGGCAATGATGGAGTCTGGAAGAAGGGAGGGGAAGGAAGGAGAGAACCTAAGAATGAGGGTGGCGCCAGTGGGACAAGAACTTTGCTTGGCTGGCTTTCATCTAGCCAAGGAAAAGGCAGATAAGCCTACAGGTTCTACCTTCCCTTGTCTGGGAAACTGATCCTGGGGAGCTGAACTGGGGATCCACAGGGTAGGAAGCTGGAGAGACAGAGAGGGAGACAGAGACAGAGAGAGACACACACACACACACAGACAGAAAGAGGGAAAAAAGAGACAGTGACAGAGACACACAGAGAGACAAATAGAGACAGAGACAAAGAGAGAAAGACAGAGAAACAGTCAGAGACAGAGACAAAGAGAGATGGAGAGACACATGTACACACAGAGACAGAGAGACAGATAAAGAAACAGACAGATAGAGGTAGAGACAGAGAGACACAGAAAGAGAGACAGAAAGGGGGGACATCAGCGGTCATTTAGTCTGGCTGCTACCTTAATACTGTATAGCATGAGTAAAGGTGGGTCCGCAGGCACCATGCCATGTGCTGACCACATGCCCCCAGCTTGGGGAGGATGGAGCCAACTCTAAGTGGTAGCCGGCTGCCCCCCACCTCCCACTATGGCCGCGCCGGGGAACGACTGATCAGAGCTTCATCATTGGTCACTAAATGGGCAGGAACTGTCTTCTACCCAGGACACTTGAAAAGTGACCATTTCCCGAATTGCTCTGTGGCTTCCTCTCGCACTAGAACGTGTGGCTAGGAAGCCTCTCTCTGGGCTTTCCCATGGTGAGGGGGAGGGGTGAGTAGTGCCCCGCTCCGACCCCCGCAGGGGAGGGAAGGGGTGGGAGCAGTCCCAAGTGGGGGTGGGAAGCTCCGGAAAGGCCTCCCCGAGGGCCCACCTGAACCCAGGGGCCTTGAAGGGAGCATTCCAAGCGGCCGAGGGGAGGGGGAGCGCGTTCCCGGAATCAGGGACTGCCTGTGCAGAGGGAGTCAGAACGTCACGTTCGTTCGGGGACAGAGAGAAGGTCAGTTTGGCTGGGACAGAGAGTCCTTGGAGTTGAGAACCGTGAGATTGGGAGGGTCAAGCCCGGCTGGGGAAGGCTTCAGATGCCTCCCTGGGGAGCTTGTGCAGTATAAGGGGAGCGGCCAAGGTTGAGGATGCGGAGCACCTGGGTTCAAATCCCGATTTTGGAAGTCCCTGAACCTCTCTGGGCCCCACTTTCCTCATCAGTAAAATGAAGAAGCTGTACCCGATCTTCTCTATGGTTCTTTATCCAGTTCTAGGTCAGGGTACTATCTTATCCTAGAGGCAGTAGGGAACACCCAGAAAATGTAGAGCAGGGGAGTGTCAGGGTCAGCCTGCGCCTTAGAAAGGTTGTTTTGGCAGCTGTGCCTAGAATGGGTGGGTAGGAACCAGAACTGAATGGAAGAATCAATCCGAAGCCACTTCCCGGCAGAGTTATATCAGGTCATGAGATCATAATCTTAGAGCTGGAAGGGGCTGGAGGGACCATCTAGTCCTGCGTTTCTTAACCTGGGGGAGACATCTGTAAAGCATGGCTGGGAAAAATATTTTTATTTCCTCTATTTTATATCATGGTTCTGAGAAATAGGCTGGAGTCTTCCACAGACTGTCTGCTAAAGGGGTCTGGGACACCCACAAAGTGAAGAACTCTTAAGTCCTCTGATTCTGTCATCTTACAGATGAGGAAACTGAGGCCCAAAGAAGTTAAATGACTTGCCCAAGGTCACAGAGTGGGAAAGTGTCCAAAGTAGGATTTGAACCAGGTGCTCTGACTCCAATTCCAGCCCTATTTCCTGCTGGCTCTGAAATACACACGTACACACATATATGCACACACCCACACGTATGTAATACATACAAATATCAATCAATTAGGGAATTGACAAATATTTATTAAGCACTTTTGCTATGCCAGACACTGAAGTAGGCACTGTGGATGCAGAGATGAAAACCAAATAATCCTGTTTACATTCTAATGGGCAAGACCACATGTATACATTTAGCCTCACACAGTACCAGGTACAAGGCAATTTTGTGGTGGAAGGCACTGGCATTTGGGGAGATCTGGAAAAGCTTCACATAGATAGTCATGCTTGAGCTAAGTCTCGAAGACAAATATGGATTTCCAAGAGGTGGCTGTGAGAAGTGTGTGCCTTCCAGGCATGGGCCGTGGCCAGGGCAAAAGCACAGAGGAGGGAGATGAAAGGTTATGTATGAAGAAAAGCAAGAAGCTTGCCTGGAAAGTGGATTGTGGAAAGGAGAGTACTTCCAATAATCTACATAATCGCAGAACATCCAGCTGTAGGAACCTCAGGGGCTATAGTGTCCAACCATAAGTGAACAGAGATCCCCTCTCTGGGGGCTCATCTGGCAGCCTCCTGGAGACTCCTGGGACAGAGAACTTTCCCTCCCTCAAGGTGACCTCTTCATGATGACACATTCAAGGGCTGAAGAAAGGACATTTCAGCCAGGCCTTCAAGGCCCTCACCGCTAGTTCAGAGATTGACATGATCTTTTAAAATAGTTTCTTTTCTTTTTACTATGAACTTAATAACATTTCAATGAAGATTTCAATATACGAAAACCAAAAGATGGCATATAAAAGTATAGAATTCTATTACACACATTTTGTTTTTAAAATGCTTTAGAGCATATTAAGTTTAATATATTTGACATAAAATACATTAAACTTAACAAGATAGTAGTAATAAGGTTGCCCTGCTTACGTCTCGTTCCGAATTCCCTTCTGATTTCTTTTGTGTTATTGTTAAAATGTTTAATTCATGTTCTTTTCTGTCATCTCTACTACTATCCACCAGATCCCTACCTCCTTCCAAAGAAGTGTAGCCAAACTAAACAAGTGGCCATGTGTGAACACGTATGTGTCGTTCTGGGCCGTCCCCCAACCACAGGGGTAAGGGATGCTCTGGCACCAGGCTTCTGAAGTCCTGCTGGGATGCTAGGGAGGTCATAGGTCCACTCCTTTTCAAACTGATTTTTTTAATGCGGTGACTTCTTGCAGGGCCCTCCCACCATGATCCACTCTTGTTTTCATAGATGAGAAAACTGAGACCCAGGGGAAGAAAAGGCCCAAGGAGCAGATCCAGGGTTTGACCCCAGGACATCTGACTCCAAGTCATAGGATCAGCAGGAAGAGACCTCCTGTGTAACACCTATATCTTATAGCTGGGAAACTAAGGCCCAGTGAAGGGGCCATAGAGGCAGTAAGCCAAAGAAACCTTGATTCAAACCCAAGCTCCATCTTGCCTCCAGAGGTGAAGGAGTCTAAGACAATGATCCCTAGACTAGGGAGGCTTGGATTTGCATTGGCTTGGGCACCTGCCCAATCTGAACCTCTGTTTCCTGGTCTGTAAAGTGGAGTTAGAGGTACTCTCTTGGCATCTAGGACAGGGTGGTTGGTAGTTATCATGAAAGACAATAGCTGGGCCTGGGAATGAATGTTATTAGTAATTACAATAATTCGTCATTACCAAGAAAGCGTAACAGAGAATTAAGAACGTCGTCCTCCAAAGATAGGAAGTTGGCAAGGTCTACCAACATTGAATGATAAAGAAAAGAATCAAAGTGACCCCTTCACTTGGAGAAATGGGGTGTCTGAATTGGAGTAGCATTCAATATGGCGTAAGGGAAAGAGTCCTTCGCCAAATCCCCACTCAGTCAGTTTGAGGAAAAGATGGCCAGGCATGAGCACGCGACATGGTACATTAGCACCGTCCTTGGACTCAAGACAAGAGACTGAGGAAGATATGACATCGTGGAAAGGGCCCTGGACCTGAATCATGGCTTTCTTATTTACTACCTGTAAGTCACTTTCCCTCTCTGTGACTCAGTTTCCTCTTCTGTAAAATGAGGGGATTTGACTGAAATAAGGCCCCAAGAGGCTAGAATCATATCTTGGAGGGCCTTAACTGTCAGAAAGAAAGCATTCTTCTATTCTTGGGGCATGATGGGCCTCGATAAAGGAAGGAACTGGATGATCCTCTTCGAGGAGGGGGTGAGGACTTTAGAAGGTTCAGAACAGCACAGTGGGGAGTGTACTGAGACCTGACCAGGGCCCAAGGGAGGGCTGAAGCACCTTAGGAAGGGAGGAAGCAGTGGACATGAATCAGAGAACCAAGTTTGCAGTGGGACTCCTTGGTCTGTGGTCAAAGCTGAGTGCACAGGTTTAAGAAGCAGAAAAAGCAGAACTAAGAAGTAAGATTAGGCTTTGCCTCAGGCTGTCTGCTGAGTAACTGACATAGGATCATAGAGCCAGAGCTGGAAGGAACCTCAGAGGCCCCTTAGTCCAAACCATTCATTTTAACCCAGGAAGACATTGAGAGTCAGGGAGTGAAGTGGTTTACCCAAGGTCACATAGGTAGTAATAATCTGAGTTGAGGTTCAAACCCAAATCTTCCCTATTCCAAGGCCAGTGGTGTTCATTACACCAAGATGGCAAAACTGTGTCCCCAGGTCATGCAGGATTAGAGATTTAGAGCTGGAAGGGACCTCAAAGGCCAACTAGTCTGACCCCCTCATTTAACAGATGAAAAAATCAAGACCCAGAGAGCTTACTTACATCCCACTTACTCAAGGTCCCATGAGTAGTAAGTAGAGAGGTGAGATTTGAACCCAGCTCCTCTGGCTCCAGAATCAACACTCTTTTCCCTGTATACATTGTGACATCTGGCACAAGCCCTCGTGGTTCTCTGGTGCCCCATGCAGTGTCCTCGGGTGCCCCTTCAGGGTCCCATTGCCTGGCATCCTCCAGCAGTACCTACCAGGTCTGTGGAACCTCGGCCAGCTCCAGGGTCCAAAGCCGTTAGCTGGGAAGCTGATTACTACTCCTGGGAAGGGAGAACAGGATAGGATATGGTGCTTTCCCAGGTGAAAGAGATTGGCCACCATGCCTGCTGCCCCCCTCTCCTGATGCTCCTCCATAGCCCGGGGTCTGTCCAGAAATGGACCCCACTACTGGACGGCACTGAGATTGGAGTACTCGCACAGCTGGCAGTCCTTGCATGGGGGAGTAACAGACCTTTCCAGCAGGACAACTGGGAAGGCCGGTGACTTCAACCTCCTCATTTTACAGATAAAGAAACTGAGGCTCATTTAGGCAAAATGATTTATCCGAGGTACAATAAACAAGTGAGGGCCTAGGAAAAAAATCATCTTAGAGATAATAATAGTATTCTCTCTTTTTCCTGAGAAGGGGAGGGGAAGTGAGGTAGGGCGAAATAGAACTTGTACACCTCAGTTCTCTGAGCCTCAAACTCCTCATCTTTAAGATGGAGATAAGGGCAGTTGGGTGGCTCGGTGGATAGAGCTCAGGGCCTGGAGTCAGGAAGACCTGAGTTCAAATCTGGTCTCATATGCTTCCTAGCTGTGTGACCCTGGGCAAGTCCCTTGACCCTGTTTGCCTCAGTTTCCTCATCTGCAAAGTGAGGTAGAGAAGGAAATGGCAGACCACTCCAGTATCTTGCCAAGAAAACGCCAACCAGGGTCAGGAAGAATCAGACAGGACTGAAAACGACCCAACAACAACAAAGCTGGGATAACAAGTAACATTTCACTAGTAAACCCAGAGGGTTGTTATAAGGATGACAGGAGATGATAAAAATAATTCCACACCTCCCCTCCAGCTTCAAATATGTGTCAGGTGCTATCATTAAATACTTGATTAGTCTATTTAAAAAATTTTAATTACATTTTTGGATGAACAAAAATCTGTTTTCTTTCCCTCCCACCTCTCCTAATTGAAAAAAAAAAATAAAAAAAAAACCTGACCAGAAATGTGAAAAGTGGGGCAAAATAAATCCCCCCCACTGGTCACGTCATCTGCACATATGTATATGTGTAGGCACACACGTGGATGTGCAAGCATATGTGGGTGTACAATGCAGGTCTGTAGGTGATCTATGTGTATATGTACATACATGCACATGTGCACATGCCTGCACTTAGATGTGAAGATGCCAATGTCCTACGGGGCCTCTCTGTTGGGAGGTGGGTGGCATGCTTCTTCATCCAGGCTAATTTTTTTTAGTGGCCCTGTGATCTCATCTGTGAAGGGAGATCTTGGGGAGGAACCTCCTCTAGCAAAGCTGGAAGGCACCTGCTCAGGCGAGGGGAGCTGCCCTCAGGCACAGCCTGAGTGTGTCAGAATTAAGACTGGAAGCCTGGGCTTCCTCCCAGACTCTCAGCTCTCTCTCAGGTGTGGAAGGGCCCTAAACAAAGGGATCATCCTAAACCACACAAAGTTCCCAGCTGCCTTTAATAATGATAATCTTATGCTCCTAGAAATCTATGACCTTTGAAGTTACTAAGCACAGTGAAACAGTGCATAGGACCCTGAACTTAGAGCCAGGCAGACTTGGGTTCAAATCCCTCCTCAGACACTTACCAACTGAGTGATCCTAGAGGAGTCCCTTAACCACTCTGTACATGCCTCAGTTTCTCTATCTGCAAAATGGGGGTGGCGGTGAACTCAGTGACCTTTGAGCTCCCTGCCAGCTCTAAATCTACGATCTTCTGAAGAGGCTGAGAAAAGACCGATTCCAAACAAGCTTCCATCAACCTGGCAAAATGAGAGAGTATACATGTGGAGGCAGGAAGTCATGGGTTCTAATCCTGCATCTGACACTAGCCATGTCGATTCTAGCCAAGTCACTTCATCACCCTTAAGTCAGGAAGCATTTATTCAGTGCCTGCTATGTGCCTGGCACTGTGTTCATTTTTTTTCATCATATCGTGATGATTATGAGAAACCTGGTTTTGGGGATCACTGGACTTCCTAGGCAGGGCCAAAGTCCTGAGAAAGAACCCTGTAATAATCCTTAGGGAAGGCTATACAGACCACAGGACTCCCAGAGGAAGACCAAGTGGTAGCCTCCCCTTAACCTGTGGGATGACAGGGCCTCCTAGGGGTGAAAACCTAAGGAAGACCCAAGTGATGGTTCCTTAGGACAGCAGTAAGCTCACGAGGCTCTCAACACAGGGCTGGAAGTCCCAAGGGATGTCCCCTTAAGTAGGCTGTGCAGACCACAGGGTCCCCAAGAGAATCCAGAGCAATAGTCCTCTTAAACACCACAGAATCACAAGACACCCCAAGGCAAGGTCAGGGAGTAAGCCCAAAACAAGCTCTCACCCAAAGAACTCAAAACCAGAGTGAGCAGAGGAAGACATTTTATTATGCTCCTTGAGAGAGCAGATGTAGTGCTCGCTGGAATGCTCACAAACTGATATAGCTGCAGGAGCAGGAGTAACTATTCCCTCCAGTCCTGCTGGAATTACGGTTAGTTTACATTCTTTACTTTTTACATAGTTTTCCTAGGTTATACAGTTTATATAGATAGGATAGTACGGATACAGAAGCAAAAGTGAAGTTAATCAGATTTTCCTTGTCTTAGTTGAGGATTAAACTACATTCTTTTACTTCCCCTACCTTCCCTCTTTAACATATGCAAATTATGCAAATCAGTAGGCCTGGATTCTTGACCAAGACCAGACCCAAGATAAGCTTGAACTGGTTCAAGCGGGTTTGGCCCCTCTAATTCCCCTGACTGCCTTCTCAAAAAGCATGCACATGCGTACAAGCCTCCGACCTCTCACCTGACGGACCTTGAGGCCTGGTTTCTGCTAAAGCTGGGGGGGGGGCGGGAAGTACACCTTTAGTTCGGTGGAAACAAAACTCCTCCTCCCATTCATTACATCATGATGATGATGATGATGATGATACCGACTTCATTGGTGTCACAAATGAAACGACGCATCAGAGACTCCGGCGATGTCAGTGATTAATACCATCATCATTGTTATAATTGTCTTTTGTTTTCTATGACAGGTTCTTAAGTGAAGGTATGGGGGAACGAGAGGAAGAGAGAGGGAGAGAGAGAGAGAAGAGATAGAGAAAGAGAGAGAAGGAGAGAGAGGAAGGAGAAAATGAGAGGGAGGTGGAGAGGGAGAGAGAGAGAGAGAGAGAGAGAGAGAGAGGAAGAGAGAGAGGAGAGAGGAAGAGGAGAGAGGAAGAAAAGGGAGAGAGAAGAGAGGAGAGAGTGAGAGAGAAAGAGAGAGAGGAGGGAGAAAATGAGAGAGGTGGGGCAGAGAGAGAGAGAGAGAGAGAGTGCTAACTGAGGTGGGGGAGGGGAGAGGGAGCAGAGATCTTTCTGGCGAGTGCCTCCCTCCTCCTGGCCAGGTGAAGGGGGAGGGGAGGCGCAGATGAGAGTGGAGAGGGAAGTGGGGACAGGATGATAATGGTGAGGAAGAGGGAACAGAAATAGCAAGTTCTTCATTAGCCACGATTCTCTTTTGTTCAGGAGGCACTGGTTAAGTTTATTGAAATAGCAATAAAAGAAACGAGGAAATACTCTCTCCATGGATGTTTAAGATGTTGATGGAGGAGGGGAACGACAGGAGGAAGGGGGGAGGGGAGGCCAACAATTACCACCCTAGATTATAGATTTAGAGCGGGAGGGGACTTTGGATCCAGCAACTCTAACATCCTCATTTTTCAGGTGAAGAAACTGAGGACTTCCCAAAAGGCGAAAAGAGACCACCGTGGGTTCCTTTAAGATTTGGCGCCCTTCTCCCCTACACTGCTGTTTGCCTACTTTACAGCAGAGGAAGACGAATGCTAGTGACTCCCGCCCCAGGCTCCATCCACTGCACCACCTCGATGCCCCCCCCCAATTATTTCCTACTTGTCCTGCACATAGCTAGCTTGTATCATTTTGTTTGCTCATGATCTCCTCCATTAGACTGTAAACTCCTTGATGGCAGGGACTGTCTTTTTTGCTTCCTTTGTACTCCTGGTGCTTAGCACAGTGCCTGGCACATAGTAGGTACTTAATAAATATTTATGCATTACCTCTGTGGTCTCTCCAGCTCAGGCTATGATTCTACAATCCTGCCAACAAAAAACACTATGCTATTCACTGAATGGAAAATAATTTATCAGTGCCTGTTTGGTGCCAAGCATTGAGGATACACATAGAAAATGCAAACAGCACCTTCTCTTAAGGAAGTTTCCATCTTACTGATGTTAACACACAAAAACAAGTGTAGCATCTGGCCACCGGCAATGCCTGGGGTTTCCTCAGACAGTGCCAGGGGCAGGGGCGGGCAGGTGGGCTGTGTAGATGGTGAGGCCTTTGGGCTCTTGGGAGGCAGTGGCAGGGGAGATACTGAGGTCAAGCTGCCTTCCATTTCACCCAAAGAAGTAGAATTGATGACTTCCGTGCCTGCTAAGCCATGTGAGCAGTAAAGTCGTCTAGAAGGGTTCTGAGCCAGGGGGAGAGGTGCGCCCAGCTCAGTGCCGTTGGGTCACCAAATGCTTCCTGCTTTTTCAGTGAGTGTCATGGTTAGAGTGACCAGCTTTGAGAGGCAGGCTGGAGAGCTGGCTGTAGAATTGTGAGGACCTGTGTTCAAATGCCATCTGAGAAACATAATGGCTATTTGACCTAAGAAAATCATTTAAACTCTCAGGATGTCAGCCAGGCAGCTCTTTAAGACTATCAACTCCCAGGCCAGTTTCCCAAATCGCCAGTTCATCAGTGGACACAGCCACTACATAGCTACACAGTCAATACACCTTACAGATCCTGGTACTGGCTTAACGAGGAGGAGCCTGTCTCTGGGGTCAGAGGATCTCAGTTCAAATCCTGCCTCAAGCATTTACTACCTGTAACCTGTGTGACCACAGGCAAGCCATTTCATTTTGCAGGGGGGTAAGCCAAGGCAGTTGATAACTCTGGTACCTAAGGGTACCTATGCCTTTCACTTTGCAGCCCAACTCTCAAATGCCAAAGAAAGAATGTGCTGGTTAATATTTAATAACCGGCTCTCCATAAAAAAAGTATGCAGGAAATGTGTCCATTGTCCTCTTAAGTCTAGACAATCAAAGAAACAATAAATCAAGCCCTGATTTGTAGCGTTTACCAATTTCAGAGGCACAAATACTCACTGAAAATTAACAATGGGTTCTCCTATATGAGCTGGATCTTGAGTCCATAGCTGGCTCTCTTCTTTGCTGCCAGAAATCCTGCGCCATGAAGCTCTTTCTGGAGTTGTGATTCTCTGTGACTGTGCCTATCTGGAGTGTGCCTATGCTCACTTAAACTGGGCCCAGACTCTCTTGACCTGATTCCCCAGCTACCGGATGTGATGATAAGTAACTCAGGTGTTTGACACCATGGGAAACTGGAAGGTCGAGGAGGAGACAAAATCTCTTCCAGTCCTTCCTACCAAAGAAAGGAAGAACTAGCTTCTTCTCGCCTCCCCAAATGAATAAACTCTCCCCAAGTTGAGCTGTCCAATTGTCTTCAGGGCTTTGCTATTTCAAGCCCCAAAGGGTGTGGCTAATTTGTATTAGTTCATGCCAGGCTCTCTTTGAGTCTGTCAGAGGAAAGTGCTCCTATTTCAGAAAGCGAAAACTAAGGGTTAACTTCTTATGACCGCATCATATTCTGTGATTTTACCCTGTGGGAGTATATTAGTTGAGTTGGGAGGGAGAGAAAAAAAACTTCCCTGCCTTATGTGTGGGTATATGTGTGTCTAGTATAGGCTACATAGGTTGTATTTTAACTCTCCATATATACATGCATATATATATATATACACATACATTTATATACACACATATGCATATAACATATATCACTTGTAGATTATATACACATACATGCGTATGTACATATGTATATATAAAGATACACACATCTCTATCTACGTACCTATCTAACTCCTGAGCAATTTCCCAAAGGGGCACTGGACTACTCTGTTTGGGCCCAGCTCATGGTCTATCTGACTATGAGATCCTTGAGACTTGGGACTGTTTTTTGCCTTTTTGTATCCCCAGCACAGGACCTGGTATACAGCAGACACTTAATATTTGTTTATTGACTGACTGACATTTGCAGTCTCAGTCTGAGGCATTTGTACTTGGCACCAGTTCTATGAGTTGTCCCTCTAATTCACATCACTGCCTAGACAATAAGCATTTGTCATCCACTTGACATTCCTTGTATAAATATGTGGAAGAAAATTTTATGCTATGTTTTAGGTCCAAGCCTGCCAAGGATAAATTTTTTAATTAAGTGTATCTAATTCTAAAAAGCTTTGCTTAGAGAAACAGAAAATCAGAAGGGACAGGAATGCATTCTGCCTCTGGAAATCTCTCTGTCCCAGCCATTTCTGAGTTGTAATTTATAGGTTTCAAGAACAAAGAGAAATTTAAAAATCTAGCTCGAACAGGACAAAATCTAGACACCATTTTTGATTCACCAAACAAGCTACTCTTCATTTCATTTTTGGCCCACTCTGGAGAATCTTTTTCCAAAGGCTGGTGAGTCCATGTTTTGCTACTGCAAGAAGCCTTCTTTCCACATGGTCAAAAGTGGGCTAAAGGAGATGGTCTGTTAGTTGAATTAATCAGCTTCCTTCTCTTAGTGATTACCCTTCAGGAAGGAGGCCTCTCGAGGCTGACCATGTCCTCACCAGCCACGGTTGGGGGAAACCAAACCTATGGAGCCCTTCTCCAAATACTATTTTTAAATATGTCAGATTACAGAGAAAGCCAATTCTACTGAAATATAGTTGCCCAAATATTTTTAAAAAACAAATTCATAGATGTCTGCTTTAGAAACTGTTTAAGCCTTTATTAAGAATGATATGAAAAGGTTGATATAAATAATATAAATATAAGAACAATATAAAATGACATTGTTTGGAATTGAGCGTGAAAGATTGGAAGGCCATTCTGATCAGGCCAAAGACATCGGAGTAAAGTACAAGCCTAACATTATTTTGTAATATGAAGCCTCTTCTGGCTTCAAGTCACACCCTCTGCCCCAACTCTGGGCTCATACATGGTGAGGTGAGTCTAGTCAGTCTCCCTTATACCGTCATCTATGTTTGGAGAAGCCTGAAGACAACTTACCTCAATTGTATTTTGAAGACTTCTCCAGAATAAAACTCCAGGGTTGGGGCAATGAGCTGGAGAGAATCTAATCTTTTGAGGGTCAGTCGGCAGGATGGAAGCTGGCCTATATGAGCCCTGTGCTTTCAGGGGCATGGACCATGGGTTATGATAATAATGAATGAACAAAAAAGCATTTATTAAGTACCTACTTTGTGCCAAGCACAGAGGATACATATGGAAAATGTCCTTGCTCTCAGGGAGTGGTGAGAAACAATACATATAGGAGGGTTTGGCTGCAAGCTGAATGGAAGGGCCTGGTGGTCCCAAGGGCAAGGTTGTAGGGCAGATGACAAAGCCCAGGCACGCTTAGGGTTGGTTAGATGGCAAAATACAAGGATCTGGAGGGCCAGATAATAAAGCGCTTAGGAACACGCTGATACCCTCCTCCTAATTCCTTTCTTTTCAGGAGAGAACCTCTAGTCCCTGGACTAGCAGGAAGATTGGTGGGGAGGACAGCCTGAGGCATCTGCCTCCCACTAGGCCAGCCAGGTGCAGAGAAACACTATAGTAACAAACAGAGCTGACATTTCTTTAGCACAGTTAGGTTCCTGAAGCATCTTACCATGTTATTCGAGCCAGTCCCTACCACAGCTCTGCAAGGTGGACAATGTAAGTTCCCATTTTATAGGTGACATCAGAGGCCCAGAGAACTCAAGGGGCTTGTCCGAGGTCACATCCCTGGTAAGTGGCAAAGTCTGTACTAGAGCCCAGTTTTCTTTGATCCTAGGTCTTTTCCTAAGCCATGATGCCTTTGGGTACTCTCTGGTCCCCTCCCCACCAGGCCAAGGCCCTGAATGAAGCAGGCCCTCAGGAAATATTTGTGAAATGACTGAATTGTGAATGAATGACTCCAGTGCTGAATGAATAGGATGCTCTATGGGCTTCCTTCTCACCCACCTGTATCAGTATCCCTCAGTTGCCATAGCAACAAAATAACAAACCACCCGGCTGCCAGAGACTCAGGCTCCAGAGACCTTGACTGGGAAGACTGATGGAAGGCCTTCCCCGTGCAGGCTTCCTGCGGAGGCTGAGAGCTGAGCCGTGTTTCTTTGCAAGGCTCACCACTGCCTGGTGCTGGGGGCTCTAAGGGGACTGAGGGTCTTAGTGGAGGCTCCATCCACACTAGCCAGCCAAGATTCCCCAGGGCTTCCCATTGCAATCAAAAACAACCTTGTTTGTGAGGGAGGCTGTGAGTCAGGGACACCTCCCAGTACCCAGGCAGTGTAAACAATGAGTGAGAGAGAAGAGGGGGCGGTCAGCTAGAGCTGCAGGGAGCAAGCACCACCCCTCTGCCCCACCCCCACCCACCTGGGCTGGGCTGCCATCTTGGTCGAGGTCTAGGATTATGCCACAGGGGCAGAGAGGGCACTTTGGAGATATCTAGCCAACACCACAGGGAGGGGTGGGGGTACGGGAATGCTTAGGCCCCACTTTACTGATGAGGGAACTGAGGTTCAGAACCTACAGGCAAAGGGAAAGCTATTAAGTGCAAGAGAATCATCCAGTGTCCAAGATGGACCTTAGAACAGGGGATGTCGGGGCTGGGAGAGAACTTAGAACAGGGGATGTCAGAGCTGGGAGAGGCCTTAGAACAGGGGATGTCAGAGCTGGGAGAGAGGCCTTAGAATAGGGGATGTCAGGGCTGGGAGAGGCCTTAGAACAGGGGATGTCAGAGCTGAGGGAAGCCTTAGAACAGGGGATGTCAGAGATGGGAGAGGCCTTAGAACAAGGGATGTCTGAGCTGGGAGGGGCTTTAGAACAGGGAATATCAAAGCTGGAAGGGGCTTCAGAACATGGGAATATCAGATAACAGAATGTCAGGACTAGGAAGCAGATTAGAATGTGAAATGACAGAGTTCGGAGATAATGTCAGACCCAGGAGGAACCTAGAACTTGGAATGCTGGAATAGAGGATGTTTGAGCTGGAAGGCTACTTACGGATGGATAAATCTCCCAAGTAAGGCATTCCATATTCTCTAGAGACTTCCTCAATTTCAGGATGGTCAGATAAATGAAATCATCATTATCATCATAACAATGACCCCAAGAAAAGGTGATGAGGGATGGTCCTTCTGTCTTCTTCCTTTGGTCAGGGCTCGTCTGGTCAGTTTTTGGCAAAGGCATCGACAAGCTGGGGGATGCCCAGAGACCTGTATGGGGCAGTGGCCAGAGGCCACACCATAGGAGGACATGCTGAAGGAAATGGGGAGGATTTTAGTAGGACAAGATTGTTTGGCCGGGCCCTGTGGTTGATAGTCTAGGGGGCCTAGGTCTCAAAGAGTTGAATATTACCTGGCTCTGGAGACAACTCTCTGGCCATCAAGGCCTGAGGACATTTTGTGTGGCTCCATTTGAGGTAAGATAAGTAATTATTCTGAACCCTGAGGGTGAAAAAGTCTGCTTCAACAGATGGGGTAGCCCCTCAGAAGAGGCCTCCTTGGAGAGTCTCATTGGCTACTTTTCAGGTGACGTAGGAGGTTCCTTTGGGTCCTGGGATGCACTGATGCCTTTCTAGCTTCAGAGATTAGATAGCATTTGGGAAGCACTTTCCCCAAAAAAAGCAGCCTATTTCCTAGTGAAAAGAATTGGCAGAGGCAGCTAGGTGGCAGAGTGAGTAGAACACCGGCCCTGGAGTCAGGAGGACCTGAGTTCAAATCCAGTCTCAGACACTTGACACATTTACAAGCTGTGTGACCTTGGGCAAGTCACTTAACCCCAATTGCCCTGCCTTGCATCCTCCAAAAAAAAAAAAAAAGAATTGGAGCCAGGAAGATCTGGGTTCATATCCCAAATCCTAACACTTACTATCTGTAGGACAATGGCCACTCACTCCACCTCTCTGAGACTCATCTTCCTCATCTGTTTGTGTCTCACAGACTTGTTGTGGGGCTCCAGAGAACATTTGCAAAGAGCTCTACAAACTTGAAAGGTCAGGATTTTGTTTTCTTTTTGACGGAGACTTTTCATTATATCTGGATGTGGGAACTCCCAGGTGTAGAAACTCCCTCCACTGATGTAAGGTGAACAACTTCATAACCCCCCTCTGGTCCCTGACCTTGGACAAGTCACTTGTCTACGTCAGTTTCCTCAACTGTAAAATGGGAATATGATAGCTCCTACATCCCAGGGCTGTTGTGAGGACCAAATGAGGTGTGTATACATATATACATATGTATGTGTGTGTGTGTGTATGTGTATATACATATATGTATATATATGTATATGCAAAGTGCTTTGGCAACCTTAAAGGAATGCCAGTCGTTATTATTTTCTATTTTGTATCTATTCTGCACATATTTGTGCATGTATTTTCCCCTCCGATAGAACACAAGCTCTCTCTGAGAGGAGAGGATGTCTTGTTCTTGGTCTCCGGCTAGCACAGTGCCTGGCACCAAGGAGTCACATTTGTCACCTCAGTCTCCCCATCTATACAATGGACAGTAGCAGCACCTCCCTCCCAGGGTTGCCGTGGGAAGAAATGAGACTCCATTTGTAATATACTGAATAAATGCTGTTGCTGTCTTTTATCTATAGTGAGTAGCATACAGTCGTGGCTTAATACATGCTGGTTGATTGTGTAGTATTAAGAGAGTTACCTAGAGCATTTTGAGGTCAGGTGACTTTTGAAGCTGGGAAGTGAAAGGAGTTTCCTTCTCCTGGAGGAAGAGGGTGTTTGGTTTGTTCTAAGCAGGGTCCTCAGCCAGGGGCAGAGATGGCGGCCACACCTGGGTGCCAAAGGCCCTCGATTTCCTGCCCCTCCTGCCATATTCTAGGTTTCTTCTGTTTTGTTTTTGGAGGGGGGAAGGCAGGGCAATTGGGGTTAAGTGACTTGCCCAAGGTCACACAGCTAGTAAATGTGTCAAGTGTCTGAAGCCGAATTTGAACTCAGGTCCTCCTGACTCCAGGGCCAGTGCTCTACTCACTGTGCCACCTAGCTGCCCCTCCAGGTTTCTTCTGGAGGGTCTCACTTGTTGCCACACAAACCAGCAGACCTGGGTAAGAGTAGAATGTGGGGACCATACCCCTAATCTCTCTTTCTTTGCCTGGTCTGCCACCTACCTTACCCCAAAGGACTCCCCTAGAAGGCAAACTAACTTCCGGTGGCTAGCAAAGCAACCTGCTGCCGTGCCCGTGAGGGCCGCCTCTCTTTCCAAAGATCCAAGCAGACAGCCCACCTTTTGGTCCAAGGACTCAGTTTCCACCCAGAAGGAAAAGGAATTCCAGTGAATGTGATTTCTTCAGTCCTCTGGCACTAGACGAAGGGAGCTTAGACTCTGACCAGGGACAGACACTTGATGTTGCATGACAGGCACCCCTCCCCCCAACAGACCTGCACCATCTGGGTAACTCATGGAAGTAACAGAGGACAAAGTTCAGGTCTTCTCTCCCCCAAACACAACACTGGATCAGAGTCCCTGCCTGCTCTTCTAGCTGTGGGGACCATATGGATGATCATCTCTCTCTAAGAGACTGGCTTTGCCCACGACCTCTATTTCTCTCTCAAATTTGAGGTAAAGGCTGCTACAGCCCAAGAGGGCCCCAACTCCCTCTGGAAGCCTGGATTCTGGGATCTTGATCCCTAGAAATTGTGGGGCTGGGAACTCGGGCACCATGAGGACCACACGTCCTGTGCTCCCACGGCTTTAACAATCATCTGCACGCGACACTTCTCACATCCTGTCTCAAACTCTCTGCCAACCTCCAGTCTCACATCTCCAGCTGCCTTTCAGACAACTTGAACTGGGTGTCTAGTAGACGTCTTAAATTCAATATGTTGAAAACAGAACTTACTATCTTTTCTCCTACACTCCCCTCTCCTCTACTTTTGGGGTAGCTGGGTGTCGCATTATAGAGTGCTGGGCTTGGTATCAGAAACACCTGGAGTCTGGAACCTGGCCTCGGACACTTACTAGCTGTGTGACTCTGGGTAACTCACGTAACTGTTTGCCTCAGTTTCCTCATCTGTAACATGACCTGGAGAAGGAATTGGCAAACCGTTCCAGGATCTCTGCCAAGAAAATCCCAAATGGGGTCACAGAGTCAGACATGACTGAAGTAGCTCACCAGGTCCCTAATCTGCTCCTTCTCTGTGATTCTAGCCCAAACTGCAAAATGGGAGAAAGGCCAAAAAGGCAGAGTCTGCAATGGCTTCTCCTTGAAGCCCAAAGTTTGGGCAGGCCACTCAGACCACTGAGCCCCATGTGATGCTGAAGCAGTACAATGAACAGGCCTTGGAAAAGGTTTAGATATGGGGAGGCCAGAAAGAATGAAGAACTGAGGACTCCCCCAGACTGCAAACCTGGGCGGCTAGAATTATAGTGGCTGTGCTCTGGACAGAAATAAGAAAGTTAGGAGGAGGGGTGGGTTTAGGGGAAAGAGAATGGGTTGGGCTTTGGACGTGTTTGAACTTGAGAGACCTAAAGACATCCTGGTGTAAATGTCCAGGAGATGGAGATGGGATGTCATCTATCCAGACATGCTAGATGAAATCACAGGAACTTATGAAATCACCAAGAGAATGTAAAGAGAGGGGAAGACTGAGATAGGGAAGGACAATCGAGCATGGGAGTATGCCCAATGATAGGGGCTGTGGTGTGGATGACGAACCTGCCAAGGTAACAGGAGGATTGACCTGACAGGAAGAGAAACATGATCGAGAGGTGCCAAGAAAAGCAAGGAAGGAACCAGCTGGTCACTGGGGCCTTCATCTGCAAGTCTACTCAGCCTCTGTCCAGTAATGCTCAAACCAGGCACAGACTACATAATTCGATGTTCGTACCAATCCAACACCCTTAACGCTCTTCCAAGATGTTAATTTGGAATGATGGTTTTCTAGTCTGGGAAGAGAAGATCCTTGTGTCGAAGTCATTCTAGTTACACAAGTGAGAGACCAGAGGTTCCTTGGATCCAACAAGGCTTTATTTCACACAGAATACAATATGGTGGCATTAAGACCAAACTCAAAAGACGCTGCACACAAGACCGAGGACTGGCTTTAACTCATGTATAATTAGGCAACAGGACAGCAAGTCAGCAAGTAGCGAACAAAAGTGATCATCTTGAGGAAGAAGGTGCTTTTTCTAATGCCCATACCTGGAAAGTAAAAGGAAGAACATTATCTCCACAGCCACCTCCTTCTGAATACGACAGCAGCAACACCTTAACAGGCTAAAATCTGGTGGTAGCTCACATGCAGACATGGACCACCAATGGGTTAAGACTATGGCCTGCCGCCAGTACCTGCCCTTCTCTGTGATCCCTCCCTTCCTAGCCCTTCTCTGGCACTTCCCTGTACTTCTTCCTCCTCCCCAATCACCTGTTAGAGGTTGGTCATTTCTACCAGGGAGCTTCCTGAACCTGAGGAAGTGCCAGCTTTTCCAGCTCTGGCTCAGCTTTGCTCTCAGAATCCCCCCTTTAGAAGTAGCCTTCCTTGCCCCAACTGAGAGCAGACAGTCACAGGTCATTCAATTCAATTAAACAATCATTTCTTAAGCACCCATACACATATGTTGAGCCTTAGGGACACTAACACAAAAAACAAACCGCCTTCAAGACACTTAGATTCTATTGCCTAGAAACAACATAGATCAAGGCGATAGAGAAGATATAGAAAGCACTGGGGGATGGGGGTGGGGGCCTTCAGTTGAGCCTAGAATGGAGCTCTGGCTTCCAACCTGAGGCAAGGAGGGCATGAGAAGAGGGGAAATGTTGTGCCTGGGAGTTAGCAGGCCACTTTGGCTAGAATGTAGAACAGGGTGTGAAGGGAGTCCTATGAGATAAAGTGAGAAACATCAATCAGTTGGCTTAAAGGCACAAGAGAAAAATGTGTATTCTGTCCTAGAGCCACAGGGTCCATCATGCTTCAGGAGTATCAATTAGGCAGTGAGTAGAGAATAGACAGGAGAGAGATTACTCAGGGAATAGTTTAGCAGTAGTCCAGAGGACTGGGCCTACTCTGGGGCGCTGCCATGAGAGTGAAGGCGAGGAACGTGAGAGATGGCAGGGAGGGAGGATCTTGGCAACTGATTAACTACAGGGGATGAAGGAGAGGTAAGAACCAAGGGCAGCTGGGAGGTTTCAAAAACCTGCCTGACTGGAAGGATGGACCCATGTGGAGTGTGGGCTGCCCAGGAGTGCCCCATAGGAACTCAGGAGAGGGCTGCATTTAGAGAGCTCTGGGAGGCATCTGCAAGGTCTTCAATTCTTTCCTTATACAGATGAAATCGGGAATCTCCTTAGATTCAGGTCACAAAGTAAGTGGGTGGAAGGGCTGGGACCAAAACACTAATATCTACACTCCTGATTCTGCAGCTGCCATTATTTTTTCTTGGGGAAATCTGGGAGAAAGGTTGATACTTGGAAGTGTAAGGCAAGCCCACTTTCTGTCCTCCAGCCTTCAAACATACCCTGGAGCCTCTCTAAACCATGGGTTAAGCACTGGGTTTTGGCTGGCTCCACTTAAGGGACTGGGTTGGGACCCTGAATATGCTCCTCTTGGCCTGGGGCCTCCCCAAGCCCACGATGCATGGCCAAGCAGGGCCTGTGCCAACCCAAGTGCTCGTCCCTCTGGCACCCTTATCTTCAGTCCTGGCCCCAGCCCTCCTTTATTGGTTATGTTCCAAGCCGGTCTATACACAGAGACCTAAGGATTAATATGCAGGTATCTTAGTAAAATCAGCCTTTGGGGTTCATGCTCTAGGACGACGTCATGAACTAGGTCCTTCCAGTACTCACTGTAACCAGCTTCTTGGACAGGCACCAAAACAAGGTCCATGTGACACCTAATTCCATGTTATGGAAGATTCTGGTATGTTTTTAGTAAGAATACCCAAAGCTATGAAATCAATGTTCAGATAACACAGCACTCAATGCAGGAAGAGTGCTTTCAATCTGGTTTTGATAAATGAACTTAGAGGGCTAGAACCCTAAGTTTTGGAGCAGAAATGGACTTTCAAGAACATCTAATTTAACTGAAACCCAAGTAAGTTAAGTGATTTGTCTAAGACAGGGGTAGGGAATGTGCGGCCTCTAGGCTACACGTGGCCTTCTAGGTCCCTGGATGTGGCCTTTTGACTGAGTCCAAGTTTTACAGAACAAATCCTTTTATTAAGGTGATTTGGTCTGTGAAGTCTGGATTCAGTCAAAGGGCCACACTCAAGGACCTAGAGGGTCCCCATCTCTGGTCTAAGACCACACAGGTATGAAATAGCAGAGCCTGGATTTGAACCCAGGTCCTTTGGCTCCAAAGCCCCCCCCCCCAAAAAAAAAACCCTACTATGCTGCCTCCCCACTTTGCAAGGCAGACTGGATAACCTAACACCCCTTTAGCTTGGCTAGTGCAGATCGATGCTAGACACTAAGAGTGGCCTCTGGAATCCATGCCTAAGGGTGAGGACCTCCCAGCTCATGCTCACTGAAAGGCAGTCTCCATGGCCAAGGGCCTCTGGAGAGGTCTGCCTGTGTCCACCCGTCCAGAAACTGGGAGCTGTTTGGATCCAGGGGCACCTTCTCATGGGCCAAAGACAGCTGGACCTTGTGGCCGCTCTATGGTTGCATTTCAGGGTAGGAACTTGTCTTCAGTTTCTTTTGCATCTGTTCTCTAGGCACACAGATTTATTGAACTGAATTACATGATGTGTCTTAGGCTCTAGTGAGAAAGGGCGTAAGCAATGTTAACTGCAATGGCTTCCAAAGCTCCTTCCTTATAGTTCTGGGAGTGCCAGTGTCCTCCAGCTTATTTTCAGATGAGATGTCACCAGCCCAAGTCACACAATTAGTAAGGGTCTGTAGTGTAGGGGCTGGAGGCCAGGTCTCTGGCCTCTAGATGCACCGCAGGGGCCTATTATCTTATTAAATGAATCAGACCAACTGCTGGCCCCGGGCAGAGCCCCTCTCCAGCCACCTCCTACAGGCACCTGATTCAATTCACCAAAGTCAAAATTTCAAAGACCCCACAAGCACAATTGGTGCCTCCCCTTGTCTCCACCTCTACCCCAACACATTACACACCAAATGGCCCAGAACACCTACTTCTGAAACTCCCATTCTCTGTTGTCCAGCGGGCACACCTGCCTGGTTTTGAGCCAGCGGGAGATGCAGTGGAAGTGGAAGGCGTGCTGAAAAAGAAGCCAAAGCACATTAAGGAGGGTCTCCCCTGCTGTCTCCATCACTACTTCACAAGCAAAGCAGGGTAGTGGGAGAGAGACAAGGAATCTGACAAAAGATAAGCCTCTCTCCTCCGTGGAGGGAGAGATTCATTCTTAGACACTTCATTACAAGAAATAGAAAACACATAGGACACAGGGGGAGACACTGGAGGATGGGGGCTGCTAGCATGCCCTGCCCATCTATAACACAGGTGGCGAGGACATGGCTCTCCCTGCCCCACTGCTAGAGCTGTGCCTCTGCTCTTCTCACCCAGCAGGACCCTGAGCCCCGGGGGCAGAGCCCTCTCCAACCCAAGTTGGCCCACAGACCCCACCCCTCACATCTTTTTCCTCAGGCCTGTCCAGGAGAGCCAGTGCTAAGACCAGGACTCCCTCCACTGCCCTCAAAATGGCAAAGGTTGGCTTCTGTCAGAATGGAGTAGCAAAGATTCATGGCTTGTGAAGGGCAGACTATGGTCAGGACAGTCAAGCATCCTCTTCCTTTGTGACATGGCTATGGAATTGGGGTGAAGGGACAGAGAACAGTCAGAAGGTAAAGGGAAGGAGCAGAGAGTGAGGCTACTCCCTGGGAGCCTGGAGGGAGTCAGCACTGAATGTCAGTGATTCAGGGGCTCCCACCCCGACACAACTGTTTATGGAGAATAACCTGCAAGCAGCAGCAAGTGCTGGCTGCCTTCTACAATCAGGACGTGGGGCTGGACAAGAAAATCTTATGGCTTCCACCATGGCCTTGAACTTAGGTGGGGGCAGCAGGCCTCTAAGAGCAAGTAGCATGTCGGGAAGCAGCAGCGGAGGGCCTTGTTTTGTGGGGAGGGGGAATGAATTTTGTTAACTATCACAGCCACATTCAGGCATAGTAAATAAAGGCTGGAACCACTGCACTGTAGGTATGCAGGAGGAGGAACATTCTACCTGACAGGAGCCAATCTTGGGAACAGTCACAAGAGCTCACTGGGAGAAAGCGACAGAGGTGCTGGGCTCTATCTCCACCAGTCAGTACCGGCCACGGGCCTTTATAAGGACAAGTTAAGCCAACCTCCTTGACCTTTAGCCCCTGAGCATGGGTCTGTGCCCCCGTGGAGTTGCCCTGGCCTATACCAGCACCTCCTCTACCCTGTTCCAGCTAGGCATGGCAAAGGTTGGCTGGCACAGACCTGGCAGCAGGATAACTTAGCTCTTCCTGACCTCCACCTTCCTCCTATCAAAGCAGCTAAATAACCTAGGGGCGAGATAGCCACCACACTGAGCTACTTCCTTGTAACCCTGGTCTGAGAAGAGACTCCAGGGGAGCAGGGGCTCAGAGCCTATGCAGAGAGCAGAGCCCACTGTCCTCAGCTGGATCCTAAGGTAGCTGGGCAATGGACTGGGAAAAATGCTTAAAGGGATTAGGAGAGGAGTCAGCTGGAACGAAGCTTGGGCCCAGAGAGACTGTGACTTATCCAAAGTCCCACAGGTACCAAGCAGCCTTCTCATGGTGGTGGGGGTAGAGGTCACAGGAGATTTCCCCAATCCGAAGGGGAGCTTCTGGCCATCTCGAGGAAGCTCAGGCTTCTCTGAGGGTCTCCTGGGGAATGCGGGGAGCACAAGGAAGGAGATTGGTCTTGGCACTTAGATGACTGGTCATCACATGATCGTGACCATGAAGCCATGACTACAGATTAGAATTTACTTCATCCCAGAGCATGCTCCTCTGCCGCAGGGCGCAGCACGCACCTAGGCAATGATGTGGCCTTGGACACCTCCCTGGGAATGGCCTCCAGAGTTGGCCAAGTGGGGTCAGCGAAAGAACAAAGTGGGTTTGGCACCTGTGTCTGTTGGGCTTATGCTGATCCGGCCCCCAAATTTATTCACCAGACTTGGCTCCAAATGGCTCTGCATCAAGACCAGCAAAGTGAACCTCCCTCCTGACAGAAAGGTGATAGACAAAATATACCCACAGAAACATACATTTTTGGCATGGCCAAAAGGGGGAATTTTGTTTGGCTTCACTATGCACATTTGTTACAAGGGTTTTCTTTATCCTTCCTTTTTCCCAGTAAGGAAGTGACAAGTGAGAGGGAGAAAAAAAAATAAATGCTTGTTAACTGAAAAGATTAAAAAACCCCATCAAAAACCAAACCCAAAAGACCAGTGAAGCAAATGTTCCAGAGGCCTGAAGGTCATTTCCAGGGAAGAATTCCTTAAGGATTCTAAATGGTATTAGAATATATATGTGGCCCACTGAAAAGACTCTCTAAAGCATACTTGTTAAAAAGCCAGCCTTGCTATGCCTTGTGCCCAGAGGCAGGAGTGCCTTATCTGCTCTGTGTTGGCCTTGACATTCCTTTCACTGTCTGCTGCTGTGAGCAACACAAAAGAGTGAGGAGCTGGGAGCCTTTGTGAAAAGGGCAACATGAGCAAGGATCAGGCCAGCAGGAGTGCTGTGTACAGCAGTGCTGTATAATGGCACCTTGCAAATAGTTACTGGCCCACAGAAGCAATAAGTAAAGCCAGGTGAATGATTTTTAAAAACCTTACTACCCATGTCCCCCTTGGGTAGAGCTCAATGTGGAAATGTTTTCTATTAAACTGCAAACGTGACAGAATAGACAGGGGCACAGTCTGTCTATTGGTATGTAAAGATGTTTCTCTTACATTGCAGACTCCCCATGCGACAGTACATTCTTCAGAGGTGGCAGATGCCTGGTTAGCTTGACATTCTATACCTGTGGGAACAAGATTACACAATCTCAGGAGTAGGAACCCTTTTATCTGTCTGTGACAGCAACTACCTATGCATTGTGACAACTAAAGCAAGGGGGTGTGTGTGGAAATGGGGAGGGGAGGTGGCGGGGAGAGGGGGACAAAACTAAGGAAAATTTGCATGTGACAGAGTGGGTCCAAATCACTTTATCCAGGTTTTCTGCCTTGCATTCTCCTTTCCCTCTCCCTTCCACTCTGCAATACATCCTTCTGCCTCTAGTCCTGACCGTTCTCCAACCCACCCTTCCACAGGCCCTACTCTTACAATCCTCCCGCTCCAACATCTCAATAGGTTCCTACTGCCTACTTCGCCAAGCCCAAATTCCTGGCATTTAGTGTCTTCCCCCATCTGGCTCTAACTTATGTTTCCTTCCATCACCCTCCTGCCCTTCGAACATTCTATGCTTCGGTCACATCACACTGACAGCTCACGCCCCTCTGGCCATACCTCGACTTCTCCTATGCCCAGCATGGATTGTGTCCCCTCCCCAGCCTTGCTGACATTCTTCTTTCCCCTTGGTGCCTGATGGGACTCATGAAGCCCTCTCTGAATCACAGAATCTCAGACCTGAGATCCCTTCACTGACTCCAAGCTGTATTTAAGCAGAGATCCCTTCTGCAAGCTGCTTCATCACCTCACTGGATCACTAGAGTGGTCTAACACTCCCCAGCTAGAAGCCAACTCTTTTCCCTTAGATTTCTTGTAGCATCTCATGGATTTCTTTGGCCTTCTCATGTTCTAATTTGTATTCGAGCTATCTGGGTACATTTCTTTGGGCCCATAAGATCATAAATTTCTTGAGGTCGGGGCCTGAGTATTATCCCCCTCCTCTGAACACTGCTTTATGCAGAAGTACTTAATGTTTGTAGAATTCAGCTACCTTACATGTAAACTTGGCAGCAACTCATCCTTTAAAACAGAGAACTACAGAAAAAAGCTCTAACCCTGTGCTAAATGGAAATATAGGTCCAAGAGCCCAGGCAGCCGGGCTAGTGAACGTAGACAAGAGGGCTCCAGAAGCTCCCTGAGGGTCCCCACCTAAAGCAGGATTTCAGTTTCCCTCTCTTGGACCCGCTCTTTGTCCAGCATTCATTCCCAAGGGCTCATCCAAATGATGGTCTAAAGCTACTGCTTGACTGGGGGAGAGCACATCACCATACAAGTTTTCAAGGACCAGTCCATTTCATGATGGAGGGACTACAATTAGGGGTTAAAAATGTAGCCAAAGGAGAGAAGTCATGAGAAGGGTAACAATTTCAGAGCCCAAGATGAAGACGGGGACATCACGGCTTTTCTCCAAAGGTGGTAAACTTACTAGTTCAGCTAGGATCTAGCACAGTGTTTGGTACAGAACAGAGAATCACTAAATATTTGTAGAAATACATTGGTTAAGTACAATCGTCATTACTTATGAAGAGCTTAATTATAATGATGCCCTTTCTTGGTCAAAAATTTCCTAAAATAACAGAGGTGGCACGGGGTGGGCACTACTATGTCAGATGAGGAGGGTTATGAAATTAAAAAACTAACATGCTAAATATTAAAAACAAATATCAAATGTGTGAGAAAACACAAAACCTCTATTTGCCAGTTTGGGGACAGAGAAGAAAGGACAGGTCAAGGTTAAGTGAATCCAGTGTCTGACTTGGGTCAAGTCAGGGACCAACAAAGGAAATGATTCTGAGGAAGACCTTGTCCTGTAGACCTGTGCAGGCTCCAGGAGAAGCCAAAAGACGGCTTGGCCCACAGAAACTACCAGGACCAGGCACCCAGCAGCCTGGGCCAGGTCAGTCCATCGCTGAGGAACAGGAAAGCACCTGCCCTCTGCTAGTCTCCGTCTCCTCCCCCAATCATTTTAACAAGCAGTCACATTTAATGTCTGCCAAGTTGTCCCGGTGTGATTTCAGGGGCTCCCTGCCTGTCTCCCCACACATCAACGTTCCCCCTTCTTCTGATTCAAGCCTGAAATTCCTTTAACGAGGAAAAAGCCCTTCATTTCACAACTCGTGAGTCTACCGAATTCAGCCAATATTTGCCAACTGCATGCATCATGCTAGCTAATAAGCTAGTGTTCGAGAAAAAGCCCAAAGCCAAACAGTCCCTGCTCTAAGGGAGCTTACCTTCCATTAGGTGATATGATGCCATTGCAGAAGTCTAACACAGGGAAGGGATAAAGGGATTTTTGGATTTGGGCATTTGGCTCAGGCTGAGAAAAAGCTGGGGAAAATGAGGAGAAATCTGGGAGGGCTGGGTGAGGGGTGTCTCTTAACTAAGCTTTGGAGGCAAGGTAAGGACTTGGAAAGGCAGGTGAGAGCCATGAAGAGAAGACCAAAAATGGCTGGCTAGAATACAAGCCAGTAGGACAGTCTGCACGGAAGAATATTCAACGGAGTCAGTCAACAAGTATTTATCAAGGCCCCATGAGAATCAAGGTACAGTGAGGTGTAAATGAGAAGAGAGCCTCTTTTTATTTTATTAAACAGGAAAGGGTGGCTATCAGAACAACAGCAGGCAGCTGAAGAGAGGTCACCAAGGAAGTGGAAACATGGCAGAAAGAGGCTGAGGACAAAAAGGAGACAAGAGAAGTCTGCTTCCCATGCACCCATTTTAATTGAAATTGGAAGGGGACAATGGAAGCCAGGTAAAGTCTGTATTGAGTTATCTGGCTCTCAGTACAGTGAAGGGAGACGGCTCTACCTGACACAAAGTCATCTTTCAAGTTCAGGGTGCAGAAAGTATCCCCTGATTTCAGGAAGAGACCAATAACCACCGACAGAATAAGAGGCCGAGCCGAACCTTCTGTAAGGCCTTTCTTCTGAGAAAATATTCATGGTGCTCAGCAGGTTTCAAGAACATAGCCCCAAGTGCACTGGGCCTTCTCAAAAAGTGTTGCTGGGCACATTCCATACTAAGAACTGATGCCAGACACGTCCAGGTAAACATCCTCATTCTAGCAACCTTGGGCCCCAGCCTGTCTGCACTAACACTGGCCTCCTATGCTTGGTGGGATGCATGCTCACCCAAGGAGGGAGAGGCTTCAGATGAAGCTGTTAAGAAAGTGAGCAGAGATGCTGTCCTAGAGGAGGATGGTTTTGAAAAGGGAGTGCAATCCTGACAGCTCGAATGCTTCTGAAGAACCTCACAAGATCAGACATTGGCATGAAAGTTCTTTATAAGCCATTATCATATAACTTCTATACAGAGCCAAAACTGACAACAAATATAGGCTCATGAGAACCTTGGAGAAGCAGTATCCTTAAAGGCCTATGTTCACTCAACAAGGTCTAAGAGAAAATCCATGAAGAAAGAAAGCAAATAGGGACTGAAGTCTCCCCATGCCACAGTAAGGCACGCTACTGGGCTGGCTCTCTGATAGGAACTAATGCTAACTTTCACAATGCATAGTTATTTGGGGCAATAATGGAAAATGTGCATAAAATTTTCAATAACAACCTCTACATGAGACCAAACCCAAGTGCGCGATCCTCTTACTTCTGGGCAAGGACCAATGAAACCATCAAGGCACAGACACTGGCATGCTGTAATCAAAGACCACACCCACACACATTTAAAGCTATACATATGTTCTCCTGTGATTGGCGTCTTTCAAATAGACATACAATGCACACACAGAATATATATGTATGTACTTGCTATGTTTTGGAAGCTGTGGATTTGCCTACATGCGAAAGAGATACACTGCCTGCTTTCGTTTTCCTTTTAAAAAAGCCTCAGACCCACAGATAAACAAAAAGGTGTTACCTAGAAGGAAGCCAGTCTACCCAACCACCAATCGATACACTACAAAACTGTAAGAGTCAGAACTGCTTCCCACCAGCAACTAAGGAGTTTTATTTTTTAATTTAGAAAATGTAGCTATGATTACAGACTATTCCCCCTGGCTGATAATTTAATCATGAAAATATATCACAGTTCCCTGAAGCTATTTCAAAAATAAAGAACTAAATTTGGGTGTTTGTAGGTTTCTTGGCCTAATTGCTGATTACAAAACAAACCATTTTTGCACACTAACTCCCGAGATCAGCTTTTAAAAGTGTTCCTGGTTGATTTCCTTGTCCTTATTACTAAAAGGATAGCCATTCAACAGCATGTGTTGAGCAGCCACTGTGTCCCATGTGGCATATAAAGATGTAAATAAAATTCCCTCTGAGCTATTCGATTGGGAATGTGAAGCTCCCAGTGATTCTCCAACATGATGGAGATACAGAAAAATGTTTTCCCTTAGTCTTCTGACCTTCCCTGCAACATGTGCCCAACAAACAATGGCCCTGAAGGAGCATTTTGTGACTGCTTATTTTTCATTTATTTCTTTCTGCCTTTTTGTGCCTGGGCAGGAGAGCCACAGATTATAAAGAGAGAGAGTTAACAGTCTCTCTTTTTCTACTGTTCATTGAGAAGTCTGGCCTTTCCACCCTTCCATGTGAATGGATTTATTTTCAGTCGGTCCTGCTTCCAAGTCAACGGTAAAAATCCCTGTAAAAGGTGCATAGCCTAGATGTAGCACTCTTCCCTTGAAATCACTGTGAAGAAAAGGGGTCCAACTTGGCCTGCCACCTTCTCCTCTTGATCCCTTTCCCCAATGACTTACAAAGGTCCATAATGTGGTTCCTGCAGATGGCACAGTTGTCAACCACAATATCCCAGGCCCAGAGGGCCACTGCATTCCACTGCAAAGAGAAAAAGGGAAGAACAATGCACATGTGCTGCACAATTCTTATAAGCAAAACATCCATCTTGCTGTACCAAAACTGCGGCTATCTTTCTTCAGCCAATGGCATCACGAGGTAGGACAAGCCTTTATGTGACAAAAGTTACCCTTGTTTAAATCAAAGGGGTTCATTTGGACACATCTGCCCCCTGACAACTTTCCAAAAGGCTGAAACAGGCTGGGCCAAGGAATAATGAATTATGTTTCAATTAATTTAACCAAGTGCCCAGAGAGAGCTTCATGATGGGCAGCCTTGTTTCTCTCACTGCAAGCAGACCGGGGAGCTTAATGTTAGCTCTAATGAGTGCCATCCTCCAGGGGCTCCGAGTGCCCCAGGAATGGGTGTCTCACGGGGGAGCTCGGGAAGCCCTCTCCCCAAATGACAAAGCTGGGCTGCCACTTTGAGAAACTGCTAAGCAGAGCACGAATTACGAGGATGACCAGGGCTCACGACATGGGTAATCCTGGGATAAAATCCTGGGATAAGCGGGGCTTGGTAACTGACCAGGTCATCCTTTCTAAATCTCCTAAGCCTCAAGCAAAGAACGATGCTGGCCGGCACCGATCCGGGGGTCACGAGGCTTGTGCGAGCAATTCTAGCCCAGCAGCTTCTTTCTGCCCAGGTACCTCGGTGCCCCGCCAGTGTCTCAGATAACCTGGGGCCTCTCTCTTCCCTTCTCTCCCTACCCCACCCAGGGGGTCGAGGAGAACTCAGTTCTGTTCTCCAACATGACTGCGGCTTAAAAAGAGGTACTGCAGCAGCAGCTGAACCTGAGGCAGGCACTTCCCAGGAGGCGCTCATTTTTGACGTCTTCATTTATTGCACTTTGGAAAGGGGCCCCCTAAGCCTCGAAGACACAACTGGAGGAAGGTGTTTGCAAACCCCTCATTCCCGTCCCCCCCCCCCCGCAATTCATTAGTAGGAAATGCCCTGAGGTCCACTGGGACCGCCCCCCTTTTCTCCACGTCTCCCCATTTTGACTTCAGGGGGCTGGGGCTCGCGTTCTTAGGAGGAAGCCCACGGTCTCCGGACATGACCGAAACAAGGGGCCTGGGAGGAGCCGCGGGACAAAGCAAAGCAGGGGCTGTGGAAAGGGGGAGGAGGTCCCCCGGCCCCGGGGAGGGAACAGAGTAGCGGGTGGGGCAGCCCCCGGAGCGTCACGAGACCCCAGGCTAGGCTGGGGAGGAGGGGCGGGGCTGGCCTGGGCGGGGCAGATCCTGCCCCACCTCCGCCCCTCCCGGCCGCTCCGCCGCCGCCTCTCCCAATGACAGCTCAGGCTCCCGGCAGGAGCTCAGGAGCCGCAGCCCGCCGGCCTCTCAACAACGGCCGCGCCCATTGGCCTGTCCCGCTTCCTCACCGGGCAGCCTCGCCCGCGCCCATTGGGCCGCGGTCGCATCCATCCCCGCCAAAATCCCGCCCACTTCCGTCCTCCTGTGGAGAACCGGGTACCCCAGCAACGCCGGGGAGCGGGGGCCCCCCAGCCCAGCCGTCCCCCGCTCGGTCCTGCAAGCGGACCCGCGCCCCGCCGGCTCCTCTGAGGGAGGCGCCGGGCAGGTCCAACCTTTTTCACTTCAAAGCGCTTCTTGCCGGCGCCGCTGTTGGTGCCACTGGGGGTGTCCACATCCATCGCCGCCGCCATTTTGGAAAGCGAGTGCCCGTCGCGCGCTCACTGCGCCTGCGCGGCGGCGCACCTCCCCCCCCCGCCTCCGCCCTCCTCCCTCTCCAGCCCCGCCCCTCCCGGCCTACGGAGACTCCGGGGCGTGGCTTCTTTCCCCGCCCCTTAAAGGCGCTGTTCGGACCCCCCCTCCCCCTTCTCCCTAGGTTGTCACAGGGGTTGCTCAACCCCCAGAAGGGGCGGGGCCGGACAGGGAGGGGCCGAATAAGCCCAGCTGAAACCGAAAAGACTCCCTCCCACCCAGAACCACCTTCCCCCAGCGCTGAGCCCTAGGAGGCTCCGGTCACCCCATATATTGCCCCTCTTCCCGGGAGCCCCAAACCGCTAGCCTGGCGTGAAATCGTGGGGGGACAGCCCGGCCCGTGCCGCCCCCCGCGTCGCCCCCCTAACCCCGACCCGCCCCGGCCCGAGTACGCACTTGCAGACACGTACCCACGCACGTGCACACGTAAGGCACCTCCACCTACGCAATGCATCGCCCCCATCCGCAGCCTCCCCCCCGCATTCCCAGACTGCCCCCCACACCCACCGAGATCTGAGGCCCCCCTCATTCCCCACAGGACCCTCACATGCTGTCTGGGTCGCCGAATCGTCAGTGTCTCCCTTTACACTACCCCCCACCCCCAATATCCCTGTTCTCCGAAATCATTTCTTCCTGGGTCCCTGATGACAGAAGTCCTCACTAAACTCCCAAAGAAACCCTCAAGACTCCTCTCAGGGGCCCCAAATCTCCAGTTTTCCCCGCCACTCCCCTCCCCTAAGATCGTGTCTCCATCCTGGGTACCCACTATACTCTTAAAGGACCCTCTCGTCCCCTCTCTGATCCTCCAGCACTACCCCGCTACTGCTCCCCTCCCCCATATCTCCAAGATCATACCTCCTGTCTTGGGACCCCGCTACATTTCCCGAGGCTTCCCTCAGTGTCTCATAACCCTCAAGTGTCTTCCCAGGGTCCTTGAATTTCCTCACGGTTTTTCGTGGATTCCCCCCCTCAATCCCTCATATCCCTCGGGGGTCCCCACATTTCAACAATTTCTCCTTTTCATCTTCTACAAGAGCCAACAGCGTTGCCCGTCACCCCCCACTCACGCCCCCAATCTTCCGGATACAAAAACCCATTCCTTGGCAACTGGCCCTTGCCTCTTCCTCTCTAGATTTCAGAGGCTTTTTCATTTAGCGCTAGGGGCGATGGGCCCCCAGAAACTTGCAGCTTCAGAGCACCACCCCCATCCCTCTCTCTAGGAGTCTAAAAGCAAAGGTTGTGCAAGAAGGGGCCCTTTGGAGAGGAGTATCTCTGTCTAGCTGGCTCTGAGGTGCCTTCCAACCCAGAAACCGATTCTTTGAAATTTGAGGCCCTGAATCTGTGACCCCTTGATGAGACCTATATGGCCCAGGGGAAACTGAGGCCCAGAGAAGGAAAGGTAGCAGGATCAGAAACAACTGCCCTTTTCAGCCTTCCCCCTAGGGTTTCATTCTCCCTCTCTAGCCCTGGAAATGCTGCTTTGGGTTAAGAGTCACCACTTTCCTCACCTGCCAGGAAAAAACGTGCAGTACTAAAATGGGCAGGTGCTCTGGGAGGCTGTGATGACCCAAGGCAACCTCCTCCCAGCAGGTTAGGAAGGCTCCAGGGCAAGGGAAAGCCAGGTCTCTGTTGCTGGATGCCTGTTTGTCAGACATTCAGAGTTTTGGTGTTGAGAAGTCAGATCTAGAACCTACTTTTTGAGACTAAATAGAGCATGTCTTTTCCAGCCTCTTTTTAAAAAACCAGAGATAGGTAGGTATGTAGGTCTATAGGTAAGTAGATATAGATAGTAGGTAGATACAGATGGTGCATGTTATAGAGCAGTAATTGTTTGCTGTATGCCAGGAACCATGCTAAGCAGTGAGGTCACTGCAGAGAAGTGTGCACCACAAAGTCCAGTCTTTATGCCTTCCCAAAACGCCATTGGACACAAGATGTTCTTTTTTTCTTCCTTAAGTATATTTTAATTTCCTTGTAGCTTCTGCCAGGTTTCCACCCTTGGTCATTCCTTGTATTCCCCGAGCTTACTTAGCACAAAGCACTAAATACTTCATTCTTTCTTCCTCCCCACTCCGTGACAGCCACAGTAACCAGGTAACCTGCAATCACTGTATTTCTTAAATTTCTAATTCATAATTGATTCCACTTGCCTTTCCCATCCTGGCCATTTCCAAGTGTTCTTCAGGTTTCACCGGGACCAGACTTATCAACTCTAACAAGTTTGAACCCTGATGGTAAACTCACGACTCAGAGGCCTTCTCTGGTCAAGTCCCCTCATTTTATAGGTGAGGGAACCGACTTACATACAGGCCAGTTAGAGGAGGGTTTTGAACCCAGGTCCTCAGAGGCACTAGATTCATTCCAGGGAGTGGCTTTCATAGATTGAAATCTGCTCTCCAGAAAATGGACAGCAGTGGACAGTGACCAAGAGTGTAGACCAACCACAGGCCTTGCAGTGGGTACTCCCTGAGAGGCTGCTGCCTCTTCTCCGTTTCGTCTTACTCATTGCTCTGTTGCCAGCATTGGACACAAACAGAGCTGTCACAGGGCGAGCCCAGCCTTGCTGAGATACAGCCTGTAATACATGTGCCGTGCTGATCCACTGAGCTTTTGTTGGCCCGAGTTTTAAGATGATAATTATTCCTTATCCAAGTGGGGGCTAAAATTACAGCCTCACAGGCTTACTTCCTCTTAAGATGAACTACAAGTGGGATGAGGGAAGGTGAGGGTCTCCCTGTATCTCTGCCCTGGTCAGGCCATACCTGGACTGTCTTTGTTTAGCAGGAGGGTAGGCTGGGAATGAGGCCACCTTTTAGGATGGGGTAAGAGGGTACCCAGGTTGAGCCATTTGAGCATCACTGAAGGAACTGGCCATGTTTGATCTGGAGAAGATAAAGGCCCCTTGTCTTCAAGTGTTTGAAGGGCTGACTTAGGGAAAAAGGATTAAGTTTGTTCTGCTTGGCCCCAGAGAGTCCGCAGACCCTGAGGGATTGTTACAGAGGCAGATTTTGGCTCTACATCAAGGGAAATTGTGATGAGGGTGTGGCAAAAGTAGAGGGGGCTGCTGGGTTCTTCTTTGGAGGCTGGATGGGGCCCTATGTTGAATGGTGCTTCTCTGGACATGATTCATTCAGAGGCTGGCAGTCAGACTAGATAGCTCTTTCTACTCCATGATGATGGTTTCCTTTGGCAGGGGTGGAAGCAAAAGAGCAGTGGGATTTCATATTATCAAGGAGTGCTGGGATGGGAAGGAGCCTTAGAGATCCCTTTGTCCAGTGCTTTCATTTCAAGATGGGGGATGTAGGTCCCTGCTCAAGGTCACACAAGCCAGAGAACAAGAGAGTCCGGCCTTGACTCCTAGCTGAAGCCTAGGGACCTTTCCACTCTCCACTTTCCTTCTACAAAATCGTCGGGGGTTGATTGGAAATAGCTGCACCTGACAATTTCATACTTTCCATGATTTGTCACGGTCTCTTTATAACTGAAAATGAAGGTTGGGGGCCAGTCGATAGACAGGAAGCCTCTGCATTTTCTTCCTCTTTTGGTGCTGATCTGCCATTACATTCATGTACACAACACCCACCATCAAGCATTGCCTTGGGCACTAGGATTTGCTTAGTCATGTAGTACGAGTCAAGAAGTGGGTCCTGAACCCAGATCTCTCCCTGATTCAAAGGCTGGTTTTCTATATACTATGGCAGAGTGCCTCTTACTTGTCAATCGTTAGCTTAGAGAACTTGCCTTTGTCTCCAAAGGACTTTCCCTGGAAAGCTTGTGACACAGGCTCTATATTCCAGCCAAATGAGAATCCTTGTCCACCCGCCTGCTTCCATGCATTTGCTAACTGCACTCTCAGGTCTCAAAGGACTACGGCTCTCTATTCTGATGTCCATTCTCCTTCCTTCAATGTCTAAGTCAGAAGCCATGTCAATTAGCAACCTTCTCTGACCCCATCCTACCAAGTGAAAATGTGGCCACTTTTTCATAGCTATGGGGCTGGAGAACCTGCAGCCTTGAGGCTACTTCTGCCCCTCGAGGTCCTCAAGTATGGCCCTTAGGCTACATCCTAATGTCATGGAACAAATCCCCTCAATAAAAAAGGATGTTTTGTAAAACTTGGATTCCAAGGGCTGCACCAAAGGCCCGAGATGTTTGTTCATTGGATCCTTGAGCTAATGAGCGCTTTATGAAAGTGGAATTACACCTTCAATTCCAGAAGAAACCTCTGGCTTCTAAAACATGACAATGAGGCCAGAAGCAATGGACAGTATATTGCAGTTTAATTTTTAAACACTGGTAACAATTTTTTCCCTTGTTGGGAAATACCTGATATCTCGGCGGGCAAGTCTTCATGAAGTAACAGCATTTCATACAAATTCAATGTTCATAGCATGTACAGCAAGTACACAAAACTGTTAGAATGCTGATTCAAATCAGCTACCCCATGAAGAGACCACTGCTATTCCCCACCATGAATTTACCATGATTTCCCCATGGGTGCAGGAAGCAGAGGGCAGTCGGGAACACCCAGCTGTTCTGTGAACTTGGGAGGGGCCTTGTTATAAGAGAAGAGACAGAGTCTTCCCCCAAGGGAGCCATGAGGTATTTTGTGATCCGACCTTTCTCTCCTGTTCCAGTTAAGGATGGGCCTAACACAGCATTGAAGCAAGCTCATCAGCTTAAAGGGACACTACCCTCAAGACAAAGGCTTTGTCAGCCCCAATCTGACTTTAACACTGTTTAACTAAATGGCAAAAGTGAAGACCAAAATCAAAAAGCCACCCACCCCCCTCCTCAAAAGCGACATTGGATTTCCTCTGTTATTGCTGGACCTTCTTTCTGGCAACATGGGAAAAGCAGAGGAGTTCTCTGTGGTTAGAAGTGAAGAGGCCCTAACTCCCTAAGGGACTCACCAAATGGCTCTGAAGATAGATTCTAGAATAAATGACAGCACTGATGCTTTGAAATCAGATGCATGGTAAAGGCACCCACCTAACAGTGACACCTCAAGAGTGGGGCTGCTGCTTTCTCCTCTCTTTGCCCAGAACCCAAAGAGGAAAAAACCAGATTCTTTCTTGTTATAAACAAATACAAGTAGCAATGGCCACCTTGAAATAACGACTGTGTATCGATGCAGTGTTCCTCAAAACTTAGGAAAGAAAAAGGGCAGAAAAGTATATTTGAGTGTCTTTCCTGTTGCTGCCCAATCAAGCTTCCACTTGTGGGTGTGGGGGGACGTTGAAAGGATCGAATACTTTTCTGGCTGGAGGATGAATCTTTATGGGATGCACCTAGGCTGAAGCCCGGGTAGGACAACAGTCTGCTCTCCAATTCCCAAGCCTAGCAAAGCCAGACACCTCATAAAAGTCTTCAAGGCGACTGTGCTTGGGATTTTGACCTTGGAAGCACCGGTTGTTCAGTTCAAGTATCCAGGAGGATCGGGTTGGGATGCTGGGACTCAGACCCATGAGGCGAGACTGAACAATGGCCAGAATATCACTCCACCCCAATTCTGCTAGAAGGCACACTTGGGGCTCCAGGGCCCAGAACCAAGTCCCCAGTGACTTCAAAGTTTCTTTGTGAGGGAAGGAGGAGGTAAGTATCAAAAGCTAGCAAGTGTTCTCCCCAAGACTGGCTGGTTTCTTAGCTAGAAAGTTGGAGACTTGTTACTATGTGTTCTTTCACAAGGAATGCTATGTAGAAAGAAAAGGCAATCTTTATTCAAGGACCCCGAGGAAAAGAAGCCCTTCTGCCTTGCTTGTTTCATCTTCTCCATCAAAGTAGGGGATGGCAGGCCCAAGTTGGGGCACAGGCGAGGGAGTGTGTGTGTTCCCATGTATGTGCCAGGTCAGGGCTGCAAAGGGACATCTCAGCTCTCCAGGACTCCTTGTGGACACCTGCTCCAGCTGTCCAGCCACCACATGCCCCATCTCAAGGGGGTGGGAGGAAGGGCAGCCCGGATATAATTTGTAACACTTTGGCTCTGTAACATTATCTTTGCCTCCCGATGGAGCGCCTGCCCGTCTGCCCGCCCTTGGCTTCCTCTGTATCTCTCTCCAGTCTTGCTATCAGATAGGCACCCTTCCAGCACTCCACAAAGGGTGTCACTTCTCAAGCACGTTGTTGCCCTGACGTGTTTATTAAACAATCCACAGCCCTTTTACTGGCACTTTGTGAAGCTGGGACTTTGATTTTTGTACTCACTCTTAACCCTTTCCTAATGCTTCCTCCCTTGCTGGGCCCCAGCACCAAGGCCAGAGCTGGGTGTGCCCCAAACGAAGCCAGGACAGCTGAAGGCTCATCAGAGGCGTTAGCACTGCCCTTAGCAAATGGTGGGAGAGACATCGAGTCTCCCCTGCTCAGACTATGCCGCAGCCTCAAGCAGGAGGCCAGTCGCATCACTGTGATAATCGGCCAGAGAAGAGAGGTGCCCTGACCAAGGGATGGGAACCATTCAGGCAGGGTTAGCTATAGGAAGGTGCAAGGTGAGGATGGGTGCAGCTTTTCAGGGTCTGTCTAGAACCAAGCACCTCTCCTGCCCTCTAAAGCATAAGAGCAAACGGAATGGACTCCGAGCCTTCACTTGCAATGAGTATGTGGCCTCACTAGCCAGAGTCAACCAAAATTATGGACATAAAGCTTGAGAATTTTTGGTTGTGGACTGTGGGCAACAACAGACATAAGACCCCATCCACCCACGGGAGAAAGGAAGAGAGAGAAAGGACAAGACAAAAGCTTCCTGCCTGATCTCCAGGTCAATGATTAGCGGACTCTAGTGCAGGTTCAGGTGGGGAATGCTCAAAAAAATGCATTACATGGAAACCTTAACCATGGCATCCCTGGAAGCAGGAATACAGAAGGCTTGACAGGGAGGGCAGGAGATGGGCATCTTTTCCTGCCTTTGACAATGAACGATTTACTAATTAAAGCCAAGGGGAGATGGGTACCTCACTGACTCTTGACTTTTAAACCTTGTGCTGGCCTAAGTCACTACCAGTATGTAGATGGTTCCTCTTCTTTCCAGAGTTGAGTTCATGTACAGCTGAGTGATTCCCTCTTCAAGCTTCCCAAAAATAAAAGGAAACTGTGCATAAAGACTCCCCTCAACTCCCAAATAAGGAAGTATATAACTATATATATATATGTGACTATATATATATATATGTATATACACATATATACATATATGCATATACATATACATGCACAAACATATACTCAAGAACGTGCGTAGGCACATCCATGTAGGATCCTTGAGGTGTGTGTGTACGGATACAGGTGCACAGGTCTGCCCAGGCTCCAGGTCAAGAGCCCCGGCCACAGATCTGCTCAACATGGTGCCTCTCTTTAGGGCAATCTGCAGACAGGATGAGTGGCGAGTCCTCGGTCACCACCACATCATCCTCGATGCGCACACCAAGACCTCGGAATCTCTCAGAGGCATCACAATCATCTTCAGGAACATAGATGCCTGAGAACAGAAGAAAGGGGTAGAAGGTGACCACCCAGGAGAAGAAAAGACAGGACAGGACAGCTTTTCAAAGCATCTTTAGCTGAAAGAAATCTGAGCTACTTGTAGCCATATGCAGAAATGCTCCAAGTTGCTAAAAACGAGAGGAATGCTAACCCAAGCAGCTCTGAGGTCACACCTATGTCATACCCATCAGGCTGGCACATCGACTGTACTGTTGGAGCTGTGGGACCAACGGTCCAGCTGTCCTAAAAGCAATTGAGAACTGGGCCCCCAAAGTGACTAAACTGTGCATCCCCTCTGGCCCAGAAATACCACTGCTAGGCCTATACTGAAGAGGTCAAACGAAGAGGAAAACACCCTCTGTGTACAAAAATATGGAAGCTCATCACATCAAGGAGATGTGGGGGGGTAGGGTTTATCATTTGGGGCATGGCTGGACAAATGACGGTGCATAGAAGGAAAGGGAACACCATGACATTTCAGTGGGAAGACGTGCATGAACTGATGCAGAGTGAAGCAAACAGCAACAGGAGGAGAAGGAACACTCTGACATCAATTTGTAAATATGAATGATTGGAAGGACTGAGGCACTCCAATCATGATTTCAGGGGTCTCATGATAAAACATGTTCCCCATGCCTGACAGAGAGTTGATGGAATCAGGACTGAAACACATTTTGGACAAGGTCAACATGGAAAGTGTTTGGCTGGCCTGTGCGTACTTGTTCCAAGGACTGGTTTATTTTTTTTTCTTTTTCCAACGGGGTGAAGGGAAGGAGAACAAAAGAAAAGCTTGCCACCTTCCATGGAGAACAAACACTGCTATGGTTGAGGCAGAGCTATGTTCCTTCTGACCATGGAAGCAAAGGCATGGCACGTTTCTGGGGGTAGAACCAGAAAGGGCCAGCAGAAGACAGTCCTACTTCCTGCATTTCTATTTTCAATTTTGCTCCTCACCGCTGCCCATGAAACAAACTCACCAGGTCCTGACCAGGGGACACTTGTGAGGATGTCACTGAGGCAAAGAATCTTAGGGTGAGGCTACACCAGCAAGCACCAAGAACTCTACTTTACCTTTGAAATATTGTTTCAAAGTGCTAGGCCATGGGAGAAGAGAGAGAGGGAGCAGCTAGCACAGGATCTGAGCTCCACCATGCCACAGAGGAGGCAAGCCACGGAACATTTTCCACGGGAGACAGCTTTGAAATTTTCCCTTCCATGGTCTCAAGGGCATATCCTCAGTGGAATAATCAGGCCAAAATGAAGTAAAAGAAAATTCAACAATGCACCTCCCTGTAAGCCCCTCATATCCACTACATAGAGCACAACGAAGGCCAAGCCAGGCACTGTGGAAGGACCTTGGCTTCTAAAATGCCACAACTAAGATGGGACCACAGTGGTCCAAAGCCAGGCTGGATCCACTGGGCTTGCAAGTCTTTCCAGTTCCAATCCCTGTGATTTCATAACCAATACATTTGGAATCTAAGACAGGGCAGCTGGAGGTGGAAGTCACTGGTCTGTGAGCTAAAGACAGCATCTGCAGCCCGGCAGCACCCCAGATTTCACTCCCAGCTTCACAGCATCAGCCACACAGGTGACCCATTAGACAGTCACACCTTTCTCTGAGGCAAATGAAAAAGCACAGGGAAATGTCAAGAGGCAACGGAAAGCCTGCAGGGCGCCCTGAGGAGGTGCTGCGGCTGAGAATGGGAGGATGTGCCTAACAAGCCACTACCTGAAAAGCTCCAATGCCTTTACAAAGTGAGGCAGCCTTGGCCTTTCTTAAGTGCTGGACCCCAATGTCTCACCCTTTGGTCCTGTGGCTCTGTAATAACATATTCTAAAATTTACATAAAATGGAAGACTTCAATGAGGTTTTCAGTTTAACATCAGACTGATAGGGTTCTATAAATAATTCTCAAAGTCCCACACGATAAAAGACAGCTGGCTGGTACAGTAGATAGAGCCCCTTTCCCGGAGTCAAGAAAACCTAACTTCAATTTGACCTCTGATACTAGTGCTATGACCCTAGGCAAATCACTTCAACCTACCTGCCTCAGCTTCTTCATCTGTAAAATGAGCTGGAGAAGGAGATGGCAAACCACTCCAATATCTTTGCTAAGAAAACCCCAAACGGGGTCACAGAGACTCAGGACTGAAAATGACTAAACAACCACAATAAAAGAAGAATTTGTAGATACTCATTGCTGAATAGTGAAGGAACAAGTCAAGCAAAAGAATCATCTTATGTCACCAAAAGAATCTAAGAGTGATGCAGTCTAGTCTGGCCAGCTGGGCAGCTCAGGACATGGAGCGCTAGGCCTGGCGTCAGGAAGACAAGAGTGTGAGCCCAGCCTCAGACACTTACTAGCTGGGTGACTACAGACAAGTCGCTTAACTTCTGCCTGCCTCAGTTTCCTCAACTGTAAAACAGGGATAACAACAGCAGTTACCTCTGAGTACTGGTAAGAGGGCCAAACAGTCTGGTTCCAGGAAAAGCAGCCCTGCCCAGGACTCAGGCCAATGGGGGGCATCTCATGAACTACTTTGCTTCTCAGAGACCAGGATAGTTAGCTGAGAAATCATTTCACTTGTATCTTGTGCCTGATGCCTTATGTTGGGTTTAAAGAAGGTGCGGGCTATTGCTATCCCCGGAAGCAGATGAGCTCATCTGGTGAGTGAGGAAGGTGAAGCTCCCAGGGAATCCGCTCAGCACCTCATTTAGAAGGCAGCTTCTCTTCAGAGGAAGGAGCCTAGTGTGAGGCATCTGGGCCTGGGCTCTTTGGGGCTAAGCAGAGCCTAATGCTGGTACAACCTACTGCATGGGTGGGGGTCAAGTATGGAGAAAATCCTACAGTAAAGAGAACACTCAAATCAAGATCACAGATCTGTGTTTTTTACTGCAGCAAAAGCTGGCAGTGAAGTGCAGCGTGGCCACTGACAGATCTCCGGGACTTTCAGGAGCAGGAGGAGCTACCCAAGAAATCCACAGTGTCCTCCTCTGAGAGGAATGAGGGGCGGCGTAATTCTGAAAGGTGGCAGACGAGTCCGAGTGCCAGAATTTCAGTTTGTGGCCCCCCGAAGAGAGGGGCGCACAACAGCTCACAGAGCCAGAGGGAGAAGGAAGAAAACCTAGGTCGGGGAAGGCACAAGTCAGCCCAGGAAGGTTAATTCAATTGTACAACTTCTCAGGAATCTTTCTCGTAGCAAATGAATCTTTCAGAAGTTTCCTGGTGTGTTGGTGAATGGGTCTATGTATGTTTCCAGAAACCTGTTAAGCACATATGTATGTGCAGATGCTATGGAACACTTCCATGTAGCAGAACCATACCAAGGCAGTGCTAGGAATCATTATTCCCCGGGTAGACATGCTGAGGAATCAGAACACCGACAGACAACAAAGCGAAAATGTCAGTGAGGTTGGCTGTGGCCTCATGAAGGACATGACACCAAGTACAGCTGTGGTGGGCACACAGGACAAGTGCAGAAGGTCAGGGAAGGGGCCTTGTCTTGTCCTGCCCCGCAAAGGGGAGGGCAGGATATTTCAAGTCCCCTCCTGCTTCTGTTTCTCAGAATGTGCTTCCCCTTCCACCGGACTCGCTACAGGCCAGACTCAAACCCTTGAAGAGTAAGACACGATCCATGAATTGATGATGACAGAACCCAACTTCATCCAGGATCAGAAGACTGAAAGACTTGAGAAAAAACGAGGCCTGGGAAAATACTGAAAGTCAGTGTGTAATTCTCCGACCTAGCTGTGGCAAAATACACCTAACAGCTCCCACAGTCTCTCAGCTGAACAGAGGACCTCTTTACTATGCTGGCCAGCTAGTTAGCTGGCTAAGGGAGGGAATGGTGGGTAAGAAGTCAGTTAAAGAAGGGGAGGAAGGAATAAGCTATATTTCAGCTTAGCATCCTTGTCTGTCTCCAATCTAGATAAGGGTTCATATCCACAGATCCTGGCACATGGTAGGCTCTTAATCTATGTTTACTGATTGGCTGATCTGTTTGGAAATGGACCATCCAGTTCTGGAGCTTAATGGCCCAGCCCTGGTAGGATTAGGGTCCCCAGGTAGCAGGAGACCCTTAAGGAGATGTTCAGGTCTGGCTTACTTGGCCAAAAGTCCCTGACCATAAGCCCAAGGGGGATGACAATGATCCCCTAACACTTGAGTGGCAGCATGGGAATCTCCGCCCTCCCCCCACCACCCCAACAGAAGTGTTCCTGGAGTTTTCTGAAATGGTCCAGACCACCTCAGGGCCTTCACCACTCAGCTAGAGCCACTTCTGCTTGGACAGCACCCTGCTGCCCCAAGCCCATCATCAGGAAGGGCCCATGTGATGACTTGGAAAGGGGTCAGTCACTTCCCAGATGAACAATGCTGACTTGGGTGGCCTGACAGTGCAGGCCGGGCTGCAGGATGGCGAGTGGCCAAGGGGATGCCGGGCTAGGTGATGACTTCATCACTATCACAGTCTGGCCAAACTGATGCCGCAGAGTGGGCCAATCAAGGACAAAGGGGGGGGGGGCTTCCTAGACACCAACGCGCATGCCTACTAACTAGTCTGGCTGTATTCATTCTCCCCAGGGGAGTGGGACAAGATGATGTGCTCCTGAAATCCTGCCTCTTATCTCTACACCCAGCAGAGATCAGACTGAGGATGGGCAGCCATAAGGATCAATATCCTAGCAGACCGGTTAAGTGCCACCCAGGACAGCACTGTGACTGGCCTGCTAAACTGCCCAGGGTCACCTCCTGGAGTCTGCCCATGCCGTATGAGAAGACCTAAGGTGCTGCAGGTTCCTGCCTCTCCCTGAGGTGATTTAGAAAAATGTGAGGAAACCTGAGGCATCAGCTGCTCCCCTTGCACATGAAAGCAGGTGCTGAGGCCTCATCTGGCTGCACTTTCTTTGTGAGGAGCCAGCACGTCCCTGGGCAAGGACCCACGCCTCACCAGGAGGTGGTGATGGGCCGAAGGCATGGAGGGTCTTGGTTCTGGGACTCCTGACAGGTTGCCCTACCTAAGGGGGAACACTTTAGGAATTGAGGTCCACAATAAAGGACCCTCATGAAGGAGGTATGTGTGGTTATCTGTGGACCATCTGTCACTGGCCCCAGGGCCCACTGGGGAGGTTCCCAATGCTGGTTGTTATGCAATCCAGAGAACAAACGAGGGAGGCCAGGGGATGTGCCTCAGCTGTTTCCTCATGAGGTATCCCTGCTCCTTGGAGGGCATCAAGAATGTATCTTGGAAACACAGAACAATGACTTCCAGCTCTGGCTCTTCATGAGAAACCTTCCTGGGCCCTACCAGAGCCAGAGACTGCTAATGAGTGTCTCTAGTACTTTTCCTTAGGCCTGGGGGAGGGCTGGCCTGGCTAAGAAGCAGGACAGGGTCTTCAATGGCTGCTCCTCCTCTAGAGCTTCAGGCAAGGGGTGGGAAGAAATCGGGCCACCATGCCCACAGGGAGGGAAGGAAGGGAGCAGCTGGATGGAAACGAGCCTATGAAGCCAAAGGTATTGGTTCTCGGGCCACCTGGGCACTCCCTTAATTAATGACTTCTTAAGGGGGTAGTCAGCAGGCCTAGGGTCTGCTTGCCCCTATCAGTGCTCTTTCCTCCTCAGGAGAGATGAGTGTAGCCCTAACTGCCACCAACACTCAGACCTGGTCTGTCCCTTGGGACAGGACTGGTTTCGTACTGCATTGCTTCCCCAGTGATGACAGCTGAGAAAGTGTTCACAGAGACTGTTATGGGGAGAGATGGCAGAGAGCTATTCCCATCCTCTGGGTTTTAGAGATGAGGCCCTCAAGTAAAGTGAGCTGCTCGAAGCCCCAGAGGGAGAGACTGGAGAACAGATGTCTTTGGACTGCCCCCCATGCCATGTCTGTTTGTTCTCTTTATATGTACCAGAACCCAATGGTTGTACGTAATCAAGAGACTGTGAGAGGCAGAGAGTGGGCCTTCAAGTGCAGGAAAGGTTCCCAGGCCACCAGCCCTTCGTGACCCGCTCTAAGGTGCACAGAAGGTGCCAGTCTGCCCAGGAGAGGGGGGACCTGGCCTCAACAAACATACAAACACATGAATTCTGGAGCGATGTCCCAGGAGTGTGGGGAAGGGGCCGAGTTTCTATTCCCTGTGATCCAGAACTGGACTAACGCAAACAGATGGATGGCTATTTTGGAGAGGATGTTGCTTCTCTTCCCTGAGAAGACCTTCTCTAAGCATCTTCTCCGAGTTGCTCTTACCTGGCTCGATGGTGACCACCATGCCGGGCTGGAGGGGCAGCGATCGGGACATGTCTGGTGTGTCGTGGACATCCATGCCAAGGTAATGGCCGACGTGGTGGGGGCAGTATTTCCGAGCGGCCTAGAAAAGCAAAGCCCCGGGTCATCACCACAAGAATGGCTATACCAGGAAGCGACCCCCTGAGGCTTAGACCTGGAATTCACCTGCCGGCTCCCATTGAGTGAGCTCACTTTCTGAGGGAAACTCTAAGCTTGCTGATGGAGCAAAGAGCTCCCCTATCGTCCCCTGAACCTTCACAGACCACCAGCCAGATATAACTCAGTGCACACCCTCCTCCACTTAGGGCTCCTGGGGAAGGGTGAAACTGGACTGCCACAGGCAGCTTTCTGTCCCATTTCTGGACTGTGTCTTGTCTCTGTCACTCCCCCAGCTTAACTCCAGCGCTGAGGAATACTCAACTCCAAGAGGCGGCAAAACAGACTTTCATTTATTCAAAGGAGATACTGTAGGGTTTATTAAAAAAAAAAAAAGCATTCCTTATGAATTATGGTAAAGAGCAAAATAAAGTGAGTCATTTCCCAACTTATAAATGACCAAAGAATATGACCAGGCAGTTTTCAGAAGAAATCAAGGCCATTAATCAAGGCTATTAATATGAAAAAAGCTATAACTCACCATTGATTAGTGAAATGCAAATTAAAACAACTCTGAGGTACCACCTCACACACCTATCAGATTGGCTAATATGAAAGAAAAAGAAAATGATAAATGTTGGAGGGGATGTGGGAAACCTGAGACACTAATGCACTGTCAGTGAAGTTGTGAACTGATCCAACCATTCTGGAGAACAATTCAGAACTATGCCCAAAGGGCTATAAAACTGTGCATACCCTTTGACTCAGCAATACCACTACTAGGAGAACAAAGAAAAAGGGAAAAGGCCCATATGTATAAAAATATTTATAGCAGCTGTTTTTGTGGTGGCAAAGGATTGGAAATCAAGGGGATGACCATCAACTGAGGAACAAGTTGTGGTGTATGATTGTGATGAAATACTATTGTGCTGTAAGAAATGATGGACAGAATGCTTGCAGAAAACCCTGGGAAGATTTTTATGAACTGATGCGAAGTGAAGCAAGCAGAAGCAGGAGACTGTTTTACACAGTAATAGTGACGTTATGTGATTACCTGTGAGTCACTCGGTTATTTGGGTCTCAGTGACCTATGATAATTCCAAAGGATCCATGATGAAAAATGCTACACAGCCCCAGAGACAGAACTGATGAACTCTGGATGCAAACTGAAGCATCTAAATTGATTGATTTTCCTTGCCTTTTTTCCCCAACACGATTAATGTGGAAATATCTTTTTGTATGACTTCGCATGTACAATGGGTATCGTATTGCTTGTCTTCTCATGGAGTGGGGTGGGGGAGGAGGCTGAAGGGAGAAAATTTGAAACTCAAAATAAAAACTGAAAAAAAACAGAGCAAAACAAAAAACCTCAAAGGACAAGGTATATTCTAGGAAAAACCCAGGAAAGTAAAAATATCCATGAGGGATGCTGTATCAGGTGGCCACATCTCCCCTGGCGATCACATGTTCTTCTCTTGACACATAGCCCCTATGCCCCCTCCCTCTGGAGCACGCTCTCTCTCTCTCTCTCGCTCCAGGCAGCCCCACTGTGACCCCCAGCCGCCATGTGGCTCCAACTTTTTACTGCTCTGTACAGCAGTCAGTACTAAGGACAGACTACTTGTCTTTGGTGTCTTGTCCTGGGCTCCAAACTCCTTCCCACCTGAAACTCAGGTAAAACTGACTCCTCCAAAACACACACACACACACACACACACACACACACACACACACACACATTCTCTCTCTCTCTCTCTCTCTTCCCCTCCCTCCCCTGGGCCACTTAGTGTATCCCATCTCAGGTCCAGTGGTCAGATCTGCCCCCTTGGTGGAAGTTGGCAGGTGATTTCTAGGTAGCTCTGGGTCTTCCCTGACACACAAAGATTGTAGTGAATGCAGATCTTTTCTAGTCACAAGGAAATGGAAGTTATTTCACACCTGCCCAAGCTTCAGTCTGAGGAAGGAAGTTGTTCTTACTATTAAAATCAGTCTCTTTGGCTCTTCTGTCAAGCATTTCCTAGCAGATTAGACTGAGACTACTAAATTGCCTGAACTGGGAGGAATTTGGGCCTTTGTTTTCAGATAAAAATGGCTCAGAGAAACTCAACATTTTCAGGGCACTGGGAGATCCATCTCTAAACATCTGCTTGATATAACCTGTGACTTTCTCCAAAATAGGGCCTTTTAATTTACAAGTTGACAACTGACAATTTGACAAAATCTTCCCAAGAAAAGGACAACATTAATCTGGATGGCCTCCAGCACAGTGGGTAGCACACCATAGGTGCTGAATAAATGCACATGCTCACTGGCTCTCTCTCACTCACACTCTCTCTCTCTGGCAGAACATTAACTAGTCTAAGGTCCCCCAACCGGTTTCACCAAAAAGAAATCTGACCAGCCTGTGCCTGGCCCTTTCCTAGGTGCCCATAAGCCACCATTTTGGTAAGGGATGAAGGGTTCCTGGCAGACTGGGCTACCCCCTGCTGGTAGAACCAGGTACTTCGTCTCTCTGTGTGCCCTTTCAGATCATCCTCACCCAAAAGGAGCCTGGCTAGGACACTCTGTGATTAGGGTCCAGGTCCCAAGGAGACATTGCAGGCCTCAGCCCTGGCCCCTAGGCCAGGTTCACTCGGTCCTTCCCTCCCTTCCTTTAAGAGGCAGTGTCCAAGGACTACCGCCCACATGAATGGTCAGAGCGTCCCCCCCTCTCAGTCCCACTGTATGCTTCCCACTCTGTATGTCTGGGCTTGAGTGGGACCATTTCATTCTCTTCTCTCATATCCCTGGGGCTGGCAGAGGAAGGGGCTAGAACGAGGGCTGGCTGGGTCAATGGAAGCGACGCATGCACGTACCTTGATGATGCCATTGGCTCTGAGGCTGGTCACCACCCCCAGCTCCTGCAGCTTCTGCCCTATCAGACCCAGCATGTGGGTATAGATGTTCTCCAGGCTCTTGCCGGGGTGGCAGAGGGCCAGGCATGCCTTCTGAACGTCCAGCACAGCTTCATAGAGCTCCACCTGGGCCGCAGAGAACCTGCACAGAAGGGGAGAAAGAAAGGGTCGCTTTACCATCATCAAAACAAAACAGAGGAAAATAGGTCAGTAGAAATAATTAGCCTTCGACCTTAAAACTCGCTGAGAATGGCCGCAAAGCGTCCTAGATTTGGGGCCAGAAAACCCGGCCTCTCAGCGTGGCCCCAAACCACTACCTGGGTGACCACAGGCAAATGCCATTATCACTCTGGGCCTCGGCTGCCGCTTCTGTAAAAGAAGGAAGTCAAGCTTAACGGCTCTAAGGGCCTTCCTTCCCTGACCCACAGCTGGGTTCTCGTACAACGTGAGCTCCTTGAGGGTAGGAATCTTTCACTCATGTACCCCGCACAGCACCAGGCACACAATAGGTGCTTAATGAATGCTTGCTGAGGAATCCTAAGAATAAACATCCTACGTCATCCCACTGATCTGCTTTCAGTGCCTCGAAATGGGGAGCTTTCCCATCAGGGAAGAGCTGGGAACCAACTTGTAGGGGTGACAATACTGGGGACGTCCCTCTGTGCTCAATGCCCCTGAGACTTCCAGAGCTCGTACTGGTTCCTATCAGTGGGTGTGAGATTCTCAAAGTCGGGGGGAATCCAAGTCCCAGAGAGCCGTGAATGGGGCCAGGCCTGACCTCGCCACCCTGCCTGCTGGGGGAGGGGGACAATCCCCCACATGCCGAGGTCTCCCTTTTCTGATGAGCCCACTCGATGATAAGCGAGCTCCATCTCGTCGCCCTCTCCACTGGCACCATGCTGGCCCTACGCTGGCCCTGGGGCCTACCTCCCGTTGACTGGCCAGGTGCGGGTAATGTCGCTCGCGTAGCCAGCAGATTCGCAGCCTCCGTCCAACAGCACCATTTCCCCATCCTGCAGGGGGAGGAAGGGAAATCAGATGGGAACCAGGATAGCACTTTGTTCTCTCAGTCTGTGCTTCCTTTTTTTTCTTTCAATGGGTCTGATTTAAAGGAAGGAGAATCTTTCCTGGGCCTGACCGAGAACAGACACAGCCTGCTGAGTTTTCCCCAAGACCCTGGGTTCTAAGGGGCCATTTGGCTCAGGCAGGGCCTGGTCCCTAGGTGGTGACTGACCCAGGGTCCAGCATCATTTGTCATGCACACACAGGTTGTCTTTCTCTTCCCTACCCACACTTTACTTTGCACTTCTGATTTGCTTATCCCAACCTAAGCAGATGGGGAGAGGAGAAGCCATGGAACAGTGGCAGAATTTGAATTTGGGCTCCCACGGGCCCAACACTGCAGCTCCAGAATCAAAGATGAGTCTTTTAGTGATGGAGTCATTTGGCGCCAACTGTGATGACATGATCACCCCTTGAGAATATACCCATAACTCAGATCTGAGCAGAGGGAAATTACAGGAGAACAAACCTACACGGCTGTCTGGAAGGCTGCTCACCTGCAACAGGACACCTCTCCTCTGGACCTGCTGACCTCTCTTATCAACTCTTCCCCATCCCTTAACCCTTCAGCCCCAGAGATGGATTGGGGAGGGGGCGGGGCGGCATCAGGAGGAGTCAGGAAAAGATCAAGGGATTTCAGCCAACTGCCAGCTCCATAAGCCAATGGCATCGAATGGGAGCCAAAGAAAGTGAATGCCTCCAGGGAGGGCATTCCAGGAGGGGGAGGCCGGAGTCCATTCTGTCCTCTGCCCAGCAGCCAGTGCTGGGGACCCACAGGAGGGAGGACACTAAAGTCTCAGAGGACGGTGGCCTGAATGGGAAAGGGAGATAGAGAAGTGGGAAAGGCACAAAGAGATATGGCCAGGCTCAAAGTCAGGAAAACCGTCCACGAAGGCTGCCTGGATAGGCCTTCTGTTAGAGCGGGGCCTCTTTCTGGGCAGGATTGGAGGAGAGGGCCGGGGAGCCTCCTCAGCTCTGGGTCCTCACTGGCCTACTGCCTGCTCTTGCCTGCAACCTGTACCACCTGCTCACAGCCTCTGCTGCCCTGTGGGGAGCTGACTCAAGACCAGCCAGATCCCCCTCATCCTTGACCCGCAGTGCCCCCATGAGCGGTGGGGCAGGTGTGAATGCTGGTCAGCTCTCCTGTCTGCTACAAAACACTTGGTGTTTCACCTCCCTGATGTCATGGGCCTCTTTGAGAACGAAGGACAAACAACAACAGCTCCTTGGTGGGATAGGTGGGTCCAGAAGTGGATCTCTCACTTACCTTAATAATTTGGTTGTTCTTTACATAGTGCAAAGTATTAGACCGGTTACCCCCAGCGATCACAGGCGGGTAGGCCAAGATGTCTGCACCCCGAGACCGGCACTCAAATTCAAACTGCCAAAGTCACATAAACATAGAATGAAGAAAGGGACTCTGGTTCTTCTGTCCCTTCTTAACTCCCTTCTTGACCACAAACGCTGTCCTTTATTCCATTTACTACCAGAGTATCAGACAGGAGAACTCTCAGACCTCCCCTCCAGCGAAGCCTCCATGGTAGGGGTCTAAGTCGTGGCACTGGGGCTGTGGGCCCAGCCTGGAGGGGCTGATTGGCACAGGGACTGTAGCAGTGGCATCAAAAGGGGAGGGGACTGTGATTTGCACTGACAAGTACAGGAGGAGAGGGGCACTCCCTCCACCGCAAACTGCTCACACTCTAGTTTCAGGCGATTTTTGTTAGAGCCTCAGCAAATGGCAAGAACAGCCATTTATCACCCGCTAGGTACCGATTTTCTTAACTTTTGCATTCGTCCTTAAGGGATCGTTGGCATCTCACCTCCTGGTGTTCTCTATGCCCCAGAACTTGGCCTCTTTCAATGGCCCCTTTACCCATAATCACTCTGGCTCCCTTCCCCTAAACCGTCCACGCCTTCTCTTCTATGGTCCTCATTCTGGGAAGGCCAGAAGTGGCCACAACTCTACCAAGGTCATAATGAGGGTGATTAGGGACCTCAGGGGAGAGAGGCTGGACTCCTATTCAGGTCCCTCAGTCCTCCATGGGCTTACTTCTTAAACAACAGGGAGAAGTGGACTGCTGACGCACACATGCCTGGTGACCTTTTCAGCCTTTCAAACGGCCACCAGCCTACTCATTTGGGGGAGTAAAAACTGATGCTGGGCAAGTGAGTCATCAAAGGCATGAATTTCATTAAAGCTGTCCCTGGGAAGCCAGGCTGGGGGAACAAAGTGCTGCCACTTAACTGGGCTGTGCCCCAGGCAGGTTCTATAGGCCTTAATTTGGCATTCAGTAGAACAATAGGTTTTCTTCTTTTCCAAATACGCAACTGGCCACTTATGTTAACTCCACTGTATTTTCTAGTTCTTAGGATGTGTATAACTTCCTAAGTTCAGAGGTGGTATTTTCTAAACTGCAGAAAGGGAAAGGATCCCTAAGAGCCTTCCTAGCCCTGACATCTCCTGTTCTAAGAGCCCTCACATTCCCTTGTTCTAAGGTCCCTTCCAGCCCTGACATCACCTGTTCTCAAGCCCCTCCAAGCTCTGACAATCCCAGTTCTATGGCCCCTCCTAACACTGACATCTTGGTTCTAAGGTCTCTCTCTCTTTCTACATTCGCTGTTCTAAGCTCTAAGCTCTAAGACTGGATAAAGCTCACAGGCCCACTACCCACCAGTTCAAAGTTATCAGCAAACTCCTTAAGAAAGCTTTCCCCTTCAACCATCCTTTCACTCAACAAAATACCCACCTTGGCATAAAGAAATGCTTCATCCACTGGGGCTTTGCTGGCAAACATAGTCTCTATAAAAGCCTGCCAAAGGAAAAAGGAAGAAATATAGTTTTCTTTTATCTAGTATATCACTTCTGCCCCTGTCATCTGGAATACCAAGAACCAGCCCTTCCATTCTCCCAGGGCCCAGCAGGGACGCAGTGAACCCACTACAGGTGGCTGAGCCAGAGTTGAGAAGGCTGAATGTTCCTTTCTAGAAGTACGTAGCGAACCCGTGCTGCGTGATGCAACAAGGGCTAGGCAGGGGTCAGAAAACCTGGCTCTGGTCTTCCTTTGATCTAAAGGGATCTAAAATGAATCTATAATTCCTTATCTGTAAAGGGAGAACAGCATTACTTGCAGCATCTTTGGGAAGATCTTTGTTGTATTGATGGCCTTATCTCCTTCCAGAGGGTTACTGTAGAGATCAAGTGAGCTAATGACCGTCCATCCACAATGCAACTGAACAAATATTCCAGGAGCAGCCGCCATGTCCCAAGCAATGCTGTTCTCTTGGTTGTGCTTTGGGGAAGCAGCCAACAGTCTAACAGATAGGAAACCTGTTTCTGATTTTTAATGGGCTGTCCTAAGGAGGTGAGGAAGCCCTGATGTTTCCGTGGCATTCCAAAGTCATATGCCAACGTCTCATCCTCACATTCCATCTCGGGGAGATAGATGGCAGGACTGAATGTGCTTACACCAACTACATTCGCTCCTTTCTCAGAGGTGAATAAATCAGATGGGATAGTCAACTGTACAACAATACATGGGGCACTGATAGCTGACCGAATTATCAGTAACATAGAAAGTCCACAAACTGGAGGGAACTTGGTTGAGAGCCAGACGGTCAGATACAGGACAAAAGGAAGTGGTCCTTCCTCGGTCAAATGCAATAGTGGCCAGTTGTAGCAAGTGGCTAGGGGCCTCAGGGACAAGGACAAGAGAATGAAAAGCTCTGATGTGTCCAATAAAAAGGGAGAGTGGTTCTGAGATATGGGCTACAATGGTCTTATTAGCAGTCCCCACAACGGAGATACACTTTTGACTCTGGGGGAGGGGAGTGGGGAAGGCAGAGGGGTTTAAAACTGAGAGTGTCTTCAACAGGAGTCATAGGGATTATGGGCATCACCTGTAAATCCCTCTCCTTTGGCCACTCCTCCTGCCAGCCCTCCCCAGAGCCTGGTCAGGCTGAGTGACTGGCATTGCAGGGACGACCGCTCAATACTTCCTGGGGTGCTTGCTGGAACCAACTTCTAATCTCCCCTTTCTTGACTGAGACAACCATGAGTTGACACAGATCCGGATACCTGGGTCTGTATGTACACAGGGTGTACTGCTCAGCAAAGCCTACGGCATCCTCCCTGGAGCTGGGAGACTCGTTGGCAATAGCCTGGAGTTCTCTGAGCTGCCAGGGCTTGAAACCACAAGGTCCTGATCAAGCCAGCCTCCTCGGGATTTTTTCCTCAGAGAATTTTGGCTTGCACCTTGGAAGGAAACATAGAAACTGGGGAGCTGATGGAGTCTTTTGATAAAGGTAGGTATATTTTAGCTAATTGAGTACTTTGGGGATTGTTAAGGAGGTGGTTTTTGCATCCTTTCTTTCAATGACTAATTCCAACCTATGCTCCCTTTCCTTTGCCTCTGAGTATCATTTATCATAGCTGCCCCACTCAAGAGGCGGAGTTTCACCATCAGCTTCTGCCTTAAATACTCTAATTTGCTCTTGTCAAAGCCACCCCAATGAGGCCAGCAAGGTTTAGGGTCATCGCCAGTCAAATCAACCCGATCTGGCAATACAAGGGACAGCTGAGGCCGTATTTATTACATATTTGAAAGACATGTGTTTGTTCTGGAGGTTTGCTAATAGGAGCTGCTGTATCTTCCCCAGGCCTTTACCACACATCTGTCCCATTTTAAAGGTGAACATTCAAAGATAACAACACCACATAACTAACACGTATACACAATGCACAAATACACTATAAGGGGATATCAACACAAATACACCAAATACAAGTACACAATTACAAGTCTTCCACATTGTGCTAGCAATTCACTTGAATTACAGAAGTAACCATTCCACCATTCTAACCAAACGCGTCATTAAGATGTTAATTTCAACCAGTTTAACCACACACAAAACCAGCTGCAAAAGCCAGTCTGACGCAAAAATTTTACCACATAGAGAAATAAAACCCCGCAATCCACTGCTCAGACTGCATTTATAAAAGAGAGAAAAGAAAAACCACAGGCCATAGCCGGCCCTGCATTTCAAGAGAAAAGACATGTGGCCAAATCAGTGGGCAACACACCTCAGCAGAATAAACCAGGCCAAGAAAAGGTGCTTGGGAGAACATTCCTCAAAATGACAGGTGGTCTTGATCAAAGGGCTGAGCTCATGAGGCAGCAAGAGTGGGAGCTCTGAACTTGCCACACTAGGTGTGAGTTGGGTCTCTGGAAAAAGATCCAGTGGTGCTGGTTCCTTCTCCCCTGTTCTGGGGAGCTCAAAGGCTTCACCCTATGCCCACCCCTTGAAAACTGCTCACACCAATTGATGTGGACAGGATTTCTGGATGTGGGAATACCAGTAATCAAATCATTAATAATTTTCAGAGTGAGGAATGTTCTCTTAGCTGAAGTAAAAGCACAGATTATATACTTAAATCACAACTGGGAAAGGAAGAGGGACGGTGGATTACAGTCATTTAGTGGTTTCCCATGAGAAAGCACTAGGTCCCACAATACAATTCTGGGGTCAAGTCTTTGGAGGTTGCGACCACCTCCCCTCAGGTCAGAACCAGAGTTCTGTGATGGGAGCAGGTTCTACAACCTGATTCGCTTCACTCAAGGTCCAGCGCTTGCAAGCGTTGTCCGAGCTCTGATTAATGAGTTCAAGCTGCTCTGTGAGCTCTGACTCCTGAGCCAGAGGCAGCTCTTGAGCAAATTAAGCTCTTAGTGTATGCACTGTACATATCACATCGATCAATATGAAAATTATCAATTCTCTTCTCAACTGGGTGATGTAAGGCAAGTACTGTGCTGACCCTCAAGGAGCTTACAGGACCCACACCTTGGTCACTGCACACCAGCTGGGTGTGATGACTACAAAAGGGAGATCTAGACAGATCTCCAGGAGGGCACCAGTAAGGATGAGTGGCTGCTTTTGGCTGGGGGTCATCCAGGAAGGAGGCAGTTTCATGGGGGTGCAGCTTGAGTGGGGGCAGAGTCTTCACAGGGGCATGGCCTTCAGGGAGGCATAGCCTTCCTGGGGCCTTGAAGAAGACAGCCCTGACTATCAGTGAGGAGTGCTGGCAGGGGAAGACTGGCTTAGGAGAATGCAGATATGGGGAAGAGCATGCAAAGTTCAGGAACAGGCCGTCTTGTGGGGATGTTCCTGGGTACATGTGAGGGAGTAATGAGAAGTCAAGTCTGATACAAGGCTGGGCTCAGCCCGGGGAAGGCCTTGGACACTTCGCCAGGATTCTACAGGTCATCAGAAGGGAGCCCCTGAAGCCTTCTACACAGAGGAGTACTGGCAGGCACATGGGAAAGGTCCTGTTAAAGGAGGTGAGGCAAACCGTCATGGTGGAAGAATGATGACTTTCCATTAGTGTGCACTTGTCAGCGGCAGACACTGTGTTGCTAACGCAGACGGTCACACACTCCTCCCAACCCTTTACACCAGACATAGGCCACAGCAGCCTGTGTTCACAGTGTAATGGTACAGCTAACGGGCAGCCTGGGGGCCTGGCCTGTGGACAGGGACAGCACAGGGAGAGAGCCGCCCCTTACAACTGCCGAGGCAGGGGCAGAGAGGGACGCTGGAGGGTGAAGTCAGTGTGGGGGAGCCGGAGGAGCCACCCAGGGGCTGCGCCAATACAAGCTGGCCAGCAGAGGGAGACAGCGAGAGCTCTGACGTCCACCTGATGACTGTCCAAGGAAGGCTGGCTCCTGGGGGGTGGGGGGAAGGTGAGCCTCTTGAGGCCTCTCAGCAGTAGGCCCTTCCCCTTGCCTGTTTTCAACATGAGCCTGCCCAGCATCTCAAGGGGTGATTCAGAGACCATAGGTCCTAGCTAGGAACAATGATGCTTCACAATGAAGGGACAGACATGATGAGCATCCCCTGCTGCCTCTACCCTGATCAGCCCAGCCCCGCCCTTAGTGCCCAACTAGATATACCACGGCTCCATTTCTTCTCCTGGGTCAGTCAGTCCACAAGCATGTGGTAGAGGCCTCCCTGTGGGGGTCATCTGCAATGAGCTCCTTCCCTAGCACTGCTGTTTACTAGGCTTACGAGCTTCCTCCTCTAGCCTTTGGCTTCCTCATCTGTAAAAGGGGGTGGGGCTCCCTCCTCCCAACTCTTAGTCCTGGGAGCTCTGCCTTTTCTTGGATCAGGAACAACGGGGCTGGGATTCACACTATGGGGAGGCTTTCGGCTCCATGACTCTGGGGGTCCCTCCCCACCTGGCAATTCTGGTTCTAGAATTGTCTTTGGATATGGGGAGAGACAGCAAACCCATGAAGGGAGCCAGAGGAGGCAGAGTTCAGTGGCTCGCTGGTCTCCTCACTCCCAAGCATGGAAGACACTGTCTCAGGAGCTGGGCAGAGTTCCTGTCTGGGCCCGGCACATACCTGGGATGTCAGCTGCCCAGCGCCCTGCAGAAGCGCTATCTCAGCAGGGGATTTGATGAGCCGGAGGCGCTGTACCAGTTGGTGGACGGCTCGCACCCTGTTCCTGCTCCCAGCTTTGGCCTCTGTCACAGGCTTCATGTAGTCAGAATGCAGCTGGGCATGGGAGGGCTTGGTCCAGTCGTACCAAACTGTACTTGTCTCCGCTTCCAACAGGAAACCAAAGAAAACCAGAGGCAGAGACAAGAGTTACGAAAAGGGCTGTAAGCCACAAACTCCCCTGGGACTGGGACATGGCCGGGCCCACTCCCCATCACTGGTCTTTGTAAAGGTGACAGTTAGGTCATAGGCTCTAGGACTAGGAATCCCCACGTTGGTGATCTGTGTGACCTTGTGCTGTCCATGCAGCTAAGCTTGTGGTAGTGGTGAGGCCAAGAAGCCAACTGAGAAAGTGTGATCCTAGGGCTTGAGGAGGCCATTCCCTACCAAAGGGTCCTTCTGTGCTAGAGGGAAGGGCCTTTCTTATTTTCTGGGAGACATTCTTCGATAGAACTGCCGTGGCAACAGTGGGATGTCACCCTTCCCTTAGAAGTGGATCCTGAAGGATTTGGGCATTGTCTACGGTCAGACCCAGGAGAGGGGTGTGCTGAGGCTGAAGAAGAGAGAATGCTGGCCTGGAAGTAAGGAAGGCCTTGGGTCAGGCTGCCTTTAGCATTTAGTGGCTGAGTGACCCTGGGCAAGTCCCACTGCCTCCGTCTTTACAGAGGGCCCCTTCCAGGTGGGAAGCTAGGCTGCTGGGATGAGAGACAATGAGAGGGCCAGTTTTTCAAATGGTTTTTCATTGAGGAGCTGTGACCAGGCTTTTGCCTGCATGAGACCAACAACCCTTTCTCCTATTCTGGTCCAGGGACATACAGCAGCTGTCTGACTGGCATGTCCTTTGAGATGCTGGGGAGTTGGCTGCCCCAACTTGACAAGCTCACGCTCAGACCACTTGGGAGCACATGAGTTATGAGTGTCTTCTAACATACACCCACCTCCTGGAGAGCCCCAACTGCAGAGAGAGGTGAAAGGGGGAAGGCTTTCCCATGGAGATTCCATGTATGCTCAAGTTTGCGCCCAAAGTGAAATAAGCCTGGCCCTTTCTTTGGCTTCTACTGCCAAGGCTTGGGGTATAAAATCACTGCCCAATTGATACAGCCTTGAGAGCCCTCGGGCATCAAACATCAGAGAAGTTCTATTTCAGCCACCTTTCATTTTCGTAGTAGCTGTCAAAAAAGAGACCAATCACTTCCTTACTCTGGGGAAAAAAAAGGGGAAATCCTGGCCCTTTCTGTCTTCTACTTGGAAGGGCCAAGGACCTTGCAGGTGCCTCTGATGGATAATAAACACTAACCACCAAGTCACCAGCATAGTCTTAGTCCTATGGGCCAGAGAAGACCCACTAGAAGCTTGACTTTGGGTGGCTATAGATCTAGTAGGATCCCCAAGGGATTTGGTGACTGGGATCCCAATGGGAAATGGTGATGAGGGGCTCTAGTTCCAACTGTGCTGGGGGCTGGCTACTGAGACCTTTTGGTACCTTTCAGTTTGGGGACCAGATGCTTGAACTCCTCCAGAGGGAAAGCTTCATCCACTCCAGTGAGAGCCACAGCTCCATCAGCCCCCGATCGTGGCCCATCCCAGAGCTCCCGGCTGGGATCTCTCCGAGGGACAAAGAGCATGGCTTTGTGAGCAGGGAGATTTTGGCCAGGGAGGCTATGGAGGACTAGGATGCTGTCGGGCTCCTGGAATCCACAGAGGTACAGGAAGTTATTGTCTTGGTGGAAGGTGTAGGGGATATCATTGCTCATGAAGAACGTGGGATTGGACAGCAGGACCACTGCTTGATCTGTCCCACTCTGGCCTCGGGCTTCCTTCTGGATCAAAGCCATCAGTTTGTGTCTGCGGAGGGCATATTCCACTTGGGACAGTCCTGGAGTCACCTCGCCTAAGGATGACAAACAAGAACATGATTTTGCGTGTCTGCAAAGCTACTTTACAGATGAGGCCAAGGACCCGCACACCCCCCGTCTGCTCTAGGGGCTGCCAACACTAGAGTAGCTGGGGAGAGAGCCCAGGGATTCCTTCTCCATTCTTGTGGCTGGTAGGGTAAAGGGCAAGAGATGAGAGAGAGGGGGGGAAAGGGTGCTGGGGAAAAGCTCCTGCAGGCCTCGGTACCAGGCAGGCTTCCGGTATCACCCCTAGTCTGACCATTCCAAAATGCCTTGGTCTACCGAGAATCAAAAATTTCCCTTAAAATCCTGCAATTATGTGGTTGAAAAGAGGCTTATGTTCTGTGTGCAGGTTCGGTAGCTTGTAGCACAGCAGAAGTTAACAAGGGGGCTTCCTAAAGCGCAGCTCGACCTGGCCTGGATGCTGAAGGAAGCTTCCCAAGTTCCCCTAGTCAGGCACTGAAGCTGCCTGCCCCCAGCACCACTGATGTGGTCTGTACTGGGCCCCAAGGACAACATCTGGCTCCAAAACTGTCTTGGAAGGGGAGCCATGATGTAGGTGACCACACTGATGGGGATGGGGAAAGGGAGACCCTAATATCTTTTAGCTCCATCTTTCTTATCTTGAAGATTTTGGATTGTAGCACAAATTATCAAGCTGCTAATGTGCACCTACTAAGAAAATGCTAACTAAGGAAGCTGGGGCATGGAGTTGGGCAAATTAGTGGAATGGGTCGTAGCAGCGGGAGGAAGGGCATGACCAATTCTCCCTGCACCCCCATTCTGCGTCACCTCCTTGTGGAAGGCCCTGTGACTCCTGAATAAAATCCAAACCCCTCAGCTTGGCCTTTGGGGCCTCTATCAGCTGGTGACATTACATCTCTAACCCTCTCACGACTGCCCAAAGTGGTCCCTAAAGTCCATCTTGGGCAGCCTCCTTATGGCCCTTGTCCACATGGAACTGTCTTTGGAATTTTCTTTAAAATCGGTGATACCTGGACCTTAATAATCCATTCTCTGGGGAAGGGGGACATGGAGAAATGGGCCCAGTAAAAGCCCACAGTTTATTGGCACCAGGGTGCAGCTCCTCAGGAATTTGGTGGAGGTGGAGGACCACCAGCCTCCAAGGATTCCAACTGGAGGAGAAAGCTGAAGAAGCACAGGGGAGGCAACTGTGATAGGGTCTAGCCTGTCTGCTCTATAGCCTCTGGAGAGAAGAGGACCCAAAGGTGGTAGTCTGTGGCAAACAGGTGGAGAAGACAGCTTCCCTAGCATGGGGAGGACAGGTCATTAGAATCTCTAAATCCAATGTGCTTCTAGCCAAAGACCAGGACAGAAAAGAAGGGTCAAAGACAAGAAGGCATTCCAGAATGCTTCACCAGATGACTCCTACAGCAGAGCAGCCAGGCTCTGACCAATCTGGGGAAAGTTCCGGAGACAAGGCAAGTGCACAGACACCTAGGCCTTGGTCAAAGTTCAGGATGAAGGAGGTACATAGAAATTCCTTCAGGTTCAAAAATAGTAGGAAAAGATGTCTGATGAAGAACTAAGTATTGAAGAAGCCGATTCTAGCAGGCTAGAGACTGCAAAGCTTGGCCAAACCAGACGAATTGGCTAAAACCTTTGAACCTGTTTTACCATCAAAGGTCTAGCAGCCAGGCTTGAGCTAGCCGTCTCTGAGGGTAAGGGCCAGAACCGAGGTGGAGGCATCGGGCCCAACTCCTCAGCTCCCTGCCTTCTCTTACAAATCGTGGTGAGGACCAAACAAAATCAATTCTGTCAAGTGCCCTCGGAAGGTCAGCTCTTCTGAACCATTTATCCTTACTGACCGCCATTTTACTCTTTACAGACACCACCCCATCACCTCCCCCTCCAGCCACAAAGGAAAAGACACCCCTCATCTCCTTTAAGATGGATCAATGAGTCGATTTAACAAGAGGTCTCAGAGGCCACTGAGCCTAACACTTCTATTGAGATGTAGGCACAGAGCATCCACTGGGGACTGGGAGAGGAGCCAAGACCAGGCCCTCCAGGCTCCACCAAGCCATCTGACCTGACCTCCTCCCAGGAACAGAAAACAGTTTCCTCGGTTTTCTCCCTTGCATCTCCCAGGGCCAAGAGGCTCAAGGGAGTTAATCTCTGCAGAGCATAAGTGCTGTTGCCAGAACGATTACTGCTACCGCCCTGTTCTCCTGCCTGGGCCCTGGCACTGCCCTGGCTCTCTTACCTCTGCCCCATGACTCCAAGTCTCCATGGCATCTCCTCCTGGAGTTACAGACCTAAAGCACAAGCCGGGGAAGGAGTCTAGGCGTCAATGAGTGAGTTCGACCTCACCATTTCAGATGAGGAAGTGAGGTCCTGAGACGTCAGGTGATGTGCCCAGAAGTGATGTGGGTTTCTGTGGAGTCATTCACATGTCCGCAGCTCCCCTTGGGTAATGTGAGCCCCAAAGGGTCACACTTCAGCCCCCAGACCCAGAGGGGGCAGTGACTTAGCATCCGAGGAGCCCAGGCCTAGAGTAGGGAGCAGTATCTGAAACCATGGACCTCTTCATTTTCAGAAGACAAACCAAGTGCTCTGATTCCATGCTGTGCCTAAGGAGTCTGGTCCCAAGGCTGACTGGACTTCCCTTCTGATTACCCCTCTCCATCAGCACTGCTGCCACCCTGCTCCATGAGAACTCTCGTGTCATCTCAGATTTTCTCACCTGCCTCCCCTCCACACTCATGGGGCTGCCAAGGCCTCTCAGGTCATCCAGCTCCATCAGCCCTGTCCACAAACGCCCCTGTAGCAGCCCTTGGCTTCCATCGATGGCCCAGGGTTTGAATCCTACCCTTGCTACTTCCTGCTTGTGCCACCTAACCTCTCTCAGACCGAGGAGGGGGATGGACAAAGGGCACTCACCTACTGCCATAGGGCTGGCTCGGGGCCAATTCCAACAGCCCTTCCCCCAGCTAAAGTCATCTTTTCCTCCTCCAGTTTCTCGCTGGGGTGTTCCCCAGATTTTTCCACCACACTCACGCTGTTTGGGCCTCTGCACATTTCTTCCTACATAAACATTTGTTGACTGAATCACTAGAGTCTGCATGCAGAGGAGTGTCTCTGACTGTTCAGCTCCAGCTCCCCTGCATGCCCTGCAGGAGGCCTTGCCTATCACAGGCACTGTAAAATGTGAGCTGAATCTACTCTCTTCTCTGAGGCCCCCAATGTCTAGCCCTCTTCCCTCTGCCTTCCTCAGTCTCTTGCAGGGGCGTCATTTCTCTATCCTGGGCTTCACCATCCTTTTCCTGCACCAGCCATCTGATGGCTGGCTGCCTGTCCACCTCCTGGGTCCCTCCTTCGCATCCACAACCAGCTCTGTCTGACGCCTCAATCCTCTGGTTGTAGGGGAATAGCTGAGGCACAATGTGGCTCTCAGCCGGCAGCACTGCCTTCTCCCCACAGAGAGATTCTGGCTGACGGCCCCTGGAATTCGTGTCCATTTGTGTTCTACTGGGACGATGGTCACCTCGCTGCTGGGGAAACCAGCTCAACCTAAGCCCACTGGGCTTAGGCACGAGCTGGAGAGAGTGAACTGGCCCGGGGACTCAACGCACCTCCTGGAACTCTTTTTACTCATTGAAAGATGGTGATGATGCTTGACCCTGAACTTCAGATACTTCAGATTCACCAGGAGTAAAGCGTAAGGGAAATTCGAATTACTGTTATCACCAGAGAAGGAATGAAGCGCACATCAGATGCCCCTCGAGGCAGCATGGTACAGGGGATTAGGCCCAGGACACGATGCGGAGAACACGGGGGTTCAGATCCTCTTTCTGACCTTACTGGGCGATTCTAGGCAAGTCACCTTGTCTGCGGCTCAGCTTCCTCATGTGTGAAAGGCAGGGCCTCAGTGGTCTCTACAATTTATGATGCTCAGAATCGTGTCATCTGCTTCACTTTAATTTCTCCTAGTACTTAGCACCGTGTTAGGTGCATGCTGGCTGCCCAGAAAATGCCCCTCTCCCCCAGTAAAGGTCTCCTGGGACACAGACAAGATAGAAACATGTTCTCATAGAGATAGGAACAAACAGGCCTTTGGCAGGCAAAGAAAACACACCTGCTTGCACACGTCACAGGAGACTGTTGGACTATGGGGACACCAGGTTGAGGCAACTGGATAAAGAGCCTTGAAGGCCAGGCTGGGCTCAAGAGCATGGGCTAGGAGGGGTCAAAGATCTTTCTTCCCCCTTGGGATGGACTTCATTAAGAATTCACCTAGAGATCTCAGGCTCCAACCATCTTTCTTGCCATGAAGCTAAAGAATGGAACTTTTCTCCCCACCCTCACCCCTTAATCGTTATGTCTGGCTCCAAAGGATGGACTTTGTCACTGCAGACACACAGAGGACTTTGCACCACAGACTGATCTTAATGCAGATGGGGGTTCTCCACCTGATGGCTTGTCTAGACCCTTGGCTTTTCTTCTTATCCCTATTTGCCTTCTGGTCATTTCATTAATCTTTTCTACTCTGTGACCTGGAGAGAGCCTGGCACTCATAACAAAAGAGTCACCTTGGAGAGTGTGGCTGCAGAGGCTTCTGGGCTAGCTGTAATTTCATTTATCCATGCTCTTTACCTACGACTGTCATTAACAAGAGAACCAACTGTACACACTGGAAAGCACTGATCAGGCACTTAGTATGTTCAGCCACTGTACTAAGTGCTGGGGAGAGAAAGGAAGAAACCAGTCCCTACCCAGGTCCTTAAAATCTAACAGGAGACAACATGCAGACCACCAGATACAGACAGGATCAATGGAAGGCAGTCTCAGGGGGAAGGCACTAACACTGAAAGGAAACCAAGAAAGGCTTCTCGCAGAAGATGGACTTTAGCTGAGACTCAAAGGAAGTCACGGGAGAGGAGAGAAAAGAAGGAGGAAAGAGAGAGGAAGGAGAGAGAGGAAAGAGAGAGGAAGAGAGGAAGTAGAGAGGAAAGAGAGAGGAAGGAGAGAGAGGAAGTAGAGAGGAAAGAGAGAAAGGAGAGAGGAAAGAAAGGAGAGAAGAAAGAGAGAGGAAGCAGAGAGAGGAAAGAGAGAGGAAGAAGAGAGAAAGGAGAGAGAGGAAGTAGAGAGGAAAGAGAGAGGAAGGAGACTAAAGAGAGAAGGAGAGAGAAAGAGAGAGGAAAGAGAGAAAGGAGAGAGGAAAGAGAGAGAGGAAGGAGAGATGTCCAGGCACAGAGAAAGCCAGCAAGAGGGCAAGCTGTCAGAAGATGGAGGGTTACAGATATAGTTTTAATTACAGTTATTGTAAGCACACATATACATGTGGAAGAGATCACCGAACATCAGGGCCAGAAGGAGCCTAAAGGATCATCCGCTCCAACCTTTTATTTTACAGAAAAAGAAACAGGCTTTGTGAAGGTGACCTGGCCAAGCTCCCAAAGCAGATTAGTGGCAGAGCAAAGATCAACCACAACCCTCTAGTATAAGACAATACTTTAGCCTCTGGGGATGCTAGCTGCTATGACCCAAACATATTCATTATTAGCCGTGTGCTTCCCATTTAAAATAAACAATAAAAGAAATTCAGATAATCATAAAATAAGGCAAAGGACGGTGGTTCTTTTTGTTTAAGAAAAAAAGGCTGATGAGACAAGAAACTTGAACCAATTTTCCCCCTCTGGACTGAAAGTCCCAGCACCGTTCTTGGATGAATTCCAGCTGATAAGACCAAAGCTGAGCAGGCATTCTCCCACCTTATCAAATCATGAATGGGATCTAAAGTATAAAGAACCAAAAGTCAGAGAAGGAAGGAGGGGTGACCAGGTGAGGAAGACTATGACCATGCTTGTTTAACCAATCCAAGTGCTTCATTTGGGAAGCCTCTCCAGCAGAGGGTGGAGAGCTTAGAAGGGAGGCCAGGAGCTCCTCAAGGACTCCCAAAGTCACACTCAGTAGAGCAAAGAAATCATTTCTCCCGATTTCATCTGAAGAGTGACTATCCAGACAAGTCAAGTCTGAAAACAGGCTTAAAGGCATGAGCTGCTTCCTGTTAGCACATCCTGAAGCAAGGAGGGCCAAGGATTTTATTAAACACACTATGAACCTGGACCAGGGAGGTGGTGCAAGACTTCTAAAGGTACTCTCTTCAATACCGGGTGACTGGAAAAATGTTTCCTCTAATCATTCTGCATATTCAAACTTTCACTGTATCTACTTCTGGAAGTCCTTATGCTGTGCTCAATTTATCACAAACCACCATGGGGAGAGGAGCAAAAAAAAGATCAAGGTTTCTTTTACCAAGAAAAACATGAGCCATTTGAAAATGTAATAATGAAATGTGTAACATTTTTTAAAAAAATCAGACTGCATTTGATCGACAGGTATCGTTTTCTCTGCATTATTGTTATATTTTTAAGAATGTTGTCTTGATAACAATAGAAATTCCTCTTTTCAGCTAAGACTTAAAGACTTAAAACTTCAGCTAAGACTTTTCATCTAAAACTTAGAGGAAATGTGTCAGGGAAAATTCTGGCAGAAAAAGAATTTCCACTTTTCCTTAGAAAGGGAACGATACATTTTTCCTGCCCAGGAGAATGACAGTCCTTGCTTGAAGCTGGCCATTCAATGTCAGGAAAGGAGGAAAAAAGCTTCTCTACTAAGAAGCGCTGGTATCTCCTCATTGTACAGATGAAGAAATTGAGGTTGAGTCTGTCCAGACTAGCCATAGCTCTTTTAAGCTCCTTCTGACTCCACTGCGCCCCCTGGCTGCCCATGGCTTTGTAGCCTCAAGCGTGGCCCTTTGAATCTGACCCAGAGGCTGCAGGTTCCCTGTCCCTAGAAGGCTTTTCCAAGTGATAAAGGCCTTCATTTTTTTTTATTATTTATGATCTTTAGAGAGCCCCAGGCACCCTAAACATTCTGAACCTGATTCTCTTCATCTCTCCCTTCTGAAAGCTTTGGTCTACCTACAAAAGTGAGGTAGAGAAAGAAGGTGAAGGGGAAACAGCTAGTTTTAAAATTCCTATATTTAAGAGACCTAAAAAAAAAAAAGGGGGTTTTATCACAATGTAAGTCTCTAGTTTCCCCCTAATATCTGACAAAGTGAAATCTCTCTAATTTCCATGGCCACGAATCAGCCACCAGGACCTTCCTGAACGCCACATGATATCTATGATCTCTCTACTGCCTACTTTCAAGAAATGAAATGAATGAAATTTTTATCTAATTGGAGTATTAACAAATAGCATCTTCAATATGATTTCCATCATTTGTGATGCAAAGGTTGATGCGCTTTGCAAGATTCATGTGAACTCGATGCAGTGATTCTACATTGCCGTCAATCGCCTTTAGGAATGCCCTGCACTCTGCCTGGCGTCAGGATTGAAAATCTCACTAAGGCCTAAAGTGCTGTAAAACAGCCGGAGTTCAAAGGGAAATGGAGATGGGCCTCCTCCCCAGCCCTGTGTGTGCGCACTGATCACAGCTCTGTGGCTTCTTGAAGATGTCACAATGAGAGAAAAACACCTTGTTTTCCTTGTTACCACTGAGTCTTCAGCTAGGTCCAATTCCATTCATCATTTGTGGAAAGCAGAGTCTGTCTGAGCTAATGGCTCTGGGAGCTTCTCCTGGGTTCTCCCCAGCCCCTTCTACCCCCTCCCAGGAGCAGTTTAGACCCTTGAGGAGTGAGGTGTGTGAGGCCCCCAGAGAGGGCCAACAATCAGCCCTGCACCCATCCAAGTGGGGCTGGGTGAGCGACACACTCCTCTGCCCTCAGAGACCCAAAGCACCTCAAAGGTGAGTTACACGGTTGTATCTGACCTTTGAATTCAGCAACTGTTTCTATCGATTTTTCAGATTTGCTAACACGAATATGGTCTGGTGGCACACATCAGCCAGTTATCATTTATTATGCATTTCCTACAGGCAGGCTAAAGACAGTCCCTGCCCTCAAGAAGCTTACAATCTAATGGGGGTGAAAAGATGCAAACAACATGTAGGGAGTAAACTGGAGAAAATCAGGAGGAGGAAGGTGCTGCATTAAGGGGGTTCTGGAGAGGCTTCTGACAGAAGGCAAGACTTGAAGGAATCCAGAGAAGTCAGGAAGCAGAGATAGAGTGCCAGTCATGAGGAACAGCCCCAGAAAACGCTTAGAGTGGAGTGTCATGCTCAAGGATGAGCAAGGTGGCCCGTGTCCCTGGATTGGAGAGTCAAGAAGAAGGGGTAAAAAGACTGGAATGGTGGGAGGGGGCCACTGAGTCATGAAGGGCTTTATGGGAGCCAGTGGAGCCAATTATGGGGATACACAGGTGGTATAGATCCCTGTTACCCCCCAAACACCATCCCACCCAATCCATGGTTTCCATAGCCAAATGATTACGGTGATTTTAAATCTGGAAAGGACACTAAACATGTTTGCTACGCTTTTATTTTTCCTAAAATCCCTCCCCCCAATGGATTCAGAGTTTCCAAAAATTGTACTTCTCTGTGGCAAGGCAGAAGACAAGAGCAAGAAGGTCGGAGTGGGCCTGGGATCTCTGCCTCTGCAGCCTTTAGCTGGATGACTTTCCTAGGCTCCAACAAGTGGCCTCCTGCCTTCTAGGCTGGAGTTCTCATTGATCCACACAACACTACCATCTTCTTTCCAGCAGAGGGCAGCGACAAGCCCAGCATCCAGCACCCCTCAGCAGAGCCCCTGGCTTCTGCACAAGTGCACTTTTTCTCAAGTACACACATCCTGCTGTAACCCACATATGCCACCTTGACGATATGACGGATTATTGAGTAAGGGTCCAGGAAGTGCAGCTCACCATCTGAAGGCCACTGGCTACAAGAAATCAATGATTTTCAAAGCATCTCTCTTTTTTTTTTTTTTAGAGTGGAAGAGTAAATCTGATAGCAGCTCAATGACTGCTCGCCTTACCTTCCAGCTTTGAAAACCTCCGCTGTCTTGGGTAGGGAGCTGTAATTCCTGAGTCTCAGACAACTTCCTAGCAAGAATTTGAGGGCCAGCCCTCACTGAGAGACACCCTGGTGCCCTTTGCTGAACAGACATAGTCACAGACAGGCAGCTGACTTCAAACACCGGCTCACACATCTGCTCAGAAGGAAGTATGAAGTCTACCCTAGCTGGGGTGGGGGAGGGGGCCACCAGGTGGGAAGCCACATGCCCAGCTGCTTAACAGGCAATGGCCAAGGGGATGCTGGAGGCGGCAGCAAAGGGAAGCCACAGTTAGCAGTGACAACACAGGCTCCTTCCCAGGGCCCCTATGGGCAATCAGAATTTGGGACAATCAGACCAGATGCTTATCATGCACAGATGGTAAAGAAAGGACTCCAATAAGAAAGAAAGAGAAGTCAACACCAATCGACAAGCATTTATTAAGCACTTATAGTGTGCCAGGTACTGTGCTAAGTGCCAAGAATACCAGAAAGGCAGAAAATACCCCCTGATCTCAAGAAGCCCAAAGTCTATTGGGGGAGACAACAAATGTAAATCAGTAGTCAAAAGTAGGAACTTTAACAAATAGACTAACAATGTTTCTCAATGGATGATGCTAACTATAAAACAAAAACACTTTAGAAAGTTAGATCATCATTACTGGAAGGTCCCTTTAGACAAGACCACACAACATACCAAGGCAGAACTAGAACTAAGAGCCAAGTCTTTGGCCCAGTCTCACCTTGTTGCACATACAATGCTCCAGCCAACATGGAGGCCTAGCTCTATACAGGCTCCCTGAAGCCTTCTCCTCCAGGCTGGGCTCAGGAAAGCTCTGGAAGTCTGACCAGCCCTGATGAGGTTTCCCATCTGTGTGTGTAGAATATGGCCAAGCCCTCTCTCCAACAGAAAGGAAGCTCCTTAACAACAGGGACTCTTGGTTCCTGTAGCCACAGCACAGATGTCTCAATGCCAAACTATGTGAGGCCACAGAAAGAAAATAATGTTGACTTGGCCACCGAACTCTTTGGGGTTACAACCAGATAGTGCATTGTCTTCCATTGTGCATTCTGCTCCTTGTCTCCAGTCTGTTTGTCCCCAGGCCTGGAATGCTCCCCTGCCCCAGAAGCCAGGGTGGAAGTGGGGGGGGGCGGAGGAAGCTTCCTTCCTTTCAGGTTCAGCTTGGGGCACCTGCCTCTGGAGGCCCCGCGTGGTGACCCTATTTGTCAGCTTTCCCCTCCAGGCCAGACGGTTTCAGCTCTGGCTCTGAATGCTCAGAGCCTAGAACACGGCAGGTGCCTATCTAGCAAATGATTACTGAAGACATGCTGTGGTACAGGAGAAAGAGCAATGGAACGAGAACCAAGCAACCTGGGCCCTTTCTCAGCCTGTCTGATGTTGGTCTGTCCCCCTGCTCTAGGTCCCACCCCTCCACCATCCTCTCCCAGTTTCCTCCTATGTAAAAGAGGCACCCTTCAAAGGGCTTCTGTGAACATCGATTCATTCGGTAGAGCAAGCCCAGCAAGGTATAGCAGCTCCAACTACCAATGTGTTACTACTAAGCTGTTACTAACTTTACACCTCCTCCAACCTCTAATTAGTATGAATCCATGAGGTTTCACTCTATTTGTGTTCCAGACCAAACATCCATTTGGAGACATTATTCCTTTGAAGAAGAGGAATCCTTACCTGGTCTAAGAAGGTGTGGGTGTGTAAAAGGGCTGGGTTGGCCGAGATACCGGCTGGGAATCTTCCTCTTTGGAATGGGCTGGAGGGAGAACCTCCTCTGTAAAATGGGTGTGCATCCTAAGGAAAGAGTAAAGAGGATGAATGAAAATAGGTCTCAAGATTCTACAGCATACAGTTAACCAATGAGCATTTACTGATTGCTTAAGGTGTGCAAAGCCTTCGGATAGAAAAAAAGAACGGCGCAATCCCTGCTCTCGAGCGTACATTCTATCCATATATGCTCCAAGCAGCTGGAGAACTTTACGCAAATGAAAAATTGTTCAGTAGGCTTTCCCACCTACTCTTAGACCAAGAATTTCTTAATTCACTTTAGCATGAAGACAAACAGCTCGAAAGCAATGTCTACTGTCTCAGAACCAGCCTAGCCTAGTTCAGAGAGGCCCAGCCCCACGATGGTGACATTCTTCTGCCACACGCACTCTCAAAATGGTGACACAGAAGACACTGGAAGTACTGAATGGTTTTAGAAGGCTTAGGCTAGAAGTCAGGAGACTCTGCCATTTACTGTAAGCTATGAGACCCTGGAAGCTTTAACTCACTGGTCAGCTTTATCATTCTTAAAATGTCATAGAAATGAGTTTATTGCTCATCTCTGTTAAATCATGACAAACACAATATTAAGAACAGTTATGGTGTGGCTTCCCCAAAGCCCTCAAGGAAAGGTCATCCACAAAGTTGAATGAACGTGGCTCTGTGGTGGTGAGGGATGGGACAAAAAGTCCTGCTGTGCGGCATGGTTTATCAAGGAGTTTAAGCTAGGAGGGACCTTAGAGAGGGTCTGTACCCAATCCTGGTCTCCTGGAGAAGACAGCTATGTATTTGGGGAGGAGGAAGGGGACAGGAAAATCACATAAAGAGGAAGCTCTTGCAGGAAGACCAATGCTGACCTGATACTCAAATAGATTTCATTAATTTGGGAGCTCTCTCCAATGATGCAGAGAACAACCTGTCTACCCCTGCCAATTCTGGGGAGCTCTCCTTTGCCCATCTTCCCGATGAAGGGCAGGCCTTCCTCACTTTCTCCTGATACTGTACCAGCTGAGTTCTTTTGCCCTCCACTTCTAAGTTTTTATTCTTGCCAAGTGACCAGGCCTTCTTCTCTGGCCATCTGTACAGTTTCTTTGGAGGCAGCTAGATTCCTTCGTCTCTGGTGTCTCCACTTCCCAGCTTCTCTCATTTATGTGTACACGTGTCCCTAGCACAGAGCACCAGTTCCTTGATGACAGGGACTATTTTGTTTTTGTTTTCCCAGCTTTTAGCACACACTAAGTATTTAATGTTTGTGTGATGACTGAACCTGAGGTTGGCCTAAAGCAGCAGGGGTATGTAAACGGCCATGCTGTAGTTGATTTACAGGATGTGGAGAAGGGTCGCAAAGAGGGAAGGACATAGTGCTTATATCCATGAGATCAGATTTGTGAATGTGGCAAAAACATTAAGTGAAGAAAACACCACCTTGGGCAAATCATTTAACTGAGCCTCAATGTTCTTATCTTTAAAAAACAAGAAGACTGGACCAGAAGATCTGACCCTTCTTCCTAACAAGTACCTTTCAGCTCTAACATCCCATTAACCAATTAAAAGCACGTGTACAGTTGAAGGTGAGTGGCCCACACAGCTTCCAGGGGCTGCTCTTTGCGAGCAGATCTCATTGTGACAGGTTCGTCTTTCCTGTGTGAGCCTAGAACGGGGACTTAACCCCCAGTTCTTGCACGGTAAAAACACCACTTCGGACTATTATCAGGCCGAAAACGGGGTAACTCCAGGGGTCTAAGCCCTTCTAAAACGCTCGGGGCCCGTCCTTCAACTGTCCTCGCCTCCGGACTAGGTCGGCTTTGGGTCCGGCCTCACCATTCTTCAGATTTCTTTCTGCAGGGGGAACTAACCCCAGGGTGCTGAAGGGGCGCGTCGCCCCTCGCATCGAGTACATTTCTTAAGCTCCTGTAACAGGAAAGCGCCTCTTTCTCTTCCCGCCCCCCTGCTCCGGACTCGGGGGTCCATCAGGACCAGACGGGACATCGGGGGCCCCCACTCCCCCGGCTCCCCGAGGGCTGCTCCACGTCCTTCCCAAGCTGGGGTGAAAGTCGGGCTCGCTCCCCAGCCCTCGGAGCCTCAGTAACTCCCTTGATGCTCGCCCCTAGCCGGCAGCCCGGGAAGACTCGACTCTAACCTGCGAGGCCGCGGGCTCTCCTGGCTGCGGGGCCGAGCCGGGGCGCACACAACAGCCAGGGCATCGCCGCCAGCACCTCGCGCGTGCGGAAGACAAGCCGCTGGCCGCGTCGCCGGGAGACCCAGACACTTCCGGCCGCGCAAGCGCGTTGGGGCAGCCGGGGGCTTTCGGCCGGGTCGGCGCGCGGCGCGGAGCGATGGCGTCACAGGCGTCCGGCCCTGTGGCGTCCCGGGGCGCGGCCCCACCCCGCGCTACTCCGGGGCTGCCTCCCGAGAGCGCCTGAGTTGCCAGCCCCTTTGGCTGCCGCCCGCCACCTGCCCACCGGCGTCCACCAGTCCCGGGAGTCCGCGGCAGCATGGGAGGAAGCGGAGGCGTGTGCACCAAACACGGCTGCGCGTTCGGGCAGGCGACGAGCTCGCCCAGCGGGCTTCTAGAAGGTTCGTGCGCAGGTGCGGCGGGGCGGGGCGCGAGGGAGGAGCCTCCGCCAGGACCCCAGGGCCCCACGAGACAGGCCGGGGGGCGGAGCCAGCCGCCGTCCCGGGCCCAGTCCGCTCCCACGTCGCGCGTCCGCCTGCCCACGTCCTCCGCCTCCTCCGTCTCCGCCGGCGCCGCCTTCGTCACGCGCGAACGCGAGCGCGAGCAGACGCCCACCGCCCCTCCACAGCTTGCTGCTGCAGCCCCCGCCGCCCCGGCCCCGGCCTCAGCTCCGGCCCCAGCCCCGGCCCCGGCTCCAGCCCCAGCCCCAGCCCCGGCCCCATCTCCGCCCAATATGGACAGCCGCAAGCTCAGCGAGCTCCAGGCCTTCATCCGGCTCTGCCAGCAAGACCCGGGCCTTCTGCACAGCGACGAGCTGCGGTTCCTCCGGGACTGGGTGGAGAGGTGAGGCCTAACCGGGGCGGCACGGGAGGGACGATTGAGGAACGGAGGGAGTGTGCGGGGCGCGAGGGGCCGAGAGGCGAGCAACCGCTCTGCCCCGGCCCAGAAGGATGCCCCCCCCCCCCGGGGGAGGAGCACGCAAGCCCTTTGTAGCGAAGGAGTGGGGCACGCGTGCCCGGGCTGCGCAGAGCGGGAGGGGCGCGCATACCCTGGCTGCGCAGAGGGCAAAGGCCTGAGTACGCTAGGGGGAGGGACGCGCGTGCCCGATGGAGCGACAGTGTGGGGCGCGCGTGCCCGGGCTGCCTAGAGGGGGAGGGAGGAATCAAGCTCTGGTCGGGTTATTTCCGGGCACATCCAGTTCTTTCCCCGAGCGTACGGGCCCCGCAGGGGGTGGGGTCGGCAGCCCCAGAAGATTTGGGCTGTGGGAGGGGCGTGTCCGGGGGCGGGGCGGGGCTCTGCAGACCAGCCTGCGCTGCCTGAGGTAGAGATAGAGAGGCTCTTTAGGGAGCCAGGCCGGCCCTCCCATTTTTGGAGGGTGGAGACAGGGAGGGTGAGGGCTTCTGACCAAGGTCACCCAAGTGGTGCCATGTCCAGTCTCCGATTGGCCTAGCTGTGGGTAAGGTTTGGATTCCTCTGATGTCCAGGAGTCCTGTCCTCTGATGGCCAGGCCTTGAATGTTATTTCAGCTGCACTTACGCAGGCATTGCACTTTGTGATGCTAATTTTGATCCGGACAGATAATGTTCCCTAGGACCTGCATTGCTGGTTGCCTTTGGGTGCCCTGTTTCCTTTTATGTTAGTGTAAATCTGTATTTTGGTTTTCCTGGATCTTCTCTCCCCACCAGTGTCCGCAAACCATGCGGGATTCTGTCCCTAGCCTGTTCTCTGCTCCTCAGCCCCCTTTAACTGTCATCTCTCTTCAGAGAACTCGGTGAGGTCTCTATGGATTACTTTTGGTAAAGAAGATGCTGCAGCCCATCCGTGGCCTCTCAGAGCTGGGTTTTCTCGTTTTTCATCTGCCTCTTGATAGTTGACACCAAAACTTGGTTCATGTCTGTTGACACTCGTGCCCATTAGCTCTCCAGCTTCTGTTTCTGACTCTTTTTTTGCCTTGGATTGACAATGTCTTTCCTGGGAGTCTCAGAGCTTTTTAATCCACTTGATAGATCCCGTAGATCCTCTGATTCTACCTGCAAAGAAAGACACAGGCTCTGTCTACATGGTGACTGCAAGGTTTAATTTTTTTC
>CM053623.1:235958453-235970482 GCA_028646595.1 Phalanger gymnotis
CTGGACTGGGCTTAAATCTTCAGCAGGCTCTTCACTCCTGCTTTGATCAGCCACTTAATTCCTCCCACCAGGTGGGCCTGGGGCCAGAAGCAACTGCAGCTGTAGTTCTAAAGCTGCCCCACCTCTGCTGCCCCAGGGGCGGTGGCCGAACTGCAAACTCCATCCTGTCCCGCAGCTTTTCCCACTAACCTTCTCTGTTGTCTTTGCTCTTTGTGGGTTGCGAGGTCTGTTCGCGCCATGCGCGCTGGGCTCAGCTCCGCTGCCCTCAGCTGGGGGCTGGGAGCTCCGTGTGGGACAGACCTTACCCAGAGACCATCCAGGCTGTCTTGGGCTGGAGCCCTGCTTCCCTCTGCCACTTTGTGGGTTCTGCAGCTCTAGAATTGGTTCAGAGCCATTTTTTTTATAGGTTTTTGGAGGGACTTGGTGGGGAGCTCATGGCAGTCACTGCTTCCCAGCTGCCATCTTGGCTCTACTCCTTTGTTTAAATCTTAGTTTCTCTGAAACTCTGGTCTTTCCGTCATAAATGCTTGGAAATCCTGTTTTTTTTAAAAGGTCCAGCTTTTCCCTTGTAACAGTATCCTAAGCTTTGCTGGGTCATTTATTCTTAGCTGTATGCCCATTTCCTTTGCCTTTTGGAATGTCATATTCCAGGTTCTCAGTAGCGGTAGCTGCTAGATCATGTGTGCTCTTGACTGTGGTCCTCTGTATTTAAATTCTTTCTTTCTTGCCATTTGCATTACTTTATCTTTCCCATGGAAGCCCTGGATTTTGGCAGTGATGCTCCTGGAAGTTCACATTTTGAGGTTTCTTTGAGGACGTGACTTGTATAGTCTTTTTTTTTAAACTTTATCCTTTGGTTCTAAGAGGTCTGGGAAGTTTTCTTTCTTTAAACATTCATTTTAAAAAATTTTGAGTTCAAAATTCTTTCTCTCCAGCTCCTTCCCCACCCCATTCATAAGACAAGCGATACATCAGTCGTACAAGGAAAGGCATGAAAAACAACTCCATAGTAGCCATGTTGGAAAAACCAACCAAACAAAAAATCTGCTTCACTTTGCACTCAGAGGTCATCAGTTCTCTGGAGGTATTTTCCATCGTGGATCTTTTGGACCTTGGATCATTGTCTTGATCAGAGTAGCTAAGTCTTTGTAAGTCGATCATCACTCACTATTGCTGCTACTGTGTACATTGGTCTGGTTCTGCTTGTTGCACTTTTCATCAGTTCATAGAAGTCTTATGAGCAGTTTTGAGATTTCTTGAATTAGAATGTCTAGATTCTTTTGGTCATAGTGTTCAGATAATCCAATGAGTCTTAAATTGTTCTCAATCTTTTCTAGGTTGGTTGTGTTTATTATGAGATATTTTATGTTTTTCTTTTTCTTTTTTTTAGTCTCCTCCTTCATCCCTTCCAGGAATTCTGGTTGGGTTTGTGCCCAGGCTGTGTTTTCCTCTGAGGCTTTGCTTGTAGATGTGGAGTCATTCTTTCCTTCTCTCTCTGGGTTTATGTCTTGAGCTTCCCTGCACTGTTAGAAAAGCTCATTAGGGTGGGAGTCTTTTATTTGTTGTCTGTCCTCTCAGCCTCCTTCCTGACTAAGAAACTAGATGGGTTCTACACAATTCTGGAGGGAAGGTCTGGCCTGGTCCCGTTGCTGCTTTCTTGGGATGTTGAATGTCATGTTGTTTCAGGGTCTCGGGGACAGCTCAGGCTGGGGACCTATAAGCTCTCAGTGTTCCCAGAGTGCTCTGACCAGGGCAGAGTTTGCTAGCTCTGCAGACTAGATGCTCCTTGACTTGGCCTCTGTTAGCCAGCAGGGAAACTCTGGGGGTTCAGAGCAGCAGAATTGTACATTCCCCTTTGTTCTGGGATTCTCACTCTGGTTATTCCCCTGCAGCCTGGGCTAGAGGCTGGAAATGAGATCCTACTCCGAGCTTAGGGTCTAAGCCTAAGCTGTTGCTGCTGCTGGTAGCACCAGCAGCTTCCGAACTTCTTTTCTCAATAATCCGCCCAGGGATTCCCTACCCAGCAGTGCCACTGCCCTTTTCACTCTGCCTTGGGACTGGGTAGTGGGCCGCAGATATGCCAGTTGGAGCCTTTCTTAAAGCTTAATGCTTCTTTTAAATGAACAACCAGGATTCTTCACCACATAGAGTGTTTCCCCTGCCTCCCAGCGCCTGCCCTTGGTGCTGCGGGCGAGTTCTAACAATACTAAGTGGATCTTGTCTTTGTCGACTCTTCTTTTGTCAGGAGGAAAAGGCTGAAAGTAAGAAACCTGAAGAATCCCCCAAACTAGAAGAGCTCGAGAGTGAGGAGAGTGACGTAGGTGAGGAGGGCACCATCACCTGATTCACCTGACTGGGGTAGGGGTGGGGAATTCATTAAGGCTTCCAGATTGCTGAGAGACTGGGTGTTTTTTCTGCCTCCTGCAGAGATCGATAATGAAGGAGTGATTGAAGCAGATACAGATTCCCCTCAGGAAATGGGAGATGAGACTGCCGAGGTGAGTTTGAGATCTGCCTTGAGGCCAATTGTGTGGGTGGTCGTGCCACTGTCTCCTCCTCTCTATGGTTCTGAAAACTAAGGAAAAAAATGATTTTTAAGTGCCTACTTTATGTCAGGTGCTGTGCCAGTAGGCAGTAGGTTCTGGAAGTCAGAGGGTGGCATGCCTGTCCAGAGGGCATGTATGAATGATGAGCCAGCCCAGGAAGCTTGGCAAGAATTTTTTATGGCATAAGATGAATTAAATACACTACAAATTTAAAGCATTTTGAGGTGGGTCGAGAAAGGTACTAATAACAAAAGAACATGCCCTGAAATCTGTTAAGAGGAAAAAAAGGCTGTTGTAGAAGGTACTTTTCATAGATTTTGTTCTTTTTAATGTCATAAGGAGAAAGACTTGAATACAAATGAGCAAATTTAAAAAAAAAAAAATCCTGGTGGGGAAAATAAGGCGCTGAATGGAAGGCTAATCTTGGGCAAATGATACAGAAATGTACTCTCTGCTGCCATAAAACATACGCTTGTGGAGGGTGCCATTACTTTGGCCACACATTGGTGACTTTTTTTATGGGCAGAAATGACGAAGCGAGTGTGTGTATATAAGTTTTTATTCTCTCACTTCAATTTAGCCAGTTACTTAACTTCTCTCCCTTTGTAGAAGGACTTTTTGAAGGAGTGTTGTTGCGGTTTCATAGTGTTTTGTGGGAGTTGTCTCAAAAAAATTCAGTCAGACCACCTCTAATCCAAGTATAGGCATTTACTGAGGATTGACACCTCTCAAAATCGGGCTAGGTTCCATGAGGAACCAGCAACGTAGTAAGACAGCACAGGCAAATTTATAGTGTAATATTTGTGATTACGGAACACAAATTATGAATGTTTAAAAAATGCAAGAGGGGTTTGTGAAGGGATTAGGTAGTAGGTGAGGGGTCCCTCCTATGGTTTGGTGGTCATCCGTCTTTCTGATTCACTAGCTATTGTGTTGTAGTCCTGCCTTGGGTTAAATGGTCGGTGTGATTATGATTGAGTACAAGGACACACCTGTTCAAATAATGTGAGTTGGATCTGGGGGCAGTGGCTGTATTGAGCCTGGGGGCCTGTGCTGTGGTTAAAGCCGGATCGTATGGTCCAATCAGGGCATGCCCAGAAGGAAGTTAAGAGTATTGGGGCTAGGGGCAGCTTTATTAGGATTCCGTCAGTATTATTCTGTGAGTGGCTCAAATGAAAGTAAAAGTTGGGCCAGGTGGGGGCTGAAAGTCTTTTTCTGGTAGAGGTCGGCTAGAAGGAAGAGCTGAGATGGGGGTGATCCTGGCTGGAAAGATGCTCCTCCACCCAGACTTCCTTACCTGGAGGCTTCCCTCTGTGCCCTTCTCATCCCTTCCCAGACCAGATATAATTGATATTCTCTCTTTCTCTAGATAACTGACGAGATGATGGATCAGGCCAATGAAAAGAAAGTGGCAGCCATTGACGCCCTCAATAGTGGTGAGTAGTGGGGGCTTCTCTGATGTTCACAGAGTGACTGAAAAAGGAGGTGCCTGCCAGAGACACTTGCAAGTGCATTGAAAGAAAAGTGTCTGGTCTTTCCCCCTCCCGGTACCTTTGGGAAAGATCTGGCAGTGAGGTGTGTGAATGAATCTCGAGAGCCACCAGAGGGAGAAAACATTGTGCTTGGAAAGCTTCTTAATCTGGAAGGTGGTGGTGCTGCTGCTGCTCCTCAGCTGAGGCCTGCAAATATCCTTGGTGGGGGGCTTTCCTGACCCCCAGGCCTCAGCCTCTGCTCTCTGGCATGGACGATCTTTCACTCCTGCTTCTCTGCCCTTGTCCAGACGGGGCTGGTTGTAGCAATCCTGCTCTTTTCCTAGATTCCCTTAATGGGGTATTTGATAAGTCTCCAGCCCAGAAGCCGAAGGATACAACATTGAGAAAATAACAAATGTTGGCCCCATGGGGCTTTCAGATTTAACGGTTCGTTTCCTTCCTGGGCATTTGCGGTTCAGGAGACCCTGAAGCAGACAGAGCTCCTTTTCTAACAGCTCATTTCACACACTGATCTAATTAACCACTGGCCTTTTGCTTGGCATGAGAAGAATGTAGATGACTTCTAAATGTTACGTGGAAAATATTGGGTAAAGGAATATTACAAAAATGCTGAAGTGGTTTTATATTTTTTGCTTTTCCCCTTGGCTACTGCTTTAGGTGACCTTAAGGCCGCCATTCAGTTGTTCACAGAGGCCATCAAACTGAATCCCCGTTTGGCCATTTTATATGCTAAGAGAGCCAGGTAAGGAGGCCTAGGATGTAAAGTAGCAATCGTCTCAATGCCCTTCCCCTCCCCTCCTTCTCCTTTTCTGGTTTGTGGGTCATTGGATTGGGAGGAGGAGGAGGTGGTTCCATGTGGGATTCTTCAATGTTAGCTTTTCCTCTCGTCATAGGAACTATTGTGTCGAGCTTTTGTGAAATTGTTCTTGAAAATGTCTAAGTTTTATCTGAAAAAAGAACGCTTTATAATGCCATATCTCTCTTTCTAGTATCTTTATAAAATTGCAAAAGCCCAATGCTGCCATTAGAGATTGTGACAGAGCGATTGAAATAAACCCGGACTCTGCCCAGCCCTACAAGTGGCGAGGGAAAGCCCACAGGTGAGAGCGGGAGTCTCTGGGCTGGTAGTGGCCTCGGTGACACAGTTGGTCCCATTGCCTAGCAGACAGACCCCTGGGGGGCAGGGGAAAGTGAGCAGCAAGAAGCTGAGCACAACCACAGTCCAGCCAGGGCCTTCCATCTCAGTTGAGCCATCTATCTTCTGCTCTTTCTAGGAGACTGAGGGTTTTTTCATTGAATTAGTCATCATTTAGACCTTGCACCTGCAATGTGCTACATCGAGGGGTATGAAGAATTTGGCCCCTAGCGATGGATCCTTAGACTCGAATGGTGGGGCCTAATCCTAGTAGTAGGGCTTCCCAGGCCCAAGGATTATCAGCTCTGTGACTTTTCTGCCTCCAAGACTCTTCCTCTGGAAAAATACCGAAGTCCATTTTTAGTGAAATAACTTCTGGGTGTACAGAAAGCACATTTCCTTTGGCTCGCTTGTTATGTTGAGAAGTTAGATGGGAATCGAAAAGGCCAACCTCCTTGACTGTAAGGCATATGAACCAAGAAAAGGAGGCAAGAAAGCAGAGGTGACTTAGTACCATCTAGTCCAGCCAAATCCACACGGAGAGCAGGGGCACTTGAGGGAGATCATGAGCCGAGGAAATGGAGAGGAAAATGGAAGGGTCCTTCAAGCACTGAGTCGGTGAGGAAGGCAGGACACCGTCTGCGGAGCAGAGGGCAAAGGAGCCGTCGGACGGCACCAGGGTTCAAATCCAGTCTCAGATACTTCCTGGCTGGGTGGTCCTGGGCAAGCCACTAAACTGCTGGCTGCCTGTTTCCTCATCTTACACCCCTCCTTCTCAGGATCCAGTGAGATAATACTTGTAAAGTGCTTAGGATGGTGCCTGGCACATAGTAGGTGTTGTATAGATAGTTACTGTTGAAGTGGGCTGGTAGCATAGAGAAGGCAGAGATCACTTTACTTTTTGGGGGAGTCAAGAGTGGAAGCCTTTATTTGGTGATCAGAAAAAGAATGAGCCATCAGGATGATGGTGGGTTAGAATTTCAGCAGGCTGAGATGGGGAAAGAGAAGATTTGAGGCATAATGAGCTTAGCTTTCTTCCCCTAGCTAAGAGGATATCGTGTCGTCCAAGGCGAGAACTAGGCAGTTTGTGTCCCTAGTGGTATGGATCAAAAAGATGACCCTGAATGAAATGACTGGTGTGCTCCCAGAGACACTGCTGCTGCTGTGATTTAGACCCTAGTGATAGGATAGAGGCTGTATTTTTTCCCCTCAAGGTCAATCTTAAACTCTCTTTTTTCTTCCTTCCTCTCCATCAGTGAAAACAGAAGAAGCCAAATGAGCAGAGCTTTGGGTGATCCTAGAGTGGGTGCAGGGCAGGAATGGAGAATTGGCTGGAAAGGGCATCTGGAGCCAGAGTCTTTGAGTGACCAGCAGAGGCTCCATGGGAGGCAGTGAAGCTCTTTGATAAGGAAATGACAAGGCCAGACCCAAACTTTAGGCGCATTGATTGGGTTGCCTTGTGGAGAGGAAGGAGACTAGGTGTGGGGAAACCAGAGAGGTGGTTTGGATAGTTCAAGGAAAAAGTGAGGAGGCCTGGAATAGGGACACTTGTGTGAACGGAGAGAAAGGGAAAGATGGAGACTGCGTTGTGAAGGGAGAATCATTAGGATTTGGCCACTATTGGAATGTGGGCAACATTACCCTGTGCTCTTTCGTTTGCTTCTGGTCTTCTCTCACTATTCAGTCATATCTGACTTTCCATGGCTCCCTTTGGGGTTTTCTTGGCAGAGACACTGGGTTGGTCTGCCATTTCCTTCTCCAGCTCATTTTACAGATGAGGAAACAGCAAACAGGGTGGAGTGACTTGCCCAGGGTCACATAGCTAGTAAGTATCTGAGGTTGGATTTGAACTTGTGAAGATGAGTCTTTCTGACTCCAGGCCTGGTCTGCACCACCTTTCTGCTAGTCCGTAACTTCATTTACAACAACTCCAGTCACTGTGTGTGCGTCAGTGCACGTAGCTTCATAGTCACACCATTTTTATTGAGCTGTGCCTGAAGTGAGTTCTGAATCCTCATGGGTGCCCAGCCCACTCTGTAGACCCAAGACTCAAAGGTTCTGTTTGTTATCAGCTGGAGTGTTTCAGGTCTCAGTACTAACCCATAGCCCATCATCCAGTGCCAGATGAGGTGCTTGTTAACGTTAAGGGTCCGATGATGATGAGCTTGAATGAAAGTGCCCTTGGGACCAATCACATTTTCTAAAAAACAAGTGAAAAATAATAATTTTCATTGTTAGTTCACTGAAAATTACTGTAGGGGAAAGGATTGAGCGTATTCCTGAGTCATCTTGTGTTTTGTCATAACCTGATCCCCTCTTCCAGAAGACCTGTGGCTGGGTGGAGCTCTGAGGGCTCTTCTCGTTAGGGTATTTTTTTTTTTCATGAAAAATTGAAATAAGTAATATTTTTTCTTGCTTAGTTTTTCCTTCAGGCGGTAGCCACTTACCCTTCTGCAACCAGAAATAACACCAGTAATTTTTCAGTTGTGTCAGAACTTAGAGTCCAACAGTGTAGTTAGTGTGAGAGGTAAAGCACGAATCAAGTGAAGACCACCCAGAACTTTGAAGGAGCCGTGCTTTTGGTTCTTACCTGGCTCATTCAGACATTTAGAATTCTCTTTTGGTTTGCTTTGGACTGAAAAGCAAGTGCCGTGGCCTACTGTTTGAGGGAAGGGGAAGAGATTGCAGAGAGAAGGGGAAGAATATCTCCATTGTTAAATCCGTTATAGACTCCTTGGCCACTGGGAGGAGTCAGCCCGTGATCTTGCCATGGCTTGCAAACTGGACTATGATGAGGATGCGAGTGCCATGCTGAAGGAAGTCCAGCCAAGGGTAAGTGAAGATGTGTAGCTAGGACATAGTCTCACAACATCCCGTTTGCTGGTCTCCATGGAGAAGGGGGGTGAAGGAGGCAGATATGTATGTGCAGCAAGGTTAGGCAAAGCAGAAATCCATCCAAGAGTTGAGTGGTATGTAACCCAACCGTGATAGGCAGGCGGAACACCGTACTAAAAATGATCTCTGGTAACATGTTGGTATAAGCCCCCAAACCAGATTAGGTTCAGGGTATTTGTTTTGGGAAGGCCGGGATGTGTGTGATTCCCTTATAGAGAGTTCCTTCAGGTAAACTGAGGACCAAGAAGACTTGCTGCTCTGGTAGCCAATGTGTAGAGGTGCCACTGTGACCACAAGAGGGCGCTCTCCCCTTCTGACTTTCTGGCCTTGAGCTCATGACCGTGGTTTCTTCCTGCTATATAGTAGTGTTCTCATAAGTTACTGCAGTTAGGCCTCTTCTCACCAGTCCTTCTTCATTATTGGCCTTGTAGGAAATAGGTTGCCAACAAACAAATTCGTTATTTAATTGGCTATCTCAAATTTTTTAGGGTATTTGGTCAGGAACAGTCTTACATTTTCAGGGGGCAGCAGGGAATTAGATTTCTTGGGTAATGGTTGTCCAAATGTTTTTTCTCCTTATTCATACTTTAGAGAAAATACCTACATTTTTTCTTTCTATCATTCTACCAGGCCCAGAAGATTGCCGAACATCGGCGAAAATATGAAAGAAAACGTGAGGAGCGAGAGATCAAAGAAAGGCTAGAAAGGGTGAAGAAGGCTCGGGAAGAGCATGAACGAGCCCAAAGGGTAAAGTCTTTGAGCCAAAGATGTGAGATCAGGCCTTGTCATTCGTGTCCATCCTCCGTATACGTCCACAGGATCATAGTGGTGATATAAAGAGGACGTGGCTGGGGAGTTTGTAACCTGTGTAGGCATAATTTATATCCACTCATAGTACCTCTTTTAGTGAGTGGGTGGTTCCCACCTGAGAGCAAAAGGAAGCTTAATCAGCCTGTTCCTGTCTTGGGGCAGCTTGTTTGTACGTAATATAGTGGGATTTCTGCCTGCCATGCTGAAATTCAGACTGGCCATTATTGCTCTTTGGTCCAGCCTAGTGCTTCTCTGCCCACTGTTCCCATCAGACAGCTCTGTTCTGGGTAGTAGTAGTAGTATAGGATTATAATTTAATTCAGCAGAAAACTTCAAAATTGACCCACTACCATGATAAAAATTTTCATTCCAAAAGGTGTTTTTCCCCTCATTTATCTCATGCCTCAGTTTGACCATTAGAATCATAACGGCATTCCCAAACAAACAGCCAATCCCGAGTGTGTGAGGAGCCTCTGGTATGGAGAGCCAAGCCCACAGAGATCCTGGGCACAGGGAGCGTGGGAATGTGAGGGGTCATAATTCTGCTGACCCCAAACTTAAGAAACTTAGGGCTCTTAGAAGCATAATCAGGTCAGTTTCCTTGAATATTTGTTGCCCAGGCTTAAGTTTAAAATTCAGTCGAACAGTACACAACAGTGCCGCTTGTTTATTGATGGGCTTTGCTTCAGGTATTTGTCTTACTCTGGTCATTGTGCTGGTGTTTTAGTGCTAGCCTGTTGGAAATTCTACTGTCTTTGATAGTTCATTCATTTAGGAAGCATTTTAAAGTCTCTGAGCAAGCAGTCGTTTATCACTTACTGTGTACCAGGAGCTGTCCTAGGTGCCTGGGTACATAAAGACAAAAAGCAGCTCTAGCCTTGGGGAGCTCATACTGTACTGGGAGAGGCCACTGCACCACAGGGCCAGCTTCCTGCTGAAGTGCTCCTTGAGCTCTTTTAGATATCCCCTTGAGTCAAGTGAATAAGAAGGCATCAAGATGATTCCTTTGGAATGATGGACTTTTTTTTTTTCCCCTTTTCAAAGGAGGAAGAAGCCCGGCGAAGCTCCGGAGCCCAGTTTGGCTCTTTTCCAGGTACCACCCGATAAAAATTAAAAATGTCAGTGTTTTGAATTATGGAACCAGATTTTATTTTTCAGCTACTCCTGGAAGAACGTTAATCTTCGTTACTATAGTTTCTTTCCAGAAGATCTCATTCCTACTGTCTTGTGTCCTTTACTCCTCTCATATTCTTTAATTCTGTTAAAATATAACAGAACTTTTGAATTCGTAAGAACCTTAGATCACCTTCTCTGACCCTCTCATATGACAGATGAGGAAATTGGTGCCCCAAGAGATGTAATGATGAACCCAGAAGTCACACAGCTTATGACAGTGATGAAAGTCTTGTGACTCCCAGTACTAAATTCTTAATACTGTATCTGCCCTCAGGGATCAGTGAGTAGACAATACAAAAGTGTCAGTAAAAAATGCTTTTCTGAACTCCACGAAGCCTTCAGGTTGCTACAGTGGAATTTTCTTGTGCATGTATTGCTGGAGAGCACAAGCTAAGTTTACAGGATCTAGAGAAGAAATGGTATGTGTGGCGCTCTTTGTGCCAGCTATAATCTTACATCAGAGGAAAACAGGATGGGGAAGGAGGAGGCGTGAGATTCAGTTTGAAAGGAGAGAAATGATGCCCAGAAAGCTTAAGTGGTAGTCAATAATCATTTTTCTGGTCAGAGACAGACTTGAAATTGAATCAGGTGTTTCCTCTGGGTCTTTAAATGGACTTACCGCTTGCTGAGACTGGGCCTGATTAAAATGTAATTGGGAAATATTTAACCAAATAAAGTAAAAGTACAGTGTAGCCTAGGTAACGTGACATTTTAAAGCTAAGTTAGTGTGCAGCGCATAGGGATCCTTACATATGGGTTAGTGGCCTTGTTTCTGTTGGAGTTAGATGTCCCATTGCCCAGGCTACAATCTGGGGCCTCAACATGAAAGCCAGTGATTAAGAGAGTGTGAGATAGACCTACAGACTGGGCCAGGATTATCACTTAGTGGCAGTCTTGGGATGTGTTTGGTCAGTGAGGGAGTGGTGAAGAGCAGGCACCTGTTCCAGTCCTTGGGAATCCTATTTTTAAAAGCATGGCTGCCGTTCTGTGACTTCGTCTGTTGTATTCTTCTTTTGCAGGTTTTCCTGGAGGTATGCCTGGGAACTTTGGAGGTATGCCTGGCATGGGAGGGGCCATGCCTGGGATGGCAGGGATGCCCGGGCTCAATGAGATTCTTAGTGACCCGGAAGTGCTTGCTGCCATGCAGGTGAGACTTGTGAAAATACATCATCTGCTGATTGTTTTCTTAATAGGTGTAGGAAGAAGCAATTACATTTGTTCCCATTACCAATTAAACCGTGCTAGGAATCACAGTTATTCTGTTGAGTGGCTAAATGCTCATTCAAGGAACTCCTGAAGCCCCCACAGTGCATGGGGGAGAGACACAGAGGTTTATAGTGGAAGGCTTTGTGAAACAGAACAGCTATAGACTCCACTCCCCCCACACACACACCCCATTTTCCATCTTGATTGTGACTCAGTATCCTTCTCACCAAAGACTAGCACCCAAGGATATGGCAGGGCTTCCAGGGGCTGTGGACATAGTGCGTTACTGATGCTGTCCTCCACTGCCCCTTTGTGGTCAGCAGAGGGCAGCTTCTGGTCCAGGTGTCTCATCTTAGGTTCAGCCTAGCTAAGTCTGGAGACATGTGTCCATCATAAGGTCTTTGCCACGCTGCCTCATTCTAAGGTGTCTCCTGAGGGGTGGAGGGACTGGATCAGGGCAGGGAGGAATGGATGACCGAGGGCTTTCCTTGGGTACAGTCGTGGAGGCTTGTAACGCTGCTTCCCTTTTAAACTTAGCATAGGTTTGGAATACTTGCTTTTCTCTTTGTGTTTCTTAATGTGTTCTACAATTACTTAAGAAGCTTTACAGACGGTGGCTAATAGAACAGGAAGATAGCTCCAGTGTCCACATCCTGTCTCCCTGTCCTCTGCTATCACCGTGGTCTGGTAGCATGGCAGGATAGCCAGGAAGTAGATCTCGATTCCAGCCATAACCAGAGTCTGCAAGATGGGTTGACAGGAGAGAAG
>CM053623.1:235970982-236011098 GCA_028646595.1 Phalanger gymnotis
TCCTTGGGAGTTTTTCACTTGGTTTACTAAACCTTACCTCCCACATTTAAGCAGTGCAAAAAGCTTGTCACAGTTGAGTTTGGGTAAGCCATCTTGATTTTAGGAAAACTGCCTGTTTTCAGAGTGCGTTGGGTTTGATTGGTTTGCAAATACCAAGCTTGTTCTCCATTTGTCTAAGAATGCAACATAATAGCCAAGCTTGTCAATTTTTTCTTGTACTAACAACCCTGCAGGAAAGAAAAATGTGAAAGGAGAGTTTGTTTTTTGTTTTTGCTTAAAAATAGAAGTTATTGGATATTTCTAGTCGCCTTCACAAATAAAGTGTGGTTTTCAAACCAGAAGTTTTTGTATTGTCTCAGTTGACCAAGCCAGACTGGCGTCAAAGGTGAGGGCTCTCCTTCATCTTTTTACCCAGCTCAGGGGCACTGATGTCAAGGGGCTGTGTCTCTGGGAAGGTAAAGAAGAAACCCCCCCTGAGGTAGAGATGGGCAGCCTCAAAAGTTAGGCTGTAAATCTTGCCAGTCTCGGGAGGTCTTGTGGGCACTGCCACTGCCTCACCTGCCATCGCATTCAGCTTCCCTTAGGTTTGGGGCAGCTTTAGTTCTTAGCTTCATAAAGTAGAGGTTTAATTTCAGTATTAGGATTTGAGAATAACTGCTTGAGGCCAAGAAAGGGATGAAAGGTGTGCGGTCAGTGTTTTGGGGGTCTGTCCCAAGTGTCTGTTCATCTGACAAGTTGCCTGCTGTGTGAATTGGACTAGTCAGAGGCTAGTGAAAATGAAAGTGTGAACACAGGTCCCAAATGTTGTGCCCTGTGGAAGGGCCCAGAGGGAGGAAGTCCCAAAGGAAGAAAAGATCCGTCTTCTGGAAAGGGAAAACGGTACAGATGTTGGCAAGTTTGACATTACCCATGTCTCCAAAGTTCGAGTCCTAAAATTGCTTATACTCTCCCAAGAATTTAGCAACCAAATTACTGACTGAGAAACTGATAAAAACACTGGACAAAGTAGGAAACATGTTCTAGATTGTTGGCCTAGCATGAACTAAGCTCAAGATATTTCCGTATTTAAAAGGCAACATTGATATAAAAAGCTAAGTAACAAGATGTTGGCCAAATGTGTACAGAATATTTTTAAATTTTAAAATGACTAGAGTATCTCCCAGGGGAGGGGCCGGGGCGGGGAATGTACCAATAGATTTCCGGTGACACAGATCAGGCAGTTTTGTTAGCCAATTAATTGCAGTTTCGGTCAAATCACTTTGTATGGTATTGGCCACAAGCTCTGTATTGGGAGGGTATATAGCCCTTCCCCAAATACAGGTTTCAAAATTGACTCAAAAGCATATACTGCTCCTTTCTCTTTTGGAAAGAGGATGCATGACATGGGGCTGGGGAAACTTGGAGATAAATTTAATCTCAAATTTAATAATAAGCACGTGCAATTTATGATCACTTACTGTATTTAAATTTCTATATCCTGGTGCCCAAAGGAGTTCTTTGTTCTTCCCTTTACCTGAGGAAAATTTTAAAACTGCCGCACCAAAGAAATCTGTTAGGGGAAGAGGACTGAATTGCCCTAAGGAGGGGCAGCTAGGGAGCTTATCGTAAAGTAAGGTAAGCGATGATCGATGTAGTCATTAATGTGGTGAGCATTTTACCCTACCAGGAGTCCGTGAGGTGACCCGGGAGGAGTTGGAGCCTAGAGAAGCGTTAGATCAGCCCGGTCCGCAGAAGAGTGACACCTTTGAAGAAGCGCCCAGTGAAGATAGCTTAGAGATGCTGGACGTTTCAACCGAGGACGAGCTCTGGGTCACGGCACAGAAGAAGCCTGTTTCTGGCGCTTTTGTCCCTAAGAACAAGGGCGCTTTCCCTAGTCATTACAAACCTGGAGAGGTGAAGCGATGGGGACGAAAGAAAGTGAGGATTGAGGAATTGGCGGGTCTGAGCAGCGAAGAAGAAGTAAATGAAAGGCTGTCCTATATGGAGGATTGTCTCAGTGATGAGGAGATGTGAGAGTGGAGCTGGGGGCCGAGAAATAAAGGGTCAAAGAGAGCCCAGCTCCTGTGGCGTTTTTCCTAAGGTCTTTTACTTGCCTGTGGCATCCTGCCCTTGCCCTTAAACTCCAGGAGAGGCAGGTGCCTGGGGGCAAGCAGAGGTGGGTGACTGACCTATAGGGTCAGAATGGGCAGCCGGGAAGGAGAGTGGAGGAAGCACAGTCAGGAGTGGGGGCACCATGGTTGAGGGTGCTTTGCCTTCACCTCCCCTACACATCCCACTGTGCCTCTCCCCTTCCCAGAGCTATTCTTTAGGATGAAGAAAGAAAACAACACATTCTGCAGTTACCAAAGTCAAAAAAGCTGATGTGATAGGCCCCACCCTCCACCTTGCCACAAGGAGGGGTCTTCCTTCCATAGCGTCGTCTATTTTCTCTTCTTTCCATCTACATTGTCATTGTAGTGGATGTTGCTTTCTTCAGTGGGGACAGTTCTTAAAATTTTCCTCAGGTAAAGGGAAAAAACAAAGAACTCCTTTGGGCACCAGGACATAGAAATTTAAATACAGTAAGTGATCATAAATTGCATGTACTTATTACTTAATTTGAAATTAAACTTACCTCCAAGAGGTTCCCCAGCCCCATGTCATTCATCTTTCCAAGAGGGAGAGGAGCAGTATATACTTCTGAGTTGGTTTCATCAGATTTTGCTTACAATTCATCATCATTGCTTACAATACAATCATGTGACATTCATGCACCATGATTTATTGATCCATTTCCCAACAGATGGGCATCTTTGTACTCCAGTTCTTTTCTTCCACCAAAAGTGCATCTCAAATATTTACACGTACCTGGGATCTTTTTGTCAAAGACCCCCAGTTGTGGAATCTGGGTTGAAGGGTCTAAACTTGCTAGTCTCTTTCCATAAGTGTGTACTGTGGGCCAGATACCCTGTAGGCGATGGGAATGTAGCTTCAAAGGATAAAGCCATCCCTCCTCCTGATGACCAGACATTCTGTCGTGGGAGACAAGTACCGATCAGAGACATAGTTAAATCCCAAGCTAAGTTGGGGTGAGCACTGGCAGCGGGCCAGGAAAGCTTGGAAGCTGTGGGGGAAGAGAAGTTCAGTTTGAGATGTCTCTGGGACATCCAGTTTGAAATGTCCAAGAGGCAGTTGGCCATGCGGGACTGAAGCTTAGGGGGGAAACCAAGCCCTGGGTGTAATAGCCAGATTTTATATAGCATATTAAAGTCTACAAAGTGATTTACAAATAGCTTAATTTTATCCTCTCAGTTCTGGGAGGTAGGTGCTATTACTCTCTACCCTCATTTTACAGATGAGACAAACAGGCTGAGGGGGATTGTGACCTGCCCTGGGTCACATAGCTCATGAGTGTTAGAGGCAGGATTTGAATTTAGATCTTCCTGACTCCCAGGTCTACCCGTTGGTAGATAATGGATCTGCTAAGAGATCATTGTATCTGGAGAGAACAGTTTCAGTTGAGCCGTGAGGTCTGAAGCGAGGTAACAAGAAAGTAAGAGAATGAGTAGAGAGACAGTGGAGATGCTGCTGATAAAGAGCAGAGATACAGACTGGGAATTTGAAGAGATGGTAGGTTTGCTCTTCTGAATGGTGACGAGCCTGTCTTTCTGAAGCCGCCTTCTTTGACCATTCCCATCCTTGTCCATTGGCCCACTGGAGGTGAAATCTCCGGGTTACGTTGCTCTGCGTTTTTCTATGACTTGCAGCAGTCTTTCGTAGGGTTGTTCATAGTTTTGAAAACTTCCTTTCCTTTGACCAAACTTAATGAGGAATGACTTGGTGGTAGAATTACATATTTAGTCTTTAGTAAGTGCCACTGTCCCTCGTTTGGTTGGGAGTTTGTTTATCCCCTACCCGTGGCTGTGAAAGGTAGGTGGTTGACTTGTAATTTCTTATACTACGATCTTTAATATGCAGGGCACGTAGCCATTTTAAATGCCGAATACAGTATAAGATACTGATCCAAACCTTATTTCTGACTTAGAGGCTTTGCAGAAGAATCCAACAAGCAGGTCAGGTCAATGCTGAAAGCAAAATAAGTCATCTCTTGAGTCTTTTAAGGAAAGGTGATATGATTTCCCCGGGGTCATCCAAGAGAGCAGGCTGTGAGAGTCTGGGGGGCAGGGGGAGAAGCTAAGAGAATTACAGAGGACTATGACCTCCTCCCCTTGCTCCTGTACAGGCCAGGAAAGGGCAGGAGAGGGATATTGTCAGGGATTCGGAGGCTTTTGATGATCTTCAGGAGGAGGGAGCCCACACAGGGCATGGTCCATGGTTATCCCAAGCCCAGAGTCTCCTGGGGACAACCATCCTGCTTTGTTTCCTATTCCAGAGGTCTAGCACTGAGATAGCAACGCACTAGGAAAGTGGAGGTTTCTAGCAAAGGAGAAAATTTAGATGGCAGGGGTTCCAGAGGATGAGTGAGACAAGCAGAACCAGGTACCAAGGCGAGGGAGAGGTTTAGCTAGGGGGCAGTCAATGAGGTGGCACTTCACTTGAGCCTTGAGAGGAACAGAAGGTTTCACAAGCTGGAGGAAAGGGGGCAAAGACACCTCTGGAACCATGGATACCAGGGACAGCTGGAGCATGATGCGTATGAGAGCATGTATAATCGAGCCCAGAAAGAGGAGCAGAAGGCCTTGGAATGCCAAAAGGGAGTTTGTACTGAAAGCATTCACTGATGCTCCGTGACCGTGGGAGTGACCTGCACTTTGGGAACATCAGTGTAGGGAAGGGTGAAGAGAGGAAAGAATAGCAGCAGGGACAGGTCAGGAGCCGAATGATCACCATTGGGAGGCTGCCCTGTAATGTGCACAGGATGCCTGAGGTCACGGGCTGAGCCAGAGGGAAGGGTGGCAGATTGAGACCGGTATGATTTGTGCTGATAAGGAAGGAGAGAGGAGAGTGTGACTGGTGGTCATAGCATGGGCGACTGGAAGAGAAGGGTCATGAAGAGTCAGACACGATTGAAAAACTACTGACAACAAATTGATGGAAATACGGAAGACTGTGAGTGAGGGGTGCGTACCACAGACAGAAACTGATGCCAAAAGGAAGACCAGATTTAAGGAGGAAAATGCGGGTTACATATTGAGTTTTTGAGGTCTTTGTATAGCAAGATGGAGATGCATTGTAGGCTGAGAATGCAGAGCGAGATTTTAGTTAGGTATTTGGAAGTAATAGAGACCGTTGTTGCTAAAGTAATTAAGGGGATTTAATTAAGGTAATTTTAAAAATTGCTGAATAGAAGAGCCAAGGACAGACGTTTGGAAATCCCACATTAAGAGGTTGGTTGGGAAAAGATGAGCCAGTTGAGGGAGGACAAGTGATAGCAATGAAAGGTAGGAAGAGAGTCAAGAAAGTGTGATATCTGAAGAGGAAAGAGAATATACAGGGTTTTTTTGGGGAGGAGGCGTCACTGGAGGTCGAGGAGAGTCAGCATTGAAAAATAGGTGTTGGGTTTGGCCACGAGTTCACTGTCAAAGCTTTGGTGGTCAGGCGGGGGACTGCACAGGTCGCAAGCGGCTGAAGAGAGGGACAGCGAAGAGGTTTGAGCGCAGGGGGGATGTCATCTGGAACCAGGCCACCTTCTGAACTGCAGCCTTCTCTTGGTGGTGCTGCCCAGGTTCCGGAAGAGTTCGGCCAGCGACGGATGGGAGCTGGCCACCGCGGGTCAGAGCGGCCCCGTACCGATCCCAGAGTGGCCTCGGAGATGCGACAGTCACAACAGTCTTTGCGTGATGCTGAGAACTCGAAACGGAGGGGATGACCACTGACGGGCAAACCTAAGCGGGGAGCGGTGTGCGAAAGTGATGGAATCTTTCTGTGCTGCGGGAAACCTGTCATACAGTGAACTTGGAGAAGGCCGGAATTTCCATGGACCGTGGGAAAACCAGGCACCGTCATAGGGCATTTACCAAATGTTTACTGTGTGCCAGGAGGGGAGCTAGGTGGCACGGTGGAGAGTGCCACCCGGAGTCAGGAGGACCCGAATTCAAATGCGGCCCCAGATGCTTCCTAGCTGTGTGACCCTGGGCAAGTCACGTCACCCTGCGTGCCTCAGTTTCCTCATCTGTAAAATAAGCTGGAGAAGGACGTGGCAAACCGCCCCAGTATCTTTGCCAAGAAGAGTCGAGGTCACGAAGAGTCGGACGGGACTGAAAAGGACTGACCGCCACCCCCAAAGGTTATCAATGACGATTTATCCCCCAACTTGGGACTACTTTTATCTTCTCTACGTTCATCGCCTGTGTGCATCCAGTGAAGGCAGGGACTGTTCTGGCTCAGCGCTACCTCATAGATACCAGTGGGGCTCTGTGCTAACGGGGCTGCTAATCCCCTTCGTTGGTCCTTGGGCACTGCTGGTGCTTAATAAATGCTGATCCGTGAAACGATGACTCAGGACGCCTCAAAATTACAACTAAGATTGTAGGGACACGCTCTAACCCCGCCCCCACCCAAAAAAAGGTGGTGGGCTGCAGGTGCGGAGTGAGATATACTCTGCCTGTCAACCGCCAAGGCACCGATTGATTTGTTTTGGGGGACCACCCTTCCCCGTTACCGAGGGAGTATTGGAAGGTCTGGGAGAGACTCGGAGCGTTGGCGGCGATGTTAAAAAGGTGAGGTGGGACCAAAGATGCACTCAAACGAAAACAGTTGCAGAACGGAAAAAATTTGTGTACACAGTGGAAATCGCCTAGTGCGCCTGCTCCAGGTGCTGGGTGCCCATTGGCGGGACCGCGCCGACCTCCGATTGGCTTCCCCAAGGACCCGGCCCCTCGGATCCCGCCTTCTCCCTCCGCGGCGTCGCCGTCTCCGTGCGACCCGGAAGTGGTTGCCATGGCGGAGGCTGGCGGTGAGGGCGGGGCCTGCGGACTTTGGGAGCCAGACGCTGGGGCGGCTGCCGCCTTGTCCCTGCCTCTGCCTACAGTCCGCCCTCCCCTCGCTCCACTCTCCGGCACAGCCCCGGCCGAAGCGTCCCCTGGGGTGGGACGGGAGTCGAGCCCATGGCCGCCGTGCTATCCTACGAGAGCCTGGTCCACGCCGTGGCCGGCGCCTTGGTGAGGAGGGGGCGGGGCGCGCGGGCGTCCGGGGGCGCCCGGATGTGGGGGGTGGGGGGAGCGGAGCGGGCTTGGGGGGACCCGGATGTGGACGGCGCGAGGCAGACGCCCGGATGTCCGAGCGCGACCTGGAGGAGGGGGTCCCCTCGGGCACGTGCCGAGGAGTTTCGAGACAAGACCTTTGGGTCGGTGGGACTTCCTGGGGCCTCGGACGGGAAAGTCATGAGTGTTTCCACTGAATGCTCAATGAAATGAAGCGAGGCTTTCGGCTTACGAACCGGGGGGCGGGACGGGTTCTCCGGGGCTCGGCACAGATTATTTAGGAACCTGGCATCCAGCCCAACACCTTCCTTTTACAGAAAAGGAAACTGAGGCGAAACGGCTTGCCTAGGGTCCCCCATCAGTAAATGGCAGAGACGCGAGTCGGGAGCGAGGAGGGTCCTCTATTCCGCATCCTCGGCCCCTCCCCCGGCTTCTGGGGCCCCGAGGGTCGAACGGGCAGGGGATTCGAATCTAGTCTCCGGTTGGTTTTTTGGCATTCAGGGGGTGCCGTGGCTCGGGAGATGGAGGGACTGGGTGCGAGGGCCGGGGCCGTGCCAGCCTTGGCGCTCCAGGAGGAGCATGAGAGAAGCAGGCTGTCTGTGTGGTTGGGGCCTCCGCACCCCCCCCCCCACAGTGACTCCCCATGCTGCCTCAGCATTTACTCCCCTGCCCCAGAAGCAGCACGAAGGGGGCAGGGGGTCGGTGACTGTGGAGGGGCAAGAGTCAGGGCAGCTTTGCTCTGAAGGCTCCCCAGCCTCTGCCACCTGCCCCCTGACTGCCCGTGGTGGTTCCCGGCCCGACGCTGGTCACTCTTGGCTTCCCTGGCGCCCCCATGCCCGCTCCTCTCGGAAGGTGGTTTCCCATTTGCCTCTTCAGCCCCGTTCTAACTGTTGGAAATTTGGACCCTTTAGTTCAGATGCCCCTGAGGCAAATGGAGATGCCCAGGGAGGGCATCAGGGGGAGGAAGAAGCTTTCAAGGTCATTTGGCCTGACCTTCCTCCCTGCTCCTTGGTCAGGTGGGGCATTCTTTAGGCAGTGTGGTGTGATGCAAAGAGCCTTGGGTATGTCACAGCCTAGCCGCCGTGTCTCAGTTTCCTCTTCTGTAAAATGGGGGGATTGGACTTGACCTCAGAGGCCCCTGCCAGCTTTGAATCTGTGGTCTTTAGAAGCCCCTCCCCCCTTTCCCTATCCACAAATTCAACCAAAAATTATTCTTCAAAAGTTATGTGAAGGACCATCTTTTCTATGCCAGTTCTCATGCTGGGCATTGGGGATCATGGCAGGCCCTGCCCTCAAGGAGCTTCTCTTCTGCTGATGGAATGTGGGGAGAATCAGTGAGAAAGTGAAGGTGGGAGAGAGTGGACAGCCAGGGGCCTGTGCAGAGGTTGCTGAGGGACTCCCAGGCTGGCCTCCATTTGGGGACAGCTCGAATCTGGGATGTCTCTGTTGGGATTCAGCTGAAATCTCCCTCCACAGCTGCTAGTTGTATCCGCTGGGCCCAGTCCAACTCCCTGGGCCCTCAGGCCTTCTCTCTTTGGTCTCACAGCCCAGAGGATGCTCCCACGGCTTCAAGTCAGACCTGTATTGGGATGGCCGCTGACCAGATCCAAGGCTCTGCCCTACTAACCACGGTTTCTCCTTTCAGCCCTGCCCCCCAGCCCCAGGCACTGACATGTCTGTTTTTCTGGTTCCTCAGGTTTGTGATCATCTCTGTTCCCTCCCTCTTCACCTCACCACATTTGATGTGGCATGCCTTTTTTCTCAGTTGCGGCTTAATTCTCCCTTTTTTCCCCCCAGAGCTGTTGCTGTTGTGTAGGTTCCTGAGCTCTGCCGCTCCCTGTAGCTGCTTTTGGTAATCCAGTCCTTTGGGTAACCGCCGGAGATGGAGCTAGCCCTTTTCAAACGCTGTTGGTCCTGCCTCTCCCTTGCTTACTAATCTCCTTGGTTCTCTGCTGATGGCTGACTTCTGCTCTTCTCAAATCTCCCTGACCTCATTTTCTGCCCCTTGGAATGCTCTCTTCTTTACCAGTCACTGTTGCTCTCCTTCAAAACCTGGCTCCAGAGAAGCATAAACATATCCTGATTGTTCATTCAGTCCCACCCCCTCAGCAGTTGTGGGCTCACATAGATAGATAGTGTCAATTCTCCTGATATGTTGTAATCTTAGGAAGTTTCCTTTTCTTATGGGTGCATGTACTTTAGTTCCCACTAGATCGAAAGTTCCGGGGCCACGGTTTTTGTTTCTTCTATGTTCCTAGCCTCTACCTTCAAAATGGACAGACTCACTTAAATTCTTCGGCCATATCAGGCTGAGGAAGCAGGCCTCTTACTTGCCTATTAATTCTACACAGAATTAAATTTGGAGTTTCTGAGACTCAGAATTCAAGCTAGAGGACCATCAGGGGTTATAAAAACCAACCTCTACCCAAATCGCACTTTAGAATTCTTCCGTTGCCACCCATGGGGCACCTGCTCTGGGCCTCGGCTTCACAGAACAGCCTGATGGAGGAGCTCAGGGGTGCCCAGACAAGGTGGGAGGGCAGCAAAGGGGGGCACCGAGAGCTGTGGGATTTCAGAGGAAGAAGAATGAATGTCATTGTGGGAAGATGAAGGAAGGCAGTGCGGTGAAGAAGATGGCATTTGAGCCCCTTCTAGAAGAATGCTAGAATCTGGGATGATGGAGCTGGAGAGGGGAGGGCATTGAATTGAGAGGGGGAAGGGGAGGAAAGAATCCTGGTGATGAATAAATGAGTAAGTGAGCATCTAGTAGGCACTTCGTATGTGCAGTGCCCTGTGGTAAGAGGGGGATATAGCCCCCTGCCCTCCAGGCCACATTTGAGTAGGGGAGACCCCATAGAAAGGGCTCAGCCGCAGGACCAGTAGAGCCTCTGGGGACCTTCAGGGCAGCAGTGAGGCAGATGGTAACACATCTTAATTTCACATCATTTCCATGGATAAAGCCATGTCTGTTTCTGATATTGAAGCCTTTGGCAGTTACTTGGAGGCTGAGTCCTTTCTTTCTGGCCCTCCTCCGTGTCATCACGAGGCTCGCTTCCCTGGAGAAGGCTGCTCCTCTTGGGCTCCTGGCTCTGAGTCTTGGACCGAGAGCAAGTGGGGCAGGGGCTTCTTGGATCTGCCTGGAACAAGATTTCTCCTGTTCTCTCCAGGTGTCCATTTCATAATGTGGCATTTTCTTCTAACATAATCCCTGCCTCCTTATGTAACACTTTAGCCTTAGGTGATTCAGAACTTCAGTGTTGCTGTGTTTTTATATTTCCTCTAAGACTCTACAAGATGCATGTGAACATATAATAAAAGGCTTTCCTTTAGCCGCCTTTCTGCCCCCATGGCACCCCTGCCTATCCCCAGAACACACTTACCTTGGTGGGAGTCGATTTGCTTCTTTTCTCCTGTAGAAGATCTGGTCTCTGACTTTTCATGTCATAAGCAAAGTCTACATGGACTACATCCATTCCTCAGCAACATCCCAACCAAATCCATCCCTGAGTGACAGGAAAGATGGAGCCTTGCTTGGGATGGGACTCCAATGAGACGGTAGCTGGGCTTTTATTAAACATCATAAGCTTGGGATCATAAAGCCTTGCTGGGGCTGTTGTGTAAACCTGAGTAGTAGCAGGTCAGCTTGCCAGAACAGAAGGTAGGCCTTCTGGTGCCACTTAAAGCATTTTTCTCCAAAAGAACCTTTGGGGCACTGTGACTTTGGACTATGTATCGAGTGAATGCGAGTGAATGAATGAATGAACAAGCATTTATTAAACACCGTGTGCCAGGGTACAGTTAGAAAAGTAGACAATTCTTCCCTCAAGAAAATCTCGTTCTCCAAGTCTCGTGGCAGATACATATGGATCATATGCAGTCTTTGAGTGGGAAGGGCCATCAGAGGTCATCTTGTCCAGCTACATCGAATTCCCTTTACTTCCCGGACAAATGGCCGTTCAGCCTTTGTTTGAAAGCCTCTCCTGAGAGGCATTCCCTACCCCACCAGGGCAGGCCTGAGCACTTTCTGGTTGCTGTTGTTCTTGGGGAGTTTGGTCCTAGCTCAAGCCCGATGCTGTCATTGACGGCCATTGTCTGCCCATTTCTCTTGATTCTGCCCTCTAGGGCTGAGTCAATTGCTTGTCCATCACAGTCTTTCAGACATTTGAAGACTGCTCTCCTGGGCCATAGAGAGCTATGTACCACATTGGTATTAACAGGGAGCAGTTTTCTCAATTGTGATCTTTTTGAAAAGAAACTGACAAATAATTACCAGCTATGATCTGGGCTTATCAGGTTTTGTTAGATAAGTTTGAGGAAAAGCAAGTCCCGTGTTGCGAGCAGCCTGGGATCTGTGCCCTACTTGTTTGGGTGTAGCTGTTACAGGTGCACAGCCATTGCAACCACAAGTAACTGCCCCACTCATGCTGCTTGTCAGCCGTGCCTTTGCTAAATGAACACACTTAGAAAAGCAGAGCAGATGGGGGTGACACCGGCAGGCCCTGACCTCTTGTTACAGTTTCTTCACTGTTGCATTTTTTGCAGAATCAATGAGCAGTATTAGGGAAGGGTACATCTTGTAAACATGTATAAAAAGTGGACTGAAATTTCTTTGGTGAGTGTTTGATTTTGTGACACCACCAATGATATTTCGTTGGCAGCTTGGGATGTTGTGGAATGTAGATGGAGAATCTTTTTTTTTTTTTTTTGAGGGAGAACAGCATTTTACCAGGAGCCAATTTAGAGGCCGAGGACAATGCTCCCTTGGCCAAGTAGCCTCATATCTAAGCAAAGCAGAATCCATAAGACTTCAAGAAAGCAATTGCTGCAGACAGGCCTATCCTTACTTATCCAGGTCTTTTGCCTTGACTAGAAGACTCATAATTTGTGGAAATAGAAATTTGGAATTTAAAAGGAATCTTACCCAGATGAGTTTGGTTTTTTAAAACTGGGCTCTAGTGCTCTATAATGCCAGAAGGGCCTTATTTTGTTGGAATTGTCCAAGAAGATTGAGAAATCTTTGGTTTCAACAGCAAGGCAGACTTTGGAATGATAACGATGATGTTAACCAGTAACTTTCAGTCCACATCTTGGCTCTGGCCTGTGGAGGGCCTGGCCTCAGACCTTCGTGGGGAAAGGGGCTTGGTTTCCTTGACTCTCCTCCCCAGCTTCTCATCACTAGGAAGCTTCCAGGAAGCCTCTGCTTTAGAGCTGAAAGGAACCTTTGAGGTCATCAAGGCCACCTCCCCTGCCCCCCCCCCTTTACAGATGCAGAAACCAAGGGCCCAAGAGATTAAAGGACTGGTCCAGTGTAGCAGGCTTGGCCCTCTGACTCTAAATCTGGCTTCTTCCCACTGTGTCACTTGCGGCTGAAAAGAGTGCCTATTGCCAGGGCCCTGGCCTTGCACAGAGGAGCTCATGCCAAACGTGTTTGGCCTTTGTCTTTTCCCCTGAACTGAAGACCCACAGCTTTTTGTCTTCACCTGCATGTGCTCTGTGTGCCCAAAACTGAATGCCCCCCATCTTGCCCCATATGTGGGAGTCAGCATGGTAGAATGTTCCAGAGGCAAGACCTGGATTCTAATTCTGCTTCTGGTGGTTATGTGGCAGGTGTAGCTCTGAGGCAAGTCACCATTCCCCTGGCGCCTTGGTCACTCGTCACTGTGAAATGAGAAAGTATGGCCCCTGAGGTCCCTGCAAGTTCTAATCCTGTAGTCCCCCGGGCCCAAATGGCCCCTCTGCTGTCATTCCGCTCCCTTAGCTACTGTATCAGCTGGTCGCCAAAGTCTGTGCCTTCTGCTTTGTGGGGGGAAAGATGCAGGCCCCAAGACCCTGTTCTCACCTTTGCTGTGTAACCTTGGGCCAGTCATTAGCCTCAGGCCTCAGCTTCTGCCTTGCTAGTAATGGGATCAGGGGCTTTATGAGTTATACAGCAGCACCTAAATGAGGCCTGTTGTCCATGCCCTTCCCTCTTCATCAGCTCTAATCCAGTTTGAGAGCAGTGGCCTTCCAGCTGGTCTCCAGTCTCCCAGTCTGGCCTGGGGGCTGCTGCCAGTATTCATGTTACCATGCTGTCCCAAAACTGTCCAGATTTGCCCATTGCCTACCAAATAGATTCTCACTTGCCCTGATATGTATGTATGTCCTGCCTAATGCCACTGTTAGGAGAATCTGAATATTGGATTTTAAACAAAATGGTTCCTCCAGCAGGGCATATCCTAGGAAACCATATAAATAGACAGGCATCACGGCAATCCCTGATTGCACTAGAGTTCGAATGCGAGCTCAGGCCATTGAAATTCCTCTGATTTTGACTCAGTTTAACTCAATGGACATTTTAAGCTCTTCTCCCAAAGCCCTGGGCTCTGCTTTGGTGCTACAAGGTCAGACATAGCCTTTGCTCTCCAGGAGCTCATAGCCCTCAAAAACTCGAGGGGCTGCCGGAGCAGCCCTATGAACCTGACACATTCGAGGCTCTGACTGGCCCTGTTGGCTTCATGCCAGCGTCCTCCCCATCTCTAGCTTGCCAGACAAGCTGTATCCTCCCCCCTTTCTCCTCTCCTTGCCCAATCCAACCTGTGCCTCCTCCCATTGTCTCCTGTGCTTAGAGTCGCCAGCCCCGCTGCCATCTCTGCTGGAGCCTCCCTCATCTGCCCCTCCTACCCCCGGGTGAAAGGAAGCTCTACCTTCTCAGATTCTCCTGGCACTTTGCACCTCTTCTCTGATCTCATGTGTACTTCTCACTCACACAGACTGGAAGCTCCTTTACAGGAGGCCTCTGTACTACCCAGCATAGTGCCCTGCTCATGTTCATGGGCGAGGAAATGACCACTGAGTAATAAATGATGTCATTGCCCGACACCAGGTGGGGTGGCACTTTGGGGCAGAGTGTGCCCAGCTTCCTCTTCCTCTCTGTAATTTGCTCCTAGCCAGGCCTGATGACTCCCTGCTCCTTGGACTTGTCCTGTCCTTTGCCATCTCATCCCCCTTGCCCAGGCTTTTCTCTCACCTGCAAAGAAAGCCTTCTCCAGGTCTGCCTGTGGAAATCTCTGGCCATTCCCAGAAGCCTGACTCTTGTTTGAGCCCTTGTACAACAAGCCTTGAGCCAAATGGAAAATTCCTTCTGGCATGTCAACATTTCTCCTACCCTGGTTCTGCTTTTTCATGTTCTAGAGTGTATGGCAGTCTGCCCTGCCCTGTTGGATTGTCAGCTCCTTGAGGGAGGGGATGGGCTCCTCTTGGTCTTCTTTGCGAAGTACCAACCAGATGGTGGATACAGAAAGTTTATCGAATTCAGTATGCGTTAAATGATTAGACCTGTTTTTCAGCTTTCCATTCTTGGTAAAGGCCGTATGTACGTCAGAACATTGGTTGTACTTTGGATTGAATAATTGTAATAATTGGTCTGAAATGTACTCATTTTAACTTCACAAAGTACTTTTGTGTCCATTATCAATCAGGCAACAAACATTGTGTACTTGCTTATTCCTTTTACATATGATAAAACTGAGAGCAATTACAGGCACCCCATCCCACCACCCCTAATCTAGAGAGGGAAATATTAACTAACCCAGATTAGAACCCACGTCTCCTGATTCCAAAATTGTAGTTCTTTAAACTAATATGTCACCTTCTTCCTCCATTTTCCGATTTTGCAGTTTTTGGTTATAATTAATTTAGTTAACACCTCAAATCCTTAAAACAACACAAGTAGGTCGAGTCAGTGAAATTCCAATTTACAGGTAGGGAAATTGAGACAAGGATATTATGCAGGTTGTATAGTTACACCGTGAGTAGAGACCCAGCTAGACAGTAAGGAGCAGGGGAGGGGTGAGGATTATGGATTACAGGCTCAGTGATAAAATGACTGTACAGCCAATGGCAGCTTTGTCTGCCTTAATAGGCAGAGAGAGTTCAGAACAAAGGAGGTGCTCCTGGACTCTAGCTTGGTCTCGCTACCTTGGGAGGCCTGGCTTCTGTGCTGTGTATCCTGTGTTAGGAAAGGACTTGAGAAACATGAGCCACGGCATGATTTAGATTATGTACTCCTGAGCTAAGGAGAAAATTGGAAGTGACATCGTGCAAGAATTCGGGCTGTTTTCATGTGAGAGATTCCATCTGAGAAATGTTTACTTCATGCCTTCTGTGTGCAGAGTCACAGTATTTGGTGCTGGGCATATGAAGATGAAAAATGACATAGTTCCTGCCCCAAAGGCACCTGTGATTCACTAAGTGGGGATGCATCACATATGCAGAGTCCAGTGTCATAGGAACCAGAGAGGTCTAGATGGTGCTCTAGAACATTGGGGGAGGGAGAGAACTTTGTTTAAAAGCTTTATGTTGATATCTTGGCTTGTGTTTGTATCATTTACATCAAAGGGACCCATGTGTCTCTCCCCTACCCCAGAACCATCTGTCTTAGCAAAGAATAAAACAGAGGGAGATGGGGGAAGCAGTTCAGCAAAACTAACTCAAACGGCAACTGAGTTTGAAAGTGTGTTTGGTAGAGTGTTTGATGGTTGAGTCAGGCAAGACTTCGTAGAAGAACTGTGTCCATACCCAAGCCTTGGAGGAGGCGAGGAGGACGTGCATGGCATGTGGGGGGGGGGGCATGCCTGTCCACATCCAGGAGAGGTAGTCGGCCAGGGGGGCTGGAGCGTAGAGTGCATGGAGAGCAGCATTGGGAAATGGGTAGTCCTCAAGGCACTGGCCTTTTCTCCTCTCGACAGGAGCTTTTGAAGGTTTGGGAGAAATCCTTTTTCTAGGTAACTCCACATCCTGCCTTTTGGGATTCACAAGAAAGCCCCTTAACCAGATCACTGACAAAACTGTTAAAGAGGGGCAGATTTGGATGAACGTGTACATTGGGTGGATGTTTAGTCTTGTTGGCCTGGTTCTGCTTGGGCGCCAGGGGACAGAGCTGGAGGATGAGTGGGTAACCAATAAACAGAACAGACTGTTGCTTAATATAAGGACACATTTACTTAACAGAGCTGTCCACAGCCGGACTGGGCTCCTTTGTGGAGTCATGATCTTTAGGGGAGACCTTGAAGCAGAGGCTCCATGGAGCATAATAGGGGTATTGCTGTAGGGATTCCTGTTTATCACAAGACCGAGGGGCTAGCGCCCTCCTGAAGGAGCTTGAAGTTTCTTCTGTCTCTTAGGATTCTGTGAGAGGGAGCTGACGGGTGCTTCGTACAAGGGTGCCAGCCCCTCACCCTCTTTGCGGTTAGGCCCATATCAGCCTCTTAATTTCTCTAGGTCTTAAAAAAGAAAGGGTATTAAGTGTTACATAGAATCACGGATTTCCAACCTAGAAAAATGTTCATGGCTTCCTACTTTACCCTGGTGCTTCATGTGGTTTCAGTGAATTTCCGATCTATTTTCTAATCCAATCCCTCATTTTATGTACTTGTTTTAAATTTTTATTTTTTACTACAACTTCGAAAAAAACATGAACATTGCCCTCTGTGCTCTCATTTTACAGATTTGGCCCAGAGAGGATCACAGTAATACAGGATCAGATCACTTGTAGCAGAGACAGAACAAGGACCTGGGCCTTTTCATTTTCGATCAGAGATTTAGATCTCAAAGGTGATGGGTGACTTGCATCCAGACCTGCCATTCAGAAAGGTCACACAGGTTTAGGGATCTCCCATCGAGGTGGGACAGTTCTGTGAAGTTTGGATTCAGTCAAAGGGCCACACTTGAAGACCTAGAGGGCCTTGAGGCTGCAAGTTCTCCATGTCTGGTAGGCCAGACCATTAACCTGGATGTCCCTGCTCCACTAAAGCTCACTTATTTCATCCGTATTCAGGATACGTTCAATGGATGTTTTCTTATTCATTCTTGTTTTTTCCACTTAATACATCCCCTTTCTGCTTCCCACTTCACCTCCCCCCCAGGTAGGGGCCTAGCTTTCCTAAGTGTTTTTGAACTCCGTACCTGGATGGCACCTGTTTTCCTAAGATAACTTCTGAAAACTCGGTGCCCCTTTTTGCCTGGGCTTTTCTTTTTCCACCACTAACTTCTGGAGTAGTGTCTCATTCCAGGAATTTGAGTTTACGGGTCTGTGAGGACAATGTCGCAACATTTCCTAGCATTCCGGTACAAGATGAGGAGAGTTCCCATTATGGCTGATTCATAGAAGCAGTTTCTAGGTGGTATCTCATGATCTTCACAGCCAGTGACATAGGTCGTGTATTATTACCAGGTCCCAGAGGAGGAGCCTTAGGCTTGTGCCCACTAGGAAGAGTGCAGGCCGCCTGGAGCACCAGTTCTCCATACAGACTTGAGGCCTTTTCCGTTAATGGGCTTTATGTTCCCCTGCAGTTCTCAGAGGTGCTGTCTGTTCCACCCACAACCCTAATTGGCCCCATGTTTGTTCTGAGCCCCATTCCCTCTCCTGCTACATTCTCGGTGTCAGCGACTCTGGGTGCAGTTAACACCTCTTGTCAATGACTCCTGGATTTCTAGATCCAGCCTCCCTTTCTCTCCTGAGCTCCCGTAGGCTTTGCTGGCCAGCCACCTGTTGGAGCCAAGGGCACATAAGATTCGCCATGTCAGAGGCAGAACTCCTCTTCCCCCTAGTCTCTGCACTTCCTGCTTGGCCCAGACTTTGCCTCCTAGGAAGAGGCGTTTCAGGTGGGCCTGATTGCTGAGCAGCAGCAGCCCATCCTGTCCCCAGGTAAAGAAGCTGGGAGATAAAGGAGAGGCTGAGACATGATTGGGACATGCTGAGAACACAAATGTGTTGCTTCCCACAAGTCGAGCAGGTATTTTTCTATTGGTCTGCTCTTCCTATGAACATCAGGGCCCTGCTGGCACCCCCATCCCTTCACTTACCCAGATTTGCAGTCTTCATGTCACACCAGACCCCCCCCTCCCCACCCCCACCCCTCAGGTGACCTGAGGTGGACCAGGCATGTTGGGAAGTCTGCTGGGGACCTTTCTTCGGAGATCTTGCTCACACTGCCTGCATGAGCAAGGAGCTGCCAACACGAGCCCTTCTGGCGAGGTGGTGACGACCCTTACTGTACACACCCCCCCCCGTCCCCCCCACCCCCAAATGTCTGTGATGTTTGGGCTGCTGTTTGGACTGCTCACTTGGTCCTTCTATCTGCCCTGTGGCAGAATCTTCCCCTATCAGAATGGACATTTTATGAGCACTTAATCAGTGTTTTCCCATCCCGTTCCATCTTGAGGTTCTACATCTCACTCCCAGTCATTGCCAGATCTAGTGGTTTCTGTCCTTTGCAGTATCCCATTTATTCATCCCTCCTTCCCTACCCTAGTTATGGCTCTCATCACATCTTTTTTTTTTTTTTATAATTTTTGTTTTGTTTTTTGAGGGGGGAAGGAAGGGCAGTTGAGGTTAAGTGACTTGCCCAAAGTCACACAGCTAGTAAGCGTGTCAAGTGTCTGAGGCCATCTCATCGCATCTTTTCCGGGCCCAGTTACTTCCCTCCTATTTAGCCTCCATTCTTCAGTCCACACCGTTGCCAGGGATTTTCCTCAAGTGCATATTTGACCCTAGCACACCATGAGGTGAACGACGTGGGCCTCCAGGCCCACAGTTAAAGGACACTCCGCAAGGTGACAGCGCGGATTTAGGTGAGCACGCCCTCCTGTGCCAGCCTTCATTGGCCATGCAGGGCCTGTGGTCACACCTGGTATCAGGTACATCCTGCCACCTCTTCATGGGCTGGCTTTGTCATGCTTAGGCCAGGAGCCTAATGTTTAAAGAAAAAATGTATCAAGGCTCCATGGCAGAAATTCTTGACCAAGGAAGAGAGATCCTCATCCATCCTGAGTCTTCTGGAGTTGGGATTGGGCACTGCATTGAGCCGAGTTCCGAGGCCCCTCACCACGTTATTATGGTCATTAAGGAAATTCTCTTGGTTCTTCTGACTTTGCTCTGCATCAGTTCCTATGGGTCTTCCCAAGTTTTTTTCTGGGCTCTTAGTTGTAGTTTTGTCTTGCACAGTAATTATTCCATTGTGTTCTTCTAAACACATTCAACCAGGCTCCAGTCAGTGGAATCTAGTTTGTTTTCCATTTTTTGCTCTCAAAGTCCAGCTGCTTTTCCAGAGTTATAAGATCATCGCTTCAGAGCTCAAAGGGACCAGAAAGGCTTCCTGATCTAGTAAAGATGAGGACACTTAAGGCCCAGAGAGGTCAAGTCACTTGCCTCAGGTCACACATCAAAGGCAGGATTGGAACCCAGGGCCTTGGACTGTGTTGGCAGGACTCTGGCCCCTGGCCCCTGGCCCCCTTGACCTGCCCTGACTCTTGGATGTGATCATTAGACACCAAGTCCATGAGTGCCGGGCCTGTTCTTGCCTTCTCTCAGTATTCAGCATCATAACACAATTCCCAACACATTCTAAGGGCTTCAAAATTCTTGTTGATGGTTATTACGCTTACTAATCCCCAGCCCACAGAGACCCCTAAGGGCCTATGGCATTTTGGGGTCTATGAATTCTTGGGCCCTGAAATGTAGCCGTATTTCTGTTGGGTACCACCACCCTTCCAGTCCCCAGCCTCACAGCCTTGACTCTTTTTGCTGCCAGTGACTGAGGCCAGTCAGTTCTGCTCCACAGCTTTTCTCACATCCTTCCCTCCCACCTTTCCTCCACACTGAGTGCCTCCTGGCTTCCAGTCTCCCTTCTCCACTTCATCCTGCACATAGATGCCAAAATAATCCTCCCAAGGTACAGGTTGTACTGTGTCATACCTGTACAGGACAATCTGGGCTCCCTCCTGCCTCTGGGGTAAAACAGACTCCTCAGATTGGCATTGAAGACCCTCCACAATCACGCTGTATCCTAACCTTTCCAGCCTGATTTCACATGACTCCCACCTACGCACCCTGTGTCCCAGTCCAAGCAGACTGAGCTGTTCTTAGAAGTCAGCATCTCACCTCTTGTCTCTGTGTCCATCAGGCTCCCAAGGCTCGAGGGACTGTCGTTCCTCATCTGCAGCTTAGGGCTGATGGTGCTGCCAAGTCTGCCCCCATTCTCCCTCCAGAGCCCAGCTACCAAGATTCTCTCCCTTATTCACTGAATCACCTTGTGTTTTCTTACCTGGGCACAGATTGTCTTCATATCCTGGAATCTCCAGTGTTTGAGGCCTGGAGCCGTGGTGGCCTGTTTGCACCCAGCACACTGCCTTGCCCTAGCAGGTGCTTAATAAATGCTTGCTACGCTGAAGCACATCTGTGCCTGCTCCTCCTTGACTATCTGCTCCTAGGAAGCAGGAACCTCCCCTGGATCTCAGCCCCGAGTTTTGTGACTTTCTGGTGCCTTTGTCCAGTGACAAGCTCCAGGAGGGCTGGCTCTGTCTTAGTTTAGTGCTGGAGCCTTAAAAGGAGCAGGGGGATCCAGGAGACAGAGGAAGGCTAGGGTTGCAGGCCATGAGGGATGATGGGACATCCTCTGGCTGGAAATTCTAGGTGTAACCAGTTGTGAAGGGCTTGCTTCATATTGTTCACAGAAGTTTGCATCTTTAGCCTCCATCAAAATTCAGCTTGGCCTTTCTGCCCTTTCCTCTTGTTCTAGCTCTGCCCTTGGCAGCCAAGCTGAACCAACCCATTCAGCTTCTCCAGGCCCTGGTGGATGGATGGTCTGGCCTTCATTCTTCATCACCAGCAGAGCTCCAAGTCCACTAGAAGGAAGTCTGGCCCCCTCCCTGCACCCACGCACCTCAAGCTTCAGCTCAGTCAGAAGTTTTGGCAGAGCAGCCCCCTCCTGCTTGGTTCCAGCCTCATGTGTTTGTCCTTTTCTTGCTCTTTGTACCTAGGACACCATATCCCAGTGGCCTGGTTTTTTGTTCTGTTAGTTTTACTGATCTTTGCTGCCAATTAGGTCCATTTCTTAGAACACATCCTGATCTCTGGAAGAGCTGCAGAAGAGGCCACATACCACAGGGGGACTTGTACATGGCATTAGATGGTACGAGTTTGTCATCAAGTTCCCATTTAGAGAGAACTTGCAGCCAAAATAACCAAATATAGTCATAAGAGTTTAACATGTTCATGCAGCCAAAGGTTCTCAAAAATGTCTTTAGAGTTTCACTGTCAAGCCAACTCTTAAAATAGTTTAAAATGTCAAGGTTTTGTCTGTGTGCGCTCTAGGCCAAATCACAGGATGTTCAGACTCAATTTCTCTCATCTGAACTCATGATGCCAGCTCCCTCTAGGGCTTAGGACAGTGGCTTCTTTGGAAAGATTGCAGTGGGGGCAGCTGTGTAGTGCAGTGGATGGAGCACCGGCCCTGAGTCAGGAGGACATGAGTTCAAATGTGGCCTTAGACACTTGACACTTACTGGCTGTGTGACCCTGGGCAAGTCACTTAATCTTGATTGCACCCCCCCCCCGCCGCAGTGGCAGTGCTGCTAGTCCAATGGCGTTCTCAGAAATTGTAGGGTTTGGGGTTTTACTGTCAAGTGGCACCTTCCAGAGACTCCTGGGCTGGGGGTGGGGGGTGATAAAGTGATCAGTTTTGTGACTAAAAAGCATCCGTCTTGGGAAAAAGAAAATGCTGCCTTTGTGGATGCTCAGTGCTGCCTGGGCTGCTCCCTCTGATGCAGAGCACCCACTCAGGCGACAGGTAATCACGAATCTCTTCTCTGTGACTGGCGGCGTCCGATTTCACTGGGCCTTGTCTTCTGTGTATGAGAGTAACCCCCTTGTAAACTGGCACACATACTTCTCACGGAAAATGACACGATAGAATGGACATGCCTGAAGTACCCATGAAAAGCTGGGCTCACAGCCTAGGCAGGCAGTGGGCCTGCACAGCGTACATCTTACTGTAGGTTCACGGGCCCGGCCTTAGATGACAAAGCAGGCCGAGCGGCGGATGGCTGGCTTGCCCAGATCACTCACGGCTTCTCTTTACCTCCAGGCATCCCCAGCACCTCGTTGAAGTTATAGTTCTGTGTACACAGAGCTTTTTGTGCCAAGGATGGAGGAGGAAAATTAGAAGGCCATTTTGGGACAAATCTTGGTCCCTCTGGGCCCCGCAGACCATCTTCAGAGTGATTTCAAATATTTGTTGAATTAATTTTTATACCATTCTTCTGTCTCAGGACCTGAGTTTTAGGACATCCTTAGATCTCTGGCAGAAGAAAGCCAATATCCTTAGCTTATATTGCAGGTGATTACCACACAGGGCTTGCCCAAGTTAGGCACCTACCAGGTTCATCCCTTAAACCAGCTACTTTGGCTGTAGAAAGCTCAGACCTTGTTGAACTGGTGCCTTGGAAACAGCCTGTATGCCCATCTCCAGCTCCCTCTCCCCAGCCACTGGCCCACAGTGTTTGAAATGTTCTTTGTAAGTTGTTTAGAATTAGGAACAGTTGCCATAAGGAATAACCTAAGTGGTGGTTAGGTTTCCAGACTGTACCATAATAAAAGTGAAATACTACACATTGAAAATCTAAATGCTCTAGCAATAGTTCTATACTAATAAGTAAAAGAATCCATCTCCCCACCCACCACCCCCAAAATTTTTTTCCCTAGGTCTTGGATTTAGAGCCCAGAAGGTCATCTAGCCCGACCTATATGCAGAAACTGAGGCCTACACATGTGAAGTGACTTTCCTAAGGTCACACAGCTAGTAAGTGGCAGAGTCAGGATTTGAACCAGGTCCTTTGACTGATATTGTGTCCACGATACCACCTTGATCTTTACTCCTGATGCTTCAGAAAACACAATAATCAGCTGACTCATTGGGCTGGTGTGTTATTTCTAGAGCTCTGATAAGAGGATCTTAACAGCGCAGTGTGGCAGGCACCTTGATTGATGTATGGTGATTGTTGAGCATGAATGAGTGGTAGTGACAAGAAGGAATCTGGAGTAATCAGGGACCTTGGAATGGTCGGGGACTGGCTGGGAGATCCTCGAGGCCCGTCCCAGACTAGGTGGCCATTGGTGAATCAGGCTGTGACTGCTTATTTGGGTACCAGTATATAATTAGGATGGGGATCCCTTCAGCGGTGCAGGTCGCAGACCATCTATGCCTGCAAGGGACCTTCTTCAATAACTCTCGACCCCTCGGACGTGCTAACACAGCACACCAGCTGAGCTATCTATTTATTGCCTTTCTTTTTTGCCATGGGAGCCCATCTTCTTTTTCAGTAATCCTTTGCTCCTGTTCTTATAATTCTCTTGTTCTGTGTTGAGACTGCTCACACACCCACCGTTCATTGCCCTCTGGGTGATACTGACACTTAATTCCTGGGAGACTTTTGTGTTCCGTGACTCATGGCCATACATTAATACTGTGGAATATTGCTTCTTGGAGAATACTGGGTCTTTATTAAAGGAGCTTTGTAATTTCCCAAAGGCAGTCCAACACACTCTCTTCCCATTCACCGGATGGCTGGCTCAGGCTCATTAGCCTTTCCCGATGCAGTGTTTGTTGGAGATGGAGCTACTGACGGATGAGTGCTGTAGGCTTGTCTTGCCTTCATAGCCAGAGCTGACATCTATGTATATGTTTAGAGAAGGTTTTCCATCTGTCACTCTGCAATGCAGCTCAACAGATATTAAGTTCCTAACGATTATTAGACTGGAAGCCAGAGTAAATCAAACCGCCCCTGCCCTCAAGGAATTTATATTACAATAGCTCACATCCCTTCTCTGGGTTTCAGTTTTCTTATCTGTATACAAGAGGATGTCAGACTAAGATGGTCCCTTTGTGTTCCAAATTCTGTGCTCTTACAAGTTGAAAGTATGTTATTGTGAAACTTGAAGACCCCTGCCCCACAGCCCCTGATAAAACCCCCAGAAAGAATGGACTCAGACTTTTGGCATTTAGCAAATGTCCCTGGGGCTCCGTGACTCCTCCAAGGAATGTCAATAGCTAAGATCATCCCACCAAACGATAACCTGTCAGGGTCTTTGATCCTGTTCCCCCGCGCCACCTTGTGACCTGGACCATAAATTTCAAAAGACAATTAACCACCCTACCTTGTTTTTTCTGTATAAATATGACTCCTTCAGCTTTACTCGAGGCTGTTCTGATTTGGGTTGAACCCCAAATGGTCGCCAGCTAATAAATTCTCCAGTTAAAACTTATAATCTGTGACGTGTTTTGCGTGCTCTTGGTATAACATTATAGTTGGAGAAAATCTCAGAGGGAAGGCACAGAGATTGAGGAGGATTGGGAAAGGCCAAGAAGTGGAGATAAGGAGAGATAGCATTCCAGGCATGGGGCATAGCCAGAGGAAATGCCCGGAATCTAGAAATGGAGGGTCTTATTCCTGGACCAGCCGAAGGCCAGGGTCACTGGATCTGAGTGGGGGGAAGGCTGTGAGGGTATAAGAAGACCGGGAAGGGGGGGAGGGTTTCAGTGCCAAACTGAGAACTTTCGATTTGTGCCTGAAGGCAGCAGACTGCCGCTGGAGTTGATTGGATTGGGGAGAGGGAGGCGATTAGTCTAATTCTCACTTTAGAACATCCGTGTAACAGCTTGTGGAGACTTTCTAAGCCAGGCCAGTGACACAGGTTGGATCATGGACCACCTGGAGTCAATCTCATTTTTAAAATGAAGGGTTCCGAAAAGCATGTCGCAAGGATCACAGAGTCTGCAGGAGAAGGCCAGAGAGCTCTGGGTGTGAGGCCTGAGCCCCGACTGGGACCCCATTCACTTCACCTCTCTGGGGTCAGTTACCAGCCTGGACTGGACAGGGTCTTTCAGCCTCTTGATGCTAGTGATCCCAGTAGCTGTGTGACCTTGGGGAGCATGTGTTTGTGTGTCTATGTTGGTTGTGTGGACGAGTAAACAGATTGACCACCTAACTTTTGTCTCTGTTGGGAGGAGACTAGACATTTCTGTGGGAGCAGATTGTGCCTGTACGCCGTCTTGGGTGCGAGCCGTTTGTTGATGGTGAAGGGGTGTGTGTTTGTGTGTGTGTTTAGCTTTTGTACATTTTTGGGTTTCTACAGTGGAACATCCTTCCCCCTTTGGTGGGTTCCTCCCTGGGCTGGACTCCATTTTGGCTGCCAGCTTTCCTTCTCATCTGAGCTTTGACTTTTCAGATTCGAACACCTAACACCTTCAGTGCCCTCAGCTGGAGTCCTCACTGCCTCTTCCTTTTCACCTCCTTTTTGGGTGTTATTATCTTTCCTCCATTGGAATATAAACCCCCTGAGGGCAGCACTCATGCTTTTTTATTGTATTAGTATCTGTCTACCTATGTATAGATTGCACCCTGTGTGTATAAAAGTAGATTGTGTGATGTTTGTGTGTGTGTGTGTGTGTGTCTCCAAGGTATGTAAATGTACATGCCTAAACATACAGCTATCACGTGTTCCCCTTTTGTAAATCCATATGCAAGACTCGGGTGTGAGGGCTATTGTGTGCAGCAGGCATGGGTGGGGGGTTGCATGGGAAATGAATTGAGGTTCTTCTGGCCTCTGGTTCTCAAAGTGGAGAGTCTTTAAATTCAGGAAGGTCAGAGAGCTCTGGTCAGAAATCAGCCAACCATTCCCTCACTGTGAGACCTGTCTTCAGATTTCAAATAAATAACTCTAGGTTCCACCTTTACCAAAGGAAAAAAAAAAGGTCGTAGGCATCATCTCCAAAGCCATCATATTACTGTTGTATGATGTCTAAAACTCAATTACAGTTGAATGAGCTCAGTTCCCATTTTATGATTATGAAGCATCATTGTCTCATTTGAATTTTATGATAACCTCGAGGTCGTATAAAGATTGTAAGCCTTGTTTAACAAATGAAGAAATGAAAGGCAGAGTCCTGGTCTCATCTGATCCCGGAAACAGCCTTGTGAGATAATTATCCTCATTCAAAAGACAGAGGAACTGAGGGCGTGGAGTTTTCATGACTTGTCCAGGATCAGATGGAACTAGAGAAGTGTGAGATAGGAACCTCCATCTTCTTCCTCTAAATCCTGGACCCTTTGCTTCATACTTCATGTGTCCTGAGAAAGATTTGCCTCTTTGCAGGATGGGCACACCTCTCTGCCCTTCATCTTCTGACTCCAGCCCAGCTGCCCATACGTGCCCAGGCCGGTCTTCTTCCACAAATGGAATTGTGCCATACAGGCTCCTGGATGCAGATGGCTGTTTGGGCTTTGGCTCTCCAGCACAGTGCCTGGCACATGCCAGCCATGCACTCCATGAAGCTTTATTGAGTTGACATTGTGAGAAACGTGGTTTTGGGGATCACTGGACTTCCCCAAATTGTGAGAAAACATGGTTTTGGGGATCACTGGACTTCCTAGGCAGGGCCAAAGTCCTGAGGAAGAACCCTGTGATAATCCCTAAGGAAGGCTGTGTGGACCACAGGACTCCCAGGGGAAGGCCAAGTGGTAGCCCCCCCTCCCCTTAATCTGTGGGGATCACAGGGCTTCCTAGGGTCAAACCCTAGGAGGACCCAAGTGATGGCCCCTTAGAACGGCAGTAAGATCACAAGACTCCCGAGACAGGGCCAGAAGTCCAAAGTGATGTCCCCTTAAGAAGGCTGTGCAGACCACAGGGTTCCCCAAGGGAATCTGGAGCGGTAGCCCTCTTAACACTGCAGTGGGGATTACAGGACACCCCAAGACAAGACCCAGGAGTAAGCCTGGCTTCCGCTGCCCATTGCTTCCCTTCACCTTAAGAAGACCCATTTGATTTGCCTGTTCTCACCCAAAGAACTCAGGACCAGAGTGGGCAGAGGAAGACATTTTATTACACTCCTCAAGAAAATGGGTGTAGTGCTCACTGGAACACTCACACTGATGGAGCTGCAGGAGCAGGGGTAACCATTTCCTCCACTCCTGCTAGAGTTACGGTTAGTTTACAATCTTTATTTTTTACATAGTTTTCTTAGGTTATACAGTTTACATAGGTAGGATAATAGGGATACAGAAGCAAAAGTGAAGTTAATTGGATTTCCCTTGTCTTAGTTTAGGATTAAACTACATTCTTTTATTTCCCCTACTTTCCTTCCTTAACATATGCAAATTATGCAAATCTGTAGGCCTGGATTCTTGACCAAGACCAGACCTAGATAAGCTTGAACTAGTTCAAGCTGTTTGGCCTCTAATTCCCCTGACCGCCTTCTCAAAAACCATGCTCATGAGTACAAGCCTCTGACCTCTCACCTGACTGACCTTGAGGCCTGGTTTCTGCTAAAGCCGGGGTGGGGGAGTGGGGGAAGTACACCTTTACTTCTGTGGAAACAAAACTCCTCCCATTTCTTACAACATCATGCCCAGGCCTAAACTTGATGGTACATTTAATATTTTGGCAATATATCAAGTCTGTGACCTGATTTTAGACCCCACGTTCTGGCTCCAAGTTACCTATTCAGCCTGTTCTTTAACATTCCAGCAAATTGGCTTTCTGGCTCCTGTCAGAACTTGACCTTCCACTTTGTGCCAGCCTACATTCGTTGAGCCCATCCTCAGTGCCTGAAGTGCTTTCTCCTCTTCACCCCCAAACTCCTTTTCCTTTGAGGCCCAGCTTGGGGACTTCCTCTTTGGGGAAGCCTTTCCCGATGTCCCCCCTGAAAGTAGCATCTTCCTTCTCTAATTTTCTTATGCCTGGTGGGCATATTTCTCCTTCACCTCATTGCACACTGTATTCTTTGTATCTTTGTAGAGATCCCATTTCCTTGAGTGAAGAGACAGTCGGTGTCTTTGTTTTTTAATCCCTGTGTCTGTGCCTGGGGCAGCTGGTTGTCCCAGTGGGTACAGAGGCTGGGGCTGGAGTCAGAAAGATGGGAGGAATCAAGTTTGGGTCTTAGACGTTTACTAGCCGTGTGATCCTGGGCAAGGCGCTTTACCTCAGTTTACCTTTATCCACTGGAGAAAGAAATGGCAAACCACTCCAGTCAGTGTCTTTGCCAAGAAAAGCCCATGGACTCTCTGGTCCACTGGTCATGAAAAGCTGGACGTGAATGAAACGCTGAGCCACAGTCAACACCTCACACACAGCTTTGCGCATAGCAGTCTTTTGATAAGTGTTTATTGGGTTACATTTTACGTTTTGGTGTGTTTTTCTTTGCAACACCAAACAGGAACTTAAAGAAAATCTCGAACAACATTTGTCTGAGTTTGTTATGGAAAATAAGGCCAAACAATTAAGTTGTATAAATTGAATGGGAAAAGACTTGGATTTTAATCCTGGCTCTGCCCTGTGGCCTTGGGTAAGCCAACTTTCCCTCTCTGGGCCTCAGTTTCCTCATCTGTAAAATGAGAGGGTTGGACTACATGGTCCCTATTAGCTCTAAATTCTGTAATCCTTGGTTTTTCCTATTTAAGGAAGGCAAGAGAGAAAGTGTTGGTTGCATAAGTAATGAGCGTGCAAAGATAGGTTTCCTTCCCACAGCGGGGACACTGGCTATAGGTGAAAATTGGCTCGTGTGTCTCAAGTAGCCCAGCCCCTGCATTAATGCCTTCCCTGGGGCTTCCTAGATGGACTCCAGCATTTTCAAAACCTGTTTTGATAAATAGATGATCACAGATTCCTTTTTGTTTTGGAAAATTCAGTTCCTCCACCTGTGAATCTTTCAAATGCCATAGAAATGTTATTCCTGTACTCATCCTTAGCAGAAGGAATGATTTCCAGAGCTGCTGAGAGGCTCCTAGAGCTGGGCTGTTGAGGCTGGGGTGGCCGGCTGTGGTGGTTACCTTGTCAGCTCTTGCTTGGGCTTCCCCCTCGTGAGACTGTGAGCTAAGTGTTCTTTCCATTTTTACAGGGAAGCGTGACCGCCATGACAGTGTTTTTCCCTTTGGACACTGCCAGGCTTCGACTTCAGGGTGAGTAAACCTCTCCTTTGGGGTGAGTGTGCTCTCATTTACTGGATGGTTGGCAGCTGCCCACACCCCCTTCTCAGGAGCAGCACATGGGCGATGGCTTTCTTGAGGGACCTGTGATCACCCTTGTCTGCCAGTTCCAGATGTCAGTTGTCAGGGCCCTTTGCTGATGAGCAGAAAGAGTCATTCCCAGAGGACCTAGAGCTGTGCCCATTTTTGGAATCTGAGAGAAAGAAGGTGGATGAGATTGCTGGTTACTATCTATCACACAGATTTTAGGAGCCTTCTGGGTCATGGAGGCCAGCCTACAGCAGAGCAGGAATCTTCATAGCATTGTGTGGTCCCATGGGCAGCTAGCCTAGTTCCCTCCAGGGACCAAAGATATCAGCACACTCTGATCTTGAATAGCTCTTATTGTTGGGAAGCTGGAGTGGGCCTTTCCACAGCTCCTTGGTCTTCCTCGGCAAGCGGGGGGCCAAGCAGAATGAGTCCAGTTCTTCCCTCAGCACAGACCTTCAGCTACTCAGAGCCAGATCTCTTGGTACCCCCCATCTTCACATCTCCCTTTCCTTCACACACTCCTTATCTTCATGGTCCCTACCACCTGTGTGTCATCGTCCCCTAAACTCAGTGCCCAGGACTGAGCGCTTTACTCTAGGGCAGAGCTTCTTTGCACTCCCTTCTCTCCTTTCTTCCTCTTACTCACTTTCTTACATGAGTGATTTTCAGATCTGTGAAAAGTGTTCTGAGGCCCATGTAGAAATACAAGGTTACCAAGTACTTTGTATGACTAACTCTTAGAGCAGAAGGTGGCTGGTGAGGCCCACCTTTGCTGACCCTCCCAGCAGGTGCTTGTTGGGAAAGAAGTGTGTCTGTTGATGCCCTTTGTTTTGCTCACTTATTTCTGAACTCTTCACACCCCCAGAAAACCCCTAGGAGCAAAATCAGCCTCAAGTCCAGAGGGACACATCATAAAGGGGAAACAAAAACATGAAACCTACTCCACTGCCCTCTGCTGATCCAAAGAATTGGCCATCATCCCCACCATTTTGGTTCTCCACCCTTTGTGACAGATGCTAGAAGACCATCAAGATCTATGTGACTGTTGAGGAGAACAGTGCAGCTTTGAAATAATAATTCTTGTTTTTAGTAAGCCCTCCCTACCTCACAGAAATGCCATCGTGATTCTCAGAAAATGGCAGATGTTTAGGTTTGAAAAAGATGGAAAACAATTTGGAACCCTACCGCCAAAGCTCCTAAACTGCATGTGCCTTTTGACCCTGGAATACCACCACTAGGCCCACATACACCCTGAAGAGATTGAAGAAAGAAGGAAAAGACCCATCTTTTCCAAATAAATAATTTCAGCACTTTTTGATGTAGCTGCAAAAAGGAAGTATGTAATGACGAATACATATACATACATACGTGTGTGTATGGGTGTGTGTGTATGTTCTCCCCCATCAGAATGTGAGCCCCTTGAGGACAGGAGTTGTTTGGGCTTTTCCTTAATGAGTACTTAATAAATGCTTATTGCTTGCTTGATTGCCCGTCAGTTGGGGAATGTCTGAACAAACAATGCTATATGAATGGAATGGACAAGAAAGGATGAATGTAGAAAAATCTGGGAAGACTTACCTGAACTGATGTAGACTGAAGTGAGCAGAGCAGTACAACAGTCAGTAGTTAATGCAGTGACCACAACACTATCAAGCAGGCCTTATCTCCCTTTTTGTGTCCTGGGGCATTTGGACCATCTGGCAAAGCCTTTGGAGCCTTTCTCAGAATCATGTTTTTGGGTGCATGAAATAATATACATAGGATTCTATAAGAAACCAAATATAATGAATTAAAGAGGTAGCTTTCTTACCTATCCAGGTTCACAGATCCCCTCAAATTTTGGGGTCCTTGCACTGCAGGTTAAGATCTCAGGCTGATAAAGAAAACAACTTAAAAAAATGTAATAGCTCTGATCAATACAGTGACCAGTCCTGATTTCTGAAGTCTCATGATAAAGCCTGTCTCCTACTTGGAGCACCTAGACCTGTGATTTCTCCCTCTGTGGGAACGTTCCCTCCAGAAGAGCCAGTCAGAGACCAGCCGGGCCTGCCCACCCAGTTTTTCTCTGGTCCATGTTCTCCTCTTCCCTGTGTTAATCCAGGGGCAATCCAGCCAACCTATGGGAGGCCTCCTGCCCTCTTTCTTGAGATGGCAGGGATGCTAGGGGAGCCCACGAATGCCTGCAAGGAAGGAATCCTAACGGTCTCTTCTTTATATGCTAGTTGATGAGAAGCGGAAATCCAAGACGACACACACAGTGCTGATGGAGATCATTAAAGAGGAAGGCCTGTAAGTGCAAGGCAGTGAGGCCCCTGGTCCTCCCAGCGTGCATGGGAGGACAGGCGGTGGCAGCCCTTGGGATAGGAGGCTTCCTTGTGCTCCCGGTCTGCCCCTAGAGCCTGGACAGCCTCTCTAGGCCTGGCTTCTGTTAGGTGGGGCCGGATCTCTGCAGGGCAGTTACTGGCACATGCCCCTTACCTTTACATCCGGCAGGCGGGCATTTTGTGCTTCTAGCTGAAAACCAGGATAGATTGTTTGGGAAATAGCAATGGCAGCTTAGCTATTGGTCCTGGGACCCCTGTAGCATCCATCCGAGCCTGTGCAGTGGGAGTCACTGAGTAAAGCACACTTGTCTTAGCTTGTGGAGCCCCCCATCCCACCCCACCCCCCTCCTGCCTGATGGCCTGAGCATGCGGCCTCTTTTGGGAATATACAACTTCTAGGGGCAGCTGGGTGGTGCCAGGGGTTCAGATGTGGCCTCAGACATTAGCTGTGTGATCCTAGGCAAGTCACTTAACCCTGACTGCCTCCACGCACAACAGAATAGAATGTATGCCTTCTGTCTAGCTCAGGGATGGGGCGGGGAACGGCCAGTCTGGGTCCATTTCTGACATTCTGTTTGTTTTTTCCTAGCCTGGCACCATATAGAGGCTGGTTCCCAGTTATCTCCAGTCTTTGCTGCTCCAATTTTGTCTATTTCTACACTTTTAATAGCCTCAAAGCTGTCTGGGTAAAAGGTCAACATTCTACAACAGGAAAGGACCTGGTGGTTGGATTTGTTGCAGGTAACAAGGGTTTCTGAGAGAAAGACATGCTTTTCAATCATCACTTGTCATGTTCTGTATGTGCCTTAGAAGGAGGTCACAGAGTGCTGTGCATGGAAAGAGGAGGACCTGAGTTCCAATCCAGCCTCAGACACTTAAATTAACTAGCTGTGTGACCTTGGGCAAATCACTTCACCTTGATTGCCTCAAAAAAAGAAAAACAAACATTGGGTTGGAATATTCTGAGTAAAGGGGACATCTGAATGGAAAATGGATTGTTTTTCTGCCTAAAGACAGCAACGTTTTCCTTGGGAAAGTACTTTCCCATCATCTCTCAGGGGGACAGTATCTAGTGACAGTAATCTCATCTACCCACAGCAATGTCAGGTTTCAGAAACACAAGAGAAAAGGCTGGGCCTAGAATCCTGTTTCTGCTGTGCTTAATCAGTGAGTGTTGAACTTAATAGAAAGGCCCCCTTCAAGGACTCTCCAAGATTTCTCAGCATTGCCTGGGTCACTCTCAGCCCTTCCTCCTTCTCTCCTGTCTCTAAGCTCCTTGTGGCCTTGGACACTTCTAATCAGCACCTGTGGAGATGAGCTGTCGAGGCCCTTTGTTGTCTGATCAGGGTTGTGCCCTCTCCTGTGGGCCCAGGGGAGTCTTGGCCGGCTGTGTGGTGCCCCTCCTGTAGCATCTGGGCCCAGAGGGTGTTGGGGAAAGCCCTGTTGGGCCACATGGGAAATATGCCCCTTTCCAGGACACCCAAGAGAATGCCCAGGCTGCCCTTCTGTCAAAGAAATGCATCTTTTATCTATAATAACTGGCCTTTTTCTAGCACCTCAAGGTTAGGAAAGCCTTAAACCCCGTTGAGCCTCACAGTAGTATTAGGAGGTAAGTGGGGAAACTGAGGCATGGGACTGCTAAGTGACTTGCCCAGGGTCTCACACCTTATACCTGTCAGAGGCAGGATTCCAGCCCAGGTATTTCTGACTATGTATTCCACCACCTTCGCTCTAATCGTTGATTCCCTGAACCCTCCTGGGCTTCAAGCCTGGCTTCAGACGAGTCTGTTTGTTTAAGCTGAGTCTTCCTGCTATGAGAATATTATATCTTGGAGATTATACCAATGTCAATTAGTAAAATAGATGCAAATGAAATAATGAAATTATGTTTTCAGTCCAATCACCTTGCTTTGCCACGTTGACCCTTTCCAACCTTTCCACTGGAAGATTGGACTTCTGAGGGCTGGGCACAGGCCCTTGTGCACAGTGAGGGCTTGAGCAGAGAGGGACCAGGTCCCCGGTCACCTGGTCCAACCACTTTCTTCTACAAATGCACGGACTGAGGTGGGGGGCAGTGAGGAGGTGGAGTTGTTGAGGTAGAAAATTGTTCTTTGCTTTGGGCCTCTTTATTTCTTGTGATAACTGTTGTTTTGGGTTTTTTAATCTTATTGCCAATATATTCTCCAAGTAATTAGAGAGAATGTTGCTTATCCTGCTGGGAGCCTTGTCATGGTATAATAAACTGTGTGGGAAACAAGCATTGTTCTCTCCGAAGACTAGCAGAAACCGAGCTATTGTTATTCAAACTCTGCGTTAAACTTGGGAATTTATCACTGGTTATTGTGTTTGTGCCTCAAACCCACAGCAGTTAGCCCTCTGGAGGAGAACATTGGAACAGAGCCTTTCTAGACCATTGTAGTGAAGGCACAAGCTAGAACTGCCTCAGCTGCCCCGGCGCTTACGGCTTACAGCTGCTGAGACAGGCTGGGATCTAGAGGTCTCTTCACACTGTACTTCAGGGGCTTCAGCTGTGGCTTTGAGGCATTGCCCACCTTTCATAGGGTTCCTTGCCCTGTAGTTAGGAAGACTTAAGGCAGATCAGAGAGCTTGTAGGCAAGATTCCAGAGATCCAGTGAGATCCACCTATCGTGGGTAGTGCCCTCTCCTCTGCTACTTGTTGGTGGGCTGGGGCCTTGCCCAGAGGGCAGCTGACTCCTCCCTTTGGGGTGCTACAGGTAACCTTGAGGAGTTGGGAGGTGACTCCTAGTACTGTTGCTCATGAGCCCCCATTGGTGTGCTCTCCATTGAGTATCTAGTAGATGATAGCAGCTGGCCAGCCAGAGTTAATTAGTTTTTTGTTAAGGGTGTTAAGGACCCAAGTCTAGGCCCTGCAGGTACATACTGAAGCCAGGGCAAATGTGAGATCATGCTTAGAGCACGTGTGGCCTGCGGCTGCCAGAAGTTCATGGTGGTCCTTTTCCCGTTTGCTCTAACTTTCCCCTAGGCTCCTCCTAGAGCCCTGAGCTGTCTCTCCTCAGGGTGTCCAGTTTATCCTTGGATACTGCTCCTGGCTCTGTGAGAAGTCCAGACCTCTTGACCCTTTGAAGTTTAGGGGAGGGGTTGGCGCTTCCTCCCAGTCCTGCACCACATCTCAGGGGCTTGGCTGTTGATTGACTGGTTCAGTGGAGGAAGCTGGTCTTTTCATATTCACTTGGGATTGGGCTGACCTCCAGCCTTAGATTCATATTTACTTTTCATCAAAAAATCAGTTTGTTGGTCCCTTCCCCCTGCCCCAAAATTGAATCCTCCCTCGTAGCCAATAGAGCTCTTCATTTAACAGTGTACACAGTGTTCTGAACCCTCAGCCCCCCACCTCTCTCCAGGAACAGAAAATGCCCTGTTGAGCAGAGGTCCCTAGTTGACTTCAGCCACTGCTGGGTAGAGTATGTCCTGGGCATATGATGAAACATAACGACATCTGTGCGAGGTGGGAGGCTGCTAGGCCAGAGCATCATGTGTGTTGTCTGATGAGGCACCGATGGGCTTTGTCATGAGGAGGAGGGCAGGACTCACCTGTACCCTTGCCTCTCAGTAGGTCAGTGAATATTTCTTAAGCACTCTAGGCCCAAAGACAAACAAAATGCCCTCCTGCCCTCCAGGATATTCTGGTCTCTTGGGGAACGTGTATATCCGCATCTCTCTGAGGCAGCTGGTGGAAGAGTTGCTATAGCAACAAATCATCACAGAGGTTGAGCCTCTCCAGAGACAACTGGGCTGGTCTTTCAAAGACAGTCCATCCTTGAAGCCTTTTCCTGGCGGGGTAGGCCGGGTCATGCCCAGGCCACTGTGCTGCCCCCAAGCAAGTGGAGCTTGAGGGAGGCCTAGGATGGAAATAGGGCCTTTGCAGACCTGGAGTATAACAGGGCTGTGTCACTTTTATCAGCATTTTCATTTGTCATCGAATGCTCTTGGGGCTTGAATCAGCAGCCTCAGCTTGGAAGTTCTGTTCAGCAGGAAAGCAGACAGTACTTGGGTCTCCTGGGCATTCCCTGTGGCATCCTTTGAGGAAGCTTCGCTCCCTGTGCACCTGCTTTGAAATTTCTAAATCAAAGCGCTCTGGGTCCTGGGGCTTTGGGATTCTGCTGTTCCCTGGGCTCCTGCCCGCTGGTGCTGGCTTCTTGGCATCGCTCCGGGTGGATACTCCAGGCCTGCCCCCTCGACCCTAGTAAATGTCACTCTCCTTTTGTTAATTATTTCAGGATTGTCCTTTAAAAGAATCTGTTAAAGTCTCAAGATGATGTTAAATTGGGATGATGTGTTTTTAAAAGAGAAGTTCCTGGCCTCACGGTGTTGTTCCAGCCCAAGGCCTCCCTGTAGGACCCAGGTCCCTGTCCCTCCTGAATCTTGTAAGGAGCGAGCGGAGCGTGCTGCTTGTGACACTGTCCCTGGCCCACTGCTTGCTGCCTGCCTGTCTGAATGGACATGCCATTGTGTGGGAGGGAGCTCTTCTGAGAGCCGGGGCTTCTCCCCACCATGTCCTCCCACAGTGTCTCCCATTTGTCTTGATAAAGACTGACCCCCCCACTCAAGTCAGGGGCAGAGAGCAGTGAAGGCCCCTGCTCAGGGTTTGTGCTGCTGCGTGGTGAGCAGGCCACATTGCTCATTTGGAAAGTGGGGGAGTATTTTCTCTGACACAGCCCACAGTGAAGATGTCATATTACATCTTGGGCAGCATCCACACTGCTGTGAGGAATGAGAGGTTGTGCCCTGCTTTTCTGATGAGGAAACCCCAGTTTTCATGGTCAGAGACACTGCTGTGACTTGTTCCGTTTGTCTCTCTATTTCTCTGTCTGCATGTGTCTGTGTCTCTCTGTCTCTCTGTGGTGTCTGTCTCTCACCAGCCACGTTCTCTCCTGAATCGCTTCTAACAGTAGAGGCTTGTGTGGCACCCCCAGCCCAGCCCGAAGAGGCCCAGGCACTGCTTTGATGTTGGTCTTTGTCTTCCATGGCAGAAAAGGTGGGTTAGAGGTGACACTTCCCTTAGCTCCGCCTCTGCTTCCTTTCCCGCCCCAGGTGTGGTGAATGTGCTCTTGACCACGCCTCTGTGGGTGGTGAACACACGACTGAAACTGCAAGGGGCCAAGTTCAGAAATGAAGACATTGTGCCCACCAACTACAAGGGCATCTTAGGTGAGTACCTTCCAGGCAGGGGCCTCCTGCTCTGGACTCAGGTATTGAGCCCCAGCCTTTTGATGACCCTGCCCCAAGGGCACTGGTCTGCTCTTCTCTCAGTCTCTGCATGTTTGCCCTGAGGGGCACGACCAGTGGAGCCGAGTGGCCACAGCTCATTGCCTTGCAGTTGTGCTGGAACGAAGTGTGCTTGCCGCATGTGTGAAGGGTCACTACCCAAGCATTCTGGGCTGGGAAATGGCAGCCGCTGGGCAGGTGTCTCTGTGACAGGGGCTACTGGCCTGGTGTCTCCACTGAAGCCACAGGGCTAATGTGGGTATGAGGATGGGGCCGGTGAGTTCCTTGTTAGAGAGAGGCACAGATTGGCACCTTCTTGCACCTCAGAGCCTTAGAGAGTTGCCTGGGGCTCTGATACAGATAGGATGTGCCTGGGGGCCATAGCCAGTGGGCATCAGAGGAGGGAGTGGAACCTGGGTTTTCTTGGTTCTGAGGCCAGCCTCTGGTCACTGTCTGTCAGGGTTGTGTCTGGGCTTCTTTGAAAAGCTGGTTCCCAAGCTGTTGGCAGGAAGCCCTCTGCCCTGGCCCCTTTGGTTCTGGATCTACCTGCCTCTTCTTCCTCAGATGCTTTCCACCAAATCACGCGAGACGAGGGGATCCCGGCTCTCTGGAATGGCACGCTTCCCTCCCTCTTGCTGGTCTTCAATCCGGCCATCCAGTTCATGTTCTACGAAGGGCTCAAGAGGCAGATCTTGAAGAGACGGGTGCAGGTATGGGCCACGTCGGGAAGCCAGATCTTCTCCCTTTGAGGTGGAGGGCAAAGGGGACTCTGGCCTCTGGCCCTTGTGGCCAGTGGTGTGGGAGATCTGGGTCCTGTGGCCATTGGTGTGGGGTCTCTGGGTCCTGGCACTTGTGGCCAGGTGCATGGGGGCTCTGGGTCCCGGTCCTTATGGCCAGTGGTGTGGAGGCTCAACTCTGTTTTCTTCCCTCTGCTGGGCAGCTTTCTTCTTTGGATGTGTTTGTTATTGGGGCCATTGCTAAGGCCATCGCCACCACAGTCACCTACCCGATGCAGACTGTGCAGTCCATTCTGAGGGTGAGTATGGGCCTGTCCACAGGAGCCCATGGCAGCTCCCGGGAGCAGAGGCTTGCCAAGCCCTAGCTGTGGCTATTAAGGCCTCACTTTTGATGAGACCTGCTGGGAAAACTGAAAGGCCCTGGTCTCCCATGTCCCACTGTGTCTCACAAGAAGCCCATGTGTCCAGATAGAAACATGACCTCAGCATAAAAAAGATCACATCGTAAACAAATTAGAGGAACTTCATACAAGAGAGGGGTGGGGAGGGAGTAGAGAAGAACACGGAAGATGGAACGGGCTGTTTGGATAACACAAAAATGAACAGGTTTTGTACAGTTAGAAGCAGTGCAGTTAAAATAAGAAGGGAAACAATTAACTGGGGAAAGAAATAGGCGAAACATAGGTGAGAACAGCGTCCTTGTTTTTTACAAGTCTTTAGGCCTATCCTTCCTCTCCCCAGAAACTCTGAAGGGAAGCAGTGTCTGGGAGCAGCAGGACAGACCAGGTGTCCCACGCCCACTCCGCATTCTTCTCTGGGTAGTTTCCCCTTCGATTGGGTGGAGCCTTGCTTTGGGCCATTTCTTGAGACATGGGATTTGAGAAGACTCTACATAGGGATGTCTTTACATTTTGAGAACATAGGGCCCTCAAACCCTATAATGTTGCCCCTGAGACAATGAAAAGCACAAGAGACAGAGTTTCTGGGTAATTAGTAATTACTTTATTAATTAGGCTGGCTGATAATCAAAATTGATGGTCACTGGTCTCAGTAACCAAAGATAAAACCATGGAGATCACTGAATATTTGACTACCTTTGGAAAAGGGGGTGCCCCTGAAAGGTGAAAATCAGCCCTGATTGGTGAGCAGTTAATGAGGGGGTGGATTTTCAAATGGGCTGAAACTCAGCTCCTCCTGCAGAGAACATGCCTTGATCAGGAGACTCAACCACCTCCAGCTTTCTGGACAAAGGAATCCATCTGTACTCAGACCACTCTGGATGGTTTTCTCCTTCATGAACTGGGTCACCTCTAGTGGAAAGTGCAAGGACATGGGCTGGAGTTGCCCTAGAAAGAAAAAACTTCACTTCTCTCACCCCTCCAGTGCTGCTCCCCTGCCACGTTCTGACTTTTCCAAGGATGTGCCAGAGTAACCTTTGGCAGATCTGCAGTCTGGAGCACTGGTGGCCTTGGTGCCATGGGCAGAGGCTCATCACCATGTTGGCCCCAGGGGGATGGATTTGGGGACCACCTGCCAAGGCACAGATGAGCTGTGATGGCTGGGTATGGTGGAGGAAGGATCCAGTAATGAGACTGCAAAAGAAAACCAAGATGGGTCCCAAGTGCTCCCCTCTCGTTCTGAGCCAGCAGATGATCTGTGAGCTGGGTCTTAGCCATTACAGGCACCACACAGAAGCCAAGGCTCCATTGGTCATTCCAGCTGAGCCAGGAGCGTTGAAAGGGTTAATGAAGTCACAGCTTTATTTTTGGGCTGAATGAAGTAGATTCATTTTGAGTTCTTTGTGGGAAAGGTGGAATGTCGAATGATTGCTCCTGGTAAAGCTCATTCTTTTTTTTTAAATTATTATTTATTTATTTAATATTTTTAGTGTTCATCATTGAATCCCACAAGATTTTGAATTATAAATTTTCTCCCCATTTCTACCCTCCCCCCATTCCAAGATGGCATATATTCTGGTTCCCCTATTCCCCAGTCATCCCTCCCTTCTGTCACCCCACTCCCCCTTTCCCCTTTTCCCTTTTCTTGTAGGGCAAGATAGATTTCTATCCCCCATTGCCTGTACATCTTATTTCCTAGTTGCATGTAAAAACTTTTTTTTTGAACATTTGCTTTTAAAACTTTTGAGTTCCAAATTCTCTCTCCTCTTCCCTCCCTACCCACCCTCCCTAAGAAGGCAGGCAATTCAACGCAGGCCACACGTGTATCATGCAAAACCCTTCCACAATACTCATGTTGTGAAAGGATAAGAAGGAACAAATTATTTTGCTCCTTCCTATCCTATCCCCCTTTATCCAGTTTTCTCCCTTGACCTTGTCCCTTTTCAAAAGTGTTTGCTTTTGATTACCTCCTCCCCCTGTCTGCCCTCCCTTCTATCATCCCCCCTTTTTATCTCCTTCCTCCTTTCCTGTGGGGTAAGATACCCCAATTAAGTGTGTATGTTATTTCCTCCTCAGGTCAAATCCAGTGAGAACAAGATTCACTCATTCTCCCTCACCTGCCCCCTCTTCCCTTCCTACAGAACTGCTTTTTCTTGCCACTTTTATGTGAGATAATTTACCCCATTCTATCTCTCCCTTTCTCCCTCTCTCAATATATTTCTCTCTCATCTCTTAATTTGATTTTATTTTTTTAGATATCATCCCTTCATATTCAACTCACTCTGTGCCCTCTGTCTCTCTATATATGTATATTCCCTTCAGCTACCTTAATACTGAGGTCTCGTGAATTATACACATCATCTTTCCATGTAGGAATGTAAACAAAACAATTCAACTTAGTAAGTCCCTTATGATTTCTCTTTCTTGTTTACCTTTTCAG
>CM053623.1:236011598-236024629 GCA_028646595.1 Phalanger gymnotis
AGTATTTTTTTGGGATCTCCTTTAGCAAGTCATTGGCCTGTTTTTCATGGTTTTCTCGCATCACTCTCATTTCTCTTCCCAATTTTTCTTCTACTTCTCTAACTTGCTTTTCCCAATCCTTTTTGAGCTCTTCCATGGCCTGAGACCAGTTCATGTTTTTCTTGGAGGCTTTTGATGTGGGCTCTTTGACTTTGTTGACTTCTTCTGGCTGTATGTTTTGGTCTTCTTTGTCACCAATGAAAGATTCCAAAGTCTGAGTCTGAATCTGAGAGCATTTTTGCTGCCTGTTCATGTTCCCAGCCAACTGCTTGATCCTTGAGCTTTTTGTCAAGGTATGACTACTTGTAGAGTAGAGAGTACTTTGTCCCAAGCTTGAGGGGCTGTGGTGTTGTTTTCAGAGCTACACAACAATCTCTGCCACACCAGCGGTCCTCCCCCAAGAACCGCCAACCGGGACTGTGCCTCAGATCTAAGCAGACTCTGTATGCCTGCTCTGATCCGCCACTTCCTCCCACCAGGTGGGCCTGGGGCTGAAAGCAACTGCAGCTATAGCTCTGTAAGCAGCCTCAGAGTTGCACCACCTCCAGTGCCCCTGGGGCAATGGCCAACTGCGACCTCCTTTCACTCTCTCCCCGCGGTTTTTTCCCCACTAACCTTCTCTGTTGTCTTTGGTGTTTGTGGGATGATAAGACTGGTAACTGCTGCAGCTCACTGATTCAGGGCACTAAGGCCTGTTCCACCGTGCTCCTGGTCTGGTTGGTCCCGGCATGGCCCACGCTGGGCTCTGCTCTGCTCCCAGCACGGTGCAATAGACCTTACCCAGGGACTGTCTAGGCTGTCCTGGGCTGGAGCCCTGCTTCCCTCTGCTATTTTGTGGGTTCTGCAGTTCTGGAATTTGTTCAGAGCCATTTTTTATGGTGTTTTGCTTTAGGCAAGTCCCTGCTTTCCAGCTGCCATCTTGGCTCCGCCCCCTCAGCTCATTCTTAATCATACTTAGCTTCCCAAATGGCCACTTAGCAGAAATGTTTGTGCCTTGTAATGGTACTTCTCAATGGTTCTTGGTGGGCTGGACTTCTCCCAGACAGCGCCATTGGAGCCAGCTTTGGGGAGGATCAACCCTGTGGTCCCCAGCTAAGAACCAACCTGGAGGTATTTGCCAGGGACTCCCCTAGGTCTACTGTTCAGCCAGAGATACTGCTTAGAGAACACCTGAAGGGCCTGCCCTCTGGATCAGTGGAGGAAGGACCTTACCAGGCCTCATGCTCCCTTGGGCCAGTGGCTTCCAGAGACACTGATGGGAACACTTAGGCCATTGGCTCCTCAGCTCTGTGCTGATTAGCCTCAGGTGGAAAAGCACAACAAAAGAGATGCTCCTCATAGACTTCATTAGCTAGGGCTGGTGAGAGACCTCTGGCTCTCTCTGATGGGCTTCACTGAGGAGGTGGGGCCTCTGATGAAGTGTGTTCGCAGATGTCTTCACCATTGCACAGTGTCACTGTATTGTCCCCCAGCTTCTCTCTCTGCAGCACAAAAATAACAGCTGGGGTGGTCTCTCTGCATCCTTTTCTAGTTTGGACGTCACAGGCTGAACCCCGAAAACAGAATGTTAGGAAGCCTTCGGAACGTTCTTTACCTTCTTCACCAGCGAGTGAGGTGAGTCCTTTCCTGCCCCTCCTGGTCTTCTCTTATAACAAGGAGACCTCTACCAGTGTCTTTGAGTGTCATCCCTTGGCTTCTCTGTTCATTTACAAACTCAAAATTTCTTATTAAATAAAATAGGCTTAAATTTGGGGCCCCCACCAAAAAAAGTCTGAGAACTCTCCTTACTGCCTCATTGTGAAGTCTCTGCTGCTCTCCCAGAGAGGCAGGGGCCTTCTAGTTCTGGCTTCTCCTAGGGGCTGCCTGGGAAGGGATCTTAGCCATGTTGTCTCTCCCTTGCTTATCCTGCATTGCCATGAAAGTGAGGGCAGGAGCAGAGGGGCTGCTAGAAGCCAACGCTGTTTGTTAGAGCTCTTGCTGCTGAGCCTGCATAAGGAAGCATTCATTCACCTGGCCTTTCCCAGCCAGCAAAAACCCAGACGTCACCTCCCCACTTAGTGCTTCTCTTCCTTTTCTGTATAATTTTATTGGAGGCAGTGCCTCAGTGAAATAAGTAGACTGGACAGTTGGGGGTAGTATGGATTCACCAAGACCTCGCAGTTTGTCCCAGGACGTACAATATAGTAGCACAGCTTGGGGCATGGTGGCCAGTGGGGCTGTCCTGTCAAACTTCTGGCGAAAGGCCAGCAGCGATCCCCCCAAGGGCTGCCAAGGCACTTTACAAAGAGCTTAGCTTTTTCCTTCTTGATTCTGGCTGTTGGCCTTGCCCCAGGCTGTGTTGGGTGGGTGCCTAGAAGGGCCAGGGAGGTGAGATAGAACTCTGTTCTTCTGGAAGCTTCATCCTCATGCAGCTACTGTTTGGAGGTGGAGAGGGCAGTTGAAATAGCCCCATGATTGGTCTCTGCTTCTGGCATCACGGTGGCCCTCCAGCTGCCAACAGTCTGTATCCCCTTCAATAAGATCCTGTCAGGGCCCCCCTCTCTCCTTGGTTACTAGTTTTGGAACCGGTGGGTCATCCCCACCCAGCTGGCCTCCTGCGTTTTAAGGAGATTGGAAGTAGGCTCCAAGATTTCAGCAACAGAAAGTCTGAGCTGGATGTGATGTCTCTCCATGGCTGGTTTCTGTCTTGGGAATAAACATAGCGCACCGTGCTCTGGTGCCATCTACCGCACCCTCTTCTCAGAAATGTGTCCTTTTCTAGGCTGTTTTTGCACCAACCTGCCCACCCTGTTTCTTCCTAGGCGTTTTGGAGTAATGGGACTTTACAAAGGCCTGGAGGCCAAGCTGCTGCAGACCGTGCTCACAGCTGCCCTCATGTTCCTAGTTTATGAGAAGCTGACTGCTGCCACCTTCACAGTCATGGGACTGAAGAGTGGGCGCAGGCGTTGAGAGGGAGCCTGGCAGTGGAAGGGGACAGGAGGAAGGTCGAGGTTGGGGTCTCCTTCTCCAACAACAAGGAGTTGGATGAAAAGACCCTCCTCTGACGCCTGCTGCCCTCTGTCACTGACTCCAGAAGCAGCCAAAGGGACATGGAGCCTGAGGCCCACTGAACTGCTACCAACTTTTATCAGTTGGTTTGATTTTTGTGGACTGAGGGTCTCTAAGACATAGAAAACTATTAAAAATCTGCAAATGAAAATACTGATTTCTTACGAGAGTTGGATGGTTTCTTTAGAGGGGTGACAGTACGGCCCCCTTGGGCTCTAGTCTTTCTTCCTAGTTTCCTCCTTCAAGTTACCGACTCGGCTTACTCCAAGGCCTTGTCACCAGTCTCTGGAACAAATTTTCTGCCCCCACTGCTCTCAATGTGCCCCTCTCCCCAAAATAACCCAGGACCATGGCCACAGCCTCTTTCCATCCTCCTGCCCCTTGCTCTTAAGGGGATGAGGCCTTGATTGGGCTGTTGTTGATGCTCTGCTCTGGGTGGTCTTTTTTCTGACCCCATGGTCATTCCTCTTATGTTCCCTGCTCCCCCCACCCCCTGAGAACCCTTCTTTGGGGAGAAGACCTGGACCTGGACCCCAGTCCACATGGAGGACTCCCAAATGAGGAGAGTCCTTTTATGAGTTTGGGTCAGCACCCCTGCAGCTGCCTAGAGCACTGGGGAGTGAATTAGCTTTCTCAGGCTCCTACAGCCCACCTGTCAGAGCTGGGACTCGAACTTGGGGCTTCCTGGCTCCAGGGCCTGCTCTTTCTGGCCTAGACCTCATGGCTCACGTCCTACCAGCGCAGCAGCCACCTGTGACAGCAAGTCAGGAGATTCTTCAGTCCAAGGACTGTGTGTTATGAGGGTGGAGGAGCCATCACATGGCACCTATTGATATGACACTTTATGATTTTCCAATAAAGTCTTATCAAACATTTGCTGTGTGCAGACTGGTCCCTGGGAGAGAGAACATTTGGATAAGACACAATCCCTGCCCTAGAACCTGATAGTTTGGTCAGGATGAGATAAAAATGCCCCCTCCCTGCCCTGGATGGCTGTGATGGTTGCTTTTCTTTCATGATGTAAAGGCATCAGAGGGTTTCTGAGCAGCACCATGCAAGATGGAAGGAGAAGGAAGCAAAGGCATGGAGGAAGGAGACCACAGGACGTGTCCAGCTTGGCCAGAGCTTAGAGGGCAGGGAGGATGCTAACACAATATAAGATGGAGCAAGACTGGATGACGGCCCAGGCAGCCCTAAGAAGCATGGATTGAAGAGGGAAGGGAGTGGAGCTGAGGGGACTTCTGGGAAAACTGTGGTAGTCCAGGTGGGTTCAGCGCCATCCACCAAGGAATTCCAAGCAGCTCCAGTTGGTCGCCTTCAATCAGTCTAGAAACATGGCTTGTTCAGGAGTCATCACGGTAGTGTTTGCCTTTGAAACCTTTATCTAGAATCAGAATCCTAATTGCCAGAAGCCTTTTGCTTGTGAGGTCCCAGTTGGTGCTGTCCTAATTGGCTGCCATTAACCACATAGCTTGTCAAGACCAAAGGAAGGCTTACACTACACCCTGTGAGATCATGTCTAAGTGATAATAGAGCTGGATAATAATCCCTTAGTGTGATGGTCATTAAGCCGCCTTACCCTCCCCCATTTTACAGATAAGGAAACCGAGTCCCAGGGAAGAAATAATTTGTCCAAAGTCACCCAGGTAGTAAGTTGTTCAGTCTTGTCCAGCTCTCCATGACCCCATTTGGGTTTTTTTTGGCAAAGATACTGGAGTGGTTTGCTGTCTCCTCCAGCTTATCTTATAGATGAAACTGAGGCAAGCAGAGTTAGTAGGATCACATCATTAGCAAATGTCTGAGGCCAGATTTGAACTTGGGAAAATGAGACTTCCTGACTCCAGGCCCAGCGCTGTATCCACTATGATGCAACCTATCAGCCCTAGGTACTAAGTAGCAGAGCCAAGTTTTGAACCCATGGCCTCTGATTCCCAGCAATGGTTGTTGACGTGATCTCAACCCTGAAATCCTAGACTCCTTCATAAACTTGGGATCTCTTGGAAACGAACCTTTGCCTGACTTCCCGGTGCCATTTTTGAGAGCTTGCTTACGGTCCTTTTTCCAGCCGCAGAGGTGGCCGGCTTCTTCCAGAACGGCTTCACTACCCCTCAGAGCCTGGGGAGAGGGTGACTAAGGCATCAGAGACTTCTGAGAAGAGGAAGGGCCCCACCTGCAGCAGCCCCATTGGCTCCCAGCATGCTGCATTAAGGTGGGGCTTTCCCTGGGCTGCCAGCTTCCTTTCCACAGGAAGGCCGCCCGGGCAATGAGGCCAGTTAAGCATCCTGAATCAGTAAGAAGCAGACTCTCAGTGGCAGTCCTGGAACATCTAGGGCTTGGATGCTGGAGCCTCCACCAAGATCCTGCAGCTCTGTGGAAACTGCCTCCTGTTTTCATGTTCTTGTTACTAGAACACAGCCGGTGTGTTCTGATCATTTCTGATAAGCCCGTGACCTTCAGTGGGAGTTAGCCGGAGGGTAATGAGGCCACTACTGTGGGCCCCAGCGTTTGGCCTCCGTCTAGGGGTGGAAATTTTCTCTTGCTCTCTGCTTTGGTTCCTATGGTAATTGGAACAGAAGTAATTACCAAACTTAGAATGGTCTCATAATAATTAAATCTTCCGGAAAATTGTAATTAGGTAAAATTAGTGATCTTGAACTAAGCAAAAACAAGCTTCCCACCGATGCTGAAAGGGAACCCTCTCCCTCACTTCCTAATGCAAACTTAATTTCCTTCACTCTTTATGAAACCCAAATATATGCATGAAGATGCTGTATTATTATTCCCCCATGCTTTCCCTCCTTCCTTTCTTTTCTCCTTCTTTTCCCCTTCTCCCTACCCACCCTCCTGTCTCTCCTTGCTTTCTCCCCAACCCTTCTTTCTTCCCTCCCTTTCTCCTTTCATTTTCCTCTTCTCTTTTCTTCCCTTTCTCCCTCCTTTCCTTTTCTGCCTTCTTTCCTTCTCTCCCTTCCTTTCCCCTCTCTCGGGGCTTTCCTAATGCTGATGGTGTTTGGTCTGAGTTCTTGGAGGGGTGTACTGAAGCATAAGCCATTTTGGAGTCAAGTTGTTAGGCCCCTAGGTTGGGCGCCGCTCTGGGCTTCCTCCCAAATCACGTATGCTCATTACACAATTCTGCTGCTCTTTTTTTTCTGCCTGCTCTATCAAGGGTGATATTTCTGTAATCACTTAAAGGAATGGCTGGTCCAGAGTGGATAGCTGTATCTAGCCGGGTGCCTGCTGGAATCAGTGATGAGATGTTTGAGCAGGCCGGAGCCTGTCTGCCCTATCACTGTGCCAAGGTGACAAAAACAATTTCCTCCAGTCTCTGTCTGGTGACAAACATCTCCCCTGAAGGGAGGGTTGATGGCCTTGGAGATGACAGCATCACTAGATGGACACTTATGCTCTCCATATTCATTCTCTGTCTTGAGAGCTGGTCTCTGTAGAATTCAAATCTTGATCTGCTAAATTTGAAAGGGAGAAAATAATTTTACTGTGAAAAACCTGAGGATTTGAGAATTATGGGTTTTGTTCCCTGGGTGATCACTGTCTTGCCCTCCTGGGCTTCAGGTTTGTGCTAAGTGGAGATAAGGGTCCAGACCTGGGTCTGATGGGGAAGGCCTCGGTGAAAACCATCTGGGCTCGAGCATGTAGAACTAATTTTCCTTTGTAGAGTTTGCACGTGATGCTATCCTAATATTTCCGCATCTTTCTGATGTAGGAGAGCAGGTAACATCACCCTGTTTTTAATTAACAGATTTGTGATGAGCTGTCAGTTAATCGATCAAAATTAAAGTGCCTGCTATGTGCCAGGCACTGTGCTAAGCACTGGGGATGCAAAAAGAAACAAAAGACAGTCCCTGCCCTCGGGGAGCTCACAGTCTCATGGGGGAGATAAATATATACAAGCAAGCTTCAGAATAAATAGGAAATAATGAACAGAGGAAGGATCCTAGATTTATGAGGGGTTAGGAAAGGCTTCCTGTAGAAGGTGGGATTTTAGTATAGACTGAAAGAAAGCCAGGAGGCCGAGATGAAGAGGGATAAAAAGTTGCAGGTGCTGAGAATGCCCAGAGAAAATGCCCAGAGCTGAGAGATGGAGGGCCTTGTTTGTGGATTGGCCAAAAGGCCAGGGTCACTGGATTGAAAAATGCTCTGGGGTGGGGGACGGTGTGAGAGGGAGTCACTGGCATTTATTGGGTCGGGGAGGTGGGGGAGGTGGGTCATGATCAACCCTGAGCTTTGGGAAAATCACTTTAGTGGCTTGATAGAAGATGGATTGGATGGAGAGAGACCTGAGGCAGGCAGGCCCCCCACCCCTCAGCAGCTATGGCCATAGTCCAGGTGGGAAGTGATAAGGCCCTCCCCTGTACAGAGAATCAGTCAGGCCCCAAGGCCCTACTTCCTGGTTAGTCTAATCTTGGGTTTCTCCTTCTCCTGCCATTTCCCCAATTCTCCTACCAGTAAGCTTGTTTTATTTAATATTCACATGAAACCCTAAGCATACTATATTTAACTTTTAGTCAATGAAATAAAAACTGCTTTTACAATACAGCAAACAAATCAGTTTGTCCCCAGCTGGGCCAGTGACTCAGAACTCCGTTGTGATGGTCAGTCAATCACTTGGGGCCAAGCCTTCCTTATGCAGCTGCTGTATCTCAGCTTAAGGTTCCCCTCTTTCCTCCAGCCCCGCCCCATGAAAATTATACTCATCAGAAGGTTTGAGAGATGCTTTGGGTGGGGATGGGTGTCTTGCGTTACTTTGATCGTTAATGTACAGTAGAAGGATGTTGGCTGGAGCAGCCAACTCTGTCAGGATTTTGGTAAAGAAAAGGATGGCCTAATTTTATAGCATAATAAGCTCGTGTCAATACTGCCCCACAGTACAGCACACTGGACCCGCAGAAGCAAAATTTTAAAAGAGAAATCCGTCTTGGCCCCCAAAGGCATGCTTGGTGAGACTTCATTGGGGAAGGAACAAAGTTAAGAGCTGTAGGAAGAGCAAAGGGGATTGGAGAGGCCGGAAGACAACTGGACAGAAAGGTGAATGTAGAACAGAGAGGTAATTTGGAAGATGAAATACAACTGAAATATGTTTAAGTGCTTGCTATGTGCCAAGTATTGTGCTAAGCTCTGAGGACACTGAGAGAAAATTGAGACAGTCCCTGCATGTTCCAGTTGAAGGAAACCCCACATAAAGGAGGGCACATGCTCACATCTCAGTGCAGGGCAGATAGCAAGGCCCCAAAGACCTTGGGAGCAAGGGCAGAACCGGTAGTTCTCAGTGGATTCAAAGGTTGGAGTGAGAGGGGGGTCAGGATACGTTCAGCAGGGGTGGAGTTGTGGGGTCAGCTTCCAGCTCCCAGTGGGCATCTTATGCTCCCAAGGGAGTTTGGCAATGGGGGTTAATGAGGGAAGGAAAAGGCCCCTCCCTGGTCCCCTCAGTGGGCATCTTTGAGTCTCCTGTTGGTGGGCTGTGGCAGGGGAAGAGAAAGGCCCTTAAGTGAGGGTCGGTCTGTGTTTGGTAAGTAACCAGGAGAAATTGGTACAAAAATAGCACAAAGCGTAATGACTGCCCTCAGAGACACTCAATAGATGTTTTGTGAATCAGCTGGGAGCTTGTAGTTAGCATCAATTCGGTTTGATGGATACGTCAAAGTCAGCCTGGCATAGCCATAAGGAGCCAGCCTTGGAGGCAGGAAGACCCAGATTTGACCTATCCTGGCTGTGTGTGGCTGCTAGGCAGCTCTCAGAGACTGAAAGTGCAGAACAGGCCCCTCTCTGCCTTACCTCGAGTTCCTGACATCAGTGAAATTGTCACTCGGGACCAGATGGATCAGAGGCAGAAACAGAACCATCCCTGCCCTCCAAAGAGCCGGAGCCTGAACGCAAACTATGGGGGTGCAAGCCATCGGGGGAGGGGTGGAGGGACGGAGTCTGGAGGGGCGGAGGAGGGGGGCTGCACCTTTCTGGACTCCCAGCAACTCTTTATTTCTTGGTCAAGGTGTTCTCTGGCCGTTGCCTTTCCCAGGATCCTTGTCCTCTACTTCCTAGGTCCATCTCTTCCAAATTACTTCTTCCCAGATGAACTCTTTCACACTTGCTCCAAAACAAATTTGTTGCCATGCCTGCTTTGTCAGCTTTTGGGGGATTGGTTGTTTCTCTGCCTCTGCTTGGTGTTAGTAAAATCTTTGGGCTTCCCAGTGTCATCTGTGGCTTTTGTTAACATCATTTATTCCTTACACACCTGAGTTCACAAGAGATAGCATGGACACATGGAGAGCACACTGAATAGTCGAGCCTTTGTTTGCACTGTTCCATACTCGTAGTCCTCCACCTCTGCCAAGAAGCATGGAGACAGCTATCTTTTCATCTCTTTTCTTTGGTTGGTTTTATCATTACAGTTTCTCAGTGTTGCATTTCAGCTGTTTCATGGGATCCTCTCCAACCTAATAGTTGAGTTGAATGGGTTTGGCTGAAAGGAGAGAAATGGAATAAAAAGCCAGTGGGTTCTCACCAGGCTTTGGGGGGTTTCAGCAAGAGCATATTTGCCTCTCCCTTTTGTGACCCAGGCTCTTGCCTTTCTTTGGATCCCCAGCACTTAGCAACATGCCTGGCATGCAGCAAGCACTTAATAATTGCTTATTAACTGAGTATAGAATGTCTGTCCTAATCCCCTACCCCAGTTCTAGCTTCTATATGCCTTCCCCTCAATGCTACCCATTTTTAAATATATATATATATATATTAAGCATTTTACAATATCAAAACATTTTTAACTGGTTTAAAAAAAATTTGGGTTCCAAATTCTCTTCCACCCAAGGAAAGCAATATTGCATCAGTTATACAATACTAGCTATTAACATGGTGGGAAGATATAGAGAAGTCAGGTTTAGGAAGGGGAAAAAATCGTAGTAGTAGGAGTAGCAGCAGCAGCAGCAGCAGCAGCTATGTGCTAGGCACTGTGCTAAATTCTTTACAACTGGTACCTCACTTGACCCAACAACCCAGGGAGGTAGGCACTGTCCTTATCCTCACTTAACTATTGAGAAAACTGAGTCAGACTAAGGTTAAGTAACAGCTAGTAAGTGTCTGAGGTCACATTTGAACTCAGTTCTTCTTGACTCCAGGCCCAGCACTCTGTCTACTGCACCAGCTAGCTAGAGGTGGGGCCCCTCTTCAGCATGAACCAGGATCCAGGTTATCATAGGATCCGAGGTCTAGAGCTAGAAGGCACCTTGGGAAGGCCAAGGCCTTTTGCAGAAGAAGAAACCAAGGCCCATGGAGGTTAAGTGGTTTGCCCAAAGTCATATGGGTCATAAGTATTAGAGGACTCTTGAGCCTGGGATCTATCCATGGTGCCATCATTCCTTCTACTCCAATGAATCTGTGACCTCCTCACCTTGGTGTGGCTGTCCCCCCTTTTACTTGTGTCCTGGGAGGACCTGGGCTTGAAACCTGGCTCTATTTAATACCTATGTGACCTTGGGAGGAAGAAAGGAAAGAAATAAACATTCATATACAGACTACTATGTGCCAGAAACTGTGCTAAGCACTTAAAAGTATTACTTCATTTGATCCTCACGATAGCCCTGGGAGGTAGGTGCTGTTATTATCTCAGTTTGACAATTGGGGAAACCAAAGCAGACAGCAGTGACATGGCTTGATCCCACAGGTAGTAAGTATCTGAGGCAGGATTTGAACTCAGGTCTTCCAGTGTTCTGTGCTCTATGGCACCACCTAGCTGCCTCAGGCAAGTCACTGCCCTTTTTTGGGCTTCGATTTCTTCCTCTGTCATCAGGCCACAGGACCCAGATGGCTCCAGAGGAGTGAGGCTGGTGACTTTGCACAGTCTTTCTTCACTTAAATCCGGTTCACTTGCATATCATGGCATCATTTCCCTGATGTCATGGTCCTCTTCAAAAATGAAGGACAAACAAAACCTGTCATATGAGGAGTTTGGATCTGTCAACTTTCGTTAAAAACATTTTGAGGAGGCAGCTAGGTGGCGCAGTGAGTAGAGCATGGGCCCTGGAGTCAGGAGGACCTGAGTTCAAATTTGCCCTCATACACTTGACACACTTACTAGCTGTGTGACCTTGGGCAAAAAAAATATTTTGATAACTTTAGTTCAATATCATTCAACCATCATTGGTTTTCTTTGTAATCCTATGTATTTTATTTTATGCATTCTAAGACATGATTCAGAGAAGGATGTTGTAGGCAGATGCAAATCCTGAAGGGGTCTCAGGACCCAAACTGGATAAAGAACCCTGGGCCACGTGGTCTCTGAGGGCCCTTCTAAGCACTAGAGCTAGACAGCTCAGGGTCAGTCAATGAACCTTACTGATAAGACAGAGGCAAGTGAAAATAGAATATCTGGGGCCTGCAGTTTTACGGTCAATGAACACTAACAATAGCTGCTATTTATAAAAAGCCTTCAAATTTGTAAGATACATGCCTCATCTCATTTTGCAGCCAGTGACTTATGCTGGTGATGGGCCCCCTCCTCGGGCATGTGCATTAGGGCTGTGGTTATTGACGATGGTCAGTTCCATGAGGGTGGGATCATCGCTGCCTTTACGTCCCTATGACACAAAACACCACACTTCAATAGGTACATGTGAAGGAGGATTTGTCCTTCCTTGTACAGAGGAAAAAATGAGACATTTGGAATTAGGGGATCCAGGCTCAATGGTTTAGTCCCTGGGTGACTGGATAAGTCACTTACTGTCCCTGGGCCTCAGTTTCCTCATCTGAAAAATGATGAAGCTGTAGCAGATGACTTCTGGGGTCCTTTCTAGCCCCAGACCTCCTCTTCTGTGACCCCATGAACCTCCCTAAGAGGACAGGACATCCATAAGTGTCCTTTCCATTTCTAAACCCATGGTCTTATTTCTCGACGGTAATGATTCTAGAGGTCAAACAAAGCTTTTCCAAGTTATCCCAGGAGAACTTTCACCCCAGGAAACAGTTTAATTTTAAAGGTAGCAAGAACCCAGCTCCTTGTTTTCTTTGGGGATGGATGCTGCCTGGTTTTTTGCTGTTGCAGGGACAGGTGAACCTTGAAGCCACCAGAGGGCAGTTGGAGCATGCTCTGGTTACAGGATGCTTTTATTCAGGTCTAGATGGCCTGAGTGGAAGAAGGGACAATTCTTCTCCAAGTAGGCAGGGAAAGAAAGATTTTCTGGCTTGAGGAGGGACCTCTAACAGGCCCAGGGAGCCAGCTAGACGATGGCATTTATTCAGTTCATCCCTGACAAAGGCCAGAGAGGGGAATGGACTGTCTCCTCCCTTGAAGCAGCAAGACACTGGCTCACCCAAACACACAGAGATGAAGATTGGGGAAGACGCTGCTGTCAGCCTCTGGCATCACTCCACTTTCTATGGACTTTGAGGACAATGGCCGAGTTCAAGAATCATTTCAAGAACCTCATTTTAGTTCATTCCCACTGCTTCCCAACCGCTAATGGGGCAGCGACTACCAAGTTGCTAAGCTGACTGATTTACTGTAACCTCCTTCCTGCCTTGCCACCCTCTGGGAGAAGCTGTTTTAAGGAGTGAGATGAGAAAAAGCAGAGAACAGCAGAAGGCTATGGGTGAAACTAGGCGAGTTTGAGCGAACTAGATATTTCCCAGAACCCAATTCCCATTGCCACTGGGCTGTGTGGAGCTCGGTGGACTTTGCCCATTTTTTCCCCAAGGAAAATCAGGTTGTGGGACTCTTGAAGCTTTCCAGGGCCAGTCATTTGGTCAACAAGCACTTATTAAGTGCCTACTATATGCCAGGTGCTATCCAGAGCACTGGGCATGGCTGTTCTCAATTGGACCATGTTGACAAGGTTCAAGAACATCTCCAGGGAGAGTGAGTCCTTTGTGTCCAAGGAAGAGCCCACATAGGGTCAAGTCGTTCCTGAAGGGATTTGGAGGTGAGAAAGGAGAAGTAG
>CM053623.1:236024729-236056541 GCA_028646595.1 Phalanger gymnotis
TGATTGTTTACCAAGTGAATGGCAGGCAGGGAAGGCCACTGACTGTATTATAAACTCAGTGTTACTTTTCCATCTATACAAATCTAATCAGTTCCCCAGTCCTGTCAAGTCAGTCAACCAAAAAAGCATCTGTCAAGTGCCTCATATATACCAGGCTCTTGAATAAATGAAGAGAACAAGCTTTTATTAAGTACCTACTGTGTGCCAGGCACCATGCTAAATGCTTTACAAATATGATCTTATTTGGTCCTCACAGCAACCCTGGAAGGGAGGTGCTAATTGCTATCCTCAATTTTTTTGAGTAGTAGATTTAAAAGGCCAAGGTCTCCCAGTGCATCCAGGACTAACTCCATTCATTGTGATCTGTGTCCTGCCACTGGACCCAGATGGCTCTGGAGGAGAGAGTGAAGCTGGTGACTTTGCACAGCCCTGCCTCACTTCAATCCAACTCACTCGCGAGTCAAGACACCACCCTCCTGATGTTATTAGTCCTCTATGAGTACGGTTGAGGCATGTAGAGATTAAGCAACTTGCCCAGGATCACTGAGCTAATAAGGCACCGCCTGGCTGCCTAAGCTGGGGGCATAATGTGTAATCAGCCTCCACAATCAGAAAGAAGTTGTGAGGGGCTTTAAATGTCCCACCTCAACATTCACATCTTATCCTGAGACAATAGGTAGCCTTGGAAGGTTCTTCAGCAGAGGAATGGCATGGACCGACCTGTGCCTTAGGAATCGCACTTTGGTGGGGGGCGGGGAGGGGATGGTCTGGAGGCAGGTAGGCTGATGGAGTCAATAGGCAAGGCCTAGATGGGCTGCTGCCGTCTTGGGATCAAGGGGCTTTGGATGGCGAGAGGACTCGCAGCAGAGTGGTGTTAGGAAGACTCAGGGAGGAGAGAGTGGAGGAGGGCCCATCCACGCTTATTTATCAAATGAGATGATACGGGTAAAGTACTTGGAACAGGGCCTTGTGCCTAGTAGGAGGCATGTAAGAAATGCTTGTTCCTGCCTCCCTCTCCTCCTCCTTTCCCCGTCTCATCCTCGTCTCCCCACGACCCCTCCAAAGGGCATCTACCCAGCTGCTGCCGATGTCATAGAGATCACCCCTCGCCAAACCTTGGCAAGGCTCGGAACAGGTCCGAGTTGGTTTTCCTCTGCAGTACTGCTGCTGCTGGAGTCCTTCAGCGTGGGCGGCACGGCTTGGTCACTGGACCGCTTGGAGAAATGGGCAAAAGCAGAGGCCAGGCACTATGGGTGAGTGGAGAGATGATGCCCCTCCTCAGGCCAACTTCACAGGGGTTTATTGAGGCCTGGTACAGTGGAAAGGGGGTGAGATTTGGAATCTGGGGCCCAAATTCTGCCCCCTGGCTCTGGAGTCAGAGGACCTGGGTTCACATCTTGCCTCTTACACTTATGACCTGTGTGAGCTTGGATCAGTCCCTGGGCCTGAATTTCCTTGTCAGTATAATGAGGTGGTTAGACTAGATGGTCTCTGAAGCTCTTTCTAGATACCCAGGATCCCAGGCAAATCACTTCTCTTAATCTCACTTGTGGGAGGCAATCTGGTATAGTGGAGAGTTGGAGGACCTGGGAGGCCCTGCCAGCTCCAGATCTGGAATCTCTCAGCCTCAGTTTCCTCTTCTGTAAATCTGGAATAATAATAGTGCCAAACTTTGGGATCATTGTGAAGGTTGCACAAAATTAATGCAATTTGCATATAATTCACTTTGTAAACCTTTAAGGGCTAAATAGTTGTAAGCTATTGTTATCATCACTACCACCACCACCACCATCATCATCATCCTCACCATTATTATTGTCACCATCACCATCTTCATCACCACCATCATTACCATCTTCATCTCCATCATCATCATCATCATCCTCACCCTCACCATTATTATCGCCATCATCACCATCATCTTCATCACCATCTTCATCTCCATCATCGTCGTCATCAGTCTCTTAAGACAAAGGTTCTTTGCCTTTATTGTATCCTGTTGGATGTCGCCATTTTCCCATCCAAGTTCACAGACTCCTTGAAATCTGCTCGTGTCCGCCATGTTGGGTGGGGTGGTGGCAGGGACCATAGATCCCAAGTCAATGCCTTCTCTTTGTATCCACAGCACCCAGCACATAGCAAGTGCTTAGAGTACACTTGTTGACTGACATTCAGCTTTTAACTGAGGAAGACCTGAGTTCAAATCCAGCTTCAGATACTTACTAGCTATATGACCCTGGTCTTAAGGTCTCTTCCTGTTCTGAATTCTGTGAGCCTACAAGCTAGGGCCTGCCTCTTCCCTGTGGCCCGCCTGCCTTTTGGACTCCCAGCACATTCATTACAATTCAGAAAATATCGTCGGAGAGCTTACAGGGGACAAAATGAATTCCACTCAATCCCAGCTCTCAAAGGGCTTACTTGCAGCAAACACCTGGACCTGGCTGGGCTCTGGACCTGAAGAGGCACCGACCCAGCTGGTGTTTTCACATGTAAAACACACCTGCTCTTCTGGCTAGGTGTGCACAAGATTGTCCTTATCAGCTGCTTAATTAAAACCTGTTTTATCTCTTTATTAGGGAAGGCCAACATGTGATACTGCTTCTTTTCCTGAGCAGATATCCCCAATCCTTTTGCTTCTCCCTGGTGTTTGCTTGACATCCTTACACTCAATGGGCCCTCCTCTTCTGCCCCCCCCTTCTCTGTCTCTGTCTCTCTCTCTCTCCCCCTTCCCCTATCCTTCTCCTTCTGTCTCTGTCACTAGGTCTTGGTTTCTGTCTCTATCTTTGTCTCTTTCTGAGATTCTGATTGGGTCCAAGATCAGGTCCTGGCTACAGGCAGCTAGTAGAGTGCTAGATTTTGGAGACAGAAAGACCTGAATTCAAATCCTGCCTTGGACACCCGTTAGCAGTCTAGTCCTGGGCCAATCACTGTCTGCCTCAGTTTCCTCATCTGTAAAAATGAGTAGACTGGTCTAGATGGCTTCTAAGATTCCTCCTGTAATTATGATTCTAAGGCCCTGACCAAGTCATTTTGTGGGCCTCAGTTTCCGTATTTGTAAAATAAAGCAGGCAGGTCAGATGGCCTCTCAGGTCTGGATCTCCAGTCCTATCCCATGGCCTCACTGGAGGCAACCACCAGCCGGGCTTCTCTCTTTCCTCCACGCCGTGCCCTGGGCCTGCTCCTGCTTTTATGCTTTGCAGTTTTTCCTGGCTCTGCCAACTGCAATCATTCCCTCCAGGCTGAAGCCCAGCTTGAGGCTGGCCTTGGGCTGGCGCCATCTGACATCTGACAGCAAAGCGTCCACTGCTATCATTCTTTCTCCTCATCCAATTCCATCAGGACCAGATGGGACAACAGCGCCTCATTTGCCCATCATCCTTGACATCAGGATTTTTCTGCTTGGGCAAATGTTCCGGATATCTGCCTCACGGACCTTGCTTTTGTTTTAACCATCTAGGACAAAAATCTTTCCTGACTGGACTACATTCCCTCTTAAATGTGATATATTGGACATAGGTGAATGAATGAATGAAAAAGCATTTATTAAGCTCTTGCTGTATGCCGGAAACTCTGACAAGTGCTGAGGATACAAGCAAAGGAAGCAAGATTATTCCTGCCCACAGGGCACTTCCATCCTAATGGGCAAGACAGTACCTGTGCAGTGTGCCTGGGAGGGAAGTCACAGAGATGCCAAGTGGCATCTTAGAACAATTGAGTTGAACCTTCTCTAGGTGCCTGGTCATCATTTGAACATCTGTCCTTATACTTTGATGCTGATGTGGAGGGATCCGTCAAGTTGCTTAATCTTTGAGTTCTCGAGTCTGTGTTTTCTCTTTGCAGGAGGGGTGATCAGGGAGGCCCTCATGGGCAGGACTGGGGCACCTCCTGGTGGACTTGCTCTCTGGCTCCTTGCTTCTCGCATGACAAAGAGAATTCCTTACTGGTGCCAAGGGACCAGGGGATTGCATCAAAGATGACATCAGGGGCACCAGTCAGGAGTTCTTTGTGCCATCTGGGTCCGATAGTGATATGAAATATTCCAAACCCATGGCCCCCCCACCTCTGCAGTAAAAAGAAGGAGGCGCATTTTCTCCCTGTTAACGATAATTGAGGGCATTCCTCCAGTCGCAGGATTAACTGTAACTGACTGTGGCACCTTTGGAAGGTATAACTCTCAGGGAAGAGAGAAACAGAGCTAGGGGCACATCCTGGGCTATGAAAGAGGAGGCTGAAAGCAAATGGAGACAGGAGGCCAAGGGGCAGCTGCAGGTAGAGGACAAAAATGCAGCCTGGTCTGTCTCTCTCTGACGGGACAGAATGAAGAAGGCAAGGTGGGAGGAGGGAAGGGTCACTCTCCTTTCCTCGATAAACCAGAAGCGTTCCTTTTATAAGAACTGGAAGAAATGCTTCAAAGGCAAAACAACAGATGCTCACGTATCAATCAGACTTTAAGGTTGGCAGAGAATGTTCTTCCTGACCCTCATGGGAATTGGTGAGTACAGGTGGCATTGTCACCTTTTTGCAGATGAGGAAATGGGAGATTCAGAGAAGTGAGGACAGTCACCTAGGGTCACCAAGTTCCTGAGCCACGTCTTGGCCCTAGGTCTTCTTTAAATACATACATACATACACACATATGTGTGTGTCACATACATATGTGTGTGTGTGTGTGTGTGTATAAAATTTCTGTGGATGTCTTTTTTACATCACCTACGTTTTCCATCGTGTCCATCTCCACTCCCCTCCTGGAAAGCCACCCCTTAAAACAGAATTTTAAAAGCCTCTCAGCAATACTAACCAAATGCATCAAGTGATTCCATCCTTGCATGCCAAGTTCCACCCCTGTCATCCTCACTGCTGCAAAAAAAGTGGGGGATGGGGGAAGGACCTCTTATCTCCTCTCTGGGGCCAAGCTTGGCCCTTGTGACTCAGATTCCATTATTTTGTTGGTCTCCCCATTTACGTGGTTGTAGTCATGGTGTGTGTTGTTTTCCTGGCTCTTTCTTTAGTTTGCATCAATTCATAGGAATCTTTCTTTGCTTCTCTGGACTCATCACATTCATCATATTCTTACAGCACGGTAATATTCCGTTGCATTCATAGACCACAGTTTGTTTAGCCATTCCCCAATCGATGGGCACCTATTTTTGTATTTCCTTTGCTTCCTCAATGCTTGGCGTGATGTTTGGCATAGTTTTTGCTTCTTAACTGACTTTTCACTTTTAGCACAGGAAGACCTGAGTTCAAATCCAGGCTCAGACACTTACCAGCTGTGTGACCCTGGACAAGTCACTTAACCCTTGTTTGCCTCAGTTTCCTCATCTGTAAAATGAGGATAATAATAGCCCTTACCTCCCAGAGTTGTTGTTCAGGATCAAATGATACTAATTGTAAAGCACAGTGCCTAATACATAGCAGGTGCTACATAAATATTAGTTATTATTTGTATCATTTTAATTTCATGTTTTTGATGCCTTGAATGAACCCAGATACTCAGATTCCAAGGCCAGAAGTGTTGCTGGCCCATTGGGCTGAATCTAAAGAGGCAAAGGGGACTCCAGATCTGTGACAGGAAGCTGGAAGGCAGGGGAATGTCACATGGAGAAGGAAGGGCAGAAAAGGAGGAAGAAACATCTATTTCCATAGCGCTTTGAGATGTACAAAGTGCTTTTTTGCAACAGCCCTGGGAGAGAAGGGTGAATTCCCAGCATCATAATGGACCATTTAGAACTGGAAGGAAACTTTGTGATGTCAGCTCCAGTCTCTTCATTTTATAGATCCAGACAAGAGAAGTGCCTAGTCCAGCATCACACAGCTAGTAAACTGCTGTCGCTACATCTGGCAGACTTGCACACGTGCCGCACACACGTTCTCCGGGCTGAGCACGTGCCTCATAGGCAGAAGACACTCAAGACAAGTCCTAGGATCTTAGCATCGGAGAGTCAGAGCCGGAAGGGACCTTTGAGGTCATCTAGGCCAACCTTCCTCCTTTCGAAGAGAAGGAAGCTGGTCTCAGAGAGGGGCAGTGACTCATCCACCACCATACTGCTAAGTGGTGAGAGGCAGAGTCAACTCAAACCTAGGCCCTCTGACTCCAGAGTGGTGTTCTCCCCGCTTTCTGGCAAGGTCTCATATTACACTTGGAGGCAAACATGCTGCCGCAGGATGCACACAAGGTGCCCTTAGACAGACACAGAGAGATGAGAACTGAATTAGCAGGCATCCTCATACAGACTGAAGGCATAGAAAACAAATCAATATTTTCCCTAAGGCCCGGCAAGCCCAATTGGGGTTCTGAAAAACCTGGGGCTGGGTGGTCTCCAAGATCCCTGCCAACCTAACCTCCTCTGATTCCCAGAGTAATTAGATTAGAGCATCTGAAGCTGGCAGGATCTTGGAGGGAATGTCGTGCAGCCCCCTTGCTTTACAAGGTGAGCCAGCCAGGGAGAAGAGCCTGGGGCCTCCCCTGCCCAGGGCCACACAGGGAGAAGCAATAGAACCATAGCCCCTCCCCTGCCCTTCTTCCTATTCCCACTGGCCTGCCTACAGTACAGGGTTCTCATTACCACCCTTCTGACCAGGATTTAGAGCTGGGAGGGACCTTCGAGGACATCTGGCCCCACAATTCCATTTTACAAAGAAGAGGACTAAGGCCCAGGCAGCAAATAGCAGAGCCAAGATTTGAACCATGAATGAATGGATGAATAAAAAAGCATTTATCAAGCACCTACTGTATGCCAAGCACTGCTCTAAACAGCAGGGAGACTAATAGAAAAGTAAAGGGAACTCTGCTGTGGAGGAATTAAAATATAAAAGGGAGAAACAGTACTTATTGAGCACCTAGGCCCTTGCCCTAGACTGTGTGGGATCTAGAGTTTGAGGTTTGCTCCCCTGTAAAGTGGATGGTTGGGTGGATGGCCTCCCTTGCTCCAAATTGGTGGTAAGGGTAACAGGAGCATCTCCCTAAAACTTTAAGATTTGCAAAACACTTTGCAAATATTATCCCATTTTAATTTCACAATAACCCCAGGGGGTATGTACTAATAGGATCTCCATTTTGCAGGTAAGGCAACTGAGGCAGATGTGTTAAGTGACTCACCAAGGCCTGTTGATTTTACCTTTGCGATTCTCTTCAACATGCCCCTGTCTCTCCTCTGACACCCCTGGTGCAGGCCTTCGGCACCTCAGACCTGGACTGTTGCAGTAGCTGCTGGGCGTTCGCCTGCCTCGAGGCTCTCCCCACTCCGGCCCACCCTCTGTTCAGCCACCAGAGTCACCCCCCAACTCAGTATGCTCCAGCAGTTCCCAGTCACCTCCAGAGTCAAATACAAAATGCTATGTCATTCAGATCCTGGCTCCCTCCTCTCTTCCAGGTCTTCTTACATCTCACTCCCCAGTGGGCACTCTTTGAGGCAGTGACACCGGCCTCTGAGCATTTTCTTTGGCCATATCTGATGCTGGGGATGCCTTCCCTCTTCATCTCTGCCTCCTGAAATCCCTGGGGTTTTTTTTTTGAATTTTTATTTTATCTAATTCATGGTCAAACAAAACAAATCCCCACCTCGGCCACATCCATCCAAAAACGTCTGTCTCCTTTTGCATCTTGAGTCCCTCAGCTCTAGCAAGAGGGTATCAGGTTCATCATGGGTGCTGTGGAATCATTGTTAGCTGCCGCATCAATCAGAATTCTGAAGTCTTTCAAAGTCCTTTGTCTCTGCAGTGTTTGGTCTTTGTATGTATACATTGTTTTCCTGGTCCTGCTCATTTCACTCTGGGTCAGTTCATACAAGTCTTCCTAGGTCTCTCTGAAAATGTGTTCTGATCCCAGACAAAGTCTGATCACTTCCTTTCTGAGTTTTGCAGGTTCCACACATCCTTGTAGTCCCCACATTGGAATGCTCGGTGGGACCTCCAGGCTGGACTATCCCCACTGCCTCGTGGGCTGGAAAAGGGATGCCCTGTGCTTTCTCCTTGGATTTCCTGGTCCCGCTTCTGTCCAGGATTCTTCCTCGGTCTTGGTGGGACAAATTGTGGGAGAGAGTTGGATGGAACTACTGTTCTGTCATGTTGCTGGTCCCAATTCCCTCATTTGAGGTGATAGAAATATAGACAGACAGATAGATAGACAAATAGATAGACAGGTAGATAGATATAGATAGAAAGATAGACAGATCTATTTATTAAGTGTTTACTGTGTGCCAGTCACTGCGCTCAGTGCTGGGGATATGGTACAAATCCAAGACAGTAAGACAGTCCCTGTCTCCAGGAGCTTACCTTTGACTGGGGGCGGATGGCACACACAGTGGAGCTAGAAAGTGGGTTCAGAGGAGGAGGCATGGGGTGACGTGGTGTGGAAATGGATGGAAGTGGCAGAGAGGTCTGGCTCTAGGAAGACAGAGGCGAGGGTCCTCATCAGAGACGAGCATCTGAGGCATGGAGCTTTGGGTTTTGATGGAGCAGAGAGGAAGATGGCGGCCACAGTATAGGTGGCATGGCCTGCACCTGCTGCCTTGTGCCATCCCTGGGCCTCAGTCTCCTCCTCTGTATGGACAGGTTAGACGAGGTAGCCTCTGAAATCCCTGAGTTCTCTCCTGTCTCTGACACTTCTGCCATGTGACAATGAGTCCCCTCCCCTGTTTGGGACTCATTTTTCTCATCTGTGAAATGGGAAGGTTGTATCTGGTGTGTCTCCAGCAACAGTATCCCCTGAATTCCATGAACCTTAGAGCTGCTCAGCGCATTTCCCTCCAAGTCATCTGCCTTCTAATCTTCCATTCCCTTCCCCCTTTCCCTGGGCCACCTGAAGTCATTTGATAGGATACAAAGACTTTATGTTCTTTCCTGGCTGGTGCAGGATTAGCTGGCCTCGTTTGCCCCCAGCGCTGGGGCCTCTCCTGACCCATGTGTTTGAGGGGGCTCTTGGGCCTGGCCTGCGATTGATCACTGAGCTTGCTGCCCATCACGTAATTACTGGATGAGTGGCGGGGGGTGTATGTACGGGCTGTGTTATGGGCTCACATGATTGATTTACACCGGAGTGAAATGGTCCCATTATGTTTATTGCTCCCAGAGCTGTCATTCCCATATTTTCCATTGGCTGGTTATTAATTACCTCTTGAAGAGGGGCGGGAGGAGAGTGCCTGCTCGAGGCTGAGAGGCAGGCATCCAGCCCAGGGAGCCCAAACCAGATCATCTTCCAGACACAGGTGGCCTTTTCAGAGTCAGGCCCAAGTGTGCAGGGTCGCATTGGACAACTCCCTTAGACACTGGCCTGTAGCTATAGTAACTGAAGCCTTTGCCAAACCTCCTTCGGGGACGTTTGTAACCTTAATTTCCCTTTTCTTGGAGATGGGCTTCAAAGCCTGTTGGGACCGTGGAGGGATTAACTGTGCTCTTGGGTTTCTTTGGGTTTTTCTTTCTTACACTTTGCCTTTCTGTTGCTAAGCCCCAGGTCTGATGATAAAAGACATGTCACAGGAGAGGCACGTTCTGGGGGAAAGAGGAATGAGTCTGAGGACCTGGGTGAGATGTAAACTCCAAGGGCAGGAAATGATGCCTCTGGGCTTTGGCTAATAGACTAATAAAGCTTTCTGGTCCGAAGACATTGTAGGAACAAGTGAAAAGGCCCTTTCCTTGAGCTACAACAATGACCAATCAATTAATATTTATTAAGCACTTATTCTGTGCCACACTGAGCCCTGGGGATTAAAAAAGAAAGTCCTTGCCCTCCCAGAGTTTACAATCAAATGAATAGTGTCTCATTACAAGGACAACACTAATAACCAATTACTAATACTAGTAACAATATTGATCTTGCATTTTAAGGCCTGAACAGTAATTACCTCTATGCACACCTGAAAGGCCATCCCCTGATTCTGCCTGGCCCGTCTGTCCTGTCCCACAATCTTTGCCGTATTGGGGCCCTTCTCTCCACTCTGTGCTCCTAGTGCCCGCTCAGGCCTCATCCCCTCTCTCCTGGACTAGAGTCGAGCCTCCTAGCTGCTCTCCCTACATCAGGCCTATGTGTGGCCACATCGCTCCCCTACTGCCCCTAGGAGAAGATAATGACTCTTGGGTTATTTAAGGCCCTTCATAATCTGCTTCCAGCCTATCTTTCCAGATTTATTATATGTGATGTCCCTTCAAGTCTGCTACCTTTGAGCCAAAGAGCCCCCTCACTATTCTCTGTTGATGATGTTTCATTTCTCACTTTTCCTTTGCATGGGCGATTATCCCCTGTGCCTAAAATGCTCCCCTCTCCTCGGCACTGCATCTTGGAATCCTGAGCTCCCTCGAGGGCCCAGCTCAGGTGCCTACAAGAGGCCTTTCCTGTTGTCCCAGCTATCAGGGCTCTCCATTCCCCAAATTATTATTAAAAATTGTCTCATAGAAGGTATATATAGAACATACATCAGATTTCATGCTGTCTTAGGGGGGAAGGGGGAGGGGAGAGAGGGGAAGAAAATTTGGAGCTCAAAAACTTGTGGAACTGAGTGTTGTAAATTAAAAATGAAAAAAATCTAAAAAGTTTAAAAAAATTGTCTCATATTTGCTTAGCTGGACACAAGCCGCTTTATCCTGAGTAGAATGTAAGATCCTGGGAGATGAGAACTAGTTCATTTTTCTCTTTACATTCCCAGAATATAAGACACATAGTAGGCACTTAACGAATGCTTGTCATATTGAATTGAACTGGCTCCAGGTTCAGTGTTCTGTGCAATTACCACCACCCAGGGCCCTTTCCTGGTACATGATGGTGCCATGCTCAGCAGCGCTTGCCAAAACTCTCAAACCACTGGAATCGCCTTCCAGAGCTCGAGGTCACTGCTTTGCCATGATGAGCCACTGGAGGAGGATGCCAGCAGTGAATGCAGCAGATCTGGACCAAGGGGCTTCTCTCTCAGGTGAATCAGGAAAGACTCTCATGCCATCAGTATTTGCAAGCTAGATTTTTTAATGTTCTGTTCTGTTTATGTCATGTTCTGACAGTGCTCCTGTCTGAGGTGACTTCCTATGTGACTTTAGGCAAATTGCTTCCCCTTCTGGTCCTCAGTCTTCCCATCCATAAATAGAAGCTGTTAGACTAGATGCAGCTGGGTGGTGCAGTGGATAGAGTACCGGGACTGGAGTGAGGAAGACTCACCTTTTTGAGTTCAAATCGGCCCTCAGACATTTTCTAGCTGTGTGACCCTGGACAAATCACTTCGCCCTGTTTGCCTCAGTTTTCTCATTTGTAAAATGAGCTAGAGAAGGAAATGACAAGTCACTCCAGCATCTTTGCCAAGAAGACCCCAAGTGGAGTCACAGAGTTGGTCATGACTGAAAATGACGAAACAACAAAGACTAGATGGTCTTTGAAGACCCTTCATGATCCTGCCATATAAGTATGGGGCGGGGGGGGGGGGAGGGAAGAGGAGAGAAAGAAGCCTGTGCCTAGATCCAGAAACCCCAGGTTCAAAACCAGCTCTGATGTCATGAGCAATTCATGGAATTTCTCTAAGCCTCAGTTACCCAATCTGTGAAATGGAAATTTTAACATTTTTACTCTCTGCTTCCTGGTATTATGTGTAGCTCAGATGAGATCATGTATGGAGATTTGGCATAGAATACTTCCAGTAAGACCCTGCACCTACCAAGGCAGATCAGCAACTGGCCTGCAGCTTAGTCTTAGAGAATCGCCTTTGGCACTGAGCAGATAAGTGACAGGGTACCTTGGCCAGGATGTGTCCAAGGCAGGACTTGTACCCACGTCTTCTTGACTGAGGCCCGCCCTCTCTGATTCACCACGTCACCTGTCTTGGCCCAGTGATCTAAACCTACCGCATGTGATTCTTACTGCCCCAACGTGAGCAGGACGAGCTTTTGGAAGTTAGGCAGCAGGGGTGAGCAGCCATCATCAGCAGCCTTTTACCCACTTTCTGAGACCCCTTTGTGACCAGTGGGAATCATCCTCCAGAGAGCTGAGGGCTCAGCTGCTCTGGAGTGGCCATTTGGTACTCCCGGACGGCCCTACCCATTCAGTTAGTAAAGCTGTATCTGAATTCAAGAGAGTTAGGGTGAAAGCCTGGCTCTGCCACTTCCTTAACATATGGTCCTGGGCAAGGGTCATCTGTCTGAGCCTCAGTCTTCTGATCTGTAAAATGGACACTCCTTACCTCTCAAGGTTTTTGGGGGGAGTGCTTTTTAAACCTTAAATCCCCATGGAAATGTGAGCTTTGATGCCAGGAATAGTTTCTGAAATCTGATCTCAGCACCTTGGTCTAAATACCCTAGAGTATGATGAGTATTCCTCAGGCCTCCTGTTTTTATTCTCTGATGCCTAGACTGCCCTTGGTCATTACCCATGGAAGGGGCTTTGCACCCAGTAACTACCAAACAGCTCTGGAGCTCAGGGTTCTCAAGAATGTTTTCTGAATTCATTCCATTTTTCTATGAGGATGAGGAGGTGGGAAGGTATAGACATAGCCAGGAAAGCCTCAAAAGGCTCTGAGTTCCTTCCCCTGCCTCTCCCTTGTCCTCCCTCCTTCTGTTTGATCTCTTCTCCTACTCCCTCGGGTACAAGGCTGCTTCATGAGCAGCAGTCCAGTCTTCTTCCAGAGTTTCTTCATCTTGGTGTGAGTCATTCTCCTCATTCTGCTTTTGGGTTATTAAAGTAGGAGAATGTCTCTAGGAAAAAAGGAAAAAGATTAAAAAACAGGCCCTCTGGGATCTTGTTAAGCAGACCTCAGACTTTCCTGGCCATTAACAAATGGCTCCATTAGTGACTGACTCAGAGAAAAAGGGCAGTAAAGCCAGTTCCCATAACGAGAAGGCTGAGGTCTGTGTCTGCCAACTCCTTGTGGTCTTTCTTCAGGCTTTATTGGGTGGGGTTTGGGCTTCATTTATTTGGTTTTAGATGAAAGGAATCTGTGTTTTGGGGAAGGGAAGCAGAAGTAAGGGGAATTTCAAAGTAGTCCGCTTAAAAAAAAAACATTTTTAACATCTTGTTTATATCCCAATAACTTCATACCCCGCAAAGAACAAAAAAGGTCACTGAAACCAACTGACATTGACCATGTCCGACAGTGTATGCCTCATTCTACACCCAGTCCCACCACCTGGGTAACTTGATCACTTAATAGGAGGAGGAGAATTAACATTTACATAAGCGCCTACTGTTAAGTGCTTTACAAATATTTCCTCATTTGATCCTCACAACAACTCTGGGAGTTAGGGGCCATTATTATCCCCATTTTACAGATGAGGAAACTGAGGCAAACAAGTCATTGACTTACCCTGTGTCCCAATAAGCGTCTGTGGCCCAATTTAAACTGACTCTGCTCCTAGAGCTCTACTCACTGTGCCATCAGTGGCCTCCATAGTTTTTGAAGGGGAATGCTTGCGATGCCTTAGCCTAAGTTCCCAAACTTCCCTGAGGCTTTTCATTAAAAACAACAGCTGTCCATCTTCCTTTCCTCAAAGGAAATAACATGTCGGCCTTGGCTTTCCCTCAGCCATCTCTTTGATCAGGATTGCTTTTGATGCAGAAAGATGGGGCTTTTCCTCTCCCTGTGATCGTCTCTCATCCAGACAATGAGGGGGATTTCGATAAGTGCTTAATTGAATGAGCCTGGGCCTGGCAATGCATGTGTCATCCAATTGGGCTCCCCAGAATCTTTGCCTCTCAACCAGGCTCTCCTCTCCTGAGATTAGACCATGGATTTCAGCCAAGCACAAAATTGAATTTGATACTCGGTTTGCTTTAGCTATGGGACCTCTGAACACTGGACACATGTAGAGACAGAAGGGACAGATGGAGAGAGGAGGGGAGGAAAGGGAGGGAGGGGAGAAGGGGGAGAAGGGAGGAAAGGGAGGGAGGGGAGAAGGGAGGAAGGAAGGGAGGAGGGAAGGAAGGAAGGGAAGGAGGGAGGGAGGAAGAAGGGACGGAGGGAGAATCATAGGAGCCTAGATTTAGGGCTTGGAGGAACCTTAAATGTGACTTAGTCCAACTACCTCTGAGGCCCAGAGCAGTTAAGTACCTGTTCAAGGTCATGTAAACCATAGTCTCTCATTCCAAGTCAGAGAAAGGACTGGGGCGGGGGGCTAGAATTTCGAGGCTGCTCATAGCACCTTGGCAGCATGGAACTGGCCCAGACTTAGTGCCCAGACATCAAGAATAATTTGTTAAAATAAGAAGCCCTCTGCTGATTCCCCATCCAGGTGAGTTCCTAGTTCTTGCCAGCCCCTGATGGCATCCTCTCCAGGAGTGGCCTGCTGGTGTCCCAGACATCCCACTCCACCACCTTCCATCCCAAATGAATGATGGGTGCTTTTGGTGCTGCCTGCCCCGGGCACAAAAAATGCTGTTTATGGTTCTGACATGTAACAAAGGCAGGATTCAAACTCAGTTCCTGTGTCTCAAGACCCTGCAGCATCTCTTTCCATTGCTGCTCATGAAAGGGAGTGATCTCCCTGAAAACATCCATCTTCCCAGTATCACCTGTTGTTGGGTTAGAAGAGGAAGGATTATTGCTATGTTTGGGACCTTTCAGAGGAAGGCCTTGGACCTGTGCTTGGGTCAGTGTGGCCTCTTCCTTCAGCTCTTGGGGGCTAGAGAATTCTGATCCAGCTGAAAAGGCTTATTCTGAGTGGACCTAAGGGGACTGAAGCAGCCCTCTGATCAGGCAGTCAGTCAACCAGCCTTGATGATGTATTCCAAGCACTAGGCTAGATGCTGGGGATACAGAGGAAAAAGAAACAGTCCCTACCCTCGGGGAGCTTGTGTTCTCATGGGACATTAGCATATATATTAGTATACACACATACCACTATATCCCAAATAAATACAAGGTGGTTTTCTTTGGAGGGGAAGCCAGAACAGCTGGGAGGACCAAGAAAGGCTTCACATAGAAGGGGGCCCTTGAGCTGATTCTTGATGAAAATTAGGGATTCCAAGAGGCAGAGATGAGGAGGCTACTGTTCTAGGCATGGGGCACAGCCAATGCAAAGGCATGGAGACTGGAGATGGGGTGTCCCGTGTACAGAAGGGCAAGCAGGCCCATATGATGGGATCAGAGAGTGTGTGGCAGGGAGAACATGTGAAACATCAGGAAGGTATGTGATCCTGGAGGTTCAAGGGGCTGCTGGATTCTGCTGGGCAGTGAAGGTGACACAGTCATTCAGGAGATGACTTTGGCAGCTGAGTGGAGGCTGCCCCCCCAGCACAGGGAGAGAGACTGACCAGAAGGACTTCACAGCGACCCAACAAGGAAAGTCAGCCACCTTGCCAGCCCCGGAGTGGACCGCTGATCCAGCCCTGGGGATCCCAGGGAAGCAGGAAATACCCGATCCCAGGAACATATCTCAGGGGCATTTGATGTCTCGCCAGGCCCTGACAGAAGGTAGAAAGGATGAGATCTGTAGGGACCCAAGAAGATGAAGAGGAAGCCGGGAAACGCCTAAAAATAGCCTGAGTGATTCAGCTGTGTTTTGTGGGGGTGGAGGGAAGCAAAGGAACGTCACCAAGTGACCTAAATGTTTCCTGGAATGAGCTCAGGACCACGTAAGCTTTGAGACGTGAGGGAACATTCCAGAAAACTAATCATCACATCAGCCTGGCCCGGGTGGGGGGGCCGGGAAGGGGGAGGTGCTGGGGTGGGGTGCCCTGAGACTGCAGCTGAATAGATGCTGGGCTCTTTGAGCAGATGAAATTCAAGAGAACCAGCTTTTTTGGATTCTCTCTGATTGTATGTGTGTGTGTGTGTGAATATATATGAATGTGTGTATGTATAGTGTGTGAGTGTGTGTATGGTGTGTGAATATATGTGTAAATGAACACGTGTGTGGTGTGTATATTTCGGTGTGGGTGAATGTGTGTGTGTGTGTGTGGTATGTGGGTGTATGGTGTGTGGGTATATGGATGGTGTGTGAAGTATATGTGTGTGTTTGTGTATGTATAGTATGTGTGTGAATGTGTGTATAAGGTATTGTGACTGCACATATGAGTGTGTGAGCATGAGTGTGTATGCATGTGTGTGTGAGCACATGAATGTGTGTGGATGTGTAGTGTGTGTGAATGTATGTATAAGGTATTGAGACTGCACACATGAGTGTGTAAGCATGAGTGCGTGCATGTGTTTGTATATGTATAATGTGTGTGAATGTGTGTATAGGTGTGACTGCACACGTGAGTGTGTGTGTGTCTGTGTGCGCACGCGCATGGGTGTGAGTGTGCATGCGCTTGTGAATGTGTACGTGTGCAGAGTTCTTGTTAGGTGCAGAGTGCCTGGGCATTGAGGATCTTTAGGTCTCTGGGGACACAAGCAGGGATCCAGTGTGTGCTTGGCGCTCCCTGGTAAGCCCCTGGCGCGGTATAGCTGATGAGAAGCATTGTCCGTGGGCTTTATCTGAGGGACCCCCAAACACAAAGATTGATGTGAAACAGCAGAAAGTGTCTTGACTCTTCAGTCTGAGGACCTGGGTTCAAATCTTACCTCCAGAATTCCCCATGTGATCTCCAGCTCAGTAAAATGAAGGGTTGGACTAGACAGCCTTTGAGGCCCCTTCTTCCCCTGGGTCTATGACCCTATGACCTATTCTATTCAGTAAGAATGTGTTAGGCCTCTGCTTCTGACCTATACTGGCTGTGTGACCCTGGGCAAGTCACCGAACCTCTGCCTCAGTTTCCTCATCTGTAAAGTGGGGGCGGTAACAGCATCTACCTTGCTAGTCATTATGAGGATCAAATGAGATAATGCTTGTGCCTAGCACAGTGCCAGGCACATGGTAAGTGGGCTGTCATTATCATCTCTCATGTTTATACAGTGCTTTACATTTTACAGAGCACTTTACAAATGTTAACTCATATGTATGTATATAAGCACATATGTGTATATGTATGACACATACACACACTCACGGAGAAGCTGTATGGATTGTCCCCCCAACTGCATATTAATGACTAGACACTGAGCATTCTCATCCACTTGGTTTTTCCTGTGTGGATAGTCAGGCCAAAGTCTCTGAAGTGATGAAGGATCTAATGCAAGACGATACAATCTGCATGATGTCATCTGTAAATAGGAGCATCAGGAGGACCCCATGGACTCTAGGGATGCCCTAGGGATGCTCGTCCCCTCAGGCTCCACATAGGATCTCCTCCATGGCAGCAGTGAATGACTCTGATGAACACCTGTGTTCCTGTCTTAGTGCTTGTGGATAGTAATGCCCAGAAAGCAGGCTGTCAAACAGGGAGAAACAGTCGCCTTATATCTCAGGGTCTCTGTTTCCTCATCTGTAGAGTGGGGATCATATCAGCACTTACTTCATGGGGCTGTTGTGAGGTTCACATGAGATAAAGAATCTCATTGACAAATTCAAGTGCTGAATAACGATGAACTAGAGACAGAGGGACAGTAGGACCGTGGGCCTGGAGCCAGGGGACCCTGGTTCAGCTCCGGCTCGGGGCAGTTCTCCTTGTAAAACTCGGGACAGATGACTTCCCTCCCGAAGCCGGTTTCCCCATCTTTAAAATGAGGGGGTTGGACCAGGTGGCCCCTGAGCTCCCTTTCCCCTCTGGATCCTCATGTACTAGCTATGTATGTGCCCTGGGGGGTGGACTGCACACTTCATGAAGGTCACACAGAAAGTTCTCCCATTTAGCACCCTCCAGGTTCCCTGGGAAATAAGCTCTAGCTTGCATCTGACCTTCCTTTTTCTGCAGTTACTGCCCTATGAGACAGGATAGAAGGGGGAAAAGATCAATGGGGTCAATACTGATTGGTTGCCCTGAAGGAAGAAAATGCAGGTGAAGGAGTCTTTTTGCAAGGCTAAAGGGCAACAGGGAAGATGCTCTTCTAGCTGGAGATCTGCCCCTGACACCTTTGTGGGGTGGAGTGGGATTGGTGAAATGACTCACCAGGCCCTCAGCTCAAAATGCCCACAAACCCAATGGAACTCTTCCCATGACTTGTCATTTGGCCGTGTTTGGCTCTTTGTGGTCCCATTTGGGGTTTTCTCAGCAAAGATGCTGGAGTGGTTTGTCATTCCCTTCTCTGGCTCATTTGATGGGGTAACAGGGTAAAGTGACTTGCCCAGGGTCACACAGCTAGCAAATGTCCCATTACTTGCCCTTAGACAAATTAATTTTTGCTTATAGGATGTCAAGGACAATGGTGGGGGCAGGGAAGTACTTTTCTCCAGGGTTTGGTTGTGGCAAAGGCCTCAGAGGAGAGAAATGGGAGGTTGGGATGGCTCCCTCACAAGCAAATCTAACTTTTCTGGTCTCAGAAAGTCAGTCCAATGTCCCTGGTCTTGATCAAGCAGTCAAATGCTGATTTTATACTGAGGCTGCTCTTACTGAGAAGCAGACTGTTGCCCAGATAGGGCCAAATGACTTGCCCAGGGTCACCCATTTAGTGGGTCACAAGTTTAAATTTAGGCCCAGGCCTTCCAACTCTAATTAACCTGACTGACCAGGGACCCCCTCCCCTGCCACCCTCCCCATCCTCCATCTGCTTTGAAGGGAGACAGGATAGTCTAATAGCAGCAGGCTGCCTCTGGAATCAGAGGATCTGAGTTCAAAACCGGCCTCTGCCACCTACTGCCTGTATGACCCTGGGCAAGTCACCATGCCTCTCCATACCTCAATTTTCTCATCTGTAAATTGATGAGGTTGGACTGGGTGCCCCCCTGAGAGCCCTCCCTGGTTCTTCAGTTCTCTAGCTCTTACTTAAATGACTTGGGACCTTCTCTGAATACTCTCCCCCACAGAAGATGAGCAGGAGGGTGGGGGAACCAAGGATGCTGTAAGTTGTACACTTGAAAAAACCTGATTCAAAAGCGAGATAATGAGTGGACTTGGGAGGTAGCTGGTTGCTGTGGCAACCCGGCCCTCCTGCTGAGCAGAGCCCCTGGTGTATCTTTCTTCTGTGCCTGGCATGAGTTCCTTTTCTCCTGATGCTGCTTTGGAAATATCAGTGCCTCCTCTTACTGAGGGCAGCATCCATTTGCCGTTGGGGAGAAGCTCGTCACAGAGGCCATGGTTTTTGTGTAAGCAGCACAGCTGGTGGGCGAGACACAAAAGCCCCCAGCTCCAGAGCATATGGCATTCCCCCTCCCCCCATGCCTGGGACATCCTCCCTCTTTGCCTCTCCCTGTTAGGGTCAGTCCTTCAAAGCTCGGTTCAAGTGCTGGCCTGTCCAGGCAACCTTGCCTGATCTCCCCAGCTGTTTGCTCCTTCCTCAGATCCCATCAGGTGGACACCAATCTGTTTACCCATCACATTAGCCCAGAGGAGTGAATAGAGAGGTGATCTCAGAGTCAGGAAGACCTGAGTTCAAATGTCACAGACTGGCTGCGTGACCCTGGGTAGGTAACTTGATTTCCTAGGGCCCCAGGCAATTGTCTAAGGCTCCAAGCTATAGAGAAGGTAACAACTACGTTAGTGGAAAGAGTTATCGAATCACATGTATAGACTGTAATGTCTCCATGTGTGTGTAGGTATGTATCTGAATACACAAACACATACATATATACACACATACTTAAAATGCATACATTTATGTACATATATATATACCCATATGGACCAAATTGCCAGCCTTCTCTGGATTATAGAGAAAGCAAGAGAGTTCCAGAAAAACACCTTCTTCTACTTCATTGACGACCTTAAAGCCTTTGTGTGGATCACAACAAAACATGGCAAGTCCTCACCTTACTTGTCTCCTGAGGAGCCCATATGTGGTCCAAGAAGCTACAGTTAGAACCCAAGCATGGAACAAGTGATCGGTTTAAGACTGGGAAAAGAGTATGACAAGGCTGTAGACTCTCACCTTATGTATTTAATTCACGTATAGAATACATCCTGTGAAATGCCAAGCTGGACAAATCTAAAGCTGGAATCAAGGTTTCCAGGAGAAATAGCAATAATCTCAGTTATGCATACAATACCACTCTGATGGCAGAAAGTGAAGAGGAATTAGGAAACCTCTTGTTGAAGGTGAAAGAGGAGGTTGTGAAAGCTGGCTTGAAGCTTGAAATCAAAAAGCCCTAAGATTTTGGCAACTGGTCTCATTTCCTGGCAAACAGAGATAGAAGAAATGGAAGCAATGCCAGGTTTTATACTCTTGGGCTCAAAGATCACTGCAGATGGCAATGGCAGTCATGAAATTAAAAGACATTGACTCTTTGGAAGGAAAGCTACAGCAAATCTGTACAGCGTCCTGAAAGGCAATCTGCTGTGCTCCTCCTCAAGAGCTGCTGACGCCAGGGTTGGGGTTCACCAAGTTCTGATCCTCAGGGATCTCAGACAACTCGATCTCAGACAACTCGAAAGGGCTCCCCACCAAGTCACACATGGGTCACAATCTGCATAGGCAGAGAGAATTCCTATAACGGTGGTTCCCCATGTTGGCCAAATCCCAATTCCTTCATACATATGTTTACATGTGTGTATAGGTTAACAATACAGACATATGAATATGTATTTGTTTACATATACACACATATGCATATTTATGCACTATATGCACACACACACACACACACACACACAAATTTTAAACACATTTTTGTAGCTCCTTGAGGATTTCGGAGTGTACAGACCTGGCCCAGAAATAGGTTCTTAAGGAGTGCACATTTACTCACTAAATGACTGCCTGTTAATTCATTACCCGAACCTCATGAATCAGAAGATGACGAGGCTCACTCCCTGCCTCTGACACCCCGGCTGTCACCTTGGGCAAGTCTCTTGACTTCCTCGTGTTTTCATTTCCTCTTCTGCCAGACGGAGGGGTCAGATTAGCCAGTCTCCGTGGTGTACACCTGCCTGAACAGCAGTCACCTGTCCAGCACACCTTCCCTGCTTGTGGTCATCCAGCTTCTGCAGGGGCAGGGTGGAGAGCACAGGATCCAGCCCGACCTGCTCTGGGAAGGCTGTCTTTTCGTGACATCAAACCTAAATCGCTTCCCTGCAATTCCCCACCCCCCACCCTGCCATTGCTCCTGGTTGTGCCTACTGGGCCAAGCAGAATAAGACTGATTCCCTCTTCCAACTGACAGCCCTTTATTAAACAGAGGACCAGCATCGAGTCTGAAAGCATTAAATGACGAATGAAGAAGCATTTATTATGCCACATTCTAAGTGCTGGGAATACAGAAATGAAAAAAGACAGGTTTCCTCCCAAAGGTCTTCTATTCCAATGGTGGAGATGGAACACAGAAGAGAGGAATGTCTCCCCTGCCCAGTCTTCTCTAAGCTAATGCCCTCGAAATGCTCCCAGAAATCGATTGTATTCCTATGTGCAGAGAGGCTCCAGGGAAATCAGAAAGGCAGAAATTGTATAGATTCCATTAACCTAGAATGGATGCCTGGAAAGCAGAGACTTTCATTTCTGTGCTGATAGCTCCAACTTCCAACACAGAACTGAGCTCATTGAGGCAGGCACTTAATAAATGCTTATTTTGATAGATTGGTATGATAAAATAATAAGAATTGGAGATATGGCTTTACCTGTAATTTAAAAAAAAGATTAATTAACCAATACTTGAGCTAAAGGAGAAATTATAAAAACAATACTAGATTATCTCTGTGCCACCTAAGCAGCATTTTTTAATATGTCTCAATGTTATATGGTGCCTACTATGTGCCAGGAACTTTTCAAATAGTATTTAATTTGATCTTAATAACATCCCTGGGAGGTAAGTGATAATAATAGCACCATTTTACAGATGAGGAAAGTCCCCTCCAGGGCCCAAGAAAGTCATTGCTACCTTGAACACCTGGAGTGAGAACAGTGATGGAATTGGGATGAGATTGAGAGGGAAGGCAGCTTTCCAGATCCCAAATCCTACGGCAGACATTCGGCTCTGAGGATGGCTGAGATCCTGGTGGGTCTCTTAAGCCTAGATCACGTGGGCAATGGACAATGACCACAGACCATGAGCGTCAGCTGGTGGGTGCCCATCTTGCTGCCAGGGGCATTAATAATATCAATAGATGCAATTTTTTTTTATCAAAAATAGCATCCATTTATGTTTAAAAATTTAAAATGTATTGGAATAGGAGATTTTTCCTGAACTGATAAGTGAACATTTAAGAAGCACTTACTGAATGCTATGTACTAGGGATATAAATTCAAAAAGCAAGACAGTCCCTACCTCAAGGAGCTTATATTCTAATAGGATGAGACAGCACTTATGAGAGTTGTGGCCAGAGAGTGGTGTTTTGGTCAAGTCAAGGAGCATTATGAAGTGCTTACTGTATACTAAGCAATATGCTAAGGCCTGAAAATACAAATAAAAGCAGAGAGGAAGACAGTCTTTGTCCTCAAGAAGCTTACATTTGAATTGGAAAGAAAACACATAAAAGGAAGCTGAGAAGGGGGGATAGAGAGGGAAGGAAAAGGTATCTGCATGGGGTCATGGCAGTGGAACCTGGAAAGTCAGAAGTATAACCAGAAGAGGCTGACACAAGGCTGGCCTGGGCTGGTCCTCATAATGGGGGCCCCAGAAGGAACTGATGAATGGGAAAGGAGGGCTGGCTTGGCAGAGGGATGTTCCAGGGTGAGAAGGCAGCTGAGTCAAGATGATGAAGTCCAGAGAGAGTCAGGAGCACAGCCAGGAGGGGGAGCAGAAAAGTAGGGATTACAGAGAGAATGTGGCCACATGGGAGCATGGTGGAGAAGACCTGAGAGTCAGGAGCAGAGCTGAGAGGAGGAAAGTGGTGAGCTTGACTGGTCTGGGTACTTCCTCAGATGGGTTCTGAGAGGAGCTCACCAATGGGAGGAGGGGGCCATGGGGACAGAGGACCATCTGGAATGAATTCACGATCTCAAGCATTCTTTAAGCCAAGATAGCAAAGATTCATTATGCTTTACAGCAGGCAAGATTTCTTGGGGAACCTGCAGCCTTAGAGAGGTACAGGGAGAGCTTAAATATGAGATTTGGGGGTGAAACATGTCAATTAGGTATTTTGGGGTGGGATTAAGGAGTGGTTGAGGGGTGATCAGTTCTTAAAAGAACATGCACTTTTTGTATCTACTGCACAGGTATCTTACCCAGAGTTCACTGGGAAATAGCCTGGGCCGGGGGGGCGGGGGTGATGTTATTAGAAGGTGTGGTTAACTATGGGTAAGGGCTAACAACCAATCTCTGTGTAGCTTCTCATCTAATGTCTTGTTAGACAAAACACTATGTCTAGTTTACATATTAGAAAGGTCAGTAAGTATCAAATATGGTCATGACTCAGCGTTCAGTCAATTATCAGCATCCAGGAATCAATCTATGGATAGGCACAGCTGCTTATTGAGGAAGGAGCAGAGATAAGCTGGGGCACACTGCCCTTTAGCTAGAGAGAAACTGCCTGGGACAGAATATGTTTTAGAACTGGTGTTCAGGCACAGGCACCCAAGCAGAGGCTGTTAGAGTTAAGGTCCAAGCACAAACACTCCATCATTCCCCCCTTAAATAGATGGGACTCAAAATCATTTGGGGTAAGGGATGAAGGTCTCAGCTTCTGGAACTGCTTCGTGCTGAGACAGGGCATAGAGCTGTCCCTGCCTCCCAGGGGCCCTCATTCAAGGAGTTGAGTCTGTAGCCAGTGTCTAGAACTTGGTGGATGCCAGGTCCAGGGGGTGACGGGTTGTGACCTTGTACAGAAGTTGGTATCCATCTTGAGCTGTCATCTGCAAGTGGAGTGCACTGAGCCTAGAGGAGACAAATCTGACAAGGAGAGTTAACAAACAAGGACCAAAAAAGAGTAGGAGGAAAATGACCAGAAGTGGGATGAGTATAGGCTAGTAGAAATTTGATTGAACTATCAACCTTGAAATCAGGCTACATAATTTTCCTTTCTTAATCCATTATTCAGACCATTTCACTTTCCTTTATATTTCTACTATAAACAAGATAGCTCATAAGTTATTACTCTTCACTAACATAACTGTACTGCCTTAAACAAAAGAGGTTCCTGACTTGAGCCTTACAACTGAATAGATATACATTGTTGTTTCACAAGCTTATTTATCCTTTCTGAAAAGAGGTACTTCAGAAATTGAATCTTTTACGTATAAGAAGTTCAAACATTAATTTAACTGTTGCTTAGGTCATAGAATGACTACAAATTCAGATCAAAACAGCAAGAGTCAGGCACAACTGAAACAACTCAGCAACAACCATAGTGCTTGGCATATAGTAGTTCCTTAATAAATATTTATTAAAGTAAGCTGGAGAAGCTAAAATATCCCAATTTCAGATGACAGGATTGTTTCTTTAGAAAATCCAAGAGAAGACAAAAAAAAAAACAAATTGAAGTAATAAATATCTTTAGTAAGGCAGTGATACATGCCATACATCTACCGGTCTTCACTTTTTTTTTTTTTATCACTAACACAGGGAAAACTTTGTAGGGAAATCACATTTGTAATGACAAAATGTGTCAAATTTTGGGGCATTAACCTACAGCAATACACAAAAGGCATATTAAAAAAGCAGCTTAAACATTTTTATGCAATCTAAGAGAGAAATGAAAAATTGGATAACTTTACCTTGCACTTGGGCAGCTAGGTGGCACTGCAGTGGATAGAGCATCAGGCCTAGAGTTAGGAAGATTCTTCTTCCTGAGTTCAAATCCAGCCTCAGACATTTACTAGCTGTGTGACCCTGGGCAAGTCACTTAATCCTTCTCACCTCAGTTTCCTCATCTTCAAAATGAGCTGGAGAAGGAAATGGAAAACCTCTCCAATATCTCTGCCAAGAAAACCCCAAATGGGGCCATGAAATGGGGACCTGACTGAATCAACTGAACAACTTGGTCAAATTGAGACTAAAGTAAAAAATAAATATGTTAAAGTTTCTCAAATAAAATCCTAGATTAATCATTCCAATTAGTTATTCCACCAGCATTCATTAAATGCTTACTGTATGCTAGCCACTGTGCTAAGGTCCTGGAGATACACATGCAAAGAATGGAACAGCCCTTTCTCCTGGGGAAGAGAATTGTCCAGATCTCCCACGAACAAGGCAGTACTGTCTCCATTCCCCCAGGTCAAGCAGCCTGGGCCCCATATCATACCGGAGGGGGCTTGGGTAGAGGCCTTTTATCCCCTGGGGAATTTAGGTCTTTGCTGCCCCCTGGTGGTTGGCTACCTCTTCTCTTCTGCCCCTCCACAGGCTCTCCTTTCCTGTCAGGATCCTGGCAGCATCTCTACTGGTAACCAGATGACCTGAGGTTCTACAGTGAGAGCATGTACATCCAACAGGCACCTACTCTGTGCTGGGCACTGAGGACACAGAAGCAAAAGGGAACAGATCCTGCTTTCAAGGGGTTTACATTCGACTTAGGGAAAACAATACAGAACCAAAAATGCCAAGTAAATACAGAGGGCATTCTAGGCATGGGGGACAGCCAAGGCAAAGGCCTGGAGAGAGGAGATGGGAACAACAAGGAAGCCATTTCTACTGGAATGTAGAGAGTATCAAGGCAAGCAAGGCAAAACAAGCCTGAATATGTGGGATGTGGTGACGTGCTTAAACCCAACAAAGCATTTGTATTTGCTCTTAAGAGTTCAGGGAGTGATATGGTCACAAACCCTAGACAGGCTCTGTACTGCCACCTCTAGGAATCACAGGCTCAGGACTCTGTCCATAGACTCCCTCCAGTTCTTCTGGCTCCAGGCTCACCCCCACCCCTTCTCACATGCTGATGTATCATTTCATTGTATGAGCTGAGCTGCCAGACCGGCCAGTTTGTCAGGAGTGGGATGATGTGCTGGGGTCTCCAAGCTCTTCTCTCGAGGCCTTCTGAATGATCTTTGCCAAGACTGCCTCCAACCAGGCTGCTAGCTGATGGAAGGCCTTCTGGGTTGTAAATACACAATCTCCTGAAATGGAGATGTGTCATTTGGGGGGCCTCCCACATCTTAGACTCTGGGGGCTCTTAAGACTTAGAGGAACTCAGGGATCGTCTGTATCTGATTTGTTGTACCTCCTGAAGACCCTGACAAATAACAATCTATTGAAAGAACTGAGAATATTTGTCCTGGAGAAAAGAAAAACATGTGGGATGTACGTATTTTTAAGGATTGGAAGGGCTCTTACATGGAAGAGGGATCAGTCTAGTTCTGCTTTGCTCCAAAAGACATAGCTTGAGGCCCAACTTCCTAACAAGGAACTCTATTAAAGATGGAAAGAGTGGACACCCCTACACTAGACAACTCCAGGCTGAAGGCTGATGACCACTTGATAGATGCTTATTCAGAGACTGGTTGGACTAGGTGGCCTTTGAAGTCCATTCTAACTCAGAGATTCTGTGATTGCCCTTGGCTGGGCTAGTCGTCTTGGCTTTTGTCCTGCCGTTGGACCTCAGTGACTCTGGAAGAGAGAGTGAGGCTGACATCTTTGCACAGCTCTGCCTCACTTAAATCCAATTCATGCACGAGTCAAGACGTCACCTGTGATGTCATCAGTCTTCTTCGAAAATGAAGGCGAAACAACAACAATCCAGGGTAGAGTGGTGAATCAGCAGGACTGTACCTGATCCTCAGGGAGGGCGGCCCCCAACCCAGGAAGGGAGGATGAGACTATCTTAATTCTCTGTGAGCCTAGGTTCTCAGTCCTTTCCATTTTCTTAATCATGTTTTCAAAAAACAAAAACAAAAACTCAACCACTAAAAACCACTTCTATGTTAGCCTGAATTCTTGCAAGGGAATAAATGGTCATTCTTTGCAGGGATGATAAAAACCTGACAACCAGAATATGTAAGGAAATGAGAGGAAAAGTATTGCAAAGGTGTCAGTAGTTAAATAGCACAGGCTTAGGAATAATGTTCAGAAATGGAAACACAAATTCAAATCAATAAGACTTAAGATTAAGTGTCTATTATGGCTAACATGCCATTCTGGACACTGACAGAAACAAATCTGTAAGGAGCTTGCTTTGCAGTTTGGGAAATTGCTGAACGAATTGTGGTTTATCAATGCAATAGGATATTTGAAAAAAATGACAAATCTGAATAAAAGATATGTAGAAAATTTCTTTAAGCGATGCCCGAGGAAGATAACCGAATTAGAAAAACAATCGCATCCGCTGCGCTATGTTAAAAAAAAAGTAGCAACAAGGCTCTAGAATTTGGAATTCTTGCGCAAATGACTCTCTGAACCTGTTTCCTCATCTATAAAAGAGATGGCACCTGTAATAATTGTAATATTTGTGAATACATGTGATATTAGCACAGTGCCCACGGCATAATAGGCACTTAATAAAGGCTCATTTCATTGTCTTGTTTCTCTTCCCTCTCACAGGATTATGAGGGAAGTGACCAGTGCTTTGTAGAAGGCACAATGTTATTATTGAGTACATGGGTGAAAAGAAGACAGGGAGGAGGTATGGCACAAATGTATTTTATTATTGAAAAATCGCAGTTGCAGGAAAGCCTGAAGGATGATGGACGGTCCACAGTGGGTAGAAGCCAAGGACAAATATGACAGGACAGGGAAGTGGGGCTGTCCTCTAGCTAGGATGAGGGATAATAGGTGGACCAAGTGAGTGTCTCACTGATATTCAGAAAATATTAAAAGAACTGGAGGAAGGCCTTGGACACATTGGGTGCCCTGTCTACGGAGGTGTCATGGGAAAACCAGGCACTCGGGATGAGAAGGCATGGATAGGCAGTGACCTGTAAGGGTGGTGGATCAGATGTCCATGTTGATGGATCCATTGAAGAATTAAAGTTATTTAGTTAATAATTTAAAATGATTTTGAGAACATTTTCAGAGCACTTTGTCCAGATTTCTCCTTTGTATTGATCATGTGCTGTCTGTCTGCCAAAGAGCATTAGCTCCTCTCGGACTTGGGTTCACACTTGTGGGGGCATCAGGGGCAGCTGGATGGCACAGCAGATAGAGGGCTGAAGCTGGATTCAGAAAGACCCGAGTTCAAATTCAGCCTCAGATGCTTAGTAGCTGTGTGAATCTAGGCAGGTCACTTCACCTCTGTCTGCCTTAGTCTCTTGTCTACAAAATGCAGCTGATAAGGTTAAGTACTTCCCAGGGCTGTGAAGACCAAATGAATTATTTACAAAATTATTTGTAAAGTGCTTTATAGACCTCAAGTGATATGGTACCTATTATTACCTAGTAACTCATGTGTCTCGGCTCACTGTGCCCCAACCAATTAAGAGAGTCTACCCAGATCTGGAAATTCAGTTATTACTGTGCTAACAGAAGCCTAGGCATGTATCATAGACTCAGAAAAAGCATTTAATTTGAGTAGAAATAGAAGCATGAAACATCGCAAAGGTTCTCAGCACTTACTCCTCCAAGGAGTAACCTCCCACTTCTCTTTCCCTGATATGGTCTCCACCTAGAAGGAGGGTAAATTGAAGGCAAGTCTCTGCTGACTCTGGCTGTCCCGCATGGAGCATGGCTGCTTACCTTGAGTCCTGATTTGGTCACTCATCCGCCCTCCTCTCTCGCTCTTGGCCATCAGCTGCTGGTAGCTCCTGGTCAGTGCTCCGCCTCTGGCTACAGATCTCTCTAAAGCCTCTCTGTGGCATTGGGAGACCATGGCACTTTCTACATCTCTGGCGGATCGCATCTTCCTCATGGCCTGGTCAGCAGCCTGCTCCTCTAGCCTCGCAGCATCCACTGCCATCTGCATGGCAGAGATTTCTTCTTTGTCCTTTCTCCTCCCCATCCTGGCAGCCTGCCCTACACCTGCAGCATAGCACCTCACAGGAATTAAAAAATCTCAGCTCCCCTGCAAAAGCCACAAGAATATCTTGCGCTGTTTCTTATCGGGAAGGCTCGTGCTTCTGATGTGGCCCCCTGAGAAGCCTTGGCGTGCCCACATTTGCCCCTCTGCTACATCCTAATTTGTGCACAAGTCTTCTTGGTCTCTGCCTCCACCCCCCCCCCCCCTCCGTCCCAGCATTATTGGATTGTATATCCCCTTAGGGCAAGGGCTGTGTAGTATTTCATCCTTATTTTCCCAGCACCCAGTTCAGTGACTTGCATCTCTCAGCCAAGTATTGAGCTGGTACCAAATGATAGTAAAACCTCCTTCCCAAATCCCTTCAGGCCTTGCTTCAGCTTCCCAGTTCAGCTTTTTAACCACCCCACAGAGAAGAAAACCAGCCACCAGAAGCCAAGCCAGGAGATCATTGGAAAGCTTGCCTGGGAGTAGCCAAGCCTGGGTCCAGTTTAAGCCTGGGGAATAAAGTAGCTCCCTTAGCAGCATCCCAGGGAACTGGGGGAGGCCACCACACACAGGCCGGGGAAGGTCACCCAGGGACTTTGCTGATGTAGAAGAGAGCAGCCTGGGAGCGGGAGGCTCTCCTGGAGAGCTTCCTTCAGCCAAGCAGGGCAAAGGGCCGGATTGGGCAGGAGGCCTCAGTGTGGCATGTTAGTCTCTAACAAGAGAGGGCCTGGGGGATGAGCGAGGAGGATTAAAAAAAAGACAGAATCTCTTTTTAAAAATTGTATTGCTATCTTTTGTTTTTTCATCACCTAAATTTTCCCTTGTATTCTTTCCTTCCCCCTTTCCAAGGGCATCCCTTACAACAAAGAATTTTTTAAAAAGCAAAAAGAGGAAGAAAGGAGAAATAAGCAAAACTAGTCAATATATTGAAAAAAATCTGCCAATATATGCAGTATTCTGCACCTGTTCTCTGTCTCTTTTTGGCTCTCTATCTGTGTGTGTGTGTGTGTGTGTGTGTGTGCGCGCGCGTATGTGTGTCTGTGTCTCTGTGTCTCTGTGTCTCTCTGTCTCTCTCTCTGTGTGTCTCTCTGTCTCTGTCTTCCCCCACCCCCATACAAAAGAATGCGGCATGTCTCATTTTTCAATGAAAAAAAAATCAATTTCTTCCTAAGGCATCAGAGATAAAGGCTTCTGAAGGAGGACATTTGAATGTGTGACATGTTCCCTTCCCTGGAAAAGTACTGAGTCTTCAGAGTGTGGTTTTAATCTCTTCTGATTGACAAATATATGCACACAACAAACATACACATAAATACATGATTGGACAGCAAATATTTATTAAGCACATCCTCCATCCATCATACATGTTCTATATGCTTTGTGGGATGCAGGTAACGTATTCACAGTACGTGTCTTAATACCTGTAGCCTATCAGAGAATTGAGGGAAGTAGCCAAGTATAAAGACAGACAGATTAGACTCAGGGGCAGCATCCTGCCGTCTGTTTGCCCCACACTGCCTTTCTTTCATGGAGCTACATACCTAACAGTTCAGGAAGCTGCCACCCTGAGTGGAGGCCAGCCAGCCTTCTCTGGCCCAGGGTGAGTCAGCACATACAGGATGCCAGCTTCCCAAAGCCTGTTGGGAGAATCTTTTTTGGGGGGGCACTCTCCTTTATAATGATGCAAACCCCCATTCCAGCAGTAGTTTAAGGCTAGTCATGGGGCACTAGCTTGGCAGCCGCCCTGTGAGCTGGAAGGGCAGTAGGGTTACCTCCATTTTCCATATAGGTTAACTGAATCTCAGAGAAGTAAAGGGGCTTCTCTGGGGTCCTAGAGCCAGTAAGGATCTGAGCCGCACAGACTCCTTTGTTCGTTAGCTCGGATCATCATAAACCACAGTGACCACTAAGACTTGAATGTGGGCTGATTGTGTGTATGTACACACACATATACATGTATATATATACATGCATATACCTATATAGCATATACACAAATTTATATGTATTGCACACATGTGTACACATACACATATAAGCACACATGTTTGTATATATGTACATATGTGCCTTTATGTGTTGTGTGTCAGGGTTATTTGTGTATAGCCTTTGCCTTCTCAGCTGGCCTGTAAGCTTCCATGGGTGTCGTGCCCACGGCTTTGTTACCCTGGCATCCTTTCTAGCACCCACCATAGGGTTTCCATACAGCAGGTGCTTACTAAATACTTGCAAGTGACTAAATGAATAATGAAGTCAGGAAGGACCTCTTGTTAATAGCTCTAGGTTTGAATGATGGGTAAAACCCGACCTGATTCTTGACATAAATAGGGACAGAATGTGTCGTAGGAGAAAGAGCCAAGGTAGATATGGAGCCAGAGGAGCTGAGTTTGAGTTTGAGCTCCGCCATGAATTGGGTGGCCTTGGGTAAGTCACTGCTCTTCTCTGGGCCTCAGTTTCCTCATTTGTAAAAGGTGGAGATGGTACTAGATGATGTTCCATGGTCCCTCCCAGCCCTGACATTGCCTGTTCTAAGGCCCCTCCCAGCTCTCACTTCCTATGATCCCTCCTTCCTAACCAGTCATCCAAAATGGAATCCCCCAGGGACTAGGGTTTGCCCTCCCCACCTCCCAGAAAAGGCTCATTGAGGTTTTCAAAATGCTTTACACCTGTCCTCTCTCTGGATCCTCTCAGTAACCCTGTGAGGCAGGGCCTATTATTATCGCTATTCTGCAGATGAAGAAACTGAGTCATAGATTGGTCATAGACCATAGAGCTACGTGGAGGGGACTTGTCACTGAGTCCAATGCCTTCATTTATTGAAGAAGAATCTGAGCCTGAGAGAGAGTTAAGTGACTTGTTCAGGGTCACACAGCTCCTAAGTTCCTGGGGCTGGGTGCGAAGTCTTCCTCATGTCAAGTCCAGTGTTCAGATCCAGGGCTCTCTCTTAGGAGCACCATGGTGCCCCTAAGTGACTTGTCTTACCCAAGGTCATGCGGTTAGAAAGTGTCTGACCCCACTCTTCATCATTTCACAAAAATCACAGAATTTAAGAGCTGGCCAGATCTCGGTGACCATCTCATCCGGTCTCCACCTGAAAGAACACCCCCACACCCCCCCCACACCTGGCTGACCTGACC
>CM053623.1:236057041-236074795 GCA_028646595.1 Phalanger gymnotis
GATAGGTAAACTATTCCTTGCTTTCCCAAATTGCTTATAGTATCAGCCTTTATTCCTAAATCATGAACCCATTTTGACTTTATTTTGGTATATGGTGTAAGATATTGGTCTATGCCCAGTTTCTGCCCTATCATTTTCCAATTTTCAAATGAGCATTTATTAAGTGCCTATTATGTGCCAGGCACTTTGCCAAGCTATTTACAAATAGCATATCATTGGATCATTACAACAACCCTGGGTAGTAGGTGCTGTTTTTATATCCTTTTTACAATTAAGGAAACTGAAGCAGACAGCAGTTAAGTGACTTGCCCAGGGCCGCAAAGCTAAGCAGTGTCTGAGGCTGGATTTGAATGCAGATCTTGCTGCCTCCAGGCTCAGTCTTCTCTCCATAGGCCACCCAGCTGTCCCTAGAACTAGACAGGCTCTTAGCAGGCAGTTTAGTCCACCACCAGCAGCCACCTTGCTTCATTTTTACAGATGAGGAAGCTAAGGCCCAACCTGGTGAAGTTGCGTGCCCAAGTGACTGAGTCAGGATTTGAACTCAGGTCCTCTGACTCCAAATCCAGCCGTCTTTCCATGTTCACTTCCAGCCTCATTCTCATTTTATGGATGATGATTGAGGTTCAGAGAGGGGAAGTGGTTTGCCCCAAAACACACAGCTAGTAGGTGGCAGAGCTGGGCCTAAAGGCAGACCTTCTGACCCTATCCCAGGAAGAGCCTGGTAGGACCCTGCTGAAATCCTCCTGGCGACGTTCATCTCCTGAAGAGGTTACTCCTTTGCTAAGGCGTACATGCGCCCGGTTTGGGCGCTCCCTTGCCCTCTGACATCGCAGTTGATGCACAGACCATACTGCGTGCCAGGACTAAGCACTTACATGTGGACATTGGGGGGTAAGAGGATGAGGGAAGCATCGGGCGGAGCACTCTTGGAGATGCCTTTCCTGCTTCCAGCCAATCACATAGGAGCTTTGGGGCCTGCTTCCAACCCTAAGTGAGAACTTGGTGAAATCGAGGAGGGCCAGGGTATCATCTCAGCTAAAAGAAGGGTCAGCTTCCTACTGGCCCCTTGCTTTGACTCTTGTGAAACAGGCAATGAGCTCTCCCTAGATTCCCCAAGAAGAAGGAGCAGGGGAATGGGCAGTGTTCCGGGCACCCGGTCCCAGCTCCCAAACCCACCTCTTGCCAGCCACCCTATGTGAACCATGAGCTCGAGAAGGGAAGCTGGCACCTGAGGGCCTCTTGTGCATTGTGATTCCCTTCCCAAATAGGGGACCGAACATAATTCTCAAGGTGGACGTATCTAGACTTGAGGCCACTTTGGGAGTTCAAGAGGCTGCGAGGCCCTGCAGCATCAGCTTGGAGCTGGCCAGTAACAGGGAAAGCTTCCCTATCAGGTTCCTGCCACTAATAAGTGTACTGAACCAAGAAGTAGGATTCCTTAAGAAGAATTCCCAAGACTCAATCTAGTCTGTATAAACCCAGGGCTTCCGTTGTGGGCTGTGAGCTATACCCCCTACACAAATCCCCCGGGCCTCAGAGTGGACACCTCCAAGCTTCGGCAAGTCTGTAAATGCGCTGTCAGGGACAGAGGGCGCATCTGCCTCAAGGACCAGAGTAGCTACATCTGGGATGTTCACTACCAGGTTAGTTTAGGGGTCTACATTTTTTCACTCTAGACCACCCTTGAACCCTGATCACGTGGTTGTGATCTGCAGTTGTGGAAGGCATGATTTCATCTTGGACATATGGAAGTCATCATTAACCAGTATGATCCTTGCTCCCTTCCTGGTTCAGAATTGTATCAAAGTACCATGAAACATATGCCTGAAGGCTTCCATGTTCCTGGGGGAAGGGAGCCCACGTTTGGCTAAAGTCATTAGTCTGGATCCACGCCTTTCTGGACCACTAATCTTTCCAGTGTCCCACAAACCTTTCCATATTTCACGTTTCATGTTATCTCCCTTCACGTCCTCTTGTTCAATTCAAACTACATGGAGAACAGCAAGCAGACCATTTCCCACCTCCAAACCTTTGGACAAATGGCCTCCTGTGTCCAAGAAATACTTCCTTCTCACCTGGGCTCCCCGGAATTCCTAGCTTCCTCCTAAGCCAGGAATTATTAACCTTTTCTGTGTCCTGACAAGATGCAAACATCTCATTTTCTCATCCTCCTTGAAAAAGGTCTGATCATAATTTGGAATTCAGAAATGGTGCCATTACACTGGTTCTGCCAGTCAGCTCAGCCAAGCGGTTAATTCAACAAGAGCAGGAAGTGAGAATTGGGGTCATCACCAATCCTTTATGTAGTTTTGGGCAGAGAAGGATGGGAGCAAATTTCACTGTGTTCAGAACAAGAAAGGGAAGAGATATGGAAATTGGAAGCCCAAGATGGGGATGGGAGTCTTCTGGAAGGGCTGGGGAGTGGAGGGGATCAGAAGCACCATTTCCAGAGGCTGCCTCTCTAGGAAAATCTTCGTTTTCTCTTCTCAACACCCAGGTTCTCTAAGGTTCTACTCCTAGCTAGAGAATTTGTTTTCTTCTTCCCAACCAAGGGTCGTAGGGCAAAAGCCATCAAATAAAAGATGGAACTTCTGGCGTCTTGGTGTTAGAGCGTTAGACTATGAACGAGGAAGACTTTGGTTCTGATCCTGCCCCTGACATTTATTGGGTGGATAACCTCAGACAGTCATTTAACTCCTCTGGCCCTCAATTTCCTCTTGTGTAAAAAAGGGGATACTAGAGTACTCAGTCTGGATTCAGTAAGACCTGAGTTTGAATCTGACCTCAGACATTGGCTGTATGACCCTGGGCAAGTCGCTTAACCTCTGCCTCAGTTTCCTCAACCATAAAATGGGGGTAATAGTAGTATCTACCTCCTAGGGCTGTTATGAAGAGAAAATAATATTTGTAAATGTACCTTGCGAATCTCATATAAAAGATTATTTATATAAATACATTATTATATTGTATCTTAATAAGATAGAACTTATTATATTCATATACATTTACATAAATTACTATATAAATAAATTATTTGTTACTTTTAACTATTATCACTAGCTTTTAGGACCAGACTCACAGGGCTGTTGGGAGGCTCAAATGTCTATAAAGTAATTTGCAAACTTTAAAGCATCATAGAAATGTCCATTGTTGCTAAGGGTTCCGGAAGGTCTTAATCTGATGCCGTTTGAAAAGGAAGGAAAAGATTCTTTTCACTGATCTTCTCCCCATCCCATAGGGTAGGGGTTTTTAACCTGGGATCTATGAACCAGGTTTTTAAAAAATATATATTTTGATAACAATTTCAAAATATTCAGTTTTCTTTGTAATCCTATGTATTTTATTTTATGCATTTAAAAATAGTATCTGAAGAAGGGGGTCCATAGGTTTCATCAGATTACATGGAGAGAGGCAGCTAGTTGGCGCAGTGAGTAGAGCACCAGCCCTGGAGTCAGGAGGACCTGAGTTCAAATCCGGCCTCAGACACTTGACACTTACTAGCTATGTGACCTTGGGCAAGTCACTTAATTGCCTTTCCTTCCCCCCTCCAAAAAACAAAACAAAACAAAAAAAGATTACATGGAGACCATCACATAAAAAATATTAAAGAACCTCTCCATAGACTAACTCTCAGGGAGCCACTCTTGAAAAAGTAAGAGTTACTTAGAGTCAGGAAGACAAGTTCAAATCCTGACTCATTTAGTCCCCTAGACCCTTACCTTAACTTCTGTATGTCTGTTTCCCTATCTGTAAGAAGGTGATGAAAATAGCATTTACATCCAAGGACTGTCCTGAGGATCAAATGAGAGAATGTATGTCAAGAATTTTATAAACCTTAGAGCTATTATTATTTTAATGTGCTGATAACAATTCTGCCCAGCCTTCAATCCATGATCACCTCTCCTAAATAGAACTAAGTATAGCTTCTAAATTAAAGAGGGACTCAAATCAAGGCAAGTTATTCCTTACGTGTGGATAACGTGAAGCTTTAAGGAACCATTAAAAAAAAACCCCAAACCCCATGTTAAACAGCTTCTTTATCTCATGACATCTTTCTCTAATGATTTCAAAATATCATTTTCACTGGATAAGTGTAAAGGACAGAGAGAGACTGGCGGCTTTGAGCCTAAGTTCAGAGGTCAAATTGAGCTAGGGGACAAAGGGGATCCTTACAAAGCAGGGGTGCCCTGGAGCCACCTGATTTTATTAAATTGTCCTTGCGATCACTTATACGTTAGAAATCAGCCAGGGCTCGATTTATTGTTTTGCTGATTGTCTAGACTTAAGAAAGCAAGGGAGAATATGTCAATCATGCAAATTAAGCTTAAAAGTCTGTTGTGCTCTTCGGAGAGTGACTCCCACTTATAAGTCTTCTCTAGAGAAACACACAGAGCACAAGGTCAACCTGGGGCTGAGTGGGAGAGGGGGCTGATTTCCTGGCCTTCTCACATAAAAGAAGACGCTTGAAGCATTTTACATCTATGCAATGCCCACCTGAATGTCTTCCTTCAGAAATGAAAATTGGACCACATCAGATTTGGAAAGTACCCTCGAAAACACCCGCACCATGGTAACAAAACAAGGCGCAAGCTGTTGCGGTGTCATCCGCTCACTCTCCCACGCCCCTTCGATCCAGTTCATTCCCAGGTCTTTTTTTTTTTAAATAAATTTATTTTTTATTTTTAGTTTACACACTCAGTTCCACAAGTTTTTGGGTTCCAAATTTTCTCTTCCTCCCACTGCTCCCCTCAACTCCCCAAGATAACATGTAATCCAATGTAGGTTCTACATACACCTTCACATTGAACTTAGACTCATTCCAGGTCTTATCACTTCTACTTACCTCCATGGAATCCCATCTCTCCACTCACACAGCCACCACCTTAGTACAAAGGTGTTGTCACCTCGCCCCTGGATGATGGGAATAGTCTTCTTTTAAAAAATTATTTTTATTCAAAACGTAACAAACACCATTTTGGGGAGAAGCATCTGTTTTCTTTCATGACATGACTAATATGGAAACATGTTTTGTGCGATTGCACAGGTATAGCCTATATCAAATTGCTTGCCATCTTGAGGAGGTGAGGAGACAGAGGGAGGAATAGAATTTGGAACTCGGAATTTTAAAAGAAAAAGACTGTTTTTAGGTGTAATTGGAAAAATATTGAAAAAAAAACATAACAAACACCAAATAAAATAGGCATTTCCTTGTACATATTAGAATAGATTGTATATGAGGATTGTATATGAAACTTCAGGTCTCCATTAGGGGTTGTTTGCTTTTCTTTAATTTATAAGTTCGAGCTGTGGCTTTCAAAGCTGTCCTGCTTGTCTCTGCTTCTTTCTAGTCTTCCTTCTGGTTTCTTCCCACCATCAAAAAAAAAAAAAGACATCTCAATGACTTTTTTTCTTTCTTTTTCTGGCTACCCTATCCATCCTAGCCTTTCTACTTATCCAGTGGGGGGAAAAATAGAGAAAAATCAAATCCTTGTTACAGATATGTGTGATCAAGGAAAACAAATTCCTACGTGATAATGATAGCTAGCATTTATATGGTGTTTTAAGGTTTGCATTTTACAAACATTATCTCATTTTATCCTCATAGCAACCCTAGAGATACATGTTTTATTTCCCCATTTCACAGATAAAAAAAAGAGAAACTGAGGCAGTTGGCACTTGACTGACTTGGCCAGGATCACACAACTAGTAAGTCTCTAAGGTTGGATTTGAACTCAGGTCTTTCTGACTCCATTCCCCCATGGTGCCTCCTAGCTCCCTCCACATTGGCTGTGTCTGACAAGATGTGGGCAGCATGTTTCATCATGCCTCCTGATGGTTGGCCAGGCAATAGCCTTCTAACTGATTTCCCTTTCCCAGACTTCTCCACCTGACTCCAATCCACCCAAAATCATTTTTCCAAAGAGTCTCACCCGCTCATCCCAGCCAGTCGATGATCTTTAGCGGCTCTCGGTTACCTCTAGGAGCAAAAGTAAACTCCCGTATTTGGCATTCGAAGCTTTTTACAATCTAATGCCTTCCTATCCTTCTGTCTCCTGTCTCCATGTCTTTGCATTGGCCATCCCTCATGCTTGGAATGCTCTTTCTTCATACCTCTGCCTTCCTGGCTTCCTTCAGGACTCAACTCAAGCCACCACTTTCTGCGGGAGGCCTTCCCTACTTCCCCAACCCAGCTGCTGGCGCTGTCCTCTGTCCTCCAAGGTGACCTTCCATTTGCTTGGAATGTATCCATTAATGGGGATGGGAACTGGACTGGGGATTTCACCAGTGTAAGGACTCTCAGGTAAGGAAGATCCCGCTACCAAAGCAGGTCAGTGTCTTCTCTGAAATTTAGTGTCTTAGAGAGTTGCCTAGAGCCCTGAGAGTTTAAGTGACTTACCCAGGGTCATACAGCCAGTAGGTGTCAGAAGATTTGAGTGCAGATCTTTCTCATTCTGAGGCTGGCTCGCTAACCACTGAACCACGCTGCCTCTTGTACTGAATTATATCCATGTTATCTCCCTCCATCAGAATAGAAGATTGAGGAACAATCATTATGGGGTGGTGGTGAAGGAAACCCTATATTCATAGAACCTGGCACATAATAAGTGCTTAGTAAATGCTTTCAGATGGATTCATTGGTAGAAAGAGTAATATTTCCTTGCCTAAATTGTGGAACTAGTCCTGTGGCTGTTTTTATCTGAATTCTGTTAAGCAATATGAGAAGAATAATTTTTGAATAATAATAGTGGGTATACGTCCAGTCTATGATACACATTGGCTGTGTGTCAAGTCACTTGCTCTAGGAGATTCTCGAAGACTGTAAATTGCAGAGACATGTTGACCTACCTTGGTAGAGGAAGTTTCCAAATATCTGGGTGTTCATTAGACCAGAAAAAGCACAAGCCTAGTCTATACCCCATTATCATCATCATCATCACCATCATCATCGTCATCATCACCATCATCATCATCACCATCATTGTCATCACCATCATCATCATCATCATCGTCATCATCATTGTCATCATCGTCATTATCATCATCATCATCACCATCATCATCACCATCATCACCATCACCATCATCATCACCACCACCATCATCATCACCATCATCATCGTCATCATCATCGTCATCACCATCATCGTCATCATCATCATCACCATCATCATCACCATCATCATCATCATCATCGTCATCATCACCATCATCATCATCATCGTCATCATCATCATCACCATCATCATCATCATCATCATCGTCATCATCACCATCATCATCATCACCATCATCATCATCATCATCATCATCACCATCATCATCATCACCATCATCATCACCATCATCACCGCCATCATCGCTGCCATCATCGTTGTCGTAGTCGTCATCGTCGTTATCCATAATAATGATAGCAGTAAAATGTCGCCATACCAAATACGATTGTATTCCAGGTACTCAGAATGAACAGCTTCCAAAATGTAGAGACCCGGAGTAGATCAGACCCAGATGAGAAGCCCACTGACCCTGTGGTCTTCTCTGCTGCAGGAGCTGTCCAAGGATGCTCACGGGAAGCCTTCAGATGAAGAGCTCACATCCCAAGCTTTTCATTCAACTACAAAAACCAGTCATTTTCTCCCCCTGCACCGGAGCCTGCGCAACATTAAACCTAAGCGATAGCGATCGGTCTCATGCCCGTCTTACTCTGAGCTCCGTTGATAAAGGTGGGCAGAAGGAGGCAACAATAATAAAAAGCATAGTCGATGTTTCTATGGCACTTTTGAAAGGCTCCATCATCTCCAGATTGTCAGACGAGGACATGTGATTAGATGGACAAGCTAGGGATTGCATTCACCAACAAATGATCAGGGAGAGACGCTGCAAATAGACCCCTTGGGCCCAGAACGAAATAGGAGGAGGAGAAATTGCCTCAGGGAAATGCAAAAGCTCTTTCAACCACCTCAAACTGCCTTTTTAAAGTCAGCATTCTCTCAGTGGTTTTAGAGGCCTGTGAATGATGGCGCACGACATTCTGAAGAACCCAAAATGAGAGCCGTACAGAGGGTAACAGAGGGGCATGTGGTGGATGGGCAGGGGAGGAGAGGGAAAAGCGTCACAATATACAACAAAGAAGGACAACAGAAAGCGGACTCGGCTTACTATCTATGCCACCATGGGTAAACCATATAACTACCTTGGGCCTCAGTTTCCTCAACTGTAAAAGAATTGGACTCTATGGCTTCTCAGGCCCTATCCGGGTCTAGATCTGTGATCCTGTAATCCTATGAATGATGTCAATCAACAAGCATTTATTAAGCACCTACTGTAGTTGGTGCAGGGGATACAACTCTAAAGAATGCACTCAAGGAACTTACATCCTAATGGATTCTTCAGGAAAAAGTCTGGCTGGCAAAGGTCATGGTTGGCTGGTCACGTGGCAAGAATGACATATAACTTGTGGACTGTCTGTGTTCTCCACTAGTATCCTAATGATGTCAGGAGAAAGTGAGGAAGGCTACCAGCTCATTAGGCAGACTCCTTGTAGAAAGCTTCGAGGGAGGACACGGATGAGAGTCACAGATGGGTCAGATCCTCACCAGTGGATGGAAAATCCACATTGTCAAAGTCACAGATCCGTTGGAATATTTGAGTGCTATCTTTGGATGCTGTTTTCTTAACAGAGGAAAGACAAAAAGGTCATAGACTTGCTTATTGACAAGGCTCTTTAAGGCTAGATTCAAGTCAAAATCACAGAATCTCAGAGCGGAGAAAGACTTCAAAGGTCACCCAGTCCAACCCATACTTGACTGAGGATCCTGCCTATAATATCTCAACCCATGAGTCCAGTCTCCTCTTAAAAATAGACCTGCAAGGATGAGAGCTCTCTCCTTTCCAGTACAATGTTCATGCCGTGTTCACACAGCTCTCATTGTCTTTGTATGGAATCTAAACCTACTTCCCTACTATTTCTCCCCATTGTCTTCTTCCTCCTGGAGCCAAACAGAATGAGTTGAATTCCTCTCCCATGTTGTAACCCTTCAAACACTGGAAGACCACTATGATGTCTTCCCCATGTGTTCTCTAACCATGGCTCAACATCTCTTCAGTTGGTCCTCTGATGGCTCAAACTCAAGGTCTTTCCTCATCCTGGCTGCCTTCCTCAGGATGTGCTCCAGTTTGTCAATCAATGGCTTTCCTAAAACTGTGACGCCCCAAACAGAAGACCATCCTCCAGGAGCTGAGTTAGAATCATAAGTCTGGAGCTCCATTAAGACAGTGTTCAGTGCTTCCACCATGCCATGCTGTCTCTCACTGCTTGGCATTCCAGAGCCCCAGAGTCTGGCATATGCAGATGAGCTATGCAGAGGATAACCTGGGGTTCAGAGGAGGGAGAGATTCCCCAAGGGATGGTGGAGTCTGGGTAGACTTTGTATAGGGGGTCAGAATTGAGCTGGGCTTTGAAGGACACACCCAGATGGCATAGAGGAGGTAAGAAGGCATACCAAATGTAGGGAATGGCAAAGGGTAGGGGGAGTGGTACATGTATAGGGAGCAAGAAGTAGGACAATCTAGCTGGCTCACAGAGTTTATAGAGAGGATGAAGGTGGAAAAACAGACACCTCAGTGGCCCTGCTAAGGAATCTGGACTTGACCCTGCGTCTGACTCACCTGCTCCACCTACTGCAAGAGGCAGCACTTTTCTGGACTGAGTCGTGAGGTGCTGATCTCTCACCCTTGGACACACCAAGCTGTATGAGTAAGGGGCAGTGTGGTACAATACAAAGCGCCATGGATTTAGAGCCAGAGGACCTTGGGTCAAAGCCTGCCCCTGCCATCATTTAATAACCCCAGATCTCAGTTTCTTTATTTGTAAAATGAGGGAGTTAGATTCAAGTCCCTTTCACTCAAAGTCAACGATTCTGGCAGGCCAGGGATCTCCTTGGAGTTTTCCAATCAGAGCCAACAGCAGCCAAAGCTGTAACTAGGGTAGGATAGCCGAGGACTCAGAAGGGGCCTACCTGCGCAGAGCAATCTGAGCAGGATGGCTGCTATCTCTCCTGGTCCAATCCTGGCTGACCAAGACAGGAAGAGGGGCGGGAGTCCCCTACTCTCCACTTGTGTCCAGGGGCACTAGAAAGCTGTTTGCAATCCTGATTTTATTCAAGTTATGAAAAATGATGCAAGTCCAGTGAGAGAAGGAATGGGAATCTGGGCAAGTTTGGAAAAGGAAGAGGAGGTGGGGGGTTGCATGAGAATCCTTCCTCTGCTTGCTTCGTAAGGGGCGGTAAGCTTGTGACCAGGTCTGGGGCTTTGGAGGGCCACACTGGCACAAAGAGGGCTGAGGGAAGGAGGATCACGTTGTCTCTATCATGACTTGTGCCAGCTCAGTCCTTTCAAAGGCTAATCACCCAATCACCCAGTCACTCTTCCCTTCCCTCGTTCACTTCATCCTCTCTGCACAGCTCAGTGGCAACCAGCCAGAAGCAGTGGCCAGCAGACAAGTGAGAAAGAAAGTCTTGGGGGACCCTGGTCTTAAGAGAAGGATTTGCTCCAGCTCCCAGAAGTCCCCCTCCCCACCTTCCTGACCTGGGCAGCCGGCCAGAGATATAACGGCAGCTTCCTTCTCTCTGGCTCAGTGTGTGTGTGTGTGTGTGTGTGTGTGTGTGTGTGTGTGTGTGTGTGTGTGTGTGTGTGTGTGTGTGTGTGTGTGTGTGTGTCTGTTTCTCTGCCTCTGCCTGGGATGCGGGAGGTTACCGCGCATCTGCCTCTGATTATTAATCAGCTTAGGTGATGTCAGTCGGGGAAGGAGGGACCCGGGAAGGAACGGTTTGGCAGGAGGCTAGAGGGGCGAGTGGGGCTGGGGAAGACCCCCCTTCAGAACTGCGGGGCTTGCATTCTGGGACAAGCCAGAAGCCAGCGAAGCTGCCGCAGCCTGCGTGGGTGGCTGGGGAGCTCAGCTAGGCAGAGCAGAAGGAGCAGGAGAAGGAGAAGGAGAAGGAAGAAGGAAGGGAAGGATGGACCTGTCCACAGCTCTGCTGCCCCTCACCACCAATGACAGCAACACCTCAGAGCCTGGAGGAGGCAACCTCACTTCTGGCTGTGAGTAGAGTAGGGGGCTGGCGCGTCCCCCGTCCCCTGCCCTCATTCCTGCCGTGCACTTGGTGGGATGAGAGACAGGAACGATCCGCCTCAGGACCAAACTGCCCAGGAAACTTTCTGTGGGTTCCGGGGCGAGGGGGGTCAGTGTAGGCATGGTGGAAAAAGCCCACCTTGGCTCAAAACCCACATTGAAAGACGGGATTGCTAATTCTGTGACTATGGGCCAATCACCCCTTCCTGGCCTCGGTTTCCCCTCTCTGTAAAACAAGTGGGTTGGACTAGATGTCTTCTGAGGCCCCTTCTAACTCTACTTCTATCAGCCTGCGAACCTGCATGACCTTGGGCAAGCCATTTAACCTCACTGGGCCTCAGTTTCCTCATCTATAAAGTCAGGGATGGGGTGGGTGAGATGGTGACTGAGGTCCCTGTCAGTTCAATACCTAGGAACCTCTTCTTCCAAGAACTGCAGGCATCCCCTGGTCTTCTCCTGAAACTTGAAGGGAAAGCAGATGAGGACAGAGGACAGAACGGGGTCAGGAGGGGCTAGGACTGAGAGAAGAGAGGAGAGCCCTGGAGCCAGGGAGCAAGTGTGTGTGAGTGTGTTTGTGTGTGTGTGTGTGTGTGTGTGTGTGTGTGTGTATGACTGTGTATGAGTGATTATGTGTGTGAGTGTGTGTGAGTGTGTGAGGGGGGAAAGGGTCTTCTTCCATGGGCCAAGGAGTGAAGGGGCCAAGGGCCAAGACTAAATGTTGGATTATGGGGACAGAAAAGCCAGCAGATAAGAGAAGGGTGAAGAGAAGGAAGGAGCATCTTCCCTGCCTGAGTCTCATTCTGTTCCTCAGACAACAGCAGTGGGGTCTGCAGCACCATGGTGGGAGGAGAAGGAGGAGGGCTGAAAGATACAAGCATGAAGGGCTTCATGTAGAAGTGAGGAGGGCAGAGCCCTTGGGGTTCACAGGGAGATGGTCTCATGACAGCCCTGGGAGACAGGGAATGATGATACCCCCTGGTTTGACAAAAGCACAGACCTAGATCTACATGGGGCTTCCTAGGTCGTGGAGTCCAAATTCTGTGTGGTTTGGCAGAAGAGGAAAGTGAAGGGAAGTAGCCCCAAGGCTACATAGCCAGGATTCAACCCCAGGAGTTCAGACTTTTCTGCCTTTCATCGCCCAGGTTCAGGGAGAGCATTGTCCTCAGCAGCCCTGGGGGGGTGGGGCGGGGACAGTAACCACAAAAACTCCCATTTCTGGGGCCCTCCAAGGTTTCCTGAGAGCTGTCCTCACCACAACTCTGTGAACTGAGCCTTCTCAGGAGAATTTAGCCAGGCTGGCCCTGGGACTGAGCTGCTCAGAGCCTCACCTGGCTGGAGGCTTGGGAGGAGTCAGACTGAAGGTAAGGTGGAGAGTGGGGGGGAAATTCCTATGATGCAGAGGTCAGAGAGGGCTGCGGTCTCTACTGTGACTAGTAGAGAGCCCCAAGGGCAATGAGCGCTAATAAAGTTTAGATGAGGAATATCTTGTGTCCATGTATGTGTGTGTATGTGTACATGTGTGTCTGTGTGTGTGTACATGTAGAGACCATGTCTTGGTGGGGCTCAGTATGACTGATGCATTTGATAGCAGTCAACAGGAGAGTCACCCAGGAAGCACAAGGCAGCTTCTCCTCACAGCTGCTCTGAAAATGAGAATTCAGGGGCTCACAATTGTCCCTTCTGAGAAAAAACCCTTTCTACCTCTTGGGTTCCTGAAGGTTCATGGCACTATCCTGGGAGGAGCCTGGGGGTGAAATCTGTCTTTTGTGGACACATTCCACGGGTTCATTTCTGGACACATTCCTAACATGTGCCTTTAGAGGAAATTCAAGAGGCAAAGATGGGGACCCCCTTCCCAGGTGGTGAGTGAATCTAGTGAAGTTCATACGTCCACTTATTTGCTGCCGGAGGTTGGGAGGGGAAGATAATGGCAGGATAAGGGATCCATTCGAACTGATATGAGGACACAGCGCTGGGAATTACTGGAAACATGAATGAATTAATGGATGGATGGATAGATGGATGGATGAAATGAATGGGTAAATGAATGGGATGAATGGATGAAAAGGCATAAACTAATTGCTTACTATGTGCCAGGCATTGTACTAAGCACTAGGTGTACAAATACAAACGGTGCAAGTCCTGCCCTCAAGGAGCTGTGAGACCACATGTATTGGGGATGGGTGGCCTGGGAAGGCACTTTTAGTAACTTCATAAACCTTAACGTGTTTTAGACACAAGAGGATAAGAACATAGATTTAGAGCTTGGAAGGGACCTCCAAGACCATCTAGTCTGATGCATCCATTTTAAAAATGAGTAAACTGAGGCTTAACCCGCAATCCAGACCTCTTTCCACTGTACCACATGCCTCCCAGGTAGTAGCTTCAGGCACATAGAGGCTAAGTGATTTGCCCACGGTCATAAAGAAGTTAGTTGAAGCCGGGTCTAAATAGATGCCATATGTGAGTGTGCGCACGCACGCCCACAGACACAGACACAGACACACAGACACACAGACACACACACACACACACACACACACACACACACACACACACACACCAGGAAGGGAAAGGGAGTGGGGTGGGACAGAAAGGCACCATAGGCCCAGCGCTGAAATACCTGGGAGTGAAGTAAGGGCAAAGGCAGAGGTGGGGGTAAAACATTCATTTGCCCTCCAGCAAGGGCCGGTGTAGAATGTGAGTGGCCATCTGTGCCAGCCATGCTAGCAGCCTGCTTTCTCTGTCCCCAGTTTCACCACCACGCCTGTGGCGAGTATCCTATATCAATATCATCATGCCTTCTGTGTTTGGTATCATCTGCTTGCTGGGGATTGTGGGAAACTCGATGGTTATCTTCACCGTGGTGAAGAAGTCCAAGTTCCACGGGTGCAACAACGTGCCTGACATCTTCATCATCAACCTCTCTGTGGTAGACCTGCTCTTTCTCCTGGGCATGCCCTTCATGATCCATCAACTCATGGGAAATGGGGTCTGGCATTTCGGGGAAACCATGTGCACACTCATCACTGCTATGGATGCCAACAGCCAGTTCACCAGCACCTATATCCTCACGGCCATGGCCATCGATCGCTACCTGGCCACTGTTCACCCCATCTCCTCGACCAAGTTCAGGAAGCCCTCTGTGGCCACCCTGGTGATTGGTCTCCTCTGGGCGCTCTCCTTCATCAGCATCACTCCAGTGTGGCTCTATGCCAGACTCATTCCCTTCCCTGGAGACACCGTTGGCTGTGGCATTCGCTTGCCCAACCCAGAGACTGATCTGTACTGGTTCACCCTGTACCAGTTCTTCTTGGCCTTCGCTCTGCCCTTCGTGGTCATCACAGTGGCCTATGCACGGATTCTCCAGCGGATGACATCTTCAGTGGCCCCGGCTTCTCAGCGCAGCATCCGGCTGCGGACCAAGAGGGTGACGCGCACAGCCATAGCTATCTGCCTGGTCTTCTTTGTCTGCTGGGCACCCTACTATGTGCTGCAGCTGACCCAGCTCTCCATCAGCCGCCCCACCCTGGCCTTCATTTACCTCTACAATGCGGCCATTAGCCTTGGCTATGCCAACAGTTGCCTCAACCCCTTTGTCTACATTGTGCTCTGTGAGACCTTCCGCAAGCGTCTGGTGCTCTCAGTCAAACCAGCTGCCGTGGGGCAGCTCCGGACAGTCAGCACTGCCCCCACTGTGGAGGAGATGACGGAAACCAAAAGCGCCTGACACTCCCTCCATACTCCAGGCACCACCAACAAATACAGTCAAGATCAGACCAGTTAATGGGGGGCTGGAAGGGGGGAAGATTGTGGGTATAAGACCCAGACAAAACTGGGTTCAGATGATGCTAAGCCGGCTGGGAGCCATGGTGAGAAACCAGGAATGTGTCCAAACCCCCACTGAGGGAGGGTGTGCCCAGCATAGGTCTGAGGGAGAGTGACAGAAAGCAACCGAATGACTAAGGAGAGATGTTCAGTTTAACCTTCCAGTCACATCTCCTTATGCTGCACATACACTGTGGCTTCATCATCCACCATCCCCCAAGGACCAGCTGGGAAGCTTCTGACTGGCTCCAGACTTAGGCCTAACCAAGAGTTAGAGTAGGCTGGGAGGGCCTGGGGGAAGGGGCTGGACCAGCAACCCAAAGCTCTTCCTCATTTCTCCTTTGCATGAAAAACCAAACCAAACTAGTTTTTCTCTTGAGTTGGTGGATGAGGAGAGATGGAGCAAGCCGTCTCTCCCACTCCCTTGGCATCCCAACATCTAGCCCCTCTTCTTCAGCCGCTTCTCTTGGGAAATGCATGCTTTGGGGCAAGGCGGGGTGCTGTAAACTCACTGCTATCCCCCAGGCCTGGAATAGGCCCCCCCTTCCCTTCCTTAAAGGCCCAGCTCAGCTGCCGTCTCCTCCCTGCCCCCTCCCTCCTCCAGGGATTTTGACAGGGTCCCTGCCTCTTATCTTGTGTTAGATGTATCCGTGTATCTGTCAAATTTCCTATTAGATTGTAAGCACATTGCAGGCAGGGCTTATGTCATCGTTCAGCTTTGTATCTCTGGCATGGAGACCAGGGCCCTGCACACAGTAAGCAGTTAATAAATGTTTGTTGTATTGAATTGAATTGAGAAGCCAGTAACTGCTAAGAAGACTAGGGCAGTGAACAAGGCTACCATATTTTGGGGGGATGGAGGGTAAGAGAAAGGTTGAGAAAGGACACGAAAACAACAAACATGACAAAGCCTTTGTATTTGCTGTATGTTTACTCATCTGTGTATGTGTCATGTCCCCCAACAGAGTGTAAACTCCCTGTGGGCAAGGGCTGTTGACTTTTTGTCCATGTGTCCTCAGTGCCAAAGCAGTGCCTGGCATGCAGAAGGCACTTAATAAATGCTTATTGGACTTCATTTTTGTACTTCTCTCCCCTTCCCCCAATAGTGCCTTGCACATAATAAATTCTTGAGTTTTGTATTGTACTAAATTGAATCAGAAAACCAAAAATTCCTAGGAAGAATGAGATGGAAGAAACAAAGGCTTTTGTTCATTCTTTTGTTCTATATACATATGTATTTGTAGTATACATGTTGTGTTTGCTCACCTGTTTATGCTTCAGTCCCCACCCCACACCCGGCCCCCAATTGAATGAAAGCTCCTTGAGGGAGTGCTTCCTTCCTGCTTGTGTAACATCACTGCTTAGCACAGTGCCTGGCACCTAGGGATGATCACTAAACGCTTATTGGATTGGACTGAATGAAATTAGATCTTGGGAAAAAAGATCACAGTTAAGCTACAGTACATGCGATTTCTGGGGCTCTTTCTGCCATCAAGAGAATTCGCTAAAGATTTACTAAGCACCTACTATGTGCCAGACACTATGCTATGCACTGGTGATGGAAATACAAAGAATGAAATACTGTGTGTTCCACATATTTAGGGTACACACACACACACACACACACACACACACACACACACATAATCCTGTGTGTGTCTGAAGCCTCTCACTGGTATAGAGCTCTCCCGATGGTGGGAAGAAGAGGGAGTCACGGGCGGCGCCCTGAAACCTGCTGACGTCTGGCGGTCTCTTCCTGGGGCTCCGCGCACGTTTGTTACTATCTTCGGTGACCCCAGCGGACCCTGGATCGCAACCATGTGGCGGCTGGTGGCACGCCCCGGCACTCCAGTCCTCAGCGTGCTCCCTTCAGGTCCTGGAGCTGCCCAGCCCCTCAGTGCTGGCATGAAGACCTTCCTCCCAGTACCAACCTATGAAGATGTTTCTATTCCCGATAAGCCCAAGCTCAAGTTTGTTGAGAGGATGCCAGTTGTGCCAAAGGTGAGGCGGGAACCCAAGAACCTGAGTGACATCCGAGGGCCATCCCCTGAAGCCACTGACTTCACAGAGGGCAATTTTGGTATCCTGGCACTGGGTGGTGGTTATCTTCACTGGGGCCATTTTGAAATGATGCGTTTGACAATCAACCGTGCCTTGGACACCAAGAACATGTTTGCCATCTGGCGTGTCCCAGGTCCTTACAAGCCCATCACCCACAAGGGTATAGGCCAGCGCATGGGGGGTGGCAAAGGCGCCATTGACCACTACGTGACAGCCGTCAAGGCTGGCCGCCTTATCGTGGAAGTGGGTGGCCGCTGTGAGTTTGGTGAGGTGGAACCCTTCCTCAAGCACGTGGCACACAAGCTGCCCTTCCCAGCCAAGGCCGTGAGCCGAGAGTCTCTGAAAAAGATGAGCGAGGAGCAAAGGGAGAGGGAGCTTAACAACCAGAACCCCTGGACCTTTGAACGCATTGTCAGGGCCAACATGCTGGGGCTGAGGAAGGTGTTGAGCCCCTATGACCTGACTCAGAAGGGGCGCTACTGGGGCAAGTTCTTCCTGCCTGAACGGGTCTAGTGACCTCGAGGCGAGGAACAGCTACTCCCCGTCTCTCCTCCAGCTTCTCCTTTGGAACTTCTGAGCACCCCCAGATGGATGGAGGATCTCTGCAAAGCATTGAGACAAGGAGAACCATAGTGTGTCATGAAGCATTAAATAGAGTTGGTTCTACAGAAGTCCTGGGTCTTAGCCCCAGAGCCAAGGAGACTTGGGCTCAGTTCCTCCCCTTAATACACATGAAC
>CM053623.1:236075295-236092251 GCA_028646595.1 Phalanger gymnotis
GATAGGAAGCTGGGGAAAATATGGTCCCCTTACTCTAAGTCCCTACTCTCTTGGTGGCAAATTTCTATAATCAGAAGGTTTTGTAAGTACAGCAACAAATCTATTAAAATAATTGATTATGGAACATCTGAGATTACCATAGGAGGGGAACTAGTGTTCCTGTACAAGTTAGGGTAGTTCATAAGGGCCTTGTATAAGTTAGGTTTTTTCTTGGTAATGGTATGGAGACAATTAGGTCAAGGGCTTGTGAGAATATTATGTTGTTATTTGGTTAATATCATGCTTGTCTAAAGCTTTGTTACAATTTGTAATGTTAAAAGAAGAATGGCTTGTGGTTTATTTTGTAAATGCCATCAAAGAAACATGGCATGACTAAAAGTTTATGACATTATATATACTGTGTTAAGAATTGTGTTTATGTATGTACTGGAGCCTGTTAATTCCTTAGTGAAATATCATCCTCCTGGTGAGGAAATTAATAATGAGTTAAGGTAAAGTATAAGAAACTGAGTTCTGATGTGAATTTCTTAAACATGACAATTGGCCAAAGTTCCAATTTTGAATTTGTAAAAATGAATACGGATTAGAAACGGTAACTCAAAATCGTGCTAAGGTAACTTTTGTAGGAGAATGGAAAGAAAGCTGGTTCCTACAAGAAGGCCCACAGAAGATGCTGGAGATGGCTGGAACAAATACCATGGACCAGAAGACTTCACTGATGTTGTTCCCTGCCAGACAGCCCTATGGGAAGAGACTTTTGAATCTTAAAGGGGGAATTGCATTACCGTTTTCTTTTGGGTCTCTGTATCTGTATTTACAGAGGGCACTGCCCCCTTTGATTTGTCAATATGGCAATCAATCCTTCCCATATTTACTTAAAGGGGTGATGGTTAAGGGGAAAAATTCAGATGAGAAAGAGAGTAAAAGAGTATTAAAAATGTGAAAACAAAAATTTGAATAAAAGAGAGGGGAAATTGCAAGAAACGGGAGGAAAAGATTTGTTTCCACAGAATTGAAGGTATACTTCCTCCTCCCCCACCACAGCTTTAGCAGAAACCAGGCCTCAGGTTGGTCGGGTAAAAGGTCAGAGGCTTGTACTCATGCTTAAATGAGCCATTTGAGGAGGGCAAGACGTGGGCAGTCAGAGAGTTGTATCTGGACAACGAAGAGCCTGGCAGGAGATTCGAGGTAAGGGTCTATTAAAGGAGTGGCGTCCATCTGAGTCCTTTGTGCTTTTTCCTGTACTCTGTTCAGGGGAGGTATCCATTTATTCAGGGGGAATAAATGTAAATTATAAATAAAATGTTCCTGACTTCCCGAAGAGTTTTGCTTATTCCTAGACAATGTGAGTATGTTTCTAACATCAGCAATGCTCTCTCTCCTTACCTGAGAATTTCCAACTGCCTCCAAAGCTTCACTCAAGCACTGGCACCTCCCCAACTGATCCTAAGTTAGCTCTCCCCACTGCCGTGCTGCGCCCCCCCCAGAGGGAAAGGACTTATTAATCTCGGAGTTTGTATCGTTGGTGCCTAGAACATAACAGGCCTTTTAAAAGTGCTGTTTAATTTAATGCCATCAAAAGTCAAGTTGGTTTCCTATATAAAATTTGTAAATGTGTATTTCCAAAGATTTGTAATTCTGAATTCTTCTGGTATTTCCATTTAACAGTTTTTTGTCTAATTCCCTCTATACCCTGCAGGTGCTTCACGTTTATTGAAATGAACTGAATTCCCATGTAAAAGGAAGACAACAGAAAAGGTCTGCAACTTAAAGTTCCTAAGCAGTCAGACCCTAAAAAGTCTGCACGTGTCTACTGGTCACATCGATGTTTATTCAAGCTGACGAGTGAAGACACCAAGCATACAAGAGCACAAATCACATTTCTTTTCAAGTCAACAAGGACTGATGAAGTGCTACACGGATTGCTTGGCATGCTAAATGCTGGGGATACACAGGTATCCTCTTCCCTTCTCTTCTCACTCCGGGACAACAGGGACCGCTGCTTTATCACCCGGAGTGCCCAGCCTCACTACACATCCATTTGAGGGGCTCTTGGTCTCCTTCCCAGGGAAAGCCCAAGGCGTCAACATCACTTCTACTCTCCTACGTGTAGGACGAGAGTCCAATGACTAAGGTCCACCCACAGGTCCTTATTCTCTCTCTATACACACTCAGAGGCCCCCTTTCTCTATCCACCCAGTTCAATTCCTAACATGGTCAAGGTCTGCCAGAACATGAGCAATGGAGTTCCTACCTCCCTTAAAGCCTGGGAAACCAGAACCCCCTCAATCATCCGCCATACTTCCTGTGACGGGTGGTTTTCATCCAAGGATGTTCACAAAAGCATGTGATCCTCTCACTAGCAGTAACATATCAGGTAATGCGGGAGCTCCATCTGATGTACTTTCACTTGTGGCCTAAGATTTAATCCAAGCACACAAGTAGGAGAGGTTTGGCTCAGCTCTGGTGGTAGCAGGAAGGCTGACTTAGTCACTAATACAAACTAGAGAGCAGCTGGAGTCAAGAGCATGAGAGGCAGCTTCAGGGTGCAGTGGATAGAGGACTGGGCCTGGAGTCAGGAAAACCTGAATTCAAATCCAGCCTCAGATACTTCCTAGCTGTGTGAGTTTGGGCAAGTCACTTAACCACTGCTTGTCTCAGTTTCCTCATCGGTAAAGTGAGAGTGATAACACCACCTACCAAACAAGATAAGAATTGCAGAGTACCATGCCTGGTACCCAGTAGTCACTGCATAAATGCTAATATTATTGTTTTAGTAACCTCAAAACCCACCTGGTGCTGCGCTCATTCAGTCCAGCAGGCACACTCCTAAGGGCTGAACTTCAGCTTACCTCAGGAGCCCAAATAATGTTCCATGACAACTGGAGCACAACGGCGGGATCTGCCCTACAACGGCGGCATCTGCCCTCTGCAGCTATGCAGAACCCAGTCTTCTAAGAGCTCAGCTGACCCTCAGGGCAGTACAGGAGGGCCAGTATTTTAATTCCTATTTTACAGGTGGAGAACTAAGGTTCAGACTTGCCCAAGGCCACACAAGTAGTAAGGAGCGGAGTTAGAATTCAAACTCGGGTCCTCAGACTCCAAATTTAACATTATTTCTACCACTGCCTTAGGCCTCTGCTTTGTACATGTTCATAAATGACCATGAGACAAGGTTTATACGCATGGTATATGCCAATATTTCAATAATCAACCCAGGTCCTTTTTGAATTCTCTGAACCACAATGGTAGTGGTTGTTCCAAAATACTCCATAAACACCAGGCAGACCACAGCAGGACAGAACATCAGACTACATCCCCACCACCGGGCAACAGATGAAATTTCACTGTCTCTGATGGGGATATAAGAAGTATACTTTTTTTATAGAAGGATGAAAAAGATGTGGAATAATGGTGAGGTCAAGAATGTTTCAGGAAGCAAATTAGCACTACCATGGTTTATCCACGTTTAGTAAAAATAAGCGAAGTTCAGAAGCATTTGATAAAACAGGAGGGAGAAAGACAAAATGAATTTGGAGCTTCCCTTATTTACAATTCCTACTCACAAATGAAATTCAATCCCACATCAAGCATACCCTCCAATCACTAAAAACAAACGGAAAATTAAAGTTCATGATTCTCTAGATAAAATGCCAAGTTCTTTAATTCCCAAAAGGTATTTAGGTAAGAAACGAGCATCTGTTTCCCATTATACTCCCTACACATTCGAGCCAAGCTCCATGGCGAACCAAAAGCTGAACTCTGAAAAATGAAAATATCTGCAAAGCAGCCTTCACTGGTGCCAACCTACACCTTGAAGTCGCTCTCAGTGATGCCCTAAATATCTAAGTTAAGCTGTTTCAATACTTTGGATTCCCTCCATCAACAACTATGTGCTGCTGGGTGCCTCCCCACATGTAAAAAAAAGCCAAACCAAACACATGTTGCACTTGATCTGAAGGAAATAAACAACTGTGTGAGAAAGACATAGTCCCCATCTGTTCATAATCCAGCCAGGAAGAAAAGCACTAGTAGGCCTGAAACAATCAAAGACTACAAAACCACAAACAGCATAAAGAAGTTCCAAAGTGCACGGCAAAGACTAGAATCTACAAGGGATACAAGGATTGAAGGAAGTGATCACTTAGCTTTGAATTAGACAAAGATTTCCTGAGAAGCTTGAAACACAAGTAGCCCTTGAGGAGAGGTATGAGCTGAATATGTATAGGTCAAAGGCGTTAATCAGGGGCAACAAAGGGTAGACACTCCAGGTAAGGCAATAACAAGGAACAAAGGTGCAGAGAAACAGGACCGTGAAAGCAGTCTAGGAAAGCAAAGGGTGTTATGTTAGGAAGTCAGCCTGGAAATTAGAGCTGGGGGAGAGGATTGGGTCAGAGGACAATGAGAAAACTCAGAGAGGCTGAGACTTGCTTCTAGAGAGTCATCAAAGAGGTCTGAACTGAGCACCTTGAGGAAAGCAACGTTTACAAAAGCTTCTTCACTTTACAAAGTCTCCCCTTGCCCAAAGCATCCATTATAAAATTCAAGCTCTCCAGAATTTAAAATGATTCCCCAAACACAAAAGGAAATGGGAACACAGCTACTGCATAAAATGAGATACATGAGTACAAACACTGTCAGAAAAGGGACACAAGATGAGTCCAAATTTTTCAGACTAAACTAAGACCTTTGCTACAAACTATCAAAAGTTGTTAGATTAAAATCACTGATTTTTGTTTAACACTATAATCCCAGCACTTGGCCTTACAATCTTCAACAGGCCAAAACAACTTCCATTTTTTGAACAACTTACAATTCATATTTTTATTACTGTGGCCAGTGACCTTCTCACTGAAGTAGCAACACAAATGTTGCTACAGCTTTGCATAGAGAGGGTCTATAAATAGAGGGTAGGAGGAGAAAGATCCATCTTTAGGTGCTCGTTAATAAGTCCATATGCCCAATAACTGACCTCTTCTTATACAGCAAGGATTGAGGGCACAAATGTGAGTGTGGGATCCTTCTCCTCTGAAGAAGGAAGAGCAGCAGGGGATGGGGGTGGGGGATACTGCCTCAAGAAGAGAAAGAAATGGACAGGGCAGAGAAGAGCCTGGCCAAAAATCACGGGCCTCCAGGGCACCAGCAGTTTGATGGTTGGGCCCAGAATTCACATTGCACACGCCCCAAAGTGTGATGTGCATTCACTGAAAACCACATACTGCAGCTTGAAATGAGAAAATGTTCTAGACCACTTCATTCATCTAAGCAGCCAGCTTCTGACACACTATATTTAAAATAAAGATGTGCAATCCACATCACAAGGCCATGGCCTGAGCTAAACCCTCCATTTACAGACACAGATCTTAGTCAGGAAAGAATTTCTAAAACCAGCATGAGACCATTTACATCAAAACATCAAAATGTAACAGAAGAAGTAAAGCCATACTTAGGGATGAAGTCTTTTTTTTTTTTTTAAAGAGAAGACACACAAGTTTAATGATCATTTTCTGCCACTATCTCAGGATGCACTCTGGCAATTTGGTTCATAGCCTTCTACTGGGAGATAACCATATAAACAAATGCTCCTTTGGTCCTTCAGAAACTAAATCCCTCCCACTAGAGTTCTTAATAGGAGTATCTTTTACTAAATTTTAAAATGCACTGGGGTTCCTGGCCAGTGTATTTCCTGGCCACACAGCCTTCATGAAGAATGGCACTGGAACTCTGTAAAATGATAAAAGGTTTTTTTTTTACCAGAAAAATGTAAGTTAAAATAATTAGTTCTATCCTTCCCTTCTATGAGTCCTTCAGACCCAGAACATAATGGTCAAGGCTATTTGAACGCAGCATTTTCAGCATCTAAAATTTCAGGAAAGGTAACATTTTAAAAGTTTCCTTCATCTACAAAGATGTGTAAGATTAGAACTGTATTGCCAAACTATGGACACTGGCCTTGTTCTTACGAAGTGTGGAAAAGAACTAAACCAATGGAGAGATCCAGAACACACCCACCCATACATACATATACATGTGTACATGTACATACACAGGAGTAGCCTTCTGGAAATGCAAGCGTATGCCTATCAGGGGAGGAACTACTGCATCAACTGTGGTGTATGAATGTAATGGAATAGGAATGTGCTTTAAGAAATGACAAATACAAAGAATTCTGGGAATCTTCCAAAGATTTTTACGACATGATGTAGAGAGAAGTGAGCAAACCCTGAGTAATTCACAGAACCGCCACAATAACTTAGAGGGAAGGAAGAGACACAGACAACAGAACACTGGTCCACACACTAAGTGTGACTATGGAGACCTCTGGCTGAAGCTTGCTCTGCTTCAGGCAGGAGGAAGGCAGGAAGGGAGGTAGGAAGGGAAGTAGGGAGGAAGGCAAGGAGGAGGCAGAGGGGAGGCAGGGAGGAGGCAGAGGGGAGGTGTGCACGCGGGAGGGGGGCCCTCTACCTGCAGAATAAACCAGGTACTGTTAGACAAGGCCAATGGATGGGTCTATTTCACTTAGCTGGATTTCTTTGTTGCAAAGGAGGGTTCTGTTAGGCAGTAGGGGAGGAATTAGGAAGTGAGAGCGATGCTTCTTAGAAGTGAGTAGTAGTAAATAGTAAATAGTAACTTTCTCTTTTGTCCAGTAACCCTGAGGGTCTTCCCTCCCAGTTTGATTTTTTTTCTTTTATTAAAGGGGCCATCCCTTGATCACTTCTTAAAGAGAATGGGTGTCACCCTACCCAAAGTGAGAACCTGAAAAGCCCTTAGCTTGAAAGGGCCAGGGTCTCCCATTGCATCCTGGGCCATCTCCAGTCGTCCTGATGACTATCAGGCACTGGACCCAGGTAGCTCTGGAGGAGAAAGTGAGGCTGGTGACCTTGCACGGCCCTCCCTCACTCAAATCCAAGGCAAGTGCAAGTCATGTCATCATTTTCCTGATGTCATTCATGGTCCTCTTTGAGAACGAAGGACAAACACAGAAGTTCAGCAATATAACATTTATTATTTTTTTTAAATAGTGAAAAAATACTGACACAAAAATAAGGTTTTATTTCAAATGAGGACTACACAAGTTTTACCTTTTTTTCCCCTCAAAAATGCTATATTCTCCGATATGAGAAAGGCATATCTTCATTTGGGAGTAAACTAAAGACTAACAGAGAGGGAAAAGGAACAAAGAGAGAAGACTGAAAGAAATTAACTCAAGGGGAAGAGATGAAGATCCGAGAGCAAGAAATCCTCTCCTGAGACACCCCTGAGGTTATGGTGTGGGTCAGGGAATAGTGCAGTGAAGAAGACCTGAACCAAGTGACTAGAGAGGAGTGATTAATAGAGGGGGGTCTCCTGTAGCACAGTCCAGGGATCTCTCCATGGCTCTGTTCTGTGTAACACGGTTGTCAGAAAGTCTTAGGGTGCCAGATCTGGACCTAGAAGGGACCCCTGACACCATGTCATCCAATCCCCTAATTCCATAGAGGAACATGAGGCCCCAAAAAAGAGCAATTTCTTGCCAAAGATCAAATACTTAGTATCAATTAGTAGGTGTAAGTATGGTGTTTGATGCAAGTCCTCTGACTCCAAAGCCAGGCTTCTTCTACTGTCCTTGGGGATCTGGATATCAACGTGGTGAATAAATGTGCAACCGCCACAAGCCTGGGAAGGGCTAGCTACCACACTGAATGACTACATCAGTGTTCAAAATATTTTCCTAAGTACAAGCAGTCGGGTGGCACAATGGATAGAGTGCCAGGCCTGGAGTCAGGAAGACTCATCTTCAAATCCAGCCCCAGACTAGCCGTGTGAGCCTGGGCAAGTCACATAACCCCATTTGTCTCAGTTTCCTCATCTGTAAAATGAACTGGAGAAGGCAATGGCAAACCATTCCAGTATTTCTGCCAAGAAAACCCCAAATGAGGTCACAAAGAGTCAGACACAACAGAAACAACTGAACAGCAGCACAGGTTTGACCAGGTCACCCTTGCTTAAAAATCTTCATTGGCGTGTGTGTGTGCGTGTGTGTGATGGACTCTTTGTTAAGTCTGGAGAAGCCTAGGGACTTTGAATGATGTTAAATGCATAAACTAGAACACAGAAAACTGCCAAGGAAATAAATTAGAACAATACACAGATTAGTTCATAGCCACAAGGTTAAGAGCTCCAAGCTTCTCACCTTCTGAGCCTGGGCCTGGCCTCCTGGTCAGGATCATTCCACATTGCTCACCTGCAAGCATCCTCATTTCCGGTCACACAAATCAGCTTGCTTGCTGTGGCCTATCCAACAGACCTGGAGTGTTCTCCCTCCTGACCTCTCTTACATTCCTCTGCTTCTTCCTTCAAGGCTCAACCTAGTAACCCCTCCTATGAGAAGTTTTTGTGACCCTCTAGATCTGTCCCTCCTCAAATGACAATCTATTTAAATGTTATAACTTACAGTAGAGTCCGACCTCCTTGAGTACAGGCTTTTTTAGCACTGTGCCTGGCACAGAGCAGCTGCTTAATACATGCTTGCTGACTTGACCCTACTCTGGTCAGACTCCAGTCTGGAATATTTCAGCTCTGGGTTCCACATCCTAGGAATTGAAAACTATGTAGTATGAAGAAGAGTAGTTGAAGAAACCAGGAATATTTAGCTAGAGAAAAGAAGGCTGGGGGAGCACAACAGCGATCTTCAAGGTATAAAGGGCTGTCATGTGGGGCATACTAAGGCATTGTGGGCAAAGTGGTAAATTGAAGAAGCCACTCCGGAAAGCCATTCGAAATTATGTAAATAAAGGAATGAAACATTCACATCCTTTGACAAGAGAGATTCCACTCCAAGGAAGTCACAGGCTCCATATGCACTAAAATATTTCTATCAGCACATTTTATGGTAGCAAAGAACCAGAAAGAAAGTGCTCATCTAAATATATTATGGTACATGAATATAATGAAATATTATTGTAACTTAAGAAATAATGAGCAAGATGAACTCAAAAGCATGTAAGGACTTAGATGAACTAATGTAAACAGAGCCAAAAAAACAGCAGCTAGCTAGTGCAGTGGATGGACTCAACATTGGGCCAGGAGTCAGGAACACCTGAGCTCAAAGGCTGCCTCAGATATTTACAAGCTGTGAGACCCTGAGCAAATCATGTCACCTCTTTCAGTGAAATTAGGATAATAATAACACCTCCCTCACAATGCAAGCAAATGAGGGAACATCTACAAGCTGCACTCTTAAGTTTTAGCTGTATATTGAACTCTAAATTCAATATACACAATGACTTCAAACTGAATACTGCACAGTTATAAACCATAAGCTTGTCCCCAAAAAAGATACATGGAAAGATATCTCTCCCTGTTCCTTTACACAGTCTGAGGTTCACATTCAGGGAACAATGCACATAATGTCAGATGGTCTTCAATGTATGGATCAACTCTACTCAACTTCTTTCCTTCTTCTTCTTGTTTTTTTTTTTAATTATTTGTCATAAAGGAAGGGGGATAGAGGAAAGAGACAGTGGTAAATCTAGGTAACATAAAAAAAAACTTTAAAAAATCAATAAAACCTTTTTTTTTTTTCAAATTAAGGGCTGTCCTGTGGAAGACCTTGGCCCATTTCTGTCTGAACCAACACCAACTGCCACCAATGAGCAGATAAGCCCCAACGCACCCAAAATACCAGCACACACCCTGGTTGTTCCAAAGGGTTGGACCAGGAACAAACAACGGCAGGTGCAGAGAAGGAGACTTCAACTCAACCTCAGGAAAATCCTCCTAAAAAGAACTCTCCACACTCCCCAACACTGGCACAGGCTGTTCCCATCTTCACCAACCATCTGAGCTGAATGCTTGTCAGTGGCATTATTGGGATTTCTCTTTAGATAGGTTCCAAATGAGAACTCCAAGGTCCCTTCCAACACAGATGCCAGTAAAGGATCAGAAGGAAATAAACAAGATCCCATTCAAATGGAATAAACAATAGTTATTAAATATGCACTGGAACCAACCAGGGCAGGTCAACGGAGCACAACAGTCTCTGCCCCAAAATAAAATTTGTGCTCAGGATGGTTCTGTCTTCACTCTAGTTAGTGATCATTGATTTTTTTTCCCCTGTTCCTATTGAGAACAGTAGCAGAGCTGATTGGGTTCCACAGGGCAGAACTGCCTTTGGATGCTTGTGTACAATTACAAGAAAACCGCAAGAGTGAGGGGCATTGGGGAAATAACATAGAGCACACTATGGCAAGTGGACAGGGAGACATTCGCCTAGTAGACCCTACTTAGGGAACTATCCTATTCCACTGCCCCATACCCTTCAAGAGACTTCCATTGTTATGAGTGGCGCAAAGATTTATTTTATTAGATAACATGTCTTCGCCATGCAATGATTTAAAAATACAAATGGTGTTCTTTATCTTGTGCATTTATCATATTTCTTTTAAAAAACACTCCCCATTCGATCCCAATACATTAACATTAATAGCAATCCTCTCCATCTAAGCAGTCCAATGAAACACTTTTTTTAGTAGCAAGATGATGCCATGTATTGGCCCCTTCTTCTCTGGCAAAGCAACATCACTTCACAACAGTAAATTACATTAAAATGTGGCAAAGCATAAATACCTCAAGTTTTTTCTTTCCTTTTGTTAATCCATCATTCTCACCTTATCCTCCAAATTGAGCTCAGAAAAGTAAAAGAAAGCCTTCGATACATAGCTGCGGAGTCTGACACAACAAATCCTCCCATAACCAGAAATGCATCTCTCTGGATTTGAAATTCATCACCTCTTTCTGGAAGTAGGTGGTGTGTTTCATCTTCATTCTTTTGAAGTCATGGTTTACCCTGGCATTGACGAGAGTTCAAAAATCTTTCAAAGTTGTTATAATGCTAACATCGGGGTATAATTTGTTCTAGTCTACTCATTTCATTGCATTCCGAGCATAAACCCAACTTGGTCATAGAACATAATCTTTCTATCATGTTATTGTAGCCTATTTGCTAATATTTTATTTAAAACGTTTACATCTATGTTCAATAAGGATATTAGTCTGTAGTTTTCTTTCTTATCTTTGTCTCTCCGAAGTGTAAGAATCAAAACCACATTTGTATTTACAAAAGGTGATTGGAAGGGTCCTTCTTTTCTCACTGTTGCCAACTGCTTATGTAGTATTGAAATTGTTCTTTCAGTGTTTGATAGAATTCACCTGTAAATCTTTCTGGTCCTGGAGTTTTTTTTTCCCCTTTGGAGTTCATTTATGCTTTGTTCAGTTTCATTTTCTGATATTGAGTTATTTAAATGGTCTAGTTCTTCTTTTGTTAATCTGGGTATTTAATAAGTATTCATCTATTTTCTCTATCAGTTTTGGTAGCACATAATTAGGCAAAAGACTTACTGAGAACTTTATTTCCTCTTCAATTTTGAGTTCTTTTTATTTTTTACAGCAACACTGAGGTTTTCCTCTCTTTTAAAAAATCAGGTTTAGATTTATTTCATTAGGGTTCTTTCTCCCCCCCCCAAAAAAAAGCAGTTTCTTTTATTTATCAACTCAATAGTCTTTTTGCTTTCAGTTTTATTAATCTCTCCCTAAACTACAGAATTTCTACTCTTTACTTGTTATCGTTCAAGTTTTCTTAATTGCATACACAACTGTTTGTTCTTTCTTTTATGAAACTATGTAGACACATAAATTTCCCCTATAAGTGTCCTGTAAGTTTTGGCTCATTATTGTTCTTTTCTTTGATAAAATATTCTCTTGTTTCTACCATTTTTAATTTGACTCACCAGTTCTTTAGCATTGTGTTATTTAGTTTCCAGTTATGTTTTCATTCTTTTTTAAAAGAGTTTATTACTGAATATAGTTTATGTTGCACTTGAATGAGCAAGTGTTGTATTTAGCATTTCTACTCTTCTACATTTTTTTGGTGAAGTTTTTTTATGCCTCAATATTTGGTCAATTTTAGTAAAGGTACAATATGCAGCTGAAAGATATATAAATTCCTTTCTATTATTGTTTAGTAGTCACCAAAGAGCTATCCTCTCTAATTTTTCTAAAGTTTTATTCAAGTCCTGAACTTCTTTCTGGTTTACCTTTTGGTTAAAAGTCTGAAAGGTCTAAATCTGAAAGGGTATATTAAGATCCCCTGTTGTAATAGTTTCACTCTCTTGTGAAATCTCGTGATATTTTTCTGTACAAGATCTCATACATCCCTTTTTCTCCACTCATACAGCAAATACCCTTGTATGCGCCTTTTTCAAAATCTCTAGATTAATGCAATAGCCTTCTCATTGGTCTCCTTGCATCAAAAGGTCTCTTCTCACTTCCACTTAGCTATCAGAGTGATTTTCCAAACCCCTCCTTAGTAAACTATAATGGATTCCTCTTACTTCTGGGATCAAATATAAAGTCCTTTGACACCCAAAGTTCTGGTCGTTTCTCCCTTTCCAGTCTTCTTATATTCTGCTGCCCTCCCAAAGGTGAACTTGACAGGCCTTGGCACCATGTTGGATATGAGGGGTGAGAAAGAGGAATCCGGAATGACTCCCAAGTTAAGAGCCTGAGGGACTGGGAGGATGGTGTTGCCCTATACTGTAATAGGGGAGGTAGAAGATGGGGGAGAGTTTAGGGGGAAAGACAATGAGTTCCCTTTTGGACATAGTGAGTTTAAGATGTCTATTGGTTATCCAGTTTGAGATGTCTGAAAGGCATTTGGAGATAGAAGAATAGAGGTCAGGGTTAGAGAAATAGATCTGAGCATCATTTACATAGAGATGATAATTGAAACCATGGGAGCTGAAATGAGACCACCAGATGAAGTACAGAGGGAGGAGAGAAGGCAGCTCAGGACCAAACCCTGAGGGCCATCTATGATTAGAGGTCATAATCTAGAAGAAGATCTAGCAAAGGAGACAGAAGGAGTGATCATATACATAAGAGGAAAACTAGGAGAGAGAGTGTCTAGAAGAGAGTATCAGGGAGGAGACAGTGGTCAACAGTGTCAGAGGCTGCACAGAGGTCAAGGAGAATGAGGATTGAGAAAAGCCATTGGATTTGGCAACTATAAGATCATTAGTGACTTTGTGAGATTTGGTGGACACCAAAGGTGCATGAGCAGCCCTGAAAGGGGCTTGACAAATCCTCACACCAGAGGTGCTAGTCCTCTCTGAACATTCCTCTCATCTGTGGCGTCAAGAAGCTGGAGCATGTACACTGGCTATATCTTGGTATAACTGTCTCTGCAAATAGGCTAAACCAGGTTTACTGAGAGGCCTCAAACCTGTTGGTGAGTGGAGGGATATCTAAACCACATGAAGACTCCCCAGGCAGAATGAGTGGGTGAGAACAATTTGTTCCAATGGCCATGGAGGTGGCCAAAGCAGGTGCTATAATGAAGCATCACCAGTCCTTTTGGTTTTTGTCTTGCCACTGGACATCAGTGACTCTGGAAGAGAGAATGAGGCTCACAACTTTGTTGAGCTCTGTCTCACTTAAATCAATTCACCTTCTAGTCAAGACGTCACTCAGAACTGGGGAGGGTTTGGTGGAAAGAAAATGAGTCCAGTTTCAGACAGGTTGAGTTTAAGGGGCTCATGGGCTATCCATTTTGAAATATTCAACAAACAGTTGGTGTTATAGAACTAGATCTCAGGAAAAAAGCTAGGGCTGGATAAAAAAAATCTGGAAATCAAGTGCATAGAGATGATAAATGAACCTGTGGAAGCTGATGAGATTTTCAAGTTAAAGAGAGGGAAAGAGGGACAAAGACCCAAGAGAGAGCCTTGAGGCAAACCCACATGCAGAAGGGCCTATACTTTTTCAGTGACTCTGGGTATGAAGACCTAGGTTTGAACCCCATCTGTGGGGCCACATATAATTCAGTTAACCTTTATGATCCTTGGCTTCCTCAACTGTGAAATAAGGAGGTTGGAGCAAATGAGCTTTAAGTCCCAGCACAGAGGTGGGGAATCTGCAGGCCTCAAGGCCACATGGGGCCCTCTAGGTCCTCAAATGCAGCCCTTTGACTGAATCCAAACTTCACAGAACAAATCCCCGTAATAAAAGGACTCAGTCAAAAGGCCACACCCAAGGACCTAGAAGGCCACAGGTTCCCCACCCTGTCCTAAAATCTTAGGATTTGTGCTAATATATGAAAAAAAGAAATTCCCAACCTGTAGCCTACGAGTAATGAGCTGCTTCTAAGTCACCTAGAAGAATTTTGTGAACTCTAAAAAACAGTCGCCATTGCTGCCCACCCATATTACAAAGATATGTGGCGCTCATGACAAAGCATTCTCTCGCAAAGAATTAATGGTAAACTTACTTTCAGACTCAAATATTTGCAAGGATTCAGATGAAAGTTACCATATGCCTGGAAATTTCAAAGCAACTTCATTTGTTAAATTTCATTCTTTTTCATTTTTAAAAATTATTTGTTATAAAGGCTGACTCTTTGGAAAGAGAGAGCGGGGAGAGACTTGTGGAAAAATCTAGGCAATGTGAAAAAAAGGACATTGGTAAAATCAATTTTAAAATAACACTTATGAAACACCACACAATAAAAATAAAATTAAAGCAGCATCCTTGGCTATTGGCCCAAAGAAAACTCCACTCAACCATTAACATTTATTACTAGTATTAACTGTTTACAGGTACATAAAGTTCTTTGCCTGGAAATGTCCCTGGCATTCAAAGACCAATTTAAGCAACAAAAACAATTCAACGATTCCAAGCTGGCTTTACTGAGGGGGTCAAACTGGAAGAGAAGGGAATATATAGGAACAGAGGGAATGATACCTGTTACACTTTCATTCTATTTTATATTGCAAGATTAAATCTTATGTTCTCTTTGGTCTAGACTTTCATCTACAGTTTTACAACAGCTTAATCTTTAACTTCTGCAGACATTGTTTGGATGACAGCATGACTGGGAAGTGAAACAGAAAAATTCCCAAATGCTGACCCATTCTTTTGTATGTCTTTCAATGACCAAGATTCAAAAATCTCTCCCACTTCACTATCAAATTAGTATAAAAAGCATCTTAAACTTGGTAAGTGATGAAAAACAAAGTATATTACACTTTAGTTGTTCATCACACCATCATTATTTTAATCTGTCATCATTACTGGAAAAGAAAGACTCCTGCTGAGGTGAGACTAACAGACAATCCAGTCCTAGCTGGGACTATTAATTATGCTTGAGTCATGTGCACTTAGACCTCTATACTCTCTAAAAGGGAAAACCATTAGTAGGAAAGGTCTTCTTCCCCTATAGTGCACTATTATCTCCTCTGAATTTATATTAATCTATAATCCACATTTTCTCTTCATTTGCCAGATTTTACAGAGAACCTGAGGTACACAGCAAAAAAGGGGTTCATATTTGTCTTCACTGCACATGTCCAAAGGCATCTAAACCAATTCCGTAAAACCATTTTTTAAAAATTGGTTACCTCTAACACATATAGATTTTGGCTTACTAATAATTTTTTGATCCAATGGAAACATTTATAACCACTATTTACACATTCTGGCCAAACTGCTGCTATTCCAGCAATTACAATGGATTATTTGCCTTCAATAGTGAGTCAGAACTTGGGAGTGGCTGAACACATGGAAATTCACCAGCTAGCAACCACAATTAGATTTAACATGGCAAGTGCAATGTGATGTCAAGGTTTTCTAAAAGCCAACTTGTTTCTTGGATTGATAATGCCAGGTTATGATGAAATTTAGAACATGGGGGAGGAATAAAGAAATCTTCTGCAAACTGGGAAGCCTCTTGGATACAAGGAGTCAAGAAAGCAGCGCCAAAGAACAAGCCCTACAGATCCACCTCAACTCAGTCACATTTTGTAATTACAGGGTCACTGTTTTCTCTAACATTCTGCTAAGATGAACTAATCGGCCAGTTAGTATCTTTCTTATCAAAGTTAAGTCATGCCAGCCTACCCCTAACCTTCCCATCTCTCTTTAGAGCAGGAACCAGGTTAAGCTTTCTTACAAGATTTTTAGGTCAATAATCGCCCAAATTTATTTTAAGTAGTGAAAATTTCTTATGCATCCTGTTACTCACCTAACATATATTAAACAATTCCATTCAGACCAAGCTTCACTTACTGGTTCTAATGAACATTCTGACTGATGGTTCAAGACCTCCCTGGTCTTCATGAAACTGAAACACACCCAGATACCCAAGGCTTCACCTTCTTGCCATCCCCAGTGGTTAATTAGACTCCTTTCATATATAATCAGCTTTTTTTTACTCTTTTTTTTCTATTTTTTTATTATTTAATATATTTAGTTTTCAGCATTGATTTTCACAAGAGTTTGAACTACAAATTTTCTCTCCATTTCTACCCTCCTCCCCACTTCAAGATGGCGTATATTCTGGTTGCCCTATTCCCCAGTCTGCCCTCCCTTCTGTCACCCCACTCCCCTCCCATCCCCTTTTCCCTTCCTTTCTTGTAGGGCAAGATAAATTTCTATGCCCCATTGCCTGTGTATCTTATTTTCTAGTTGCATGCAAACAACTTCATTTTTGTTTTTGAACAGCTGTTTTTAAAACTTTGAGTTCCAAATTCTCTCCCCTCTTCCCTTCCCACCCACCCTCCCTCCCTAAGAAGTCAAGCAATTCAACATGGGCCATATGCGTATTATTATGTATAACCTTTCCACAATACTCATGTTGTTAAAGACTAACTATATTTTGCTTTTCCCTAACCTACCCCCCTTTACTGAATTTTCTCCCTTGACCCTGTCCGTTCGAAAGTGTTTGTTTTTGATTACCTCCACCCCCATCTGCTCTCCCTTCTATCATCCCCCCCTTTTTTTTAAATTAATTTTTAATATGTTTAGTTGTCAGCATTGATTTTCACAAGAGTTTGAATTACAAATTTTCTCCCCATTTCCACCCTCCCCACTCCAAGATGGCATACACTCTGGTTGCCCTGTTCCCCAGTCTGCCCTCCCCTC
>CM053623.1:236092751-236119535 GCA_028646595.1 Phalanger gymnotis
ATCTGCCACTTAATTCTTCCCACCAGGTGGACCTGACCCCAGAAGCAACTGCAGCTGTAGTTCTAAAGCTGCCCCACCTCCACTGCCCCAGGGGCGGTGGCCGAACCGCAAACTCAATCCCCAGCAGCTTTTCCCACTAACCTTCTCTGTTGTCTGCTGTTTGTGGGTTGTGAGGTCTGGTAAATGCCACAGCTCAGTAATTCAGGATGCTAGGGCACTCTCCGCTCGGCTCCTGGTCTCGTCGGTCCACAGTGTGGTCAGCCCGCGCCGCACTGGGCTCTACTGGGTTCAGCTCCGCTCCCCTCAGCTGGGAGCTGAGAGCTCCGTGCGGGACAGACCTTACCCAGAGACCATCCAGGCTGTCCTGGGCTGGAGCCCTGCTTCCCTCTGCCACTTTGTGGGTTCTGCAGTTCTAGAATTGGTTCAGAGCCATTTTTTATAGGTTTTTGGAGGGACCTGGTGGGGAGCTCATGGCAGTCACTGCTTTCCAGCCGCCATCTTGGCTCCACCCCCTATAATCAGCTTTTTAACAGACTGAAAAGGAGTACGTGACTTCCTCAAGTTAATCAGTCCCCAATTTGCTCTCCTGTAAATCCGATAAGGATTTTGGTTGCATAACTTCTCTTTATAAGAGCCAACTCTGTCCAGTGAAGCCCACTTTGAATGCAGTATCAGCCACCTGCCCAAGTCCTTTTTCTACTTATGAAGGCGGAAGGCCGTGAAAATTCAATAGCATCACTAACTGCAAAGAACAGAGAAAAATTTCATGGCCAACCCCTGTGAAGCTCACCAACAATATCATCCACAGGTAGCCCCCCAACTTCACAGAAGTTTCGCTCAAAATGCTGGTTTAAAAAATATCTGTTAGGAACTTGGAGTGCATTTGCTCACTGAACCAGTGCTATAAATGGTGGCTAGATTTTCTAGCTTGTGCCACAATGCCTAGTTACCCCACGTAACTGAACCATCAAACCAAGTTAAACAAGATTTTCTGAACAAGCCTAAGACTCTAATCACTTCAATTTAACCTGGCAAAACCCTTCTCTTCACTTCAGCATCAGTTCAAGGGGCAGCAGCTTGGGGCAGCTTTCCTTGACCTACCCCAATGTTTGGTTTTTTTTTTCTCTCAAGCTTCCCTGGCTCTACTTGTCTGGATTCCTCTTTTCCCCCAATCACACACTCCTCTGTAGGCAAACCATCCCCCAAGAGAATCTAAGTCCCTTGAGGACAGGGTCTGTCATTTTTCCCTTTGCATATCCTATACCTAGCCCAATGGTTAGCAAAGATTAGACACTTGGTAACATGTTGAATGAACTAAAATACCTCCTATGGGGGAAAGGGTAACCTTGCCTTAACCCCAGATGAGTAATGAGCCTTTGAACTCAGTACACACTCACTGCAATGACTTTAGCAGGGAGGAGAGATTTTTCTCGGCAATTATGACACTTCTACCTCCAAGCTAAAGAAAAAGAATTATTCTCCCTCCCACTGAGATTCTCCCTCTCTCCCCATAGCTGTCATTTCCTGGAAACATCAGTAGAAGGCCACATATGAAGAATATTTGAATATTGGAGAGGCTTGCATTTTGGGATATTTTCACCATTGATGGGCGGGGAAATTCTAGATCCACAGAAACAATAATGACCAGCCCTTCTCCAAAGCCATCATCATTCTTATGGAAAAGGAGTCCACCACCCCCAATACCACCAATACAAACTAGCTACCATCTGTGGGCGAGCAAGGCCCAAAGCCATGCGAAGAAGAGCACTGGCCCCCAGACCACTACTCTGCTTCCATCCTGGCCCACACAGTCATCACCCAGGGAAACATCCTGCAGGGATTCCACCAACTACAGTCTTTGCATGTGCTGCAGGAGCTCTCAGCATAAAAACTCTGGCATTGTCCAGTAGTGCAACATCAGAAACAGATGAGGTCTTACCAGAAGTGACACCAACGAAGGCACATAACCTTCTGATTTGCTGCTGTAACCTAAGGAGCGTCATTGGCCCTTCCGTCTGTCCTGCAGCTCAAGCATCTTCTCTGAGGTTTCTTTCCCTTATTAAAATATGAGGTCCTTGGGCACAGAGCTGTCTGTTCCCAGGACTTAGCACAGGGTTATGCACACAATAAGCACTTAAGAAATACTTTTTCATTTATTCATTCTTTATTCATGATGATTCATAACTAGAGTCAGGAGAAAATTATTCTTGACTTCAAGTCAACAGATTATCATCCAAGCTGGGTTGGTGCTATGACCTGAGTACTACAAATGAGAAAATCTATCATAAAAGCAGGATCCCAACAGGGCTTTGTTCAACAGCAAGAAACTCTATAATAAGAAACAGTTTGCCTCTAGGACTGTTGGACTACGTCTGCATGTCCCCGCCCCAACGATTCTATTGCTACAGGAGACAGGAACTCATACTGTTACATACAGCACAGCTGAGAAGTTAGAATTTCTCAAAAAATTCCCCACTGCCCTTCCAAAAATCTGCTGCTTCCTGAGATGAGCAGCCAAAAGGAAGCATGGTGATGGACAGGAAGATGGGTGGAGTCAGGAAGACCTGAGGTCAAATTACATCTCAGACACTTAGTAGCAGTGTGACCCTGCACAAGTCACTTAAGCATTCTAGACCTCAGTTTCCTCATTTGTGAAATGAGGGATTGGACATGACCTCAAAAGATCCCTTCCAGCCCCAAATCCATAATCCTATAATCCTAGGAACCTGTAGGGAGAGAAAGAATGGCTTCTTCTCAGAGAGCGGCTTCTCAGGGCAAGAATATCAAGGGAACTGATGAAAGAAAAACGTGAAGGAAGGTTGCCTAGCCCCACCAGATCTCACCCTGTATTAAGTAACAGTAATCATCAAAACGGTGTGGTACTGGCTAAGGAATAGGGGGGCTGCCAGATCTTACCCTGTATTATGGAACAGTAATCATCGAAACAGTGTGGTACTGACTAAGGAATAGGGGGGTTGCCAGATCTTACCCTGTATTACAGAACAGTAATCATCGAAACGCTGTGGTACTGGCTAAGGAATAAGGGGGCAGATCAGCAGAATAGATTAAGTACACACTGACAGGAAACAACCACAGTAATTTTGGGTTTGATAAACACAAAGATCTAGGCTTTGAGGACAAGAACCATCTGACAACTGCTGGGAAAACTGGAAAACAGTTTGGCAGTTAACTAGGTATCAACCGACATCCTACACCACTTACCAGGATGAGGTCAAAATGGGTTCATGATTCATGTTTGTCAAGGGTGCTCTCATAAGCAAATTAGGGGAGCACAGAATAGTCTGTCAGATCTATCGACAAGTGAAGAATTTACAACCAAAGAAGAGATACAGAGCATTATGGGATGGACGCTGGATAATTTTAATTACATTAAATTAAAAAGGTTTTACACGCAAAAAACCCAAAACAACCAAGATTAGAAGGAAAGCAGGAAACAGGTAATTTTATAGCAAGTTTCTCTGATGAAGGTCTCATCTCTCAAATAGAGAACTGTGTCATATTTATAAAAATCCAAGTCACTCTCCAATTAATAAATGTTCAAAAGATATGAACCGACAGTTTTCAGATGAAAAAATCAAGGCTACCAATAGTTGTAAGGAAAAATGCTCTAAATCACTACTGATTACAGAAATGCAAATTAAAACATTAAGGTACCACCTTAGATTGGCTAATAGGACAGAAAAGGAAAATGACAATACAATGATCCAAAACTATTCTGAGGAACTATGATGAAAAATACTACTCACTTCCAGAGAAAGAACTGATGGAATCTAATTGGAGATCGAAGGATACTGGTTTTTGACTTTATTTTTCTTGAGGGGTTTTTTATGTTTTCTTTCACAACATGACTAATACGGAAATGCATTTTGCATGACTGCACATGTATAACCTTTATCAAATTGCCTGCCTTCTCAATGAAGTGGGAGGGGAGGAGAGAATTTGAAACTCAAAATTATAAAAAATGAGGACCAAAATTGTTTTTATATGTAATCGGGAAAAAATAAAATATTAAAATTTTTTATATAACTTGGCTGCCCCAACTGACAAATAAAAATAGCTAGCATTTATATAGCGCTTTAAGATTTGGAAAGGCCTTTCCATGTTATTCCATTTAATCCTCACAACCTTGTGAGGTAAGTGATATTATTATCCCCATTTTACCGATGAGGAACCTGAGGCTGAGAGAGGTTAAGTGATTTGTCCATAGTCACAAAGCTGGTAAGAGTGTGGGGCAGGATTTGAACTCAGATCTTCCTGACTCTCTTTTTTGTCCTTCTTGCATTCAGTTGTGCAGTTGTGTCTTCATGACCCTGTAGACCACAATGTCCATGGGGTTTTCTTGGCAAAGACACTGGAGTGGTTTGCCATTTCCTCCTCTACCAGGGGATTAAGGCAATCCCAGGTTAAGTGACCTGCCCAGGGTCACACAGCTAGTTAAGTTTCTGAGGCTGGATTTGAGCAGTCTTCCTGATTCCAGGCCTAATATGGCATCTACTGTGCATCTCATTGTCTCCTTGCACCAACAAAAGCTACCAACAAAACCAGACCATTTTCCTGCCAAGAGCACTTAGTTCATAAGTAAGAAAAAGATTGGGGGTTATCAGATCATAAGATTTTGAAGAGGAAAGGAGACTCAGCAATCCAAGTTCCCCGAGGAGAGGGGCCATGTGCTTTTTGTCCCTGCTTGCCCACCACCCAACAGTCCCTGGTACCAGCTCGGGGCTTAATCAATGCTTGCAGATTGATCCAGTGGCACAGAGGGTTAGCCAATATCCCCAGGGAAGAAAGTGACAAGGAAATGACTCTAGCTCCAGGTCCCTCCCCTTTCCTTGTGACAAGGTGGCACCTGATGCCCCAAGGCATGGAAAGGCACAAAACCTGGCTCTTAAAGAAGAGGAAACACTAAGACATAAGTACAAATACGCTAAATGCCTACTGTTACTTAACACTCCCTAAAGTAAATCTGAACAAATGCTAAGGAGAAGTGAGAAGAATGATCAGATTAGAGATTATCAGAGAGAAACCGGTCAGAGCCACATATAAACAAGAGACTCCTTTACAAAAACCAACACAAGGAGCCATCCAAGTCTCTGCTTAAAGACCTCACTAGCTCAGGAGACACAAGCAGCTCCTTGAGAACAGCTTCAGGGAGGAGGTGTTAGAAGCCAAAGTCTTAATCTCACCAACTTTTCCCCACAGCCCCCAGTTGTACCTTCTAGGGACACCTAACAAAATAAGACTGTTCCCTCTTCCACATAACAGCCTTTCAAGTACTCAAAAGACAGAAATCAGGACCCTTCTTTTCTACCCCAGACTAAACATTCCCAGTTGGATCAACCAATTCTTCTTATGACCATATTTTAAGTAGCTAGGCGTCCTAGCTTCTCAGTCACCTTTGAAAACCATCACATCCAGAACAGAACACCACTCCGTAGATGTGTTATTACCAGGGCAGAGGATGACAAAGCTTTCACACCCCTTTTTCCGGATATTAGACTTTTAGTTGTAAAAGTCAATACTTTCATTAACCTTTTTGGCAATCCTGTCACACTGCTGATTCACAGTAAGGTTACAATCTACCAAAAAAAAAAAAAAAGCCAGAGAGGCTTGTGGGATCAGAGATTTAGGGCTACAAAGGCCCTTGAAGGTCATCAAGCCCATTTTTACAGATGAGGAAACAGGTCAGAATAATTATGTGACTTGCCCAACATCACAGAGCTAGCAAGTATGCGAGGCTGGACTTAAACCCAGGTCTACCAGACTATTGGGCCATGGCCCTGTCCACAAGCTGCCATCCAGCTACACTCTTCCCCATTCTGATTTTGGGCAGCTAATTTTTATTTTGTTTTTATTTTTTTTCCTTAGACTAAAACACTAGTACACAAATACAGAATACAGAAAAAAAACAAAAACATATCGCAAACTTAAATACTGGAACTTAATACATACAAAGAAAGAAAAAGCATGTCATGTGCAAAGCAGAACATAAGAGAGGATTCCAAATAAGTAACAATAAATTTTCATTTCAAGAGCACCTGTATGATAAATACTAAGCGTAGTGTTGAGAGCTGTCCAGCCTTTCTTTGGTCCCTTGTAAGTTTTCTTTTGTTCTCTGCTGCGCACTTTTTTACTTTGCTCTTTTACTTCCTCTCCCCAGAAGGCTACAATTAAGTGCAGATATAATTCTCTACAGCTACACTATACATACACATATACATATATACAGACATATACTTTCCGAAACAAATTCTACTCTTGATCATTGTTTATACATCTGTGCACATCTCTTGTTTCCTATCCATCTTGCCTCCTCTGCTTTACTTCTACTCCCTACCTTGCCCTCCTATTTCTTGCCTACCCCGCCATCAAGCAGCTCATTTTTTGAACCTAGGTGAGGCACTTTATATTTACCTTCATCAAATTTAATCCTATCTTGTTTGGCCAATTGTTCTATTTTGTTAAAAAGCATTTTGAATCTTGATTCTTTCATCTAACACGTCCCCCTCCTGGCTCGGGTGTCATCTGGAAATGTGAGAAGTATGCTATGCAAATCTTCAGCGAAGTCACTGAGTGGAATGCTGAACAGAAGAGGACCCTGGACGTGTGCCCACTAGAAATGTCTCTCCAAGCTGAAGGGAAATCTTTCTAAGGTGAAGAATAAAGCACAGGGTTTGCAAAGGAGTGATAAGTGGAAGAGGAATACAATAACTAGCATTTATTTAGTTCCTCATGGTTATTAAGGGCCCTCACATTATTTCATTTGATACGATAACACTGTGAGGCATCGGAACACGTATCACTCCTGTTCTTCAAATGAAGAAACTAAAACAGAGAGGCCACGGCTCGCCTAAGTAACACAGGTGAGTGGCAAAGGCAGGCATCCATGCTCTCAGCCACCAAAGATCATGCTCCGGGGGGCCACAATCTGCTGCCTGGGGGCTAAGAGCTGTGGCTCTGCCTGGATAACGAGAGGCCACTGCAGACCGGGTCACACAAGCATCCATCTGAACATCACCTCGCCATTGGCTCCACCATCACACTTCTCTACCAGCTTTTGTTTGGGGAAAAGCAATCAAATCAGTACTCCCACTGCTTCTATAAAATACTACCACTCCCTGTGCGATGAATCCTCCCCCCAGGATAAGTGGCCATCTGGCCTCTGCTTGAACACCTCCAGTGACAGGGAACTCACCACCCCGGGAGACAGAATATTCTACCTGTGAACAGCTTTAAACGTTGGAGCCTCTGCTTCTCCAATGTCCAGTGTGGGCGCTGTGGCTTCGAAGACGATGACTATGCCATCCCCGTGACTACCCAGAATAAACACCCTTGGCTGGGTCAATACTGCCCATCTATGAACCTCTGCTTGAGAATTCCCTCTACATCACCCTTGAGTGGTCATTCAGCCTCTGACCAAAGCCACAAGTGAGGGAGAAACCCACTGTGTCCGTACTGCCAAAGTCCCCTCCATCTGGGGGCAGCGTTGGCCATTCAGGGTTTTCCTCCCTTCGGCCTCTACTTGCTCCTCGGCAGCTCTTCCTCTTGCCCTCCCACAGGACAGCTGGCATGTCCCTTCCAAGGCTTCCTTTCTCTAGGATCATCACCCTGGTTCTTTCAATTAGTCCCTGAAGGCCAGAGTTGTCTAAAACCACAGCAGAAACATGGCAGGGAGAAAACAGACCAGTCTAGTGAGTGTATAAATGTTCTCTCCCAGGTCACTGAAAAGCAGTCAGACTTCTTCTCATTTCTTTGTATATTCGTCTACCTCAAAGGATTGGTATAAACTGAGAAACACCATATAAATGTGAGGTGGCACAGTGGAGAGAGAACCAGGCCTGGAGGCAAGGACTCTTCTTCCTGAGTTCAAATCCAGCTGCATCCTGCTTGCCTCGATTTCCTCATCTGTCAAAGGAGCTGGAGAAGGAAATGGCAAACCACTCAAGTGTCTTTGCCAAGAAAACCCCCAATGGGGCCAGGGAGAGTCAGACACAACTGAAATGACTCAACAACATTAACACTGTACGTGAACACATCCAAGGAGAGGCCTCTACCAGTGAGGCCATCAAATACTAGAACTGCTCCCCTGAATCAGTAATAACAGAGCACGTTTTGAAAACATTTGACAAACAGCATCTCATTTGATAGTCACAATAGCCCCGAATGGCAGGCGCTATTACAATCCTCCCTTTTTTACAGCTAAGAAAACAGAGATTAAGTGTCTTGCCCAGGGTCACACAGCTAGGCAATGTCTGAAGCAGGATCAGAACTCCATTCGATCCCCAGGGCCATCTAGCTGGCTCACCCAGAATGAGTACCTAACAATTACAAGATACCCACACATAAATTATCTCAGCCGGACCTCACAACAACCCTGTGCGCTAGATTGGGGCAAATATTATCCTCATTTGACAGATGAGAAAACCAGAACTCTTCAAAAAGGTAAAATGACTTGCCCTCAATCACAGAACAGACAGAGTTCAAACTCAGGTCCTGGGACTCCATAACAAGGAAAACCATGGGTAAAGCACATTCCAAGGGGCCTTAAGCCCCTGGCATTTCATCTAAGCCTTTCCACCCTTTCAGATTAGGTATTCTGACATATGTTATCTCACTACCATTATTAGCTCCATTTAACGGATGGGAAAACAGAGGCCGCCCAAAGTGGCATACCTTGCCCACCCTAGCAGCATAAAGCCAGGGCTAGACCCCAGGGCTTGCAACTTTCCAAATTAAGACAGACTGGCCCTGTCCCCTTTTTCTTTTTTTTTTATTAATTTTTATTTTTAGTTTACAACATTCAGTTTATCAAGTTTTTGAGGTTCAAATTTCCTCCCCCTCCCTCTCCCTCTCCTCCACAGTAGACAATTCAATATAGGTTCTACATAAACCTTCACACTAAACATATTTTCGCAACAGTCAAATTGTAAAGAAGAACTACAACCAATGGAATGAACCACCAGAAAGAAGAAACAAAACAGAAACAAACCAAAAAAAGAGAGCAGACAGTTTGCTTCAATCTGCATCCAGACTCCACATTTCTTTTTCTGGATGTGAATCACTTTTTCCATCATGAGTCTTTTGGAGTGGTCTTAGAACCCTGCATTGCTGAGAAAAGCCAAGTCTATCAAAATTAGTCATCACAGAAGCAATGTGTCTGTAATTGTGTACAATGTTCTCCTGGTTCTGCTTCCCTCACTCAGCATCAGCTCATATAATTCTTTTCAGGATATAATGAAGTCCATCTGCTTGTAATTTCTTATAGCACAACAGTATTCAATTACCTTCAATTACCACAATTTGTTTAGCCATTTCCCAATTGATGGGCATCCCCTTGATTTCCAATTCTTTGCCACCTCAAAAAGAGCTGCTATAAATATTTTTGAATGTAGGGGTCCTTTTCCCACTTGTATGATCTCTTTGGGACACAGCCATAGAAGTGGTATTGCTGGGTCAAAAGGTAGGCATATTTTTAGAGCCCTTTGGGCAAAGTTCCAAATTGCTCTCCAGAAAGGTTGAATCAGTTCACAATTCTACCAACAATGTATTAGTGTTCCAATTTTCCCACATCTTCTCCTGAATTTATCATTTTCCTGTTTTGTCATGTTAGCCAATCTGATAAGTATGATGTGGTACCTAAGAGTTGTTTTTGATTTGCATTTCTCTAATCAATAGTGATTAAGAGCATTTTTTCATATGCCTATAGATTTCCTCTGAAGGGGGCACACTCATGGAAGGAGTGCTGAGACTCTGGGCAAGCTGTAACTGACCCCGGGCTTTGTAACCCAAATAGATGTTGATGCTTTCCTGTTTTTTCATCTGTCAAATGAGTTGGAGAAGGAAATGGCAAACCCCAAATGGAGTCAGGAAGAGTTGGGACTGAACTGACTGAACAACATCCCCAGGAAAAATGAGAACTTTGTCAAGGGGATACAAGCAGTGGTTTGCTGGAAGATAAAGCAGCTGCCATACTGATTCAATCAATACTCAAGAGAAACTCTGTTGACAGCCAGGAATGGAGCCCTGGGTTCCTATTTCACAGCCTCAGCCCCAAGGGAGGCCTGCAGCACAGCCTAAGGGGCTTCAGAGGAGTGGCCATCACAAGTCCATGATCCCTCATTCTCAGCAAAGTGGTGAGAAGTTCTACCAGTGGTCAGACCTCTGAGGGGGCCCTCCGCCATGGCCAAATCAATGGGCAGACTACCAGTGGACAAATCATCCATATAGACCAGGGGATCAGCGTAGACCTCACTCTGGGACTGAGTATTATGAAGGTGGTTATCCCAGTCACCTATATCCCAGGTCAGAATACGAGAATCCATATCAGAACCACCCTCCTACAAGCACAAAGGTAGAGTATGCCTATGGAAGTTATTATCATGGACACTCACAGCTGCTGAAAGAAGAGAGAGTTCCAAGGCAGGGGAGTCCCTACACTAGGCATGGAGATTATAGGGACCAAAACCCCTAAGGTGACTACCGTGAGGAAAGACAGAGCAGCCCATTTGGAACAAATGGTGAAATCCAGCTTCGGCAACAAAGGCCAGGGGAAGAGGAGTCGCAGCCAAGCACCTTGGAAGGCGTCAACACCGGCTCTGGCTGGTGAGTCCAGTTTGCTCCAACAGTATGAGGAGTCGGGTCTTAGCTCCAGCAGCTATGAGCTCAGCCAGTACATGTTGGATTCTTCTGATCAGTTTGACTCTATCCCTTTGAAGACCTGGAATCCTATTCAGACAGAAGATGCATGTGTTGGTCCTGTGGATCCACGCCGGTGTGCTTTGGGCCAGGAGGTCAGCTGATACTGGTGTGCCCCAACTATCCAACTGATGGGCAGACAGCGCTTGTGGAAGTGCATAGTTCGGAGGTTTTCCTTAATGACACTGAGGAACAAGAAGAGCTAAGAACTTTCTCAGGCCCTCTGATCAGGGAAGATGTGCACAAAGTGGATGTAATGTTGTTTTGCCAGTAGAAGGCAGCTTTGAGTTCCAAGGTCAAGACACCAAGAGGTAGAGACTTGGCCCTGCTCTGGAAGCTGCTGGTCCTCCTTTGTCAGAAGAATGGATCAATGGTGGGGTCAGATGTAGCTGAGCTGTTGATGCAAGACTGCAAGAAGCTGGAGAAATATAAAAGACAAGCCCCTGTAGCTAACCTGATCAACTTGACCAATGATGATTGGCTGGTACAAAGCTCTGGGAGACCCAACTTGCTCACTGGTGAGATTCCGCCCAGTTTAGAGAAACCAGCGCGGATTTTTGAGAAGTTCACTAAGCTTCTCTTCTATGGAAGAAAGAAGGAAGCCCTGGAATGGGCCATGAGGAACCATTTGTGGGGCCATGCACTCTTCCTGTCCAGCAAGATGGACTGGAGGACCTACAGCTGGGTCATGAGTGGTTTCATTAGTTCTCTGGCTCTCAACGATCCCCTGCAGACTCTCTTCCAGCTCATGTCCAGGAGGATCCCCCAGGTAGCCACGTGCTGTGGGGACAAGCATTGGGGAGACTGGAGGCCACACCTGGCAGTAATGCTGTCTAATCAGGCTGGAGACCCTGAATTGCATCCAGCCAGCCATTGTTACTATGGGTGATACCCTGGCCAGGAAAGGGCTATTGGAGGCAGCTCGCTTCTGCTACCTGACGGCCCATATGCCTTTTGGTCACTACACTGTGAAGACAGACCACTGGGTTTTGCTGGGCAGTAGCCATAGTCAGGAGTTTTTCAAATTTGCAACCACTGAGGCCATCCAAAGGACGGAAATCTTCGAATACTGTCAGATGTTGGGACGGCCCAAATCCTTCATCCCTTCTTTCCAGGTATACAAACTGCTTTATGTGTCCTGTCTGGCAGATGATGGTCTCACATCCCAGGCCTTGCATTACTGTGAGAGTATCAGCTCAAGCCTCCTGAGCCAGACAGAGAGCAGCCACCCTGTGCTATTAGCAGAACTCATAAAGTTATCAGAAAAACTGAAGCCGTCAGACCCTCTGCTCTTGGAAAGATGTCATCGAGGGAAAGAGCAAGAACCTGAGTGGTTGGTAAAGCTTCGGGAACGACAAAGGGAACTCAAGTTTGTGAAAAAGGCAGAAGACAACGTTGGAGATCCTGATTTTGTTTACACAGATATTTTAAAAGCCAGACAGTCAACAGCAGAGAACACCCTCTACCAAGATCCCAGTCAGAGTCAGGGCTATGCAGAACCCCTCAGGTACCCTTCATCCATGCAGCTTCCGCCTGAGGGAACAGGTCTGAGTCAGCCAGATCTGCAACAGCACCCTCCCTTCCAGCTAGGCCGGAGTCCTGCTGGGGAAGGACCAGGGCATCCGGGCACACCAGTGCTACTTTACGCCAGGCCAGAGACAGCAATGACAGCATCCTCTGAAATGACACAGCCAGAGGAAGATCAGCAGGCATACCTACCCCATGAGGATATCCCAGAATCTCAACAGTCATACCAGCACCAGTACCCTGAGATTCAAAAGGACTCAGTGGCTCCTAGAGCATGCAGCCTTTCTGAGAGTTCTACCATTTCTTTAGAAGATGAAAAAGAAGACTCCTCAGATGATGACGATGAAAAAAAAGCTGTCTAAGACAATGTAAAGAGCCAGAAGGAACCAGAAAAGAGTGCAAAGGGCTCCAGGTTTGGATGGTTTGGTTGGTTTGGATCCAAACCTGCTAAAATGCCTTCTGCAGAAGAGGACTCCTCCCACAGCCCCGACTCTGAGGAGACGCCAACAGAAGCTCAGCCTCCCTTGGCTAGCACAACCCCCTCCACATCATCTCCTTCCTTTTTCCTGCCTCACCCGGGTGCCAACACTGTCTCCGTAAGTCCAGGTGAAGGTGAAAGAAGAGGATCCATGATTAATAAAAATCTGCCTGCAACAGAGGGTGTCCCCCACGAACTTCATTTCAATCCCAGTGGCCTACCTCCTACTCCTAACTTTGGAAATGCTGTCCCTCTCTACAACCCATCTCAGGTACCTTATCTCTCCATGACTATGAGCGTGAATCGGCCAAATCGCCTTGCTCAGCGGCATTATCCAACCCAGTCATGACAAGAATAACTTAGAACATCGTTCCTGGACTTCAGGTTTTTCTCCCCCACAGCTAGGACATAGGACAATGGTGCTGCCTTTATATCTGGCTTGCTTTCTTAACCTCCTAATGCCTTGTTCTATCCTCTTGGGAAGCGAAGGGGGTCCTTATTACCCAATTATTATCTCCACAAAAGACACTGGAAGGCCAGAAGAGTGGCCTGGGTCATTATTTGTTGAACTTCTTCAGACAAATAGGAGGGTATTGCTTCAAAGGGTGCGTGTGAAGGAAACCCTTGGTGTAAAAGCACACTGTTACTCTGAAAGGTCTCTGTAACGGTGATGACTTTCTCAGGAAAACAAGGATCCACAGAATATTTGCTAGAATCACTTTTAACACCATTTGACACAGTTAGGAAATTCACTATGGGGAAAAAGATGGGCATGTTATAGAATAACTTTTTCCTTAAGTCCCAGGAGTAAGTTCTTAAGCTTCCGTGTGATAGAGGCAGCTAGGTGGTGCAGCAGATACAGCACTGGTCCTAGAGTCAGGAGGACCCGGGTACAAATGTGGCCTCAGACACTTACTAGCTATGTGACCCTGGGCAAGTCATTTAACCCCAATTGCTTACCCTTCCCCTCCAAAAAAAGATGCTATGCAGGATAGCGGATAGAGAACCAGCCCTGGAGTCATAAAGCCATGAGTTCAAGTCCTCTCTCTGACACTTATTATCTGGGTGACCTTTTGCAAGTCACCTAATCTCTCAGTGCGCCAATCAACAAAGACAATAAGTAATAGATGAAATGCTGATGATCTACATTGTTGGATGGGATTTTCGTAATACGTGGAGTTCCTCACCACAAATCTAGGGCCCCCTCGCCCCCCAAAATCTTGATATAGGCTTAGACCAGGTATATGCACAGTAATGTAAGATAAAGGCTTTATGCAGAAGCCTTTATAGTATTTCATTTCCTATTTCCCCAACCAGCACTGCTTGGGGGATTTTCTTATAGCACTAGTTTCCTATGCCATTTCTCCAAGGTTGATAACTGATTTCTTATTTTTGAAATTCTATTTTGTTCTTTTGGTATGTACATGAGGCAATGGTCTTATTGACCTATGAGGAAATGAAACAAATAGTTGTTTCTCCTATTTTGAAGCTTTGGAAAGTTTTCCAGTTGATTATTTAATTTGTTTAGCTAACTTAATGAGACTGGGACCATCTTTTTTTCACAGTTGCTTATGATTGCTTCCTCTTCAACTTACACCGTATTATCTGGATTTGTATTCATAGGAAGAGATCCAGGATCATAGAATCATACATCAACAACTCAGAGGTCATTTACTCTAATCCCTTAGTTTAGAGGTGAGGAAAATGAGTCCTGGAGAGATAAAATGCTCTGCCCAAAGTCACACAGATAGTAAGCAGCAGAATCTAGATTTGAACTCAGAACCCCCTGTTTCTAAATCCATCAATCTTTTTTAACCTCTGGTATAGAATATAAGCCCTTCGAAGGTAGGAATTACCTATTTATCAATCAATTCTTATCAATCAATTAATCATTCTTATCAATCAATTAATCATTAAATATTAATTAAGTGCCTACTATGTTCTAGGCACTGTGCTAAGGGCTTCTATCCCTCATTCTTAGCTCAGAAGCAGCACTTCATAAATTCTCATTGAATTGACTTGAATTGTTTTGAAAACAGGGTATGTAGTCTTAAAATTCTCCCATTTTCCTCCACTGGGCCCATTTATTCATAGTCTGGTCCTTAGGTTATTATAGGCCCAGTGTGTCACAATGACTGTAGTTACCAAGTGACACCACTGCACAGAAAATCAGTACTGGTAGATGGTGGGAAATTTTTCTAAGTCCATTTTCTTCTGAAGAGAGGAAGTACCCACACCTGCTTCCTTCTCTTTGATACCTAAATTCCTCTCTCCATCCTTTCTTAGGAAATTTTGAATCTGGAGAGCCATTGGGAGGAGATGGGAATATGTGAGAGGACTTCCATTTCCCACTTGCAATTAAAAGTATTGTGACTCTCATCGATAGCCACTTAGCAGTGAGTTAGTGCCTTTTATCTCCTCACTCTCTGTGACAGTACCTTACCAAAAACATGTCTGTGTATCTAGACATAGCCTTCTAGAAGCAGGTTGGGGTATAAATCACAAATAAATAAGTGCAAAATATTATGTACAAGTTTTTGTATTTTGATGTACTATTGATTCTGATGGGAAGAGATTAAATTCACATAATCTTATAGTAAAAAAAAAAATTTCTTCCTCTGAAAACTGCCTGTTCATATCCTTTGACCATTTATCAATTGGGAAATGCCTGTCCCCTTTTTCTAAGGTCGCCCATTCCCAGGGTCCAGCCTGCTCTTCAATGGCTCCCATGCCAACGCAGCTCAGTAGGGACACAATGACAAACAGAAATCTATGGTCCGTACTCACAGACACCAGGAGGGCAGCACATGAAGCTCTCTCTGGACTCCGACTGCCACCGTGGGAATTGCCACCACTTAAGTTTCTGGGTTCTTATCAGATAGAAGCAGTCCTAATCTTCCTGGCTCCCCTTTCAGCAGGGCATGAAAGGGAAAGGTAGAGGAGGAAAGAACCTCACACAACATGCTTTCGACTAGAAGTTAAGCTATTTCCCACTAAAATTACAAAACCCTGCTGTCCACAGATGGGCCACCAGAGTGTCCCAGTTATGGTAAGAAGCCAAATGACCCGGTCCTAGGTGGGGAGCAGAAAGTGGAGAAACCAGCACTCTCTGTGGAGAGGCCAGGAAGCAGCGTGGCAGTCAAGCAGTGGCTCCCAACACTCTGTTCCTCAAATCCCTTTGGACAACAACAACAAAAAGTGCTGTAAATCCCCAAGATGACTCCTAGTATTCTCTAGAATGAGTCAATGCTTAAGGTACCATTACAGGATTTTGAGCACAAACCCTTTGGACCATCATTGTGAAGCCCAAAGGGCTCTGAGAACCACTCGATGGGAACTTTCATGGAAGGAGGGAAGGATGCAGGAGTCCGGAGACACCTTTTAAACCCGGAGTGAACTTTACCAGCTGGGTGACCACAAGTGAATCTCCAGCAGCCTATTTCCTCATCTGCCAATAGGGACGACATCTGTACTACCCACCTGACAAAGTGACTGAGGAGGCGAGAGAGACACCAGGGTTTTGTAAACCTTAGCACAAGACATAAACTCCACTGCCCAATTCCTGAGGCCCAATGCTAGTCACCTCATGGCAGAGTGCTGACAGGCTCAGGAGACACATTAAGACACATAGACTTTTAGACACAACTGACGCAGGGATTTGTTGGGCTTAATTATGAACATGTTACAAAGATTTTGTTTTCTTTTTTTTAAGTGAAAAGAATATAGGTTTTAAAACGCAATATAAAGTGGCACAATGGACAGATAATTAGGCCTGAAGTCTGAAAGAGATGGGTTCAAATCCTACTTCAGACACTTGCTAGCTGTGTGACCATGGACAAGTCATTTAGTCTCTGCCTCCCTCAGTTTCTTCAACTGTGAAATGGATATAACAGCACCTCCCTCTCAGGGTTGTGGTGAGGAACAAATAAGACATCTGTTAAGTCCTTGGTACAGTATCTAATACATAGTAGGCACTTAAGAAATGCTTATTTCCTTGTTATCATCATCATAAAATTAGTTTAAGGTTTTATCAAGCAAACTTTTTCCAGAGGAATTTTGTTGTCGTTGCGTCATTTTCTTGGCTGGAGATACTCCAGCTCATCTTACAGATGCGGAAACTAAAGCAAAGACGGTTAAGTAACTTGCCCAGGGTCACACAGCTAGTAAGTATTAGGCCATAAGCTGACTTAACAAAAAGAAGCAATGTGAGGAGTTAGAGAAAGTTGTTCCATGAATTCCGAGCAACCTGCCTAATAACTGGAGATAAGGATCACTATGACAAAAGAAAAAAATTATTTACTTGACTTGAAAAATGTGTATCTTTCCTAGTGGTAACCTTCTGACACCTCTTGTAAAGGGGATCAAGAAGCCATCACACAAGGCAGGTTAAGTCCATTCTCCTCCTCTCTTCCTCAAACTTCCTGGCAGGAAAAGAAGGAAGAAACTTGTTGTTTTTTTGGCCAAACTAGAATCAAATTTTGCATGGCTTACTTCCTCCAATCTGAGTACTCACTATACCCAGCCTGTCACTGGCTGGTATTTCTCTATAGACCACAAAAGAGACTCTACTGTTGTAACCAACAACCTAAAGCAGAAAAGGAACCTAATCAGCCGTGTTCCCTGACCTGAGTGTAAACCTCCAACACCCACAGTAAGCTTGTCCTGACTCCCCACCCACCCAGGTGCTAACAAGGACTTTACATATATTTTATACTGAATTATGGAGGTACCTGTTGCTTCCCCCCACCAATACAAGGTTAGCTTCCTGACTTCCAGAAAGCAAAGTGTCCCAACAGAAGACAAATCAAAACCAAAAATGAAACAATTTTCTAGGATTTTGCAGCTAGTGTGATCTAATCAAACCCCTTCACTTTATGGATTATGAGATGATTTCCTATAGAATAGTCAAACTGGAGATCTGAACCCTGGGCAGGCATCATGGGAAAGTTCTTAGGAGGCTACAAGGACAAGAGTTGCCCATCTGAATAGAGTCTGCCCATCAGTACCATTTCCTCCCATCCATCCACTTCCTGGAATCAAGGGAGGAAGAGAAAGAAGCAAGGTTTGAACAGCTCCCATACCCCATATCATCTCTTTGCCACTCTCTTCTCTAGCCACAGACTTAGACTAAAAGCAAAGAAATAACTTGGTCATTCCTGAAATGGTCCAAAGATGATGTTCATTTCACTCTAGCCTCAAGAGTAGAGCTGTGTGTGTGTGTGTATGTGTGTGTGTGTGTGTGTGTGTGTGTGTGTGAGAGAGAGAGAGAGAGACAGAAAAAGAATGAGGGACACAGAAGAGACAGACAAACAGAAAAAGAGAAAAGGAGAAGAGAGAGAAAGGGAGGGAGACAGAGACAAAGTGAGATGGGGAGAGAGAATGATGGATTAATTATGTGGGAAAATGGAGAAAACTGTCCAAGCCCCAGCACTCCCACTCCAAGCAAACTGGTTTCCTTGCTACTTCTCATACAGAACATTCCATCTCTCATCTCCAGGCTTTTACCCAGGCTATCCCCAATGCCTGGAATAAGATCCCTCCTTGCCTCTTTCAACAAAGTTCACCTCATGTCACCACAAATAGGACACATCTCCTGACCCCCTCCCTTATCCCACCCAACCACCATCCAACCAGGTGCCAGGACCATCCCCTAGAAATGACTCTGCATATACTTTGTACTGAATTGTCTTTGTACCTGTGGCTTTCCCCCCATACCAGGTTAGTTTCCTGACTCCTTTATTCTTTTTCTTTGTACTCACAGCCCCTAGCACATGAATGTAGCCTAATGAATGCTTACTGACTGACAGAGGGGGAGGAAAAATCAGGGAAAGCAAGGAGGAGGCCTTGCTTCTAAGCGCTCACTTCAAGAAAGAGAATGTAGAAAAAGGAAAATGACAAATGTGAGAGCGGATGCAGGAAAACTGGAATATTGCTGGTGGAGCTAAGAACTGATCAAACCATTCTGGAGAACAATTTGCAACTACAACAAAGGGCTATAAAACTATACATATCCTTTGACCCAGCAATACTAGGTCTGTACCCTAAAGAGATCAAAGAAAAAGGAAAAATATTTATAGTGCTGTTTATGGTGGCAAAGAACTGGAAATCAAGGAGGTGCCCCTTGTGGGGAATGGCTGAACAAGTTGTGGTATATGTTTGTGATGGAAGCAGGATGCGCTCAGAAAAAAAAATGGGAAGGCATATATGAACTGATAAAAAGTGAAATGAGTAGAGCCAGAAGAACACTGTACATAGCATCAGGAGCACGGTACTATGATCAGCTCTGAAAGACTTGACTGTTCTGATCAATACAATGATCCGAGACAACCCAAAGAATTTGTGATGAAAAATGCTATCTACCTCCAGAGAAATAACTGACGGAGTCTGAACACAGACTAAGGCACACTTTTTTTTAACTTTACTTTTCCTGGGTGCGTTTTTCTTTTTTTTGGTCTGTTTTCTTTTGCAAAATGGCTAATGTGGAAATATGTTTTGCATGGAAAAAAAAGAAAGTGAATGTTAAAGAAGATTCAGAAATCCTTCTAATTCACCCAACAGAACAAGAAATTACACTATGATTAATTTAGTTTTATTTAGGCACCAAAGAGTTTGTTAAATAAGTTGGAAAATGAAATGCCATTACTAGCCTTATAGAAGGCAGATCCAATTTTCAACATAAACGCTGATTCTGCCAATTTCATCCTCAGAATTAGCTTTCCAGTTAAATTCAACAAAATAAAAATATAAACCTACAGGGGGCCATAATTGCCTGGTGTCTGGTCTAGAAAAAAATCAAAAGAATTGCTTGGCACAAGGCAGTGGTTGGATACCCATGGATCAGACCACAAGAACAGATCAACAACCCTTTAAATCTGAACAAGGTGAATTTGCTTTATTTAAGATGACTAGCCCAATATCTCTTATATTAGTACAAAGGTTTCTGGTCCCCTTTACGAACACATGACTCACTCAAAAAAAGAAAGAAAATCAATTAACACTGGTCTCCTTAGACACTACAGCCTAAAAGGCGTTGTTTTTGCAGATCTGAGTTAAGTCAAATCAAGTCAACAAGCATTTACTAAGCACCTACTATGTGCCCAGAACAATGCTATTCACTGAGGATACAAAGAAAGGCAAAACACAGTGCCTATATCCAAGGAGCTCACAGTCTAACGGAGGCGACAACCTACACTTAGGAACAAACAAAATAGGTACAGGAACAACTGGAAATAATCAAGGGGAAAGGCATGAGCCTCTAGGAGGTTCAGAAAAGGCTTCCTTTATTAGATGAAATTTTAGTAGGAACCTGAAGGAAGCCAGAAGGCAGAGATGAGGAGGTATTCTAGGCATGGGAGGAGTGCCAGTGGACATGCCTGCAGTTGGGAGATGGATGTCTTCATGGAGGCCAGAGTCTGGATTCACAAAGTACACAAAGATGAGTGAGGTGTAAAAAGACCAGAAAGGCTTCTGACGTGAAACTTGGTCTCTAAAATCTCTGTTCCGCACTAAGGCAGTTGAACATACCCAGGAGTTAGGAAAAAAAAGTCTTTAGTTTTAACTTCTGAATTCAATTCGTACTTTTCTCTTTACCTATTTTATACTAACGGTGTGGGTTTCCAATCCTCTATCACTCCCCAGGCCCTCCATAAAATCTCTTACAGAAAAGCACAATAAAACACATTCTGCTGTCACAGAGAAGAATAAGTACTTTAAATATAGTCTACATATAATAATACGAGTGAATAATTACCAATCTAGACAGGGTCTCGAGAGTGATACACCACTCTGAAAGACAGCTTGCTATACGAAAGCATGATGGGCTGGCAATGTCTCAAGCTCCTACAAATTCTGTGGTAGAGCCAACACATCCATGTTAACCACATTAAGGGACACTGGCACCGTTCTCCCCGTTTGCAGTTAAAAAGATACTGAAATAGAATTACTCAAAATGTGGACAGTATAGTATGCCCTTACTTAGTACTTATTGAGCCATCTCAGATGGGAAGTCATTATCCTAGTTTTCCATTTCAGGAACAGCACCAAGATACAAATAAGGAATATGGCAGAGTTCATTTCAACGGCTTGAATACCTTGATTTCTAACACAAAGACTTCCAAATCACACTGACATTCTGCCCAACTATACAAAGCTGCCCAGGTTCTATTTTTTGCCAGTAACACTGGCAAAATCTGACTGGTTCTTTCACCTGATTCAGTGGAAGGTGTCAGTTTCTCTCTTTTTTTTTTAAAGTTACGCGCTAACAGTTTAGATTTTGATCACTCGAAAACTCTATTTTTTTCTAAGATTAAAATTTTCCCACGCACAAATTTTGAGATGTAGACCCCACAAATATCATTTAACTTCCACTCAAGTTCTACACCAATGCTCCCTTTCACTGTGGCACAGAAGTGACCCAGGAACATTGAGGGCCATGCAATGAAGCATAATTTCCGGCAGACCCCTCCACCCTGCTAAGTTTTGAGCACAGCCCCAGTACAAACCATCTATCTGTGATCCAAGACCCAGTCTAGCTAAGTTTTGGGAGACTCACTACCAAAACAATTGCAATTAAACCAAAGATCTCTAAAACAGTATTTCAACTGATAAGTTCATTAGCTCCCATCGATTCCATGCTCATCTCTTGCTAACTGCTAATGCTCAGATCTACTTATCCAACCCCACCCTCGCTGCCTAACCTCAGATTCGAATCTCCAACTGCCTATCAAGAACTGGATATCCTACAGACGTCTTAAACTCAACGTTCCCCAGAACCAATGCCAAACTCTTTCTTCTTCCTAATTTCCATATTACTATCAACGGCATCATCCTCCAAGTCACCCAGGCACCCCATCCCTCACGTATACTTCCTTCTCTCCTCCGACATTCCCAACACCCCAGGGCCTTTGGCTTGGTCTCCCTGACACAAATCCCTCTCCACTCAACTACGAACTGGTCTTCCTAAAGCACAGGCTGCCCATGACACCCTTGTAGAGAATAAACTGAAGTGGCCCTCCAGAGCCTCCCAGATCAAACCCAGAGTCTGGTTTGGCATTCAGAGCCCTTTCTAACCTGTCCCCCTCCCACTTCTCCAGTCTTCTTACTCAACCCCACCTATTCTGTGACCCAGAGGCACTGGCATCCTTGCTGTTGCTCCAAAAAGGCCATCCATCGCCATTGCCCAACCCCAGGCATTTTCACGGGCTGTCCCACAGCCCTGGTGATCTCTCCTTCCTCATCTCCACCTCTCAGCTTCCTTCCAGGCCCAGCTAAAATCCTGCCTTCTAAGCAAAGCCTTTCTCAACTATCCTTAATGCCAGTGCCTTCCTCTGGGATTATCTCCAACATATATGTGTGTATATGTATAGCTCTATCTGTATGTATATATAATTTACAAACAGCTGGTTAAATGCTGTCTCCCCCATTAGCTGTTAGCTTCTAGAGAGAAGGGACTATTTTTTGACTTTCTTTGTAAACGGAGAACTTAGCACAAGGTCTGGCATATGGTAGGCACTTAATAAATGCCTGCTGATTGGCTAACTGAAATAAAACTAACTATAAATCTCAAAGCAGAGAGGACTCACATGCCAAAAAGTGCTATCTAAATTTCCATAGAGCAGCTAGGTGGTGCAGAGGATAGAGTGCCAGGCATGGAATCAGGAGGACCCATCTTCCTGAGTTCAAATCTGGCCTCAGACGCTTGCTAGCTGTGTGACCCTCAGCAAATCGCTGAACCCTGTTTGCCTCAGTTTCCTCGTCTGTAAAATGAGCTAGAAAAAGAAATGGCAAACCACTCCAGTATCTTTGCCAAGAAAACTCCAAACGGAGTCATGAGAGTCAGATATGACCACAATGAAATCGGTCATTTGCTTGCTAACAAGTCCCATTTATGTGCGGAATGGTGATTTTTATTCCATTTACTGAATAAAAACACTAGGAAAAACAAATGGTCCAAATCCAAGGCAGCACTTTAAAAACTTTTCAAAGCACTAACAAGCTATTATCACACCAGGGCTCCACAAGACACTCTCACTCCACACGCCTGAGCTGATGCTGAAGCAAAGCCGAGCACTGGAACGTTCCCAGGCTGCACCACAACCTTCTCTCTTCGCTCAGCCTCTAGCCACAGCCCCTGCTGCCAGCTCACACTCGGGCACTGTAGGGTTCCCCTCTGCCTTCCCCAGCCCCTAAGCTGCAAGAGCTGCCCAGAGTACTGCCCTCGAGGCTGCATCGTAACCTCAGTGTGCCCCCTCTACTCCCTAACCTGGGAGCTATGCTCTCAGTGGAATGTACCCATTGCCAAATCTTATATATTCATATGACAATTTCTGTGCCTCGATCACTTCACCTGCAATCTACAAATTCCTTCCCCTTCCTCTTTTAAATACGTTCTTCAAAAGCTCTGTGATTTGATTGCGAGGATGCCTTCCCCCACACACAGCTCTTCCATTCCACATCTGTGAGGTGTTGCAGCATCCAAATCCATCACCTGCCAGCCAACTCTGTGCCGATGGGGCCCCAGTGCGCTCATCAGATAATGGCTGAGCAGCACCATACAGCCCCAAGCCTTTCCAGCTCAGTGCAAGACCTGCCAACACCTGATGCACACAGGCTGATGTAGTCATTAAGAGCTGGCAGCCGCCTCCGTGGACCATGAGGTATTGAAACAGTCAGGAATTTCACAGGGCTCCTCTTTGGAGGCTCTCCTGAAATCAAGCCCATTTCACAAAGCTTTTTCAGATGATAATCTTCCCTGCCCAATCCCAGGAAGCAACTCAACATTTTACAATTAAAGACAGAGAACATACAAACCCCACATACAACACAGATGTATATTTATTAGCTCATCTTTATACCAATGTGTGCTCTCTGAAGGTAGCCACCCTTGTGTTTGCACAGACTTAATCTCTACTGTATGACAACATTAACTTCCACTTTCCTTCCTGTGTGAGCGCTCCCTCCATCAAAGCAGACTGCAGTTCGTGCCTTAGCAGAGCAGCTGGGGCCAAGAAAATGCTCTATTTTGGCTTTGCCTGGGTGTTTTCTACAATACTAGTTTATCTCCCAGAGCATTTAGCACACGACTAGATACCTAAACAGTCAGTATGTCAATAAACATTCATTAAGCACTTACTGTATGCTAGATCAATGGAAAGCAATTCTAGGAAATCCAGTTATCAAAATATTTTGAAAGACGAGTTCACAGACTGCAAGTTAGGAATTAATGAAATCACATATCCAGGCCTACTACCTTGCACACAGTGAGGCTTCATGATATCTGCTGACTCCATCGGAACCTCTGGGAGCCTTCTGATGCCTGAATTTTTTCTATCTGTACTTAGAGAAGTATGAAGTGAGCCCCTGCTATCGGGTCTGCATAAATTTTCCCTGCATGTGTTTTTAAAGACAGTAGTAACCCTACATTTCCTTCTAAAGCGTTCCACTAATAGACCCAATTTTTGTGGAGCCTTTTAACTTAATATTGAAAGACATCAGACAAACCTATAATCACTCTAAGCTCAAAGCTGCAGTCCTGGGGCTGTGGCCCAGCTGGCTGCACCATGTCCATGGGAAGCATGAAAAGCAAGCCCCCTTTTCAATGGTGAAGCTGTATGAGTACAATTGGAAGTGCTTTGGGGTCATCCATAATAAGAGATCTAAACGCTGTTCAACTTCTTGTCGAATAAAGCCTGTGTTAGAGCCCTCAAGCTTTGTGTTCTAGAATGACAACCTACACTTGACAATTTGGAGGCATCTCAACCTCAAAAGAGTTAAGAATATGAATGATGGAATGTATAGGTGTGATTTCATTACTATAACTGGGATTCCACGCCACATTCTAGTGCGTGTAATTTTGTGACCAGTGTGGTGCCAGAGTTCCTTTGTTTATGCTACCAAAAACTTCACGAGGCAAGGCTACTGAAATGAGAGTGACACTGACACACAGTGAAACGAGTGAAATGAGAGAGAGAAACACGCTGACACACAGTGCTGGCTTTTTTCCTAAGTCAGTACAGGGAACTGCAGTTGAAAAACCTCCCTCTATTAATGAAGATCATCAGATGTTCTTCAATTTGGTCTAAGGAATCTGTCTCCAAGCTATAGAAGCCCAAGGTGGGACCTGAACCTTCTGAGGAAGCTCCTCTATGCACTCCATCAAACTGCCCCTCTATGCCTGCCCTTGGGCAAAGCATCCTAACTCCCAGATACTTTCCTAGGAGACGAAGTTCACATCTGCCAGATTTTACAGGACTGTGGGATTTGGGGCTAGAAAGTTCTCTAGAGATGATCCAGCCCCAGCCCTTTCCTTTACAGATGAGGAAAATGAGAAATGCATCAAGTCTAAGTGAGTGCCCAAAGTCACACCGAGTTGTAAGTCAGACCCAGGTCCCATAATTGAATGCTCTTGTTACCTCTTCACCAGCCCTGCCTTTCCACATCCACATGATCCGGGTGGCTCCATGCTCCATCTGCTGCTGCTACACAAGCATCAAACACCTGCACGAGCCTGAACAACCCTCCCCCGCCTGGGGTGATCCAGGGATATGGGTTACACACATAAGTGCTGGCCAACAAGAAAAGCCTTCTGAACAAGATCCAGGGGCGTCCCCATGATGGCAGAGGAAGTGTGCTCCTCTGGGCCTGTCCTAGTGACAGAGGGCTCATAGTGGTAATTGAGGGTCGAAGTGGAACGAGCCGAGAGCTAGGAGCTGGGGCAGGAATCCCAGTTCTGCCTGTCTGTAACCCCGACCTGAGGACTGTTTTTCCATCCACAAGATAGTGTTGGCCCAGAATCTGGGTCTTTTATTAAAAGGATTTGTTTCGTGAAATTTGGATTCAGTCAAAAGGCCGTACTTAAGGATCTAGAAAGCCACATGTGGTCTCAATGCCAAAGGTTCCCCATCCCTGCCCAGATGATACCTGGGCTCCCTCCTAAATCCAAAACCTAGGAACCTATGCTGCACCCAAGGAACCAGTGTCAGGGCAAATGGATGGGACCAAGGCCAGAGACACTTTCTGCTCTGTCCCAATGACCCTTCTATGCTGCTTCTATCCTTTGCACCTCCTGCACAGAAAGGTCCACATTCAGGGAAGCCCAAGCTTTTCCTACTCCCTGGGTCCATCAGTGCACACTGTGAGCCAAGTCTAAGAAGCCAAGGATTGAGGCATTTCCTAAAAAATAAGAAGTGGACCCTTAAAGACAAAAAGTCACAAACAAGGTGATAGAGTCCCGTCTTGGAGGAGTATTGAGCTCAGTGAGTACATGGTCATAACAATAACTAGCATTTTAAGGTTTGCTTTACATATTTTCTCTCATCTGAGCCTCAAAACAACCCTGGGAGGAGGTCCTGCTGCTGAGAGTGAAATGGCATCACAGCCGGTGAGTGCGTGAGACAGAACTTAAACCCAGAGTGTCCTGACTCCAATTCCCTCGCCCTGTGCTGCCTCTAGAAAGAGAAAGGATGAGCAGGGTCAAAGAAGAGAATGGACTCCACCTCCCAGACACACACAAAAGGACTGGGGTGAGGGGGAGCGAGCAGGGAAAGGGGAAATGCGGGAGTGTCACCTGGAAGGGGTGAGCACCGCTCAAAAAGCACAGATAAGGGATTGAGGGGGGGGCACTGGGATACCAGCTCAAGTCAGAGAAGTCACACAGGTGGGCATCTCGTCCTGGAAGCGGCAGAAACACGCTCAGAGGGAGGGGCAAGAACCCGGGGAGGGAGGGTGAAGCACCGCCTCCAGATGGAGGGGGGTCCTGGGGCGGGAGGCTAACACCCAAGCGGGGCCACTTCCAACGGCCCTCCCCCAGGGTGGGAGCGGGTGAGGGAGGTGCCTCGGTGGGCGGCACCAGCCGGGATGGGAGACCCTCAGGGTGGGCAGACTGGGGATGGGGGAGGTCCGAGATGGGTGGTACCCCTTTGGGGAAAGGTAGAGGGAAGGATCGTGGTGCCTTGAGGAGGGTACGCGGTGCCAGAGTGGGCCCAGAATGGGATGGGGGTAGCTCTCGAGCGGATACGGGCCCACCTGGAGACAGAGGAGCGGGAGGGGGCGACACGGGGGGGGGGAGG
>CM053623.1:236120035-236184957 GCA_028646595.1 Phalanger gymnotis
AACTTCCACTTGCTCCAATCTCATTTTTAAGCTAGTATTTTCTTCAGTGGTCTTTTGGACCTCCTTTTCCATTTGGGTAATTCTGCCTTTCAAGGCATTCTTCTCCTCATTGGCTTTTTGGAGCTCTTTTGCCATTTGAGTTGTTCTGTTTTTTTTAAGGTGCTGTTTTCTTCAGCATTTTTTGGGGTCTCCTTTAGCAAGTCATTGACTTGTTTTTCATGGTTTTCTCGCATCACTCTCATTTTTCTTCCCAATTTTTCCTCTACTTCTCTAACTTGCTTTTCCCAATCCTTTTTGAGCTCTTCCATGGCCTGAGACTAGTTCATGTTTTTCTTGGAGGCTTTTGATGTAGGCTCTTTGACTTTGTTGACTTCTTCTGGCTGTATGTTTTGGTCTTCTTTGTCACCAAAGAAAGATTTCAAAGTCTGAGTCCGAATCTGAGTCTGTTTTCGCTGCCTGGCCATGTTCCCAGCCAACTTACTTGCCGTTGAGTTTTTCAGCGGGGTATGACTGCTTGTAGAGTAGAGAGTACTTTGTCCCAAGCTTGAGGGGCTGCGCTATTGTTTTCAGAGCTACATAGCAAGCTCTGCCACACAAGCGTACCTTCTCCCCCAAGAACTGTCACCCTGGACCGGACTCAGATCTAAACTGGCTCTGCACTCCTGCTGGGATCTGCCACTTAATTCCTCCCACCAGGTGGGCCTGGGGCCAGAAGCAACTGCAGCTGTAATTCTGTAGCTGCATCACCTCCACTGCCCTGGGTGGGGGTGGCCAAACTGCATACTCCTTTCACTTTGTCCCAGCAGCTTTTCTCACTAACCTTCTCTGTTGTCTTTGGTGTTTGTGGGCTGAGAAGTCTGGTAACTGCCACAGCTCACTGATTCAGGGCACCGGGGCCTCTTCCATCCAGCTCCCAGTCTGGTTGATCCATGCAGCCCATGCTGGTCTCCACTCTGCTCCTCTCTCAGGTCCGTGTGATAGACCTTACCCAGGGACTGTCTGGGCTGTCCTGGGCTGGAGCCCTGCTTCCCTCTGCTGTTTCATGGGTTCTGGAGTTTGTTCAGAGCCATTTTTATAGGTATTTGGAGGGACTGGGTAGGAGCTTACGCAAGTCCCTGCTTTCCAGCTGCCATCTTGGCTTTGCACAGATATTTTTAATCTGCTTGTGTGTACCTGTTGTCTCTTCTTATAGATTATAAACTTGAGGGCAAAGACTGCTTCATTTTTGTCTTTGATGTCCTAGTGCCCAGGCACTTACTAGATGCTTGTTGGTTGATTAGTTTAGCTGAGCTTTACAATTAAACAGGCAGAGGGTGTGAGAGAGGGGGCAAAAGAGGTTATTCCAGGTGGGGTGGCAGGGTTGGCATAGTGGGAAAGATCACTGATAAATTTGGGTCTAGTTTGCGGCATGGGGTTGGAGGCAGGTGAGTAGAGGTAAGGTTGTAGTGCCAGCTTGGTGGGGGGGGTGTCATCAAATAGGGGCAAGAGTAGCTGGCTCAGAAGGCAACAGGAACCACTGAAGAGTTTTGAGCCGAGGGATGGCATTACTGGTAAGGAGGGTAAGTCTGGTAGTACTGTAGAGGATGGCTTCGAGAAAGGAGACAGTGGAGGCAGGAAGAACCTATGTTTTACTGTAAAAGGGAGTCAGATGAGAGAAATGTTATGAAAATGGAACCACAAGTTAATTCATATTGTTTGAATATGAGAGGTGGGGGAGCTGAGCAAGTGGTAGGACTCAACTAAAAAGAGCCAAGTCAGAAGTGAAGATGAAACGTGGTCTCGACCAAGCTTAGCCAAGGTGGACTTTGTAACCGAACCCTAAACACAGTGATTCATGAATCTGCCCATTGTGCTCTCCTAGAACAGGAGGCACCATTGGGACCCTGTCTGTTCTGTGGCCAGGATCAGTCCCTGCTAAAGTTGCCTGTGTATTTATTTGGAGCTGGAGAAGTAGAGGAAGTGAGTTCAAGTGAATGGAGCAGAGGCTTGGGCCTCTGAGGCCACATTGGCTTCTGAGCTAATGGTACCCAGACAGATGGTAACAGCCTGCCCTGGTGGCTTTCTTACTCTGAATCTGTTTCTCAGTTCATAAAAAAATAGGAATCCTTTTGAAAAAGCACCACATCCATTACCAATGCTTCAAATATTTAATCGGCTTCTCAAATACTCCTTAACACTGGATTGCTTTGCAAAATAGGGGCATTTCTTTGAGTTTATAGTTGGGAGGGAGTTCAGCTTGGGCAACCTAATGACATGGTGCCTCTGGCAGTGGAAAGTAGGGCTCTCCTTCAAATGGTCCATTGTCAGAGGAATAACTCAACTGGTTCATTGCAAACAAAGCCTCACCTTTAAGTGTCCACCCCCTCCCCATTGCTGCCTGTCTTCATCCCAGTTCCAGCTTGTCTCAACAAGTTTCTCATTCCAAACTAGTAGGTACAAAAACAAAAAAAAAACTAACTGGAATCTTTTTGCTCATGTTTACTCCTAGCCCAGCAGAGTCTGCAGTGGCTAGGAAGTCTGTTAGCTTTTTCCATTCCCTTCCTCACTCTACTGTATGGGTCAAAATTACCTCCAGATGGGTGGTATAGTTTGCACAACAGGAGGAGTCCTCAGATTCTGTGCTGATTTGTATGAGTATTTAATGTAGCAGTCTGGCCTATCTTGTGCTGTGATATTGAGAAAAGGAATCTCTTGGTGTTGTAGATAAGCTGTAACCCACAGCTCAAAAACTAGCAAAGAAAAATTGGGATGGAAGAGAAAACCCTCCTTGACAGAAATCTTTTAAAGAAAAATTCCATGCTACCCTCTATTATTTAATCCCTTTTCTTGTCTAATGGTTGCTTTTCCCTTCCCAAAACTCAGGCCTCTATTATTCCCATCATCTTCCCCTGCCGATCCTACTTGTTGCAAATCAGAGCCGGGGAAAATTACATGACCATGGTGAACTGGGTCCATTGAGTGGGCCCTTGCTAGAGCAGTACAGACAGTCCTTTTATTCCTCCCTAATTGATAGCTTGAGTGCACTTATCACAAAAGCTTTTCCAAGCTTTCTCTTCTCTCTCTAACTTTCCCATACCTTTCCCTCTTCTTGTCCCTAAACCAAGACCCACCTCCTACTACATTGAGAAAATTGGGGCTGTTTGATGGGAGTGTCTTCATCTCCCTCCTTTTCAGCTTCAACTTGAAAGCCTGTGACATTATCCCTCATTCTTTCCTCCTTTTCCTCAGCCTCGGACCATGAAGTAGCTTTTCTTGTCCAGGCTAAGCCCTCTATATGAGCCTTTGGGTCCATATCTCTTCTGTCTTCTTAAGCAGAACGAAGTGTCAAAAATCACCCCTCCCTCTCTAATCTTTAACCTCTCCCGGTCCACTGGTTCCCTCCCTTCTGCTTTCAAACATGCCCAAGTCTCCTATATAAAAAACTGCCCCTGACTCTTCCACTCCAGGAAGCTGTCCTTGTATAGTGCATTTCTCCCTCCTTTCTCAACCACTCCTGTCTACTTTTCCTTTTTTTTCTACTTCTTGACTATATAATCTGCTTTCTGACTTATCACTTAACTGAGACAGCTTTCTTTAAAATTGCTTATGATCTTTTACTTGTAAAATCTAACTTAGCTTTTTTCAGTCCTCATCCTTTTTGACCTGTTAGCTTCATTTGGCACTGTTGACTATCCTCTCTTCGTGGATACTCTTACTCTCTCCTCTCTAGGTTGCCCCCCCCCCCGCCCCAGTTAATAAGCATTTACAGTATTTTCTCTCCCACTGTGCTCCCCCCATTGAAAAAAAGAAAACAAAACCTTTGTAAGAAATACGTACCCTCTTTTTTTAAACTTATTTTTTTTTAGTGAAAATAAAACTCACTTTCACTCTCTCTCTTCTCCCATTGAAAAAGAAAGTAAAATAAAATCCTTGCAACAAATTTGCATAGTCAAGCAAAACAAATTCCAAAAGAGTATGTCTCAGTCTACACCCTGAGTCCATCACCTCTCAGGAAGGAAGTGGGTAGCATTTTTTATTATAACAGTTAATCATTACCTTGATCAGAGTTAGCTTTTTCCCTCTTTACAAAGGAGAGGTTGGTGAGAAAAAAGGCATGTGCTTGGTTCCAGTAGTCTAGATTTGATGAGGTCTGCTATTGCTTCTTTGTCTCCCTTCTCTTTCCCTCTCCAAAAGTCCAGTCACAGGTTCTCATCTTTTCTGCCCTTTGACTCTCCTCTCCACATTCCACCCCCTTTCTTGCCTGTTTTCCCTGTTGAATGAGCTGTATTTCTGCAGCCAATTCTGTGCTTAGGCGTGTTCTTCTCTCCTTTAACTAGTTCAGGGGAAAGTAAGGTTCAAATGGCATCTAATCTCTTCAGTCCTCCTTGTTTGTATAGATTTCTATAACACTTCTAGGCCTTCTGTCTAATTAGACTGTAGCTCCTGATGAAGATACAATTCAGAGGAGACACATGTATCATCTCCCCATATGTTTAAATAGTTTATCCTTGTTTAGTCCATTTTGATTGGTCATTTGTGATGACTTATTTGTATCTTTCATGACGTCTCTGGACTTCAAAATTTCTGTTTATCTCTGCTCTTTTCATTAGGAATTTTTGGAAGTATTTTATTAAAGATTCATTTTCCTCACTATGTGAATATACTCAGCTTTGCTGGGTAAGTTATCTTTGATTGTAAACCTATATCCTTGGACTTCTGGAATACCATCTTCCAAACTCTCCGTTCCTTTGTAGCAGTGGTTACTAAATTGTGTGATTCTGACTGTGACTCATAGATACTTGAATTCTTTCCTTCTGGATGCTTGCAGTAGTTTTCCTTTGACCTGGATGCATTGGATTTTGGTGGTAATGTTCCTGGGAGTTTTCATTTTGAGGCTACTTTCAGATGGGGGACCAGTCTTTCTTTTTCTGCTTTGTCCTCTGGTTAGAAGAGATCTAGGCACTTTTCTTTGAACTTTCCTTAAAATGACATCTAGGCCCTTTTTTTTTTGGCCATGGTATTCCTTTTTCTCCTTGATCTGTTTTCCAAATCATCTGTTTTTATTATGAGGTATCTTATGTTTTCTTCTGTTATTTTTTCCCAGCCTTTTGATTTTGTTTTAATATTTCTTGTTGTCATGTCAAGTTACTGATTTTCAGGGAGTTTGTTGGATAAGGTTTTGAATCTCTTGTGCCAAGTTGTTAATTCCTTTTCCGATTCTTTCTTTGATAGCTCTCATTTCTTTTCCAATTTCTTCCTCAAATGCTTTCATTTCACTTATAAAACATTTTTAAACTCTTGTTTCATCTCTTTCATGAATTCTGGCTGAGTTTGTGACTAAACTTTTTTTTCCTGAGATTTGCTTGTAAATATCTAGGAGTCATTCTCTTCTTCTGTGTTTGTGCCTTTGATGGTCTCTACCATCATAATGGCTCATTTTAGTGGGGTTCTTTGTCCGTTCTTCCAGTCTTCTTCTTGACTTCAGATTTGAGGTTAGGACTGGACTCTACACGCTTCTGGAGGGAAGGCCTGGGCTTGTCTTTTTGCTGCTTTCCTGAGGTGTTGAGGGTTGTGTTGTTCCAGGATCTCAGGGACAGGCCCGGTTTGGGACTAGAAAGCTTTCAGTGCTCACAATGGACCTGATCCCAGGCAGAGTCTAATTGCTTCCCTTCTGGTCCAAGTTCTCCAAGTTTCTGACCTGAGTTTTTGTCAGAGCAACCATAGATTGCTGCTAGTTTCTGACCCTTTCAGTCATCTGGGAAGTTCTGCTGGTTCAGAGGGCAAAACTACAGGCTCCTCTTTGGTCATTCTTCTGCAGGCTGGGCTAGAGACTGGAGCTGAGATCCTGCTCTGCTCCTGTTGTCTGAGCCATGCCACTACTACTTGCTTCTGACCTGCTTTCTCAGTATCCCATCCAGGGCCTTCTAATCAAGTAATCTGCCCATTGTGGTACCCTAGTCCCCCCTGAGTTCTGAGACCTCCTCTTGCCTTGTTGTACAACCTCTCCCTGGATGCCAGGCGGTGCTCCTGTCCTAGTATCCTAGGCCCTGGTGTCAGCTAACTTCTCTCTGTTTATCTACCTGTGTTGACTTGGGCCAGACAGAATACTTCCTGTAACTTTCTGTATTTCCCACTCAGGAGTTGATTTCATACATTTTCTAGATCTGTTTGGAAGAGTTGTGGAAAGAAGCCCAATTACTCCCTCATCTTGGTTCTGCCCCCTCAGCCTTATTTTCCACTGATACGGTTCCATCTTCGTGGAATATTCTTTTTAACCTTTTCTTCCTTTAATCTTCACTCCGAATCCTGGCTGTTCTTCAAAGCACAGCTCTTAAAATCCTTCTCTAATCCCTCAAGCCCCCATAGCCTTCTTACTTTGCAGATGACAACTCATTTATTCTGTCATCTAGAACAGGATCTGCTTTACTAGACTGTAAACTCCTTGAGTATGTGTTTTCCTCACTTTACTCATCTTCATATCTCTTTTAATATCCAGCACAGTGCTTTGCACTCATGTGTTTATTTAATAGAATTAATATGAAAAATGAATTGCAGAATATTTTTTAAATGAATGGATGAAAAACATTGTATTACTTTGTGCCAGCCATTGGGAATACAGTTAGAAAAAATTACGAGACAGTTCCTGCCTCAAGTAGCTGGCACTCTTAATTGAAGAAGGAACCATCTACTGGGCAGGTGGAAAGGCCTGAATGCAAATGACAAAGGCTTACAGTTCTTATTAGCAGCATTCCTTTTGGGCTTACTTGATGGGGTCTGGGCAGCCTAGGGACTTGAGAGAAGGCTGAAAAAGAGGATATCCATTCTTCCAGTTCAGTGCTCAGACTTGTGTAGGGGTGGAGCTGAGGGGAGGTAGGGAGAGGGGGCCCCCTGCTCTCAAAAATATGTCCCACTACTTGAATTAACTAGCAATAATTTATTTCTAAGTAGAGGTCTTACCAGACGGGTCATGTGGCTCAGTCTCATTATTTTAATAGATGAGGAGACTAAGGCTTCAGTGATGTGCTCAAGGTTATGGTGGGAAGAAATGGCAGAGAGAGTTTTGAGGCCAGATTCTCCAGATACTTATGTACATACACATACACACTAGCCTGCCCTGCATATGTAATGAGTTACAAATGTGTACTACAGTTATTTTTTAAGATATTCTTTTTAACAGGTTAACACTATTTAAGACAAATAGTAGCCTGGTAAACTCTATCTTCACAGATAACATCGTAGTAAATTTCATTCCAACCTAAGTTGAATTGTCAAAAATTGTAAATCAATTTTTGTTTAAAATAATTTAAAGTTTAAAATAATGTATTATTTCATAATTGAGAACCATTTCCAGACCTGACTGGCCAGCTCTGGTACTTAAAGTTAATGAGGTGCTCGACTCCTGTCTTCAGGCATCATTTGTTCTTTGCTGTTGCTTTGCTTTTCAGTCTTCTCTACTTTTCAGATCTTCCTGATATGGGATTCGTCAGTAAATTAAGAACCCCAGAGTATTAAGCTGATGATCTGGGTAGCATTGGACATCTGAACTTTGTTTTTCATTTGGTTTCCAGGTTGCCATCACAAAAGCCAAAGTGGATTTCTCCAGTGTGGTGTGCCTGCCCCCTTCCGTCGTTGCTGTAAATGGGCTGGACGGAGGAGGGGCTGGCGATAACGATGACGAGCCAGTGCTGGTGGCCTTGGCTGCGGCACCAAGCCCCCAGAGTGAAGCTGTTGCCAATGAGCTTCAGGAACTTACCCTGCAGCCTGAGCTGACCCTGAGCCTCCATCCTGGCAGGAATCCCAACCTGCCTCCGCTCAGTGAGCGGAAGAATGGTGAGTAGAAAGATAGTTGAGTTGCCTTTTGGTGGAGCTTGTTCAATCAAGCCTTCATGTCACAGAAGCACAGATTTGGAGGTGGGAGTGACCTTAGAGATGGAAAGGATTTAGAAATCATAGGAGTATAGATTATAGAGATGAGAAAGACTCTGAAGATCCTAGGAACAGAGAATTTAAAGACGTCAGGACTTTAGCTGACCCCTGTGGGCTCATAGGAGGTAGAAACAGAAGCAGGGATTTTAGCTTATAGCAGGGGCTCTTAAACTTTTTTTGTGTCATGGACCCCCTTGGCTGTATGGTGACACATATGAATCCCTTCTCAGAATAAGGATTTTTTAAAAAACTCATAATCCAAGGAAATGCTGAATTTCAGTTAGAGGTTAATGAAAATATATATCACACACACACACACACACACACATATACATATATACATATATATTTTTTTCTTCCTATTCAAATTCATGAACTTCTTGAAATCTGTCCATGGACCCCCTAGTTGTCTGAGGACCCTAGATTAAGTACTTTGGTTTTAGAGATTATAGAATTATGAAGTTTATTTTTTTTTCCTTAAAATTTTTTAAAAAGTTGTTTTATTGACATCTTTTGTTTTTAACATCACAACCATTTCCAAATGTATCCCCACTCCATGGTGAGCCTTCACTTATAACAAAGATGAAAGAAAAACAGTAGAGCATCTGCTCTGTTTGGTAGCTTATATAGCATTGCATACACCTCTCCAGTTGAAAAAGGGAGCTGCATTTTCTTTTTCCTAGTAGCAGACTTAGGCATTATAATCCCATAGCATTCAGGCGTACTTTGTTGTTCTCCTATTCCTTTGTTGCAGTGATGATATATATTGCTTTTTTGGTTCTGTTTACTTCGCTTTGTATCCATTTATCTAACTCTTAGCCAATTTTTTTTTCGGAATTCTTCCTACTTCTTGATAGTGTAATGATATTCCATTACATCCATTTACCCCAGTTCGGTCATTTCCCAATCAGTTAGCATCTACTTTATTTAAAAATTTTTTATTTATTATCATAAATTTCACAAACATCAACAAACACGAAAATTTCCTTATTCCAAGAAACAGAAAAAAGACTTCATATGACACTGAATCTGTTACCTACGGCATGATTCTTTTGAAAGTATATGTTAAGCTTAATGATTGTTCTGGCCCTATGCTGCTTATCTATGTTCCTTTCTCATTTCTTTGTTTAATAACCACAAAAAGTGCCGCTCTGATTATTTTGTTATATGTGAAGTTTTTTTTCCCCCAATCAGTAATTTTCCTCTTGATCCTAGGCACATCATTGCTTTTGTTTCACCAGACCAGATATGGTTTGCATGACAGCTCTTCAATTTTATATAATTAAAATGATCTGTTTTTACCTTTTGCGATCTTATCTACTCTTATAGGATTTAGGCACCTAAGGGACCTTAGTGTTCATAGGACATAAGTAGAGCTAGAAGGGATCCTGGAGATTTTTGGATCCTGAGGACTTTGAGGAAACTGATGAGCAAAAGGATTTGCTTCAGGTTAGTCATCTAGGAAGTAGGAGAGTTGGGATTTGAACCCAGGTCCTATGACTCCACACTCACTATACCCCTTAGTAAAGTTTTCACATCATTTCATAATAATTCACAGTTTTTACTAGGAGCCATATGTATAGAGTCAGTAAGGAACCTAGCATTTATTAAGCGTTTGCTGTGTTCCAGGGAATATGAAAGGCAAAAGAGTGAGCTCTCAGGTGCTCTCAAGTCTAGGGGGGGAAACAGCAAATAAACAACTCTATAGAAGCAGGGTAGATAGAAGATAAATATGGGGTAGTCTCAGAGGGAATGTGCTAAGAACAAAGAAGGCTGGGACGAGCTTCTTGCAGAAGGTGAGACTTTAGCTGAGACTGAAAGGAAGCGGAGATGGGGAAGAAGAGAATCTGAGGCATGGAGGCCAGCCAATGAAAACATTGAAGAATCGAGAGGTGAAGGGCCTTGTTCAGGAACAGCAAGGAGTCCCGTGTCACTGGATCACAGGGTGTGTGGAGGGGAATAAGATATAAGAACACTAGAAAGGTAAGAAAAGCTCAGGATAGGATGAACTTAATAAAATGATAATTTTACTTTGGATCTTATAGGTGTTAGGGAGCCACTGGAGTTTGCTGAATGAGCACTTTGATCACTTTGACAGCTGAGTGGAGGATGGACTGGAGTGGGGAGGGATTTGTGGTAGGGAGGCCACCTAGACAACAAACAGTAACATTGAAATAGTTAAGCCATGAGGTAATGACAACTTGTATTTGGGTGACAGCAGTGTCAGAAAAGAGAAGGGCTAGTGTGTGAGAAACTTTGCAAAGATAAAATCTACAGATCTTAGAAACATTGGATAGCAGTGTTGTTTTTGTTGTTCAGTCGTGTCCTTCTCTTTGTGACTCCAGGAACCACAGCACCCCAGGCTCTTTAAGGATTGACTGATTTAATCTCTTTGTTGTCTAAGGGACTCTGCAAAGTCTCCTCCAGCACCACAACCAAAAGTGTCATTTCTGTGGTGTTTAGCTTTCTTTGTCCAACTCTTAGCAGCCATGTATACATTGCTACTGGAAAACTGTAGCTTTGGCTGTATGTGGACCTTTGTCAACAAGATGATGTCTCTGCTTTTTAGTATGCTGTCCGGATTTGCCATAGCTTTACTTCCAAGGGGCCAGTGTCTTTTAATTTCATGACCTCAGTTGCCATCTATGGTGATCTTTGAGCCCAAGAGTATAAAATCTGACATTGCTTGTATTTCTTCTCCCTTTATTTGCCAGGAAGTGATGGGAACAGTTGCCATGATTTTAGTTTTTTTGATGTTAAGCTTCAAGCCAGCTAGAGGCTTCTTGATTCTTCTCCACTTTCTCCTACCAGAGTGGTATCTTATGCATATATGAGATTGTTGATATTTCTCTCAGCAGCCTTAATTCCAACTTTTAATTTGTTTAGCCTGGCATTTCACATGATGTATTCTACACATAAATAAATAAGGTGGCAATGTACAACCTTGTCATATTCCATCCCCAGTCTTAAGCCAATCACTTGTTCCATGTTTGGTTCTAACTTTTGCTTCTTGGCCGATATACAGATTGCTCAGGAGACAAGTAAGATGATCTGTTCCCATTTCCTTGAGGACTTCTTTTTCCCCAAAGATGCCACTTGTGGTAGTAGTTGAGCGTTTGACCCAGAGTATTCTAGGGTATGTACACAGGGCTGTAGTTTCTTAACTTTCTGTGTGTTCTGGATCCCCTTTACAGAATCACATTTTTGAATGAATCAAATAAAATTGGATTGTGAAGGAAATCAGTTATTTTGAAACATAATTATCAAAATGCTTTAAAAAAAAAACCCAAGTTCACAGACTGCTTAGGTTAAGAACCCCAGGTGACTAGATGTGGAAATTAGAGTTCTACAAGAATGACGTGAGTTCTAACACCATGGAGTTGGATATTTGCACTCATAATTTTATGGCTCTGACGTTTGCTTTGCCCCTAAAAGTTAGCAGAATTGGCTATCTCCATCTGTCCTGGAGCAAAGAACAGTGCACCTGAGAATCTGTGGCAGTTGCAGTTCTCTTTGTTAGATTAGTTCTGATACCTTGGAGACATTGTTTGGGGCACGGGGCACAGGACACTGGGGGAGGCCTAGAGCTTGGTATGGCTTGCTCTTATCTTCTGAGTCCTTTTAGTTTGCACAACACCAGGTGTTTGGGGGAAGAGATCTAACTAGTTAGAACCCGTGGCATCTCCATATGATTAGATTTCCTTAGGATAGTAAACAATGAACTTGCACATATGCTTGGGAATGTGTTTATCAGAAATGGATATGAGAGTGAGATGACATTTTAGCTGTCCGTAGCCCTGTGAAGACTATAAAAAAAAAGCACATGTTGCTTCAGTCTGTGCCTGTGTAAGCTACAGTGCGTGCCAGAGTTTAGTTATTAGAGATATAGACAACACTCACATACTCAGGATTGGAGCAGTTCACGTGGGATCCAGCCCTCCATGTTATTGCCTTCTACTGTCTTGTCTTTATACTTATCGTTAGCAGTGAAACAACCATTTCTATTTATTAGTGGATAGGTAGAGAAAATAAAATTGAATTTTTAGATGCATTAGGATAAAGTTTGGTGGTCAGAGTGAACAAGGAAAGCCTATTGACTCAATTGAGAATTTGAGATCATTTGTCCATTTTATTGTTTGTGCTTCATAGTTGCAGAGAGAGAGAGAGAGAGAGAGAGAGAGAGAGAGAGAGAGAGATTTCTCACTCAACAGCCTTCTTCTAGGTCTACTTTGTCTTTGACATCTGTGAGTTTCTGTGGTATAGATGGCAGGGCAGTGGCTGTCCTCAGAGTCCCCCCATCATATTCTGATGTTGGAATACATTATTATCAAATGGAAAATGTCACATAGAAGCTTTTGAACCCCCAGTGTGCCCTCTTGTGGCTCTAACGTCACTCTGAGTAACTGTGTTATGTTCATTTGCTACTATGAAGTTAGTATCTTCTCCCAGAAGCACATCTAGCTACATTGAATCAGCATGGCATAGTTGGGGAGAAGGGTATAAGGCAGCATTCATAGAGCTGCTATTAGCTATTGAGCAGCGTGCTAAACTCTGTACAGTAGATGCTGTTTTCTCATAATCCCCATTTTACAGATGAGGAAACTGAGGTTAGGTGACTTGCCCAGGCTCACGTAGCTTGTAATTCTTTGAGGCCAGATTGGATTTGGAATCAGAAAGGCCTGTCCTGGCTATGTGACCTTGCGAGGTCACTGTACCGTTGAGTGGACAGTTCTCCAAGATGCAGTGACAGCAGGGTGGCTGATTGCACCAGGGTTGGCGATGGACTCATCGGTCTGTCCCCTGCCACCTTCTTCAGATTGTTCACATTGGGGTTTCCTTTGGGCATTACTAAGGGCCCCCAGACTATATGAGCAGATTCCGTGCCTTAGTGAAGTTGTCGAGGTGGGTGTTCTCATTTCCATATTCTTTTAGCTTTTTGTCATTACTAGACAGGACTTAGCTTGTTCCTTTTGGATCTAACCACTGACAGTCTATTCACTTTTGACTTTGTCTTAAAAGAAGTAGGGTAGTGTTGTAGAAAGCACTTTGGAGTTGGAGCCTCAAGACTTGGGTTCAACTCCTGACTATGTGCCTCATGGGGCTCTTAGATCACAGGAAAATATATGTAAAGTGCTTTTTAACCGTAAAGCATTATATAAATCTAAGTCATTATAAATCAGTCTCTAGGCTAATAACATCTCTTCCACTGTAATTATTCAGATCCCCTAGGTCACCCGAAGGTGAGACTGCATTGATAAATAGGACCTGCTTTTTAGTAAGTCAGGGTGTTGTGACTAAAACTATCAAAGCCTGAGACCCAGGGGCTGCAGCTTATTGGGAATTATTTCATAAAGTAAAACTTGGGGGATTCCTCCGATTGGGGATCAGGGATGATCCAGGCAAAGACTTTCCTGACGCTTGCTGATAGTTAAACCCTTGGAAGCTGAGGTCACCGAAGGGGGGTGTAAAAAGAGAAAAGAAGGCGGCTGAAGTAGGGAGATAGATAAAGAGCCAGGAAAAAGGATATAAGACAGAATGGTCAGATGAGTAGAAGGAAAACTGGGAAAGAAGAACAGCCTAAAAACGATGAGAAGAGAGCTCACCCAGTGGGATAAGTTGATCAATGTCAGATGGTGCAGAGAAGTCAAAAAGGAGGAAGACTGAATAAAGACTCATCAGATTGGACAGTTAACAAATCATTGGTAACTTTGGGGAATATTGGGGAAAATCAGGAAGATTTTCTGAAGAGCCTCCCCTGTACCAGGCACTGGGCTAAGCTTTGGAAGTACAGAGGGAAGGAAAAAGTCATCTCCGTACTCAAGGAACTCCCAGTCTGATGGGGGAAACAACATGGAAATAACCATGTTTGAGGATAAATCAGTGCTAGGCTTAGGAGAAAGGAGGACTGGGTAAGGGAGCCAGGGAAGCCAGGTGGCTGAAGCAAGGAAGGAGAATGTTTCAGATGTGGGAGACAGTCAGTGAGACATTCAGAGATGGGGAATGGAGGCCAGTGTCACAGGATCACCCAGTCTGTGGCGGGGAGAAAGGTGTGAGAAGACTGGAGAAACAGGAGGAGATAAAATTATGCAGGGCTTTAAAAGCCAAGAGAGGCAGGAGGAGAACCAAGAGGGAGCAGGTTCATGAAAACCTAGAAAGAAGAGAGTGTCCAGGAGAAGAGAAGGATCAGCTGTGTCAGAGGCTGTGAGTGAGGATTGAGAAAGAAGTTATTAGGCTTGATAATTAAGATATCATTGATAACCATGAAGAATGGGGAGGTTGTAAACTTGGCTGCAGAGAATTCGGAAGAGAGGGAGAGGAAAGGCAGAGTATTGAGATGTGAAGGACACAAGAGATGGAGGGCCACAGCTAGTAGGGATCATGAGAGGCTTTTCTGAGGACAGGGTTGGGAGCAGTAGGTAAATAGCCAGTAGGCAGGGAGAAACTGAAGCTCAAGAGAAAGGGATGCTGGAGGGGGCAAGAGAAGCAGATTCAGTTGAGTGATGAGGTGAGAGGTAAAGGCTTAGGAAGAGTGTAAGTTGGAGCAGGGAGTGTATAATACAGCTTTTCCTAGGAGTGGCTGCGACAGAAAGGAAGAATATAGGACATTAGCTTGAGGGGTTTGTAGGGTCTAGTGAAGAAGAGTGGGTTTTTTTCTTTTTTAAAAGAATGTTGTTGTTCAGTCATGTCTGACTCTTCATGACCCTATTTGGGATTTTCTTGGCAAAGATATGCAAGTGGTTTGCCATTTCCTTCTCCAGAGAATTTTATAGATGAGGAACTGAGACAAACAGGGCGAAGTGACTTGACCAGATTCATGCACCTAGGAAGTGTCTAAGGTCAGATTTGAACTTAGGTCTTCCTAACTTCAGGCCTACCGCTCTATCCAATATGCCACCTTGCTGGGGAGACCTGTACCTCTCTGTAGTCAGTAAAGGAATGGCAAGTAACAGTTTGGACAGTCTGAAGATTAGAAGGGACTGATTGTCCAGGCAGTTTGCTGGAGAAGATGAGGAAGGATGAGACCAAGTGATTCACCAGAAGGATTGGAATGGTACCTACTGAGTACCAGACCTTGTGCTAGATCTGGGGTTAGGAACATGAAAGTGGTCCTAAATGTGAAAACATTTTGATAAAAGTGAATACTTGGTAATGTAGATTCTTTTTAATTATTATATCACTTTATCTCTCATGGGCTAGGATTAGGCTGTTCAGAGCACTGCCATTGTGAAGAGGGGAAGAAATTTATCAGTAGGTAGAACCTATTCCTTTTCCCAGACAGAGACCTGCAATTTGCACTTCTTTGTCCACAGAAAACAGACCAAATATCTGTTTCAGCTGAAAACCTACCATGTAGCTCATTGTACATCCTGTATAGGGACAAAGTGATGAGTCAGCCCTCTCTCGTCTTACTGACTTGAACACTGTGGAGGGGGTTGGTAAGGAAACTGCCAGAGAGGGGCATTGAGAATGTTGCTGTGGAAAATCTTGTCTCCAAGCAGCTCTTAGCCTATGCTGGCTACTGCTCCCATCTCTTGTGGATTCACTCCCACAGTTCTAAAAAGAGCTTTCCTGACTTCTCTTAAACAGTACATTCTTGGTGGCAGGGGTTGGGGGTGGAGGGGGAGCAGACAGAGTAGGGAGCAGCCTCTCCTTCTCTCCCTTGGGGCCCTGAGGAATTTCCCCCTAGAAATCTGTATGAACTCTCCTCTTTGGCATAACAGAGTAGGGGCTTTGGATGGTTCTGAGCCCCTTATCTCCTAGAGGATCTCTGTTACTGCCATTTGTATGTCTGTGGTCGGGTTAACCTTCTGATGTCTCTTTTACAATTGACTCTTTGGCACTGAGGCATTCATTTATCAAAAATTGAATGGTGGCGTGTTATGAAGATAAAGTAGATTTTTGACTGTATTTAATGTTGGCAAATAGGGTGTTCTAATTATCAGAAGGTTTTCATTAACTTCATATGTCAAATATAGGCAGCTAGGTGGCACAGTGGGTAGAACACTGAGCATGGAGTTGGGAAGACTCACCTTCCTGAGTTCAGATCCAGCCTCAGACACTTACTACCTTGTGACCCTGGGCAAGTCACTGATCCCTGTTTGCCTCAGTTTCCTCATCTTTAAAACAAGCTGGAACAACAGCAAAAATATCAAACATGGATTATCATTATGAATGTTGATTTATGTACAGGACCATGAGAGGGAGGGAAAGTGTGATTATTTGATTTTTGTCTAGATTCTGAACTAAGGGAATTTATTGTGACTTAATGCTTTCTAGAAGAATCTCTACTCCCAAGGTTCATTGCCCTGATTCACCTACTTTTAAGTTTCAGCTCAGAAGACACTCTGTGTTAGTAGAGATATTGAAGCAAAAACATAGTGTCCGACAAGAAAGGTCTTTGTGCATTAGGATTATGCTTTTTCATTAGATTTGGGTAATGCCTGTCGTTTAAAATATGTTAATCATGCGAATAAGGAACTATTCATCTGCTAGCTCTGCATATTCATAAGAAAACAGAAAGTGTTGAATGTGTAAATATGATCACATGGGGGTTTTTTAGATGCTTATGAATGGACTATGCGGAGAGTGACCTGAGAAAGATGAAAACTCTGTGATGTATTTAGATGATTTTTTGGAAATATATTTTAATGGGTGAGGGGAGGAGGGAATAGTTCGGATTCTGTAGGCAAATATTTAGCTTCTCTGGCCTGGCTTCTATAAATATCTCAGACTAAGAGAGTGTGATATATAATGCTCACATAGCATTCACATTTGTGTGTGATGTATGCCTTTTTTTTTGTCCGCATTTAGTAGATCTGGAATCTGGTTGCTGGGTGCCCTGGAGTGTGTTAAGTGTTGTCTCTTATGCGTAGCCCTAAGCTCCTCCATTAGCAGGATCCCTAGAGGATCGGGGATGTGTACAGAATCTCCTGCTTTCTGAACTGGGGAGAGGGGGAACTCTTCCTCTCCTTTTCCCTGGCTTTTTGTTTGTGTCTTTCCCCTTCCCCCAAAGAAGGCTAGCAAGGGGAGGAGCTCGCTGTTCTGAGAACACTTGGGAGTCTTGATTCCAGTGCTTTTCAACTTCCTGTGGGCAGTCATTCAACTCTGGGCCATTCGAGCTTGCCTGCGGGTTGGATAAACTGGGAACTACCCTCTCCAGGGAGAGTTCTCAGCCTGATCTCAGCTGAAGGCGTGTGAGAGTGCCCTTAAGGAAGGTTCTCAGTGGCCTCTGAAGACAAGATCCTTTTCAAATTTTCTTTAGTCCGAGTGTGTGTCTGTTGCTTCACTGGGCCTGTCATGACGCTGCTGGAGCCCGAAATGCTAATGACGGCTGTGCGCTCAGGTAATCTCCATAGCTTTTACCTGTTAACTGTTTTCTGAGCCCTGTTTTCTAGGCTAGGATGGACATCCATCGTTAGGATGGCTACATGACCTAAAGGGTTGGACTTCACAGTGAAGGCAAGGCAGAAGCTAGGCTTATTTCATTGGCATTTTCAGTCTTTTACTATGAATTAACAGTTGATAATTTTCCTCTATTTTAAAATTCCAAACATTCAGAATCAGTGATGAGTCCCATGGTTGCTGAACTCAAGGCTCTCTTCAGTAAAGAAGTGCTTGGAAATAAAGCTTAGTCTAATCAAGTATTTTAAAAGTTGCTTCAATGAGGGATACTGTAATCTCTTTTGTTTTATGAATTGCTGTCTTTAGGGCCTATCTCAGACCTGCTACTCTTCATTTCAACAAACATTTTGTAAGCATCTCTTAAACACGAAATAATGCATGTCTGTTGTCTCTTTGAAGTCCTGAGAAAGGTTCCTTTCACTCTCAGTGCCCAGCTCCTCTTGTGTGGTGGGTATCTTCTTCATTTACTGCCCTTTGTTTATCATGGAGACACTCCAGATGGTGAGTACGCATTTTGGGATGAGAAAAGCCAAGGAAAAAAGTACAAGTCCTGAGCTTTACTGTGCACTGTTTCTCTTGCAGTAGACTTTGCCTACCTTAGAAATAAACTTTTTGTAAACTCCTTTTGTTTTTAATGGGCTTTTAATGTCTAGGTTGCCAGTATTTTTAAACTTTCAAGATAGCACTCTAAAAATAAGGGAAAGTTCTTGTGTTATTTTTAGACTTGGGCTGAAATATAATGTAGCATTTTCCTTTTTTTCCTACTGAGGACATATCCTGAAAAGATTCATACAAATGGTATTTGATAACCTCTTTCCATCCTCTAGCCTTCACTCAGAGGGAGAACGGCAGAAGTCATCCATGGCAGAAGCGGTCTCATGGTTTTCCTCAGGGAGTGCTTAGGTAGAGTGAATGCTACAGAGAGTCATCAGCAGAAGCCTCTGGTTCTACCAGGCATCCCTGTACAGAAGGGAAAGGAGGCAGCAAAAACCAGTCACTTTTCCTTTCCTCTTCTCCCTGACTCTCAAAATAATAAGACTACCAGAATCTGGTTTTTAGTGAGCTGTTGCAAATGTGTTTTTCTGTATATTCCAGGTTGCTTTACTTCTGCCTTCTCCCTGCATATCTCCCCAGTCTGGTCCCTGTCTTAATGCTCCATATCCGTCTTTGACAAAATTACTGGCATGGTTTCTTTTATGTTAATATTTTAGTTTTACTCTGTGTAGGTAATGTGCATTTTGCTTTGGAACAATGCGTTCTCAAACAATTTTAGTAATCATTTACTTTTAGTTACAGAACTTATTGTAGAACATGTAAGTAACCATCTTTTAGTAGTCCCTCAGGTGAGAGGAACATATTTGCTTTCTCCATGGGCATCTCAGTACTCTATATTTACTAAGACTTCCTTAATCTTTCCTTTTCCAGTCCAAGAGCTTTTATGACAATGTGACATATGTTTAGGCTAGACTAGCCATCCATCTGTTTGGCTAGCCACTGCATAAAAGTTTCAAGGGAGAGTAGTGATCAGGAAGGATAGATAGAATTGACGTGGATGGCAGATAAGAGTGGGATGAAAAGTCTAGGCAGGATTTTGTCCTGACTTCCCCTCCCCTCCCCCTGTCCTCCCCTCTCTTCTCTTCTCACAGCACGGAGCAGGGAGAACTAGAACATCAGGCTGATTTCTCAAATACCTTTCATCCAAGAGTATAATAGGCTTAAACTGATGGACTGTTTACTCTGGAAAGATTGTAGCCTGTTCTGTGGAATGTAGCAGCTATCTTGTAGATAGTAATGTCATTTAGCAAAGGAAACAAAAGAAATTCTTGGATAAATTGCAAAGGGGTGGATTTTAGAGAAATTGAAACAGTTGCTCAATGGATTCAAGGTAAATCAATCTGCCAGAAATGTGAAAGCAGTTATTGGCATGAGGCCCTAATTCTCCCACAGTAACATTCTGATAATGGTGGCTGCAAAGCTATGCTTCAGCTATCCACTGATGGGTTACTTTTGGTTCATTATAGTGGAACCCCTTTGAATGGTCATCCATGTTGGGCCTGCCTCATAGGAGGTGATGTGCTCTAGTGTGTAAATACTGTTAGAGGAAGACCCCAGGAGCTTTGTATATGGTCTGTACACAGTTGGAGAGAACGCCAAGAAGAAGGCATGAGCCTAAGAATCTCAAGATCGAAAGGGCCCTCCATGGTCACCTAGACCAACCTGTTGCCTTAACAGGAAGCCCTCCTATAACCTCCTTGGCAGGTAATCATTTAGTTTGGACTTGAAACCCTCTAGTTAAAGGGGAACTCATTACCCTTGAGAGAGCCCATTGAGAACAGCTCACAGTTATGTGAGGAAGTTTTTCCGTGCATTGAATCAAATCCCCCCCCTCCCCCCCCACCTTACTCCTGGCTTTGTCCTGGGAGAAGCAGACAAGACTGACCCCTCTTCTTGTATTTGAGTGTGACTACTTGGTTTATCCCTAGGTGTCCCTTTTTTACTGTCAGCCTGCTTGCTGTGTTGATGCTGGAAACTTTTGGTTTAGAAATTTCCCTCAACACAGCAGGAACAAACCAGGGTTTGGTTCTACAAGCATCTTGTAGCCAACGATGTTTCCACATTAAGAAAATAAAGCCCATACTCTTTGTACTTGTTCATTCTTGCCCACATCAATTTTTTTATTTTGGTATCAAACAGAGTGTTAGAGCTTCTAATTGGTCAGACACTTGGTATTTATCTTTAGCAGCATTAGTTGGGCTATAATGCATATCACCATTTCTCGACATTCTGCTAAGCCATGATGAGAAAAGGAGACAGCAGCCATTATTCTTCCTGGGCTGACATTGGAGAAGGGAGCAAGATGAGCTTGGGACTTTGCAAAGCAAGAGTAATAGGGCAGTTAGAAGGAGTCTATATAGATGTCATGAAGTGAGTCTGTTATGTTGGAATGATTTCTCCCTCCCCCAAAGGAAGGGGGGGGGGTGAGAAAGAGGAATGCACTGGGAAAGAGGGAAAGGGAGAGATGGTAAGAAACTTTTTCTCATGTAAAAAGGGATGTACAAGAAGGAGCTTTTATAGCGTAAAGCAAAACGGAATGCTTGAACCTCACTCTCATTGGAATTGACTTAAAGAGGGAACAACATACATACCTAGTTGGATATAAAAATCTATGTTACCCAACAAAGAGGTAGGGGAGAGAATGAGGGTAAGTGGGAATGGAGGAGGCTGATAGAAGGGATGACTAAGTGAGGCAGAGGTGAGAGGCAAAATAGCCTTTTGAGGAGGGACGGGGCTGGGGGAGAGAGAGAGAAGGAGAGGGAAATACACAGTTGGTAATCATACCTGAATGTGAATGCAATGAATTCACCCATAAAATGGAAGTAGGTAGCAGAATGAGTTAGAAACCAGAATCCAACAATATGTTGTTTACAGGAAATACACTTGAAACAGAGAGACATACACAGAATAAAAATAAGAGGCTGGAACAGAATCTTTTATGTTTCAGCTGAGGTTAAAAAAAAGGCAGGGGTAATAATCATGATCTCAAAGCAAAAGGAAAATTTTGTTGTTAAGTTGTATCCAACTCTGAATGACTCCGTATGGGGTTTTCTTGGCAAAGATACTAAAGTGGTTTGCCATTTCCTTCTCCAGTTCATTTTACAAATGAGGAAACTGAAGCAAACAGGGTTACATGACTTGCCCAGGGTCATACAGCTAATTAGTTTCTGAGGCCAGGTTTGAACTCAGGAGGATGAGTCTTTTGACAAAATACAACACTCATTCCAATTAAAAACATGAGAAAGTATTGGAATAAATGGAGCTTTCCTTAAAATAAGTAGTATTTATCTAATACCATCATTCTTTGTAATAGAACTAAACAATTGGAAAAATGTTAAGCACTCATAGGTAGGCTGAGTTGATATTTTAAAAAATGACAGCTCTGCCTAAATTAATTTATTTTATCTATGCCATGCCAATCAAACTACTAAGAATTGTTTTATGGAGGTAGAAAAACAATAACAAAATTCATCTGGAAGAACAAAAAGTCAAGAACATGAAGGAAATCAGTGAAAAGAAATGTGAAGGTAAGTGGCCTAGCAGTATCAGATCTCAAATTGTATTACAAAGTGGTAATCATGAAGACAAAATGGTGCTGGCTAAGAAATAGAGTAGTGGATCAGTGGAATTAATTAGGCACACAATACATAGTAAATGACCATAGTAATCTAGTGTTTGATAAACCCAAAGACCTAAGCTTTTGAGACAAGAACTCACTATTAGACAGAAGCTGCTGGGAAAACTGGAAAGCAATTTGGAATAAACTAGGTATAGACCAATATCTCATATATCAAGATAAGGTCAAAATGGGAACATGATTTAGGCTTAAGGGGTGATATCATAAGCATTTTAGGGGCACATGGAAAATTTTAGCTGGTATATCTATGGGTAAGGGAAGAATTTATGACCAAGCAAGAGATAGAAAGGATGATGGGATATAAAATGGATAGTTTTGATTACACAAAATTAGAAAGTTTTTGTAAAATCATTGCTGCCAAAATTAGAAGGAAAGCAGGAAACTGGGGAAAAATTTTTTTATAGCAAATTTCTCTGATAAAGGCCTCATTTCCCAAATATAAAGGGAACAGAATCAAATTTATAAAAATACAAGTCATTCTCCAGTTGATAAATGGTCAAAGGGTATGAAGTCAGTTTTCAGATGAAGAAATCAAAGCTATCTATAGTCATATTAAAAAATACTTTAACTCACTATTGACTAAAGAAATGCAAACTAAAACAACTCTGAGGTACCACCTCACATCTATTAAATTTGTCATTTTCCTTTTCTGTCATATTAGTCAATGTTAGAGAGGATGTGGGAAAATTGGGACACTGATACACTCTTGGTGGAGTTGTGAACTGATCCAGCCATTCTGGAGAGCATTTTGGAACTTTGCTCAAAAGGTCTATCCAGCAATCCACAATCCAGCAATACCACTACTAGGTCTGTATCCCAAAGAGATCAAAGAAATAGGAAAAGTACCTCTCTGTTCAAAAACAGTTATAAAAACTCTTTTAGTGGTGGCCCATTAATTAGGAAATGGTTGAACAAACTATAGTATGTGATTGTGATGGAATACTATTGTGCTACAAGAAATGATAAGGAGTAAAAAAAAAAAATGATGAACAAGATGCTTTCAGAAAAACCCGAGCAGTCTTACATGAACTGATGCAAAGCAGAATGAGCAAAACCAGGAGAACGTTGTACACAGTGGCAGCAGTATTGTACGCTGATCAGCTGTGACTGGCTTAGCTATTTGGATCAGTACATGTTACCTGGTATCTGTTGTGTATATATTTATAGACGTCAATGTGTTCTCCTCCGTTCGAATGTAGGTTCCTTGAGAGCAAGGAACAGTTTTGCGTTTGAATTTAAAACCTCAGAAGGCCTAGCTCAGTGCCTCCGCATTTCTAGAACCCATATCTTCGAAACATAGGCTTTTAGACCTGAAAGGGATCTGACAAAACCCATCAAGTTCAGAAGCTGGCAATCTTTTAAGAGAGGAAAGTCATTTTGGGGTTATATTTTTAGAAAATAACTTTTGGAAGAGCCAGGTCATGTGCATTTACTGTTTTATTCAGTTTGTAGAATGTGAAATAATTGACCGACTAGTAATTATTTGTTTCCATAAGCCACTTAGTACTCTGAATATATGCAGCCTAGGAATTTGAGATTCCCAAGATCTCCTATAATCTTCTTCTTTTATAATGAATATTAAGTTTATTAGTTTAGCTAGTTGTCCTGTTAAAGGCAGTATGAGCCTGGTTCCGAGGGGCAAGTATGAGACAGAAGGAGTTGGGGGGGTTGAAGCACAGGTGTGGTAGCAGCAAACCAGAATGGTTAAAAGTGCTGTTTGCAGAATGGCAGCAGTGGCTGACGAGGGTAGGGAGGCCCAGCCTAGTGGGCTCCACCTTGGGCAAGATGGGGAGCAAGTACGCCAGACCTCAGCTCAGCTCTGCCTGCTTCCAGGGTAGGAGATTCACTCAGTTCATTACTTGTAATCTGTAACTCAGATGAACCAATCCACAGGCAGTAATACTTCAAGTGTCTAGAGTGCTTTACAGTTTACAAGTACTTTAACTCAGGTAAAAAGTAGATAGGAAAAACATTATTGTCCCCATTTTGTAGAAGAAGAACCTGAGGGGCCAAAAGATTTGACTTAGGTGTGAAGTGACTTGCGTAAGGACAGATAGAATTTGTGAAAACACAGACTTCACTCTCTTTGGTCTTTAAAAGCTGCAGGGATCTGCTTCAAGAGCTTTAATTTGTTTTGGAAGTTACTGGTGGTCAATCCACAATCTAGTCCAACCTTTGGGGAAACTGTTCCCCAGAGACACTTAACCAACATTTTTGCTAGTAGCCAACTGGAATTAGAACCCATGACTCCTGGTTCCCCATTCACAGATTTTTACAGTTGAGCATGCCTGAGAATTTTCTTGTCTCTACCATATTGCATTACTTTCTATTTGGTTTATTTTTCACTAGGTTTTTATTTTAAAATATTTTATGAGGATTGATTACTCATTAATTTTCTTCACTCCCCTTACCTCCTGACTGATCTTTGATTTATAGACAAAGTTGAGACTCTGAAATGTTAAATTTGGCTCTTGATTTCTTCTGTCTTGCAAACTATCATTCTGCTTTATTGTTTTCTGGTACAAAGTGATCACAGAATTATATTAGCATTGGTTCCAGGATACTTTTAAGTGCTATCTGAAAATTAGGACAAATTAGTTCCTGCATTTTCATCTTCCTTCTTAATCCTCTTGATCACAAGCAATGCTTAAGTGCTTGATTGCTTTTTGCACACTTCTGGGTGTTGTCTATACCAACAGAAATCTTACTGTCACATTCCATTTCCTGTAGCATTTAAAATTCAAGGACTGAAAAACATTGGGCTCTTGAGTGATCAGATTGGTACCATGTTCTTCCTTATGTCCCTAACACCCAATGGGGGGTGGGACCTGCAGCTTCGAGGCCACATGTGGACCCCTAGGTCCTCAACTGTGACCTTTTGACCAAATCTAAGAACAATTCTGTGAAGTTTGGATTTAGTCAAAAGGTCTTCCTTGAGAACCTAGAGGGCCACATGTGGCCTCGAAGCCGCAGGTTCCTCACCTCTGAGTCCTAGAACATAAGTGTGATAATTCAATAAAAGTTGGTTGAATTAACTTGAACATTCTCGAAGGGGGCTAGAGTGGAAAAAATGTGATAGTCTTAAATGGAGGGAGTTCCGTTTTCTTGTTATATCCTAGCTATTGAGTTTCTAGGAACAGATAACATACTGTTTTATTTATAAGAATAAGAGTGTAGTTCTAAACATGTATCCATACTTGAATGTAGGCCATCTGTTGTCAGTATCCAGAGATTCCTCCATTATTATGGCCACCCTTCTCTGATGATTGGGATCCTGGAAGCAAAGGCCTTTGAGGCATCAGGAATGGTGTACTTTGGCGAAGTGGCTTTTGCCAGCTGTATTATAAACCTTGATTTGTTTTCTCACCACTGAAAGAAACAGCAGAAATAACATTCTGCTAGGAACTGGGGATACAAAGCTACAAGTGAGAGAGACCTGACTTTTAATAATAACAATAGCTAACATTTATATAGCACCTACTATGTGCCAGGCGCTGTGGTGAAAGCTTTACAAATGTCATCTCATTTGATCCTCACAACAACCTTGGGAAGTAGGTGCTGTTATCATTTCCCTGTTTGATGGGGTTGTCTCTTTGTGTAGACTTGGTCTAGAAAAAGAGACTCACCATGTACTTCTCATCAAGTGTAGTTTCCAGTTGAGAGGAGATAGTCTATTAAGGGCTCTGGATTTGAATTCGGCACACTTAGGTTTTAATGTTGCCTCAACGAGTATGTGATTCTAATACTCATATCAATGTATAAGGTGCTTTCACAAACCTTTTGTTTTTTGAAAACCTCACACCAACCCTATGAATTAAGCAAGATAACACCTCTTCATGTGTTGTGTCAGAAAAGTGAGGCCAGGAGAAATCAGGTGACTCATTTATGATCACATAGACAGTTTGGGGGCTGAAATGAGATTAGAACTGTGGTCTTTTAGGCTGTAGCCCAGTTTTCCTTCTGTGATGCTTGGATGTTGTGAGGCTATTAGGTAATCATTTAAAAATTATTTGGGACTCAGATATAGTATATGCTTTGATTTTTTTTTCAGTAATGAGGATGGATTTATGTTAAAATAGTCTCTTGACCAATTTCCTTTGTGACCAGTGACATAGTAGGCAGTAAACATTTTTAAATGCCTACTTTATGTCAAGCACTGTGCCAAGGATACATATATGAAAAAGAGAGACAATTCCTATCCTCAAGCTGCTGACTGGGGGACCACAACACAACGGGGAGACGTAATGGGGTAGAATAACACAAAAACAGAAAGCTAAAGAAGAGTGGGAGGAGGTGCTTAGGGGCTTGGTGGAAAAGCAAAGTAGTAGTCCAAAATGAGTGCGGCCTTGTGGGAAATGAGGTGGTATCTGAGGAGATGTCCACCTCCCCACCCCCAGCTTTTTAAATGGAGCTTGACGTGTTCATGGCTTCACCCTTCAGTCAAAGGAGAAGAGGGTAGTGTAGGCATGTGAGTACCAAGGCGGAAGGGATCTTGTAAGATGGTTAAGATTTCCCAGTGATGAGTTTACCGGGGGCATGGTGAAACAAAGAAGTCCAAAATGAGAGGAGCCGGGTGGAAACTGAGCTATCTGCAGATAACATTTATTTTCAGGCTGGCTAGTTGGCATTAGAGATCATAGAGAAGAAGAAAACTGTGGTTCTCATGTTGATAGAACCTGTGACCCTACGTTCATTTACATAGTCCTTTAACCTATGGTCTGGCTAGACAGGCTTGCTCTTGGGTTATTTGTAGTTTTCTTTTATAGAAGGCATGCAAAGAAATTTCTTGTCATTTACCTTATTCTGTGACTTAAACTGCTAACCTTACCTTTTTAGTCTCCAGGTATATATTAAGCACCCACCTTGTACCAGGCGTTGTGCTAAGTTAGCACTGAGGGTATAAAGTTTATTGAGTAGGAGCGAGACAAGGTCAGCTGCCTACTTTCACAGCTCGGTGGAGAATGGACTGGAATAGGAAGAGATTTGTGATAAAAGGAACCACCAGCAGATCATTCCAGTAGTCCAGGTGTGGAGTGATGGTGGTGGCAGTGTCAGAAAAGAGGAGGGATTGTCTCCGGCAGATGTTTGGCTGGTAGAAATGACAGGACCTGACAAAAGATTGGGTATGTGTGTGGATTGAGAGAGTAAAGAGTTGAGGATGAAGCCAGTTTGTGAGCCTGAGGGACTGAGAAGATGGTGATGCCTTCTACAGTAACAGGGAATTTAGGAAGAAGGGAGGGAAGGGAACAAGATGAGTTCAGCTTTGGGCATTTGAAGTCTAAGATGCCTTATAGGAAATCCAGTTTCAGATGTCTAATAGGTGATTGCAGATGTGAGACTGGAGGTCAAATTTGAGAATTATCAGCACAGAGATAAGTGAATCCATGGATGCTGATGACATCACTAAGTGAAGATAGTATAGACTCTTCTGTAAAGGGAGAAGAGAAGAGGGTCCAAGACAGAACCCTGTGAGACACTCATGCTTTTCAGGCATGAAGATCCAGTGAAGGAGACCTAAAAGGAGTGGTCAAGAAAGGTAGGACTAGAACCAGGCTAGAGTAGTGTCATGAGAACCTAGAGAAGAGAGAATATTTTTAGTTACTTGCATTTCTTTCTTTTCCTGTTTTGCATTTTTTTTCTAAAATATTTTATTTTAATCAGCCAAGCTCCACCTTCTTACCCTCCTACCCCAACTCCCTGTTCCCAGTTCAGAACACGAGAAAAACAAAAGATCCTTACAAACATGAGTAGTCAATCAAAATAAATTTCTACATTGACCATATCCAAAAAAAATTTATCTCATTCTGCATTCTGAGTCCTTTACTTCTCTGTTGGGGGTGGGTAGGCTCTTTCATTATTAGTCCTCTGGAATTCTGCTTGGTTGTTGTGCAGATAAAAGTTCAGCACAACAGTTAATGTTCCATCATAGAGACCATCAGTTGTTCATTTCCCAGTTTATGGGCACCCTGTCAGATTACCGTTCTTTGTCACCTCAAAAAGAGCTATCCATGGAGTTTGTTTTTCTTAGAACTCTTTTTCCCACCTTAATCTAACCTCCCTCTAATCACCCTTCCCACGGTCTCTTCTTTCTCGTTTATTTCCCTGATGAGTGAAATGTATTTCTCTTCCCAACTCTGTGTGTGTGTGTTCTTTTGGTCAGTTAAGATGAGAGTGAGGCTGAAGTGTCAGCTACTCCCCTTCTACCACCTCTCCCTCTTTTGTGTAAATTTCTACATGTGCACATGATTATGTAAGATAATTTTCTCTACTCTTCCTTTCACTGCTGCCCACCGAGTATATTTTTCTTCCTTTCTTTTAATGTTCTTAAGATCATCAAGACATAATAGAAACACTCCTAGGCCTTGTCTAATTGGACTCCCTCTATGAACCCTGATGATGATAGGGTTCACAGGGGACACATGTATCTTCTCCCCATATTCAAATGTAAATAGTTTATCCTTATTTAGTCTTTTATCATTGTTCATTCAGGTTTACCTTTTTATGTTTCTCTTCACTGCTGTGTTTGAACTTCAGAGTTTCTCAGCAGCTCTGACCTTTTCGTCAGGAATGATTGGAAGTCCTCTATTAAAGGTCTGTTTTCTGTGGCATTATAGTCAGTTTTGTCAGGTGAAATACTCTTCACTGTAAGTGCATAGCCTTGGCTTTCTGGAATCTCCTATTTGAAGTTTTGCAGTCCTGTGCAGTGGTGGTTGCTAGACCTGAGTGCGGTTCCTGGATGCTTGAATTCTTTCTTTCTGGATGATTTTAGTGTTTTTTCTTTGACCTGGAAGCCCTGGATTTTGGCAATAGTATTCCTTGGAATTTTCATTTTGGAGTTTTTTCAGGAGGTCGCTGGTGCGTTCTTTGTATTTCTGCTTTGCCTTCTGGTTCTAGGAGATCTGGGTATTTTTTTTTGAAGTTTTCTTGAAAATTGATGACTAGCTCATTTTTTTGGTCATGTTTTTTTGGATGATTTAATGATTTTTAATTTTTTTTCTCTTTAATTTGTTTTCCAGGTCATTTTTTCCTCTGTGAGATAGCCTGCATTTTCTTCTATTTTTTTTTCAGTGTTTTTTCTTTGTTTCAGTATTTCTTTTTGGCTCATGAAGTTATTAATAGGCTGCTATTTGGTCCATTATCATTTTCAGAGAGTTTGTTGGTTGGGCAAAGTTTTGTACCTCTTGTGCCAAGCTGTCAATTCCCTTTCAAATTCTTTCTTCCATAGCTCTCATTTCTTTTCCAGTTTCTTATTCAAGTGTCTTCATTTCACTTATGAAACTTTTTTTTTCTCTTGCTTTGTCTCTTCCAGGAATTCTGATTAAATTTGTGCCTAAGCTGTGTTTTCCTCTGAGGCTTTGCCAGGAGGTGTTATGAGTCCTTCTCTTCTGTATTTATGTTTTGAGGGTCCCTGCCATCATTTAATAGCTTGTTACAGTGGGTTTTGTTTGTTTGTCTAGCCTTCCAGCCTACTTTCCAACTTCAGACTTGATGTTAGTAGGACTTTGCTCTACACACTTCTGGAGGAAAGGTTTGGGCTTGTCCTGTTGCTGTTTTCTCTTAGAGTGTTGTGTTATTCCAGGGTCTGAGGGCAAACTGGGACCTTGCAGACTTTCAGTGCTCCCAGGGTGGTCTGATAGCTGCCCTCCTTGTCTGATCTCTACACGTGCCTGACCTGGGTTTGAGTCTGAACAAGAGTAGATGCTGCTAGACTCAGCCCCTGTTAGTTAGTTGGAAAGCTCTCTTGATTCTGAGTGGGCAGAACCGTAGGCTTCTTTTTGGTCTTGATTCCTGTCTTGCAGGCTGAGCTAGATGCTCAAAATGAGACTTTATTCTAAGCTTGAGGGCTGAGACATGCTGCTGCCGCCGGCTCCTGAACTTCTTCCTTTTTCAGTACAGTACCTGGGGTCTCCCTACCTGGCAGTGACACTCCCTTCTGCAATCCACCCTAAGTCTGTAATTTAGGACAGGGTAGTGCCAGTCGGGCCTGAGTCTGGCCAGGTTTGAGTCTTTGTCTGGTTCGCAACCTCTTTGTCGTTGGGGTGGCCTGCATCGGCATGCTCCCTGTTTGGTCCCATCCCAGAGTCTGCAGACCTTCCTATCTGCCTCTGTGTCCACCTGGGCTGCCCAAGTTTTTCTGCATTTCCTTTTCAGGATTCAGTCTAGTGCCATTTTTAGGCCTGCTTGAAGCATTTGCGGTAGGGAGCTCCCCGCGTATCTTCCCGTTGTTCCACCATCTTGGCTCGGCCTCTGCTTACGTTAGTTTGTGTCTGAGTCCGAGTATTGGGCCAGTATTAGAATGCAGGGATAACTCGACCCCACGATTGAAGTGTGCCTTCCAGTAAAACCTGTCTTTATGAGCGTGTGTGTGTGTGATTTATATGTGTATATGTCTATATCCTTATTTAAAGCATGCGATTCGTTTGGGGAGCAGATTTCTGTTGGCTTGGATGTTCTGAGTCACAGCACAGTACAGTACAGTATCAAGGTGCTGGTGGTGGGATGGAACCCAAAAGAATGCGGCTGATGGGAAATGAAGAATTCCCTGGGTTTGGGGAGGAATTTTTTGCTCCACCCTCCAGTCTGAGGGGCAGAGGCTAGTGCTACTAATTCAGGTTAGTTCAGTTCATCTAGATCCTGCCATGTTTCATTGGGCCCTAAGCCAAGAATTGAGTGACTACTAAAAGGTCATTTGGAAGTCTTGAATTCAGCAATGAGGATGGCTACCAGCTTTGACACAGTGTTCTCTTCAGAAAGCTTTGGGTTGTGCAGTCTTCTGGCTAAGGAAGGAGGGTTGATGTTCAAGATCTGTGAGGCCAGGCCTCCCCCCCCCAGAATGCCGGTGGAGGAGGAACTCCATGCCATTAAGCTGTTCCCTTTGACCAGTAGAGTTTGTATAAATCCCTTTCACATTTTTCCTTTTGTTTCTTCTTTGTAAGATTTATTAAAATTTATCTTTGCAGTGTTTGTGTTAGCCTGTGTTCTTGGCAGAGCTGGTGATCCCTCCTATACACACAAACGTACCCTCGATTAGCTAAGCCTTTCAGAAGTTTTATAAACTAGAGGCACACAGAGTTATTTTTTGTTTTTGATAGGCAAGAATAATCTCAGCTCCCTTGGGCATAAAATAGTGACGTTATTTTGAAGTGTTTAAACTGCTTGAAAGGGCATTTCTGTAGAACAGCTTGGTGTGAGACCTTGGAGTATGTGGAAAAAGTGCTCATGCATTTGCTCTCCTTCCCTCTTGCCCTCCCTTCCCCCTCCCTTTTTCTCTTTCACCTCCTCCTTCCCTTCTCTCCTCCTCCCTCCTCTCTCTCTTCTCTCTGTGTCTCTCTCCCTTTCTTTCCCCCTCTTCCTCTTTTTCCCTCCCTTTCCCTATTTCACTTCCTTCTCATCACCCTCTCCCTTGTCTTATTCATGTCACCTCTTTCTCCCTCTGTGTCTGTCTTTCCTCTTCCTCTCTCTTCCTTTTCATCCCCTCCCCCTGCCCCCCATTGGTGTGCACTCACGGCTCAGTCTTAGGATCTCATAGTCATTTAGTGCCATAACAGAATGGAGTTTCATTTTACAGATGGTGAAATTAATCTCCCAGCCAAAAGCCCTGCCTCTTTCTTCCCTGTCCAGGGTTCTTCCTCTACGGCCCTGTGCATTTGGGGCTGACCTGTGCTCAGTACAGTTCAGAGCTTCAGAGCAGCAAGGCCAGAGCCAGGATGGGCCAGGAGTCAGGGATGCCTCCTGCTTTGCCCTGTCGCCATCTGGCAGAGAGCATCATGGTTTTTGCTGTTGAAGGGCTGGCTCTTCATTTCCTCCATTTTAACCCATTTGTGGCTTATATTAGGAGACCGAAGAATCACTTGAGAAATGCATGTGACTTAGTGGGGAAAAGCCCATTTTTGTTACTGGTATACTCCCTGCCTGCTTGAGCCACATTAACAGTGGGACACTTTTCCTTCTTTATCATGACTTGTTACCATGCTCCCCTTTAGGCAGTTGGTTAAGTAGAACTAGTTTGGTCACTTTCCTTTATTCTGTGTGCTGCCTTCTTTGGTTTTCTGTTTTTAATTCTGTAGCTAAAGACTTCGCAACTCTGGCATGGTGATTAATTGGGGTTTATTATCTTTCATTAAATTAAAGAAATATTCTGTTGCATTTTATTTCCTTTTCTTTGCATTACAAGCAGAACTGTCCTTTGAGTAAAGCTAGTTAGCCTGAGTTCCATCCTTTGGAGGAGGGGAAGCCATATTCCTTTGGGTTCTTGGAAGATGGAGCAGCCCAGTAACTTTGGGAAGTAGGGGGCAGGAAGAGGAGGTTGAGGGCATCTCCAGCTGGGGCCAAAAAAGATTAGCCCCAAGATGCATGTGCCTGGCAGTGGGGGCACCAGGAAAGTAGGCCAATTGCCTGGCAGCCTCATTTCCTTTTCTTTTTGGACTTGTTGGTATTTCTCCTCCTTTGGTTTGCTTCTTTTTCCCCCTTCAAGGCTGTGCTTTATAATTTTGACCAGATTTTAAAATGTTAGAGGGAAGAGGTCATTGGGCTCATATTGAATTTTGTCCTAGGCCCCCACTATCTCCCAGGAAGAGTCTCATATCCCTTGTAAAACTCACAGAAATTCTAGGCAATCCCCTGGAGGCTGCTGTTTCTAGTCATGACTGTTGCCATCTCAAAGGATTGGAAGGGTTACCTTTTTGAATTACAATGAAGTAAAATTTCTAGCTCCACCTCTCCTGGCCCATAATTCAAATCCTGTATTTGAGTAGCCCCGATACTAAGCAAAGCCACTTGAGTTTCTTGCCGTAAACGTGCTTTAGGAATTTTTTTTCGATGTAGCAAAGCAGTCTCTTTGGATGGGAATATCGTTATAGTAGGAACATTTAGTTTATGAAGGTCATTGCTGGCTCTAACTTCACAGTGATTGGTTTTTTTGGTGGTGGTTTTAATCTCACTAGTTACTAACTAGTTCTTCCACTTAGGAGATGTTTGAGAATAATTTTCTAGTGGCTTCACTCTGAAGAGTAATAATGCATTACCTAGCTATAAGATCCTTTTGCTAAGGCAGTTTGTCAGTTGACTTATGTGTTAACCTTTATGAAATCTTTAGTTCTGCTCATGGTGACCAATATCAGTATGTTTGAATTTGATAGATATTTAAGGATTGAAAAACTGACTCAAACATCACATCCCACTTATGTTTCTGAAATAACAATAGACTATGCTAATCTATTGTTATACAGATGGTAGAAAAAGCATTCTTCTGTCTCCCTGGAGCTCATATGCTCTATTAGACAAGATGCTGAAATAGATTGTTTTGAAATGAAAAGTATGAAAGCTTCTTGGAGGAGACTTACTGCTTGGCCTAGAGGCCAAAGGTATGAACAGTAGCCAGAAGCTTCAAAAGGGCAAATTTTCTTCAGATCAGTTTCTTCCCATCCTTTCGAGGTGGGAATAGGCTGTCCTGGGAGCTAATAAGTGCTCCTTCACAGGAGGTCTTCAGATGGAACCTGAAAGACCTCCTGTCAAGGTTGAAGGAGGCTGTCCTGGTTTGAATTAGACTAGGGGCTCAGCAGTGAAAGTTATTTTTTTTCAAGGGAAAAGACAAAGTTTATTAGGGATTCACTATAATGGGTTGTCTTAAGAAATCCCACCCTTTGTGACACGTGTTTCCACAAGCGGGCCAGATTCAACCTACTGAATTAGATTGAATCTGAGCCGAGAGTTATTTTCTGAGGTGAACTTCCAAGGATGAATAGACTTGGAATGGAAAGAAAGAGTGGCCCCTACGGGCAGTTAATCATCTGGTTAAGCTCTGAATTCCTGGAGTTGGGGTCAGGATGGGGCTCAAATGGAATTAATTTCTGCATTATCCTTGTTTGAAATAAACAATAATAATGACAGTAGCTGACATTTATAAAGTAGTTGCTGTGTGCCAGGCACTGTGTGCAAAGTGCTTTACAATCACTTTGTCTCAGCTGATTCTCACAACAGCCCTGGGAGGTAAAAATACTCTTTTCATCCCTATTTTACAAGTGCAGAAACTGAGGCAAACAGAGGTCAAATGACTTGCCCAGGGTCATAGAGTTAGACATACCCTTCAGTTTTGTATCAGATTCTATGGATATAGAAGTAAGGACAGTCTCCATACCCACCTCATTTCTTGTGCCTTGGGTCCCAAGCTGTACCTGCCACACAGAAGCCCTATATACTTTAGTTGGCTTTTGCTTTGGAGACTAAGGATTTCATTGTTTCTTTTTGATATGCTTCAGTTTGTCACCTAGAACAATTTCCTGCTTCAGCCTGTCAGAAAGCATCTTTAACTAGACCTACCCCAAAGCAAGAAGAGCCATCCCAGTGAGGTTTCAGTTCAGCACTGCCAGCTTGGATGTGTGCTGTTAGGGTGCTGCCACATCTTGCCTACTGCCAGCCTTCTCCTTTGGCTCTTACCCATAGCCCCCCTGGAGCATTGCTTGTGCCAGGGTGTTCCCAAGGCGAGGTTGGCCATTGTGAGATGGGCAGTGTTCATGGAATGTGGCTGATTGTATCATCTCTCAGAATTTATTCCTTGGAATGTCAAACACCTTTGACCTTGCTTTGTTCATAATAGTGTTCAGATGCTTCAGGATCTTTCATTGGTAAACTTCCCTTTCCGAATAATTTTCTTGTGTATTGTTACTTTAAACTTAGTTCCAAATTGCAATTGCCCTTTGGAAGTGTTTGGAAGATTTTTGTCTAGCACTTGAGTTATTATGTGAAATAAGAATTAGAAAAATTGGAGTTTATCAAACATTTCCATAAACTACTCATGGTAGGGATAGATTTGTTAAGGTTTACAAATTACTTTTATGCTGAAAGTTGCTAAGTGATGTTATGGTTATGCATGTGAGTTTCTTGATTTCTACAGGATGTTCATCCCTTAGCTGGATATCAAGAGTCAACATGTTCTACCAGTGAAATGTTGGCCACTGCCAGCATGACATCAACACCATAAAGCTTGAGTGGTTAGTCATCCCCTGAGATTAAGGCATGGCTTCTGGCAGCTTGTGAAAGCATCTCTTTCCAGAGCCTCGGCCATGACATATACCATAGGAATGAAGTTGGGAAATGCTCCTCTTTTCTTGGAGACTCTCAACATCTCATTCCCATGCTAGTTCTCATGGAAAGGGAGAAAAAGAGCCTTCCTTCTCTTTGAGGAACCTCTATCCTACAACCAAGTGTTCTGAAAATGGTGGCCTCAGTCAGGGAGGAGTGATTGAAAGATTCATTGGTATAACAGGAGAAGCCCTAGACTTGATGAAATGAAAGACCTGGATTTGAATCCTGGGTCAGACGTTCTTACTGTGTGACTGTGACCACATTTAACTTTTCCTGGTCTTAGCCTTCTTGTCTGTAAAATAGGATTAGAGAGGCAGTATGGTCTAGTCTAGTAGATACAGAGCTGGTCTCTTGAGTCAGAAAGGTCTGGGTTCAAATTCTGCCAGCCTGTGACAAATACTAGCTGTGTGACCATGTGCCATTGCCACCCTGGTCAGGCATCTCACAGCCTGGACTAGTGTTGTAGCTTCCTCGGCTCTCTCTCCTCAGTCCAGCTGCCTACAGCACAGGTCTGACTGTGTCACTGTCCTTTTTAATAAAATCCTTTCTTTATCGCCTCCATATACAGATATGAAATCCTCTGCTTGGTATTGAAAATCCTCTATAACCTGGCCCTCTCCAACATTCCCAGTCTTCTTATACTTTCCTCATCCTCACAGACTTTTTGATGCAGTGACACTGACTGCCCTACTCTTCCCATAACATGACCCTCCATCTCCCCAGTCTGCATATTTTTTCTGGCTGTGCCTCCATCCCTGGAATGCTCTCCTTCCTCCTCTCAGCCTCCTGGCTTCCCAGACTCTCTTCAAGCCCCAGATCAAACCCCACCTTCTCCCATTCTCACTGCTGATTATATCCAATTCATCTTGTCTAGTTCTTGCTGTCTCCCCTCTTAGACTGTGACAAATAGTAGGTACTTAATAAATGCTTGTTGACTGACTCTCAAAAATGAATTTGTAGGATCCTCAGACTTAGAGCTGGAAGGACCAGATTGATCATCTAGTCCAACAGATGAGGGAGCAAAGTCTTGGAGAAGCGGCATGACTTGGTCACTGGGCAAGGGGAGCTCCCACTGCTGTGTTCTTGGATTGTTATGCAGCATTTTCAGTGAATTTCTTCTTTGTCTATAGAGTATATATTTATACACATATTTCCCTGTGAAGTCTTCACATTTTGTTTTCTCACTAACTAATAGGTGCTTAATAAATGCCTGTTAAATTGGATGCAGTGGTTTTGGAGTCACAGAACTTGAGTTCAAATTCTACCTCTAATATCACCTTGGGCAAATCGTTTCGTTCCTGGGCTTCCATTTCTTTATCAATCATGTGAGGAGTTTGAACTCTTGGACCTCTGAGGTTCCTTATAGCTTTGGCCCTGGAGCCTGTGATTTAGACGTAACATAGGCTCATTGCCAGTGTAGAGGCAGCAGTTTTATTGGACAGAAGTCAAGTACAAAAACCAGACCTCTTTTTGTGAACACTTTCTTAGTCCTTCAACAGCTTTAGTGTGAGTGGCTGCTTGGTATCATGGAAGGAGTTAAAGAGAGTTTGAGCAAAACACTGAATCTCTCTGTATCTCAGTTTATTTGTCTTTAAAATGAAAATAATAGCAATACTATCTGCCCCGCCTGCCTCACAGAATTAATATGACAATTAAGTGAGAAAACCTGCGTGAACGCATACCTGAGCAAGGGATACTACCATCATTGGTTCGGTCTTAAAATCATTTTAATAAGTAATTTCATTCCATAAAATCATTCACATTTCTGTAGTGATCTCTAGAACATTCTGAGTGGTGTGCCAGGAATCCAGATAACTGATGTTCTTCCATTAAAATTTTTAGTGTGTTGGGGCAGCTGGGTGGCACAGTGAGTAGAGCACCAGCCCTGGAGTCAGGAAGACCTGAGTTCAAATGTGGCCTCAGACACTTGACACATGTACCAGCTGTGTGACCTTGGGCAAGTCACTTAACCCCAATTGCCCTGCCAAAAACAAACAAACAAAAAAACTTTTGGTGTGTCCATACAAGTGTGTACTCATGTATGTTTGTGTGATTTATTTATTTATTTATTTATGTGTATAAAACTTTTGTATTCTTCCCCACCCTGTGTGCCTGTGTGTGCATACATGTGCGCACACACACACACTCTTAATTCAAATAGTCCAAGTGATATGATTCAGATGTGGATTTCTACTCCCGTCTGATCTGAACTCATTGCCCAACATATTTTTTCAATTTTAGGTTATTCTACCCTATTGTTTCCTGTTCTTTCACTTTATTACAGATTTTTCCCCCACTTAGATCATGACTGGAAATCATAGGATATGTTTATGCTCTAGAAATGTGTTTTTTGATTAGAGTAATCTTATGTTTCTCCAACTACCTCTCTCCCAACTTTTTTTTGCCTGTAGTGGGGATGTTGAGGGGGTAGATGAAATAAGGTTTAGCTTCACTTATTTCTCTGGAACAAGACAAAGGCTTGAATTGGCTTTTTTTTTTTCCCTTTGGGAAGAATAGGCTTTTGGACCTCTTCCTTATTCCTTCCTCTGAGGAATACTGCGTCATTGAGAAATGTTTAACCTCGTGGACTTTATCTGGGTTTGGAAATTTGCCTAAGGCAACTAGAAGTTGGCAGTATTCTTGACCCAAATTCCCCTCCCTGGAAGGGTGTATAGGAAAAGGGCATTTTGTCAAGACCTGCCAAAACTGAAAGATGTTGGGGAAGTTTTGGTAAAAATGCAAGAGAAATCTGTTTCTATTTTCCCCTAAAGGTATTTGAGGGAACTCCCAGAAGATAATTTTCAGGCATTCAGGTATTCTTTTAAGTGAAAGCTTAGAAAGGTCATACCTGATAAAAGTAATTTCAAACTGGACAAGAAAACTCAGTTTTTCAGTTGTGTGGTGGGTATGAGAGATCTTTGCTTGAATGATTCTACTTTGTAGATGGACAAGAAACAGGAGATAAGCTGGGAAGAGTTGAGCAATTTAAAGTATTTCTTTTAGGGAAAATAGCCTTAGGAAGTGATAGAATCTTTGTGGATGATGGGAGACTCTGGCATTATAGTCAACTCTGGATTGTCCTGAGGGTTGATTATCTATGAAATTATCCATGGGGACTTTCCTTGGCAAGTCATTCTTTGAAATTATTTTTAACGTTGAAGTACTCTTGTTTAAACAAACAGAATCTTTGCCATGCAAGAACAGAAAATGAAGGCATTTTGATTTTAAAAAAACAAACCAAAAAAACCCAACAAAACAGCATGATCTTGCATTTGGGAAAGATGTGGGCCAACAAGCTTTTTTTAGAATGTGCCCACATTGCTTTAGGTTGGTCTTTGGCACCATTGATTATTAGAGGAACATTGGGGAAGAGCTGGAGGAGAAGGGGGAAAGTATGTAATTGTCACCTAACTTTGTCTTTTCATGTATAACTGGGTTCATTGTGAGACATGTGGATGATAACTGCTTTGTTTGCCTCATGTTCCCATCTCAGTCAGCTTAGCTAGGAACTTTGCAAGTCATCTAAACTGATTTTCTGAGCAGATTGAATAAAGGACATGCATTTCAAAAGTAAGACATTTAATCAGTCCTAAAACAGTTTAAGTAAACAATATACTCCATATAATCTGGGCATTAGGGTCTTATTTCCCTGTGGGGAAATCTCTCCTGAGGTTTCTACTTCAGTTTGGGAAAGGTGTGACAAATATCTCTTTTCACAGTTGGAAAGATCCCCTCATATAGTAGCTGATGTCTACTTGGAGAGCCTGCTGGTTGCTACTATCTCAGTTGCAACAAGAAACTGTCTCTATTAGCTTGCTCTCTGAAGCTAATGTTGCTGTCTTTTCTAAAGTAGGTACTTCCACGACTTTCTTCTCCATTTGGATCCCCTTCCTTCCTCTTCATTTTGCTGCACCCAAATTCCTCATGTCTCACTGGAATTGAAATATTGATTTAAATGCAGTTAGGTCCATATTGTGAGGTCTGCAGCCTCCTGGGAAACATCACTGCTCATCAGGCACGGACTCCTAAAGAGTTGGAAGGCACTTTCGAGGCCATCTAGTCCAGTCCCTTCAGTACGGCACCCAAATGGCACCCCACTGTAAGGAAGCTCTCATTGTTCAGGAGGTTCCTTTTCCATAAAGCTTCAGTCTGCATCTCTGAAATAGCCTGTGTGCTCCTGGGTCTGCCCTTTGAGGCCCAGGGCAACAAGACTTATACTAACTCTTGCACATGACAGCCCTTCAAGGACTTGAAGAATCCTATCATATTATCCTGAGTTTTCTCCAGTTTAAACATGTGTAATTATTTTAATCAGTCCTTCCACAGGCATGTTCTTGAGGCTTTTCACTATCCCGATAACTTTCTTCTGCATGTTCTCCTGCTTCTCAGTGTCCTCTCTGATGCGACACAAGACTAGAGATGTGTGATCTGATCAGAGCACACTTAACTCCGCAGTGCTGGACCCAATTCCTTCCTTAATTCGATCTAGGGTCACATTGGCTCTGGAGGAGAAAGTGAGGCTGGTGACTTTGCACAGCCCTCCCTCACTTAAATCCACTTCACTAGCATGTCATGGCATCACCTTCATGATGGCGTGGTCTTCTTCGAGAACGAAGACCAAACAGCAACAGCATTCGCTTTCTACTCACATTGAATTCCCCAGAGCTTCAAAAAAAGTTTCATTTGTGCCTTTTGTTATTTACTCCTTAATTATTTCCTGACATACTGTCTTCCCCTTTAATAAAAGTTACACAAAATTAGCCACCACCAACATGACTGTGTCTGATAGTGTGTGCGGCATTCTGGATCCTTAGTCTCCTACGAGGAGGAAAGGCCATTCTCTGGGACCCCAACTGGTCATTGCATTTAAGTTTAGCTGCTATTTGAGGTTGTTTTTGTGTAGGAGGGTACAGATAAGAGGGAAGGAGTCCAAGGAAGAGGTTATTATAGTGTTCCAAGTGAGAGAACTGTCTTGGGTGGTGAGTGAAGCCATGGCAAATCAAGCATAGACATGAAGGGGTAAAGCAGTCACTTGATAGATACTAGGTTTTCATGACTTTTATGTGGTAGGTACTTAAGAAGTGGTTGTTGAACGATTGGAGATTAATCTTTAATTACTGATCAGGATGAATGGACAAGGCTTGAATGCTTGAGGCTGAAAGAGAGCTAAGATCATATCCCCCAGCCTTGTTAAGAGGCTATGAAAACCTGCCTCTAGGTGGTGGATGTGGGAATGGAGAAGGCATTTCAAAGGCAGAATTGTTAGGACTTGGTAACTTAGTATAGGGCTGAAGGAGCCAAAGACCATTTTAATATTTTGACCCTGAAAGGACCTGGCAGTTGGTTATGACAGTAAGTGACACAGAAAAGTTGGGAGAAAGGACTGGTTTTGGGTGTTGATGAATTTGGATATGTTAAGCTTGAAGTGATTGTGGGATGGATCGAGCATTTGTTAAACTCTTATTATGTTTCCATGCTAAGTGCTAGTGATACAAATACAAGAAAGTAAGACAGTCCCTGCTGTCAAGGAACTTCCATCCTTTTTGGGAGAAAACAAGGCATAGAAGGGAGTTGGAGAGGTGGGGAGGAGTTCTCAGTGTGGGGGGACGGCCAAGAAGTGGTGTGGAAGTCTGATTACAGGCAGGATAAAAGCTAATCCATCAGCCCAGTGTCCAGGGGTCCAGAGAAGGGCACAGTGGCCAGAGTACAGGGAGCGAGGAGCAGAGATGGAGTAAAGATGGCTGGGAAGTAGCTTAGAGGCATGATCTTTGCAAGATGATGTGAAAGTTCAACCATTAGGCCCTGTAGTAGTTTGAAAATGCAGGGCTGGAGCCAGAGCAGTCGATTTGGACGTTATTAACATGAAGGTGATGTTTGGAGTTACGAGAAATGAGTAATTGAGAGAGTAATTGTTGAAAAATAAGAGTAGAGGTAGTGAGCCTCAGTCAGGAAGACGAGGCTCCAAGGCCTACACAGTGTAACTGTGTGAACCTCAGCAAGTTCCCCAGGCAAGTCTCGAAGACTAGAGATTGCCGACTAATCACTAGTCTACCTTGGTAGGCCTTTCCTCAATCGGAACTGTCTACACTAATGGAATCACAAGTTTGGATGCCCCCAAAAAGAACAGCCATGGAGCAGAGTAGTGTCACCCCTCCTCTAGGGGACAGTGCCCCCTTGTGGGGGTGAAAAGAGGGAGAGAAACTGCTGAGGAGGAGATAGCGTGAGAGCTGGAAAAGGCAGTCAGAGAGGATGGGTCAGCTAATTGCTATAGGGAAGTCGAGGGGCTGACAGCCTTGAATTTGGCTAGCAGGACGTCAGGAGAACGGTAGGGCCCTAATTGAAGGTTGGTGAGAAGAAGCCAGTGGAGGTGTCAGAGGAGGAAGTAGCAAGGTCTTCAGGAAGGGCAAATCAGTGAGTGCATGGATTGAAAGGGTTAGCCTGAAAAGGGAGGCAGGGAACTGCAGGAAAGCATGAGTGGGGAGAAAGAATTAGTTCATGGCAAAGAAAGATAAAGGAGCTTCCTCCCAGTGACCTGCATTTTTTCTGTAAAGTAGATGGTTACTTAAGGGGTTCATGTCATGATGCTGAGAGCCAGAACAGAGCAGAGACACCATTGGTAGAGAGCATGCCAGAGAATAGATGTTGAATAAAAGAAGTGCCCGGTGGAGGTGAGAACCAAAACATGGCTGCATGTTTTGAAATAGATCAAATCTTAATGACTTTCTCTCTTCCTCTACCAGTGTCTGGAGCAGAGAAATTGGCTGATCCAACATTTGTAATGTGGTGCATTCATTCATTCAATGTTCATTAGCCATTTCTTAAGTATTTAATATGAGCAAATTGAGAGTCAGGGTGTTGGGGGGGGGGGTCACCTGTGCATCCTGGATTCAGATCTGAGTTCATATCCTGCCTCTGACAATATACTGGATGTGTGACCATATGATCATGGGCCATCTAACATCTTAGTGGCCCAGGCAAGTCTGTAAGATTAGAGATTGCCAATAATTGCTGGAGTTTCTCCTCTACGAGTTCATTAAGCTGATGAAATCACAATCTCACCCAAAAACCAAGAAAGCAAAACTCTGTGGCTAAGTGGTAAAAGGGAGTAAGACAGCAAAGTAGCCTAGGAGCCTAGATTGAGGGTGGGAATGGATTGTCTAAGTAAACTAAGAGGAGCTGAGTGACGGAAAGTCTCAGGACATGTGGACAGCAGCTGTGGTTGGGGTAAGGGAGTAAGAGAAATAGGCAGAGAAGAAAAGTAGTAGGAGAAGAGCAGTGCCCAACTGGAGGTGTTGGAGGGCCTGTTGAGATGAAACATTGACTTAGGAAGGTGGGCTTCAGGGAATAGAAGATGACAGAAGATAGGGGTGAGTAAAGAGTGGCAAAGATTCATTATTGAGAATCAAACGTTTCCAGAAAAGACAGATTGATGAAAATCTAATGCCAACAGTAGGAAAGAACAGCTGGACTGCAGTCTAGATAGTGGTTAATCCACATGAATGTGAAGTCAGTGCTGTATTGAGGAAATGGTATTCACAGGAGCTGTGAAGTAGGGCTCCTGCCTGAGTTGTTGAGAGCAGGTTTTTGGGTTGTTTTTTTTTTTTTTATTATAAACCACAAAAGGGTCTTCTTGAGGTCTAAAGGGAAAGAATTTTGTCCTCTCCCAGACCAGCCAGTACGCTAAAAGTTTCATTCTGGGTCCTGATGGTGAAAGGAGGGTAGGTCAGTAAGACCTTTTCCCCCGTCATCCTGTAAATTAGAGAGTTGTGATTGCCAGAGAGAGTTCAGAAGATGAGTTGTAGTGCTCTAAACCTGAGTCCAACTATGCGATCTATCATAAATATTGTTGTGGTTAGTCCTTTGTTTTCAAAGAGGACCAGTGGCGTCACGAGGGTCCTGAGGCCAGCAAGGGGTATTAAGGACAACAAATAAGCTGTAATGAGGAGAAGAACAAGGATTATTGTAGAGGAAATGTTCATGGTGAAGGGAGAAGGAAGAACTACTCAACTTTTTGTTTGTACCCATTCCTCACCCCCTGCCTCCCAAGGAGAACAGCATTTATTGACAGAAAAGAACCTAATAGAAACGGCTACTAAGTAGTTGAGACCCAGGCTATATAGGGAGATAATAGAACAGGATCTGACAGTATTTAATGAAGTCCAAGCAAGCTACATCCCACAGGAACTAATTGGTCTGCAAATAAACACAACAACACTAACAGCAGCCAGACAAGTTAAATTCAGTGCATGAAGAGGCTTGATCACACTTTTCTCAGCAGGGAAGTATGAAATAGTGCATGTGCTGTCCATGGCAGCTGCTATGTTGTTAGATTTTGTTCATCTGTTTTTCTTTGTTACAACAGAGGTGGACTTTGAGGTATGAAGGTAATAGTATGTTGGAAAAAATATTGTGTTCTAAGTAACAAAAGGCATCAAGAGAACTCTAAAAGTTTTGAGCTTGTGGAATTGAAAACTTAGTATGAATCAGTGGTGTGATTTGGCAGCCAAGAAAGTGAGTGCAGGATTAAGTGAAGAAGCCTTCCCCAGGCCTGGGGAAGTGAGAGAGCCCTGGCCCTGTTCTGTGTCAGACCACGTTGGGAGTTTTGAGTTCTGGGGGCCCCGTTTTAGAGAGGACATTGACAAGCAGAAGGCACCCGAGAGAGGGTGATCAGGAGAGTGAAGGGTCTTACAGTTCAGTCTCTGTGAGAGTTGGCTGAAGGAAAAGGGAGAAGAGAAGAAAAGACATGAGGAGAACTTGGTACTGTCTATAAGATGCTGAAGACTTCTTGTGTTTGCTTGGCCTCTGAGGGATGGAGGAGGGGCAAAGAGACAGATTGAAGCTCCAGGACAGAAGAATTTCCTAGCAATTGGTGTTATCGGAAGGTGGACAAGGTTGCCTCTGAAGGGAGGGGGTTTCCCTTTGATAAAAGTCTTCAAGAAAAAGCTACCTGACTCTTTCCCTCATCTGTAAATGAGCACTGACCTCAGTAGCCTCTAAGGTGGCTTCCAGTTCTGACTTGAACGTACTGTGTGATTTTTGCATGGCCCATGTTCAGAGAAAAGACAGGTGCAAAAACTGCTTTGTACTGCCCAGAGACCTTCAGCTCTAGGGGTTTCTTGGAGGATGCCTTCTTCTTTCCTCTCACTTAAAAAAACCCCAAAACCCAACACACCCTTAGAAGGAAGTTGAAACATTATGTTCTTCACCAGCTCATGAAACTTGGGAACCAAAAAATTGGAAGAAGGTAATAATATACATGGTTCATCAGGAGGTAGCAATTTAAAGAAACCTCATTGGGTGTAAAATTGTGGGTAAGATGCCCCAAAAGGCTCCGAGCCCCTAATTTGGAGTCCTAAGGCCTTCTGTCTCTCACAGCTTTTTGAGCCTTAGTAACCATGATCCAGTAACTATGCCTGCATGTCCAGCTGCTGTCACTCAGTGACCGATGGGCTCTTTCTTTTCCTTCTCCTAGAATCTTCCTAGACTTTCACTTTCGCTCTGGTCCCATGGTGTAGCTCTCCTTGCCTGCTGGAGCTTGGAGGTGTGCCTATGCCTCTGTCATACGATGTCTGAGTAACTTTGAGCACCTTTGGGCCTCGGTCCCTTCTGGCTCTAGGTCTGTGAGCCTGCCACTTCTAGGTCTGTGTGGTATAAGACCCTTTCAAGATGAAAAAGGAAAGATTTTTTTTTGTTCCATAATGCCTAGTATTATTAGGCTACATTAGGAAACTGTTTAGGGAAATTCTTCTTTTTTCTTTTCCCCTGAACTTTCTTAAAGAAAATGTCTGTAAGAGGAGAAGTGAGAATATATTTGAGGCCCAAAGTTCCCTCTTCCATTACCATGGCAAGATGTGTATGTACTTATTTCTGTGGAAGTTCATCAGCATTAACTGTCTTACTTTTGAACTCCCATCAGGCAGAGGCAGTGACCTCTTTAGCTTTTACCTGTGTAACATTTAAAGAGTCTTGAGATTTAATAAATTCAATTCAACAAATGTTCAACTTATATATTCAAGGACCCATGCTAGGTGCTGGTGGGGGGTGGGAGTGTTTAGGGGTGGAACATTGAGGGAGTGGGAATGGGGAGGGAGGAGAAAAAGATGGAACAGAAGTTTTTCACTACCTGTAGAGAGCTTATAGAACTTTATAGTCTGGCAAATAATGGCTTTTAGATACTCTTTTGCTCATAGGAATACTTCTAAATTTCCTGATCATTTTGATCGTGCTAATAATCTGGCCTCAGATAACTTCCTGGCTGTGTGGTCCCGGACAAGTCAGTGAACCCTGTTTGCCTCAGTTTCCTCATCTGTAAAATGAGCTGGGGAAGGAAATGGCAAACCACTCCAGTATCTTTACCAAGACAAACCCAAATGGGGTCACGAAGAATCGGTCATGACTGGAACGCCTCAACAACTATAATTAGAACTTGTTGCCTTTAGGATGTTCACAGTTGCTTCCATGGGATGTTGATTTCTGCTTCTCTGTCAGGCTGTGAGCTGATCCTTTGATATCAGGATATTAGAGGTTTCCTAGAAAAGTGTGTAATGCTCAACAATGGGGTCTTTCCATAGGAACTGAGATTAGGAGGAAATTCTGTGCGGTGTGAACATTTTGATTTACGTTGAACTTGCCAAAAGACTGATGGGTAATTTCCTTACAAAGGCTGGATGGGCACCTGTTAGGGATGGAGAAGAGGGGATTTTTTTTCAGGTATGGTTTGGATCCGATGATCACTGAAGTCTCTACCAATTCTGAGAGAGCAATTCCACAGTCACTTTCAGTTAGGGAATGAGGCATCTGATGACCATAATCTCTACTAGTCATAACTCATTAAAATAATCAGGTTGGTTCTTTATTACTTTTGACCAGAAGCCATTATAAAACCCAAATAGTAATTTAGTCAGTAATGCACATAGGTCGTAACTTATTTTATATTGTTTTGCTCTAATGCCTCATTGTGCCATGGTGGTGCCCAGGCGTTTTTGAAGGTAATGCCCATGGAATGTGGGCTTTGATAGCCCCTGTTAGTATGGGAAAGTGTTTATTTTGAACTGAGGGCCAACCTAGCCAAGGAGTGAGAGGCACTGAAAGCTTGGCTGGCAAGTGTCTTTTTCGGTCACAACAAGTGATTGTGATCTAGCTTGCTGGAGGGAATATCAACTTTGATGGGATCATTGATCTTTTGGAGTATTGAGTAATTTATTGTATGGTATTTTTGCTTCTGTGACTAGCTGCTTAATAGTAATGTTGAAAAAAGATTTTGAGGTATTTACTTTTATTTGGCGGGGGGGGGGGAGGCAACCTGGGTTAAGTGACTTGCCCAGGGTCACACAGCTAGTAAGTATCTCAGGACAGATTTGAACTCAGCCCCTCCTGACTCCATGGCTGTGCTAGATAAACATTTAGTTGGTGTGGAGGTGGTAAGCTAGTATTTCTTTGGTATAGATTAGCCCTGACAGGTAAAGTGCCTTGTCTGAGATCACATGACTAGATCATAGCAGAGACAGGAACCTGAGTCTTCTTGGCTCTAAGACTAGATCCTTAGCCACTCTGCCAGGATGCTTCTCCTGTTAATTCTCATCTTCCACAAAAGTGTTAGACAATGAATTTTGGACTTTGTTGTGCCATTCTGAGGGCAGCTAGGTGACCCATGGATCGAGCATTGGGCCTGGAGTCAGGAAGACCTGAGTTTACATTTGACCTTAGATACTTAGTAGCCATGTGACCCTGGGCAAGTCACTTAGCTGCTCTTTGCCTCAGTTTCCTCATCCGTGAAATGGGTTTAATAATAGCACATACTTCCCAAAGGATCAAATGAGATACTGTTTATAAAGCACTCAATACAATGCCCAGCACATAGTTAATGCTGTAGAAATGCTGTTATTTCTCTGTCCATACTGTTCCGTCCTCAGGTTAGGTTAATTCTTAGGCCAGCCTATCCCATTAGTGGGATTGAAGCATCTAGATTTGTTTCATAGAACATAAAACATTCTAGAATGAGTTAATGCTCCACTGCAATATGAGAGCCTTCTTTGCAGCACCGAATAATTTTTTTATATGAAAAATAGTACTTGGGCATCTCTTCAGAGCTCTGTGTGTGCATGTAAATAGTCCATTGCTCTTTGAACTCTGGAACTCATTCAAAATTGGAATTTGGCTTATAGCTTTCCCGGGAACCCAGAGAGCTCATGCTTTGAAATGCTAAAGATTTTTGTTCGTTTCCCAATTTGCAAATGGTCTGCAGATTACTCAGGTGTCTGGTGTGTTCTCTCGCAAGTATTTATTATGAATCGTATATACTCATTGTATTGCAACTAGAGGAGCACATCCTTTTTCTAGTTTTTAAAATTCTCAATTCGAAATGCCCATGCCAAAATCCATTTGTATTTACATAGTAGAACCGAAAATGGATTACTCGTGCCCTCATAGAGCTCTGCTATGTGCAGCCCCCTTTTCTTTAAGTTCGTACATTTCAGTGACTTTCAAAACCTTCCTGCTTGTGCTTCTCTTTGCTTTCTTCTCTGCATTAAAAAAACGAGGCTACCTGAATGACCTGCTTTGCTTTTTCTTTTTCTCTTTAGCTGTCCTCCGAAATTTTAGTTGGTCATTGCATTGATCAGAATTTGCAAAATTTTCCATGTTTTTTTTTTATGTTATTATTAGATAAATTCTTCACCTGGTTTTATTCACTTCCCTCTGCATCAAATTTACTTCAAGTCTTCCCAGGTTTCTCTGAAACTGTCCTTGTTGTCACTTCTTATGGCACAAATATTCCATATGCCATAATTTGTTTAGCCATTCCTTAGTTGATAGTCATCCCCTTAGTCTCCAGTTCTTTGATATAACAAATACCCAGCTGTAAATATTTTTGTACACATAGGTCCTTTTCTTCTTTCTTTGCTCTCTTAGGGATATAGGCCTAGTATCACTGGGTATGCACAGGGTTAGTGACTTTTAAGGCATAGCTGTAAATTGCTTTATAATTCACCATGGAACAATGTAGTATATAGTATATCGATTGGTCAAATAGTCAGAAAACATTATTCAAGCAACTACTTTGGACCAGATACAGTGCTAAGTGCTAGAGATACAAAGACAAAAGTCAAAATTTCTACTTATGAGAAGCTTACATTTCATCAAAAGTGAAAACATGTTGCTGTTTGTTATCTCATCAAACGAGGGGGGTTTGTTGTTGTTCAGTCATTCAGTTGTGTTTGACTCTTTGTGACTCCACGGACCACAGCACCCCAGGCCCTTCTGTGCTCCATTAGCTCTCGGGGTCTGTCCAAGGTCATGTTCATTGCTTTCATGACACCACCTGTCTCATCCTCTGCTGTTTCCTTCTCCTTTTGCCTTCAATCTTTCCCAACATCAGGGTCTTTTCTAATGAGTCCTGTCTTCTCATTATATGGCCAAAGTGCTTAACCTTCAGCCTCAGTATTTGTCCTTCCAATTGTGTGAGGTAGTGAGAAAACAAAATGTGAAGACTTCACAGGGAAATATGTGTATAAATATATAAATATATATATGTATGTCTATTCATATCTATACTTAGAAATATTTAAAAATCAAGAAATAGGGAAATAGGGAAGTGGAATATTCTGCTGAGGATGTGAGAGTCTGATTGCTCAGGCTCTGGGAAAGTTTACCCTGAAACTTTTTGTTCTTTTTTCTGTTTCTGGTTTAAAGGCTTGCTCAGTAAAGAATGGGGTCACTGTGACCTGCTTTCCTTTACTGTAAAAGTACTGTAGAAGAATGGAGAGGGTCTCCCCCTCCCCTTTTCCTGTTCTCCTTCTTCAGATTTATAAATGCCACCTCAGTTGTAATCATTAACTAAGGGAATGGGAATTGGAGTTTCTGTGCCTTGATGTCCTGGTTCTTTGTCTAGTTTTTCATGCTCGGATTATAAGCCCGCCTCCCAGTTAATGGTGAGAAGGGTCAGAGGTGGGCAGGAATTCTCTTGTGTTAGGCATAATTATTGATGCTTTGCCTCTCGTATGGGGGCCTCCCTTGCTAGATCTGTTCTGGCAGAGGACACCCTATTCTCGCGAGAATTAAATAAAATTTTATTTCTGTTCCCACACTGAGATGGCTCCTTATTAAAAAATTAACTTTTTTAATTGGTGTGGGTTTTTCATTGACTGATTAGATCCTGCTCTCCAAAGGACTCTCAGTAGTCTTTTCCGGCACCACAATTTGAAGGTATCAATTCTGCAGCGTTCAACTTTCCTTGCAATCCAACTTTTTTTTTTTAGTATCTTTTTGTTTTTGCAGGGGGGAAGGCAGGGCAGTTGGGGTTAAGTGACTTGCCCAAGGTCACACAGCTAGTATGTGTGTCAAGTGTCTGAGACTAGATTTGAACTCAGGTCCTCCTGATTCAGGTGCCAGTGCTCTACTCACTGTGCCATCTAGCTGCCCCTACAATCCAACTGTTACAGCTGTACGTTGCTACTGGAAAAAATAATTTCTTTGACTATGCAGACCTTGTTTGCAAGGTGATATCTGTGCTTTTTAGTATGCTGTTCAGATTTGCCATAGCTTTCCTTCCAAGGAATAAGTGTCTTTTAATTTCATGGCCACCGTTGCTGTTTTCAATGATATTTGAGACCAAGAATATAAAATCTCACACTGCTTCCAATTCTTCTTCCTCTATTTGCCACTAAGTGATGGGTCCACTTGCCAAGATCTTAGGGTTTTCTTAGTGTTAATCTTCAAGCTAGCTTTTATACTCTTCTCTTTCACTGTCATCAAGAGGCTTCTTAATTCTTCTTCACTTTCTGCCATCAGAGTGGTACCATATACATAACCGAGATAGTTAATATCTCACCCAGCAACCTTAATTCCAGCTTTTAATTTGTCTAGCCTGGTATTTTTTATGATATACTTTGCATATAAGTTAAATAAGGTGACAGTATACAGCCTTGTCATACTCCTTTTCCAATCTTAAACCAATCAATTGTTTAATGTTCAGTTCTGACTGTTGCTTCTTGGTCTACATATGGGTTCCTCAGGAGACAAGTAAGATGATCTAGTACTCCATCTCTTTGAGGACTCGCCACAGTCTTTTGTGATCCACACAGTTAAAGGCTTTAGTGTAGTCAATAAAGCAAAAATAGATGTTTTTCTGGAATTACCTTGTTTTTTGATTAATCCAACAAATGTTGCCAGTTTGGTCTCTAGTTCCTCTGCCTCTTCAAAAACCGACCTGTATTTCTGGTAGTTCTCGGTTCATACATTGCTAAAGCCTAGCTAAAGCAGAATCTTAAGCATAAGCTTGCTGGCATGTGACATGAGCATGGTTGTTCAGTAGTTTGAACGTTCTTTGACATTGACTTCTTTAGAATTGGGATATAAAATGACCTTTTCCAGAAACCTAGGGTACTAGCATCTGGGGACTCTGGAAAGGCTTCATATGCAAGCTAACACTGAAGCTGCATCTTAGAAGAAACTAGGGATTCTAAGAGAGAGCTGCTAGTGGAGTATGTTACAGGCATGGCGAATGGTCATTGCAAAGGCATGGGAGGGTTGTATGTGATTTCCTTCAACCCCTCTTTATTTGGAAGGAAACTTCATACCCACAGATTATCATTAAGTCCTGCCTTATGTCCTTGCTAAATGATTTTCTTAAGATCTGACCATATCATCCCCCTATTCATTTGACTTCTGAGGCTTCCTATTCTACAAACAAAGTTTCTTTGACACTTAAAACCCTTTACAGCTTGACCTCAGCCTACCTTCCCAGTCTTCTCACACATGCCTGCCTTTCAAGCTCTCTATGATCAGTCAGGCTTTCTTATTGTTCTTTGTACACAACATATTATCTTCTGCCTCTGAACCTTTGCAGTGATCTTTCATGTGGGAAACACACTCCACAAGCAGCTCTGAGATTGTTTTAGAGTCGTTGGAAAACAGTAAAATTGAAGGACTAGAGAGTACAGAGGGCAGAGGAGAGAAGATAAATGAGCAGATGTGTGAGAGGATAAAGAATGCAGAGATTTGCCACTAACTGGTTTTGAAGTTCATGGGACTGGTCCAGAGAGGTGGAGACCAGGAGGCAATAAGGAAGTTGGAGGCAGAGAAGCCTTAGAAGGAAGGGCTCTTAATACTTTTTGAGAGTTTGGGCTGCAGCTCACCTTCTGTTGCTATTTTGCAATGTGGGGAAGGAACTTTGTTGGCTGCCAGAAAGAATGGGTTTCTTGTACATGAAAGGCTCACCATGAGCTATTGTGCTGCTGTGCATTCATCTCGATTTCTAGCCTCCTTGCCTTTCCTTCTCTATGTAAAAGAAGCAATCTATATGTTATTTGCTTGTAGTTATTTAGGAGGGAAGGATAAGAGGGGTCTTTGTGTTTTATTCTTCCTAAGTACTTGCCTCAAAGTTGTTTTGGAGTTACTGGAAGAGGTAAAATGTAGAGAGCAAAGGAACAGGGTAGTAATCCCTGTACATGGAACAGGGAAAACAGAAATGCCCCTTACTGGCTCAAACATTAGCTTTGACACAAAGGAACAGTCTGTTAGGCTTGTTCTTGAATGGTTGCTGTGCCTTATCTTCTCCCATAAGATGGAAGAGGAAAAAAATGCTTAGAAAGGTCTCCTGCCTTCCATCTTCTTCCTCCCAGTCTTGGTTTTGTTCTTCAACAGTGTGTCTCAATACACTGAGCTGGGTCTTCTGGGAAGAAATCGTGACCTGATCAGTCATTTTTGTTAGAAATACCAAGAATTTTACCTGGCCATGAGCGACTTTAGAAAAAAAAATAGGTTTCTATCTCACATCATTATTTGACTGGTGACTTGGCCTCTAAGCCTGGCACAAGCACACTTTAAGCTATTCATCCAGATTTGAATTTCCTGCCTGGACCCACATTGGTCAGCATTCATCAAACCCCTCCATGATTACACCTTCTCATTTCCACATTTCAATTCCTCCCTCCCTTCTCATCTTCATTTTTCCTTCTACTTAAATAAAGGAAAGGCCAAAACATGCTTCTAATCTCCTCCTGTTTGTCTGCATCAAATAAGAAAGGATCCCTCTCAGTTGCTAAGAGAATTGACAAAAGCGTGAGTTTGAAGATTCGAATCCAGGATATCAATGATAAAGGTTCCATTATCTAATACTGAGTCTGATTTAATAGACCTCATCCTTTGTGAATGAGACCTGGCCTGGCAGTTCTTTTGAGATACAGGAAAAAGCATTCTTAGAACAAATAAAATGAGTCTGCCTTTTAGATAAATTATCAGCTGGCCAACATCTCCTCACTGCCCCCTAAAAAGTTTTACCTCCTGCATTAGCTACCAGTATGGCTTCAAATCATATTTTCATAAAATTTCTATGGAAACAAAATTCAGTCATACCTTACATTTTGGTGGTTTTTATTCAACTTACCAGATCATGTAATGTAGGCAGATGTTAACAGTTTAAGAAATCTAAAGGAATGTTACTTCAAGCATGATAACTTTATAAGAAAACTGTCATGTGAATACATGTAAAATGAAACCAGAGGTTTTTTTTTTTAAGCAATGCTGAACAGATTTTTTTCTCTCTCTTATTTTCCATTCTAAGTAGGACTTTATTTAGTGGGAGCACATAGACAATACTGGAGATTAATAAATACCATTTTCTTGATCCTGTTGTGTTGAGGAAGCTCTAAGTACATCTTAAAGTAAATCTTTGTTAAGACCATCACATTTGGGCAGGAGTTGGCTCTGTCATTAGCGATTGGGCCACATATTCACAGCTGGCCCTAGAAGCAAAGGTCTGGTACTTGTAATATTTTAGTTTGTAGAGAAAGCAAAATAATTAATTATTAATTACCAATCTTAATTGTGGTGTGCGCGTATCTTGTGGACAAGATAAGAATAATTACAAGTCCACAAAAATTTTCAAGATTCCCTACCCAGTTTTACTAGATCATGTAATCATGGGTTTGCTATCAGAATTTTCATTGTCACAATGTTTGGAGCTGGGAATAGAACATTGCAGATCGTTGTTGAGGTTTTTCCTTTCCCCAGCCCTTTAATCTTTGTACTTCCCATCTCCTCTTAGAAAAAACAACAACAGAATAGCAGAGTTGTAATGTTGAATTTGCTCTTAACATTCATTCCTTCTATTTCCCGTTTCAGAATTAAGTCTTTCCTTATTAACAATAAAGGGGAAAAAAACTGCTTAAGTATAGAGAAAACCAACTAGCCCTGTGACTGCTTTTGACCTTGTATACCACATTCCACAACCCTGCTCCCCACCTCTGCTGAGAGCATTGTCACACTCCTTCTGGATGATTCCTCCAGCTCGGACTCACACTTGGGAGTCGGGCCCCCAGAGGATAGCATTCTAGGGGTAATACTGGAGTGGGGACACTACCCTTACTTGCTACTACTATAGTATAGCCATTTTTTATGGCTGTCTTCCATCCCTGGAATGCCCACTCTCCCCATCTCTGCCTTCTGGCTTCCTTTAAGTCCCAAGCAAAACCCCTCTTCTACAAGAAGCCTTCCCCAACCCCTCATAATTCTTTCTCTTAATTATTATTTTAGAGCATTCTTTTTTGTATTTTATTTTTACCCAATTACATGTAAAAATAATTTTTAAAATTCACTTTTTTTAGAAATTTGAGTTCCAAATTCTTTCCCTCCCTTCTTTCTGTCTCCCCTCATTGAAAAGGAAGGCAATTTGATGTAAGTTATACATGTGCAGTCATGCAAAGCATATTTCCATATTAGAATTGTTATGAAAGAAAACACAGACCAAAAAACCAAAACAACTCAAGCAGAATAAAGAAAGTTTTTTAAAAAGTATCCTTCAATCTGTATTCACACTCCATCAGTTGTTTCTCTGGAGATGAATAGCATTTTTCCCCATGAGTCCTTTGGAATTGGCTTGGATCATTGCATTGCAGAGAAGAGCTAAGTCCTTCACAGCTGATCATACAGTATTGCTGTTACTCAGATTCTGCTCATTTCAGTTTGCATCAGTTCATGGTAGTAGTTCCAGGTTTTTCTGAGAGCATTCTCTTCATCATTTCTTGCAGCATAGTAGTATTTTATAACAATCATATGCCACAACTTGTTCAGCCATTCCCCAATTGATGTGTATCCCCTCAATTTTGGATTCTTTGCCATCACAAAATAGGCTGCTATGAATATTTTTGTAGAAACAGGTCCTTTTCCTTTTCCTTTTTTTTTTAATCTCTTTGGGATGTATACCTAGTAGTGGTATTGCTGAGTCAAAGGATTTGCGCGGTTTTATAGCCCTTTGAGCGTAGTTCCTAATTACTCTCCAGGATGGTTGAATCAGTTCACAACTCCCACCAAAAATGCGTTAGTGTCTTATTTTTCCTACATTCCTTCCAACATTTGTCATTTTCCTTTCCTGTCATTTAAGCCAATCTGATAGGAGTGCATTTCTCTAATCAGTAGTGATTAGGAACATTTTTTGGTATAGTTATAGATAGCTTTATTCCACCTGAAAACTGCCTGTTCATATCCGACCATTTATCGATTAGAGAATGGCTCTTATTTTTGCAAATTAGACTCAGTTCTCTATATGTTTGAGAAGTGAGACCTTTATCAGAGAAACTTACTGTAAAACTTTTTTTCACATCTATTACTGTTTATTTCCCTCCATCCTATTCCCTCCCCCATCCCACTCTCTCTCCTTTTACCCTGTCATTCTCAAAAGTGTTTTGCTTCTAACTACTGCCTCCCCCAAGTTGTTTTCCCTTCTATCCGTTTCTTATCTCCTTCCCCTACTTTTTGTAGGATAAGATAGATTTCTATATTCAATTGAGTGTGTATGTTATTTCTTCTTTGAGCCAATTCTGACGAGAGTAAGGTTCTAGCTCTATCTCCCTTCCCATCTTCCCCTCCACTGCAAAAGGTATTTTGCATCTCCTTTATGTGAGGTAATTTACCCTAATCTCTGTCTCCCTTCCCCTTCTCCCAGCTCATTTCTCTTTCTTATCCCTTAATTTTATTTTTTTTTTAGATATCATACCATCATATTCAACTTAAACCTATGCCCTCTGTCTATGAATACTCCTTCTAATGGCCCCTATAATGAAAAGGTTCTTAGGAGTTACAGGTATCATCTTCGCATGTAGGAATGGAAACAGTTCAACCTTATTGAATCCCTTATTATTTCTCTTTATCTTTTTATGCTTCTCTTGAATCTTATATTTGAAAGTCAGATTTCCTATTCAGCTCTGGTCTTTTCATCAGGAATACTTGAAAGTGCTCTTTATTTCGTTAAATGACCTTACCCCTTCCCTCCCCGCCACCCCCTCCCCCAGGATTATACTTAGTTTTGCTGGGTAGGTGATTCTTGGTTGTAATCCTAGCTTCTTTACCTTCTGGAATATCATATTCTCACCCCTCTGATCCTTTAATGTAGAAGCTGCTAAATCTTGTTTTATCTTGACAGTGGCTCTACAATATTCGAATTGTTTTTTTCTGGCTGCTTGCATTATTTTCTTCTTGACCTGGAAGCTTTGGAATTTGGCTATAATTTTCCTGGGAGTTTTCGCTTTGGGATCTCTTTCAGGAGGTGATTGATAGATTCTTTCCATTTCTATTTTACCCTCTGGTTCTAGACTATCAGGGCAGTTTGCCTTGATAATTTCTTGAAAGAGGTTTTCTAGGCTCGTTTTTTGATCATGGCTTTTAGGTAATTCAAAAATTCTTAAATTATCTGTCCTTGATCTTTTTTCCATATTAGCTATTTTTCCAATGAGATATTTCACATTTTCTTCTATTTTTCATTCTTTGATTTTGTTTAATTGTTTCTTGATGTCTCATAGAGTGTGCTTGCCCAATTCTAATTTCTAAGGAATTATTTTTTTTCAGTGAGCTTTTGTATCTTCTTTTTCCATTTGGCCAATTCTTCTTTTTAAGGAGTTCTTCTCTTCAATGGATTTTTGTTCCTCTTTTCCCATTTGGCATATCCTGTTTTTTAAGGTATTATTTTCTTTAGTATTTTTTGTGCATCCTTTAAAAGGCAATCTGTTGACTTATTTTTCATGATTTTCTTGTGTCGCTCTCATTTCTTTTCCCAGTTTTTCCTCTGCCTCTCTTATTTGATTTTTAAAATCCTTTTTTGAGTTCTTCTAGGAATTCTTTTTTGGGATTGAGATCAATTCACTTTTTTCTTTGAGGCTTTGGATGCAGCAGTTTTGACTTTGTTGTCTTTTTTTGAGATTGTGTTTTGATCTTCTCTGTCACCATAGTAACTTTATGATCAGATTCTTTCCTGTTGTTGTTGTTTGCTCATTTTTCTAGCCTATTTCTTGTGTTTTAATTTTATGTTGAGATTGAGCCCTGCTCCTGTGGTCAAAGGGGCACTGTCCCAAGAGTCAGGTTTTTTGTGTAATTGTTTTCAGAGCTAGTGGGAACCTGCAAGTTTTTGGTTTTTCCAAGGTTGTATGATCTAAGGAGAGGTGTGTTTACTACTTTCCTGGCCTATGCTCTGGTCTATAAGCTTCCACAAGCACTCTTTTCCACCCTGGGACTATGACCAGGGTTCCTGCTCTCTTGTGGCTGTAAGCTCTGGTGTGCTAATGTTCTTCCTGGTCCTGGGACTGCCATTCAGGACTTCAGCCCAGATCTGAGTATGGGCAATGCAACAGAGTCCTGCATCCAGTGCCAGCAAAAGCACCCCCCCACCACCACCAATAATCTCCTTTTGACCAGTTCTCTGATCTCTTTACTGTCTATCGCGGGTGGAGAGTTCCAGAAACCACCACTGCCAGTGCTGATTCAGTGCCCCCGAGGCCTGCTGCTGGTTTGCTGTTGCACTAGACTGTGCTATACTGTAAGGCTGACACGACTGACCTTTCCTGCCAACCTTCTCATTTGGCTTGGACTAGAAGATTGTTTCACTTCATCCTTCAGAATTCATTGGAGGCATGATTTCAAGTTGTCTGGAGGGGACTTTGGGAGAGCTCAGGCTACTCCCTGCCCTTTCTCTGCCATTCTCTTCTTAACTATTTCCTGTTTATTTCGCATGTGCTTCCTGTATACATTGTTGTTTGTTGCTGCCTCCCCTATCAGATTGTGAGCTCCTTGAGGGCAGGAACAGCCTTTTGCTTAGCATAGTGCCTGGCACATAGCAGGCATTTAATAAATATTTACTGACCGACAAGGTACTTGATGTGTCTGCTGCACCACGAGCTGCCTCCCAGAAGAGAAAAGAAAAAAGCAGCCATTTGGCAAGGCTGACAAATGCATCAGCTGCTGCTGACAGTGTATGTAGCCCTTCCTTCTCCTAGTCACCCATTTGTGCAGTGGGAGGTCCTTACAACTCTTCTCAAGGGCTAAGCTTGGTATTGTTATTACTCAGTGTCTTCTTTTGTTGTTTATTTACTTTGTCATCATTGTGTAGGTAGAGATATTTTTGCCTGGCTCTGTTTACATCACTTGGCATCAATTTACATAGGTCTTACCATGCTTTTTCAAAGGCTTCCTATTTGCCATTTCTTGGGGTGCAGTAATGTTCCATCTTACTGGTGTCCCACAATTTTGTGGCTGTTCTGCAGTCTCAGCACACCTGTCTTCTCTCTGCTTCTTTGCTACAGTAAAAGTCTCATCAAGACTCCTGGTTTCTATGTTATTAGCAGGAACAAACATCCAAGTCATTTTTCCTGACTCTTAGTGGCTTTGGAGGCCAGCAGAGGAAGCTGGTGTAGGATACTTTAGAGATTTGGCTGGAAGAGTGCAGCATTCTAGAGTTTTTCGTTTGATGTCATTTACTGTAAACATTTTGAAATGGTTTCAAAATGAATAAAAGTGCAAAATGACATGAAAGGACTCGCACCCCAGTTCTGTCCTTGCTCTGGACGGGGAGGGGGATTAGGAAGAGGAGCAAAAGTGAATCAAGTCATGTGATCCTGCCTGTCTGGCAGAAGTCTTCAAGTTCTGAGCCGAGAAACCAACTGTGTTTACTATTTTGGGTGAATGAGGTTGGTTGGTTGCTACGAGCAGCTTCTCTATGGGACCCTTCCTTGCTTCCAGTATGCACAGCTCTACTCATTGAGATCATCCTGGTGCTTGCTATTGAAATTTGGGTGGAAGAGGGAGGGGTCTCTGCCTAGTTTGAGTCCTGACTGGGAGATACACTCCCTTCACCATCCCCTTCCCCAAATGTGATCAGGCTTGGGCAGCTGCCTAGAAAGTGATGGTGAGCAGACCTTTTACGAGAAGCAAACTGCCTCTTTAAAGGGGTGAGGGAAGTCTGGCTTATTGCAGCATCTGCTTCTGGAGCCCAAAATCCCCTCCAGCATGCTGGAGGAGAAGACTAATATCCTACAGTGTGCCTCTGGAATTCTGCCACTCTCGGGGATTGGGCTGAAGCAGGGGCAGGACATTGACTCAGCAGGATGCCAGGATCCGTACCACAGTTTGCGGGAAGGTTAGCAGATTCAGCCCCTTTGCATTTGCATGCTGCTGCTAATACCTTCTGCACTTCACGCTGCACATTTCCCCTGTCCTTGTCTAAACTTTGAGTCTGGCTGCTTATTTCTTCCAAGTTTTTCTGAAGATGTGAGGATCACATGGCAGCTAGGCGTGGTAGCAAACATACATGTACACACATGCACATGCCTATTATCTACATATGTGCATGCACATACATCTATATTTAACGGCTGGCTCACGCTGTCCAATTGCTTTCTCCTTTCACTAACCCTTTCCTTCCCCACATGAAGTTGCTCAGAGGTAATCACAGCTTCGAAGAGGAGTAGGAACCAGGGAGAAAGTGCCTACTAGGGAAGCAGGACATTCTTTTCTGTTGTTTTTGACAATAGCTTGAGGACCAAGGTGCTGCCTCTTTCAGCTTAGGGGAGTAAAAAAGATTAGAAATGTTGGTGTTTTCCACGCCGGCATCACAGTCTGAAAGGGTAGATAGTGTGTGCTGCCACTTTGTTCTGTCCAGGGCTAAGAAGCTTGGCCGTTCTTAGTTTTAAACTTATAAAGGAATTCTCCTTTGGTGCTTCGTAATAATGGTTGGCTTCAGTGCAAAAAATGATTCCAAGTTTAAAGGAAATTTTTTCAGATGACATTTAAGTTTGGACAAAGGGAATATGGCCAATGAATGCTAATGGAGGAAAATTACCTTTTTTTTTTTCGTAGCTTGGAAACTGTATGGTTTCTTGTGGCTAGATTTATATAATCCACACTAAGAATTAAAGATAGATTAATCTATACATTTGAATACTTAGAAATTTTTGGAAATTCTCGAGTACATATAATTGGCCATGGATGTATGTATTGTAAATGTGATTAGATCTGGATGCATCTGAGAAAGGGAATAGCTTTTTAAAAATGGTTTAGTTAGTGAGAGTCAGTTTTTTTCCATATACCCGTAGTATTATTGTTCAACGGATACAAAATAATCATTTGTGTTATTTCCTTGAAAATTGGCTCTATATTTTGCTGGTTTCATGACATTTATGAGGTTTGAATCTCTCCTAAGATAAGCACCGAGATAATTGTCTTTTGAAGTTTTCTAGAATTCCATATTGTATCCTGAAAGTTGAAAGAGAAGTCTGATTTTCTGTCTCCTTTTACTTAAAGTCTCAGTATTTGTAACAAAATGGAAGGGGGGAGGAAGAAAACATGCAGAAGAAGATACTTTGGGTATATTCCCAATTTTTTCGTGCGGAACACAGGGAGAGGGAACAACAACGTTCTGCATTCTTCCTTCAGGAAACCAAACTAAAGACATCTACTTCTAATTAATTTTCATCTTCTAACATGTAATTTTTGTTCTTTTATTCACATTTCTTATTTTTCTTGCTCTCCTTTAAAAAAAAGAATAGTCAGTGCTCAGTTTTGGGGGGCTGATTGTACCTGGAGAAGAGCAAGCCAAAGGTGCCCTTCACTTTACTGTCTTAGTCGACAGCTGGAAATAACCTGTAGAAGCATGAGGCATCCAAATAGCTGGCTTCCACGTTTTACTTTAGCAAAGACGGTATTGACCAGTGGACAGGTTCAGGAGGGAGGAAGTTTGAAAGTCCCAATGACTGATTTGTTTGGACTTTTTACACAATCTCTTTGAACTTAAGGTAGCAACCAAGTTGTCCAGGTCAAAGAAAGACTCTAAAACTCAGTGCTTGGGGACGATAGGGAAGCTCAGCTGGCACTGCAGATGGATAGAACTGTCTGGAGAGCAATGTGGTGCTATATGATGAGTTATACAAATAATAATACCCAGTGCCCCATTAGTCTTATCATCGAGAATACACACTGAAAACATTTCATAGTCTATGTGCACATATTTATAGCAGCAGTGTTTGTAATAGCAAAATAATGGAAACAGCCTCAGTATTTATTAAATAACAAGAATGACTGAACCGATGGTTGTATGGTAATACAGTAGAATGGCACAATGCAGTAATTATGGCAAATGGGATTTTTTTTCCCAGTGGAAAAATATAAGAACTAGAAGAAGAGGATCGATATTGGCTTTGATTGCATGGCTTACCATGCAGTCAGAATCAGTGTGAACAGAGAACACTTACATGGGGCGCACTGTGCAGAGCACATTACAGTTATTATCACGTCTGATCCTGTGGGCTAGATAAGAAGGTGATGTAGCGGTTTAGATGTTAATTTTAATAACAATAATAACTCACCATTCTGTAGGGTCTTACAGTTTGCAGATCACTTCACAGCAGTCTTGTGAGATAGGTACTACAGATATTTTACAAATGAGGAAACTGAGGCCCATAAAGGTGTTTTAAATGAATATTTGAACATTCTTGATGTTGAAAGTTAAATTCATAATAAACTATCTTAAAAATAGAAAAAGAAATCTCATATGAAATTCCTGTGACTCAGAAGTGATTTCTGCCTTTGATTACATTCCAGAATGTAACTGAACTCTGAGCCAAACTTTTCCCAGTTCTTGTTGGCATCAGCCATGGTAATTGCAGTCTCTCCTCCTGTCACTGGGGGGCAGAAATACGCACACGAGTAGTGTTTCTTCGTTCAGAAGAGGGCAGTGACGTGTGTTCTCGTACAGCCTCCCACCACTTAGTATTACCTAACGTTTTACAACTGCATCAGACCACAGATCTGCAGCTGGGGGAGCCTTAAAGTACCTAGGTGAACCTCTTCATTTTATGGTTGAGAAAATCGAGGTGCAGAGATCTTGCCCAAGATCACAGAGGCAGTAAATGGCAGCCCTCAGACTCAGAGTCACTGTTCTTTCAGTGATTTCACACTCCTTATTTCTAACCACGGGAAAATGTTTGCAGCCGGGAAATTAACAGTAACATTAAAGACACCTTTGGCCTGAGAACGACTTCTTGGCCTTTTAGAAGCCTAAGATCTGAAGTGGGAAGAAATTGCATGTTGTTTTACACATAATAGTAGCTGGTATTTACAGAGGACTTCCAAGGTTTGCTTTATAGTGTTTTGTTTATTCGATCGTTACAGCAACCCTGAGACATAGGTGTTGTCCTTCCCAACTTGCAGATGAGGAATTGAACCAAGCCGGCCCCTTCCTCCCTTTGTAGGCTGCTGGTACTCCTGTCCACATCCTCAGGCTCTCCTACTCCTCCTCATGCTTGGTGACCCGTGTGGCCTCCTGGGGGGAAGGCTGTGGCCTCCCCTCTGCTGCCTCCTCTGGCTCTGCCTAAAGCCTGCGCTCTTTGAGAGGCCCACTGGGCCCTCTCCTCCACAGTTACCTCCCCCTTACCCTGGGGAGATGTTCTACCTAAATTCTTGTTGGCTTAGTGTCTCCTCCGTTAGAATGTGAGTTCTTGAGGGCAGGAGCCTCCCTGAGTTTTGTCATCTTTATCCCCACTATTTAGCACAGTGACTTGGCATATAAAGCATGCAATAAATGATTGTTGACTGACTAAAATTACTTGGGCAGGGGGCAGCTAGGTGGCACAGTGAGTAGAGCACCAGCTCTGGAGTCTGAAGGACCTGAGTTCAAATATGGCCTCAGACACTTAATACACTTACTAGCTGTGTGACCTCGGGCAAGTTACTTAACCCCAACTGCCCTGCCTTCCCCCTTCCAAAAAAAAAAAAAAGAAGGCCAAAATCAAAAATTACATGGGTAATAAAAAATAACTGAGCTAAAATTTGAACTTGCATCCTCTTACTCTAAATTCAGTGTTTTCCCCACTATTCCCTGACTGTGTAATTATTTTAAATCAGGGTTCAGGGGGAAAATTGGTAGTATTGCTTTTCCAGGTAGAAATGTGGCAAACCTATAAAACACAGGCTAGAATCTCAGGTACCAGAACTGAGCTCCTTGAGGGTAATATCTTTGTCTTGAAAAGCACTGTGATGTAGTGAGAAGTATACTGAGCAAGGGGCCCTCTGACTCTTCTAGTCCAATGCTTTTCATTTCAACAAACCTAATCAAGTACCACTATTTTCCTTCCTTCCACCCCTCCTCTCTCCCTCCCCCCCTCCCTTCTTTCCTTCCTTCCTTCCTCCTTCCTTAGTCTTAGCCTTCCTGGCAGGGGTGCACCCCCATGCCTAGCAAGTCCCACTATTAGGTTCCAAGAGATAGAGAAATAAGGTTCTTACCCCTTTAAACTTACAGTTGAGTAGTGGAGTTAAAAACATTTACAAAAATAACAAAATAATTCGAAACAGCATGAGCATAAAAGAAATTAGGAAGCAGAGGTTATTAAGAATATCTGTAAGCCACACCAAATACCAGATGTCGAGAGGAAAGAAAGGACTGGTGTTGGGAAGAAGGAACCAAAGCTATGGGGGACTAGAAAAAGAAGCACCCCTCCCTCTAGACTCAGTTGCTGGAAGTATGTAGCCCCTGGATGTGATCCCCTACCCTCTCGAGCATGTTGACCCTCAGGCATCCCCACCCTGTAGGCTTTAACCTCCCTTTACTTGCTGATTCCTTCCTTCCTGCTTTTAATAGGGCCCAAGCTCCTCCACCTTAAAATAAGCTGCACTAGATCTTACTGTTCCCTCCTTCTGTCTTGTGATTTCTCTCTTCTCCTGCTCAGCCCTGCAGGCTCCATGGGGAAGCTGCCTCCACTTGCTGCCCCATTTCTTCTGTTCTCACTCAGTCCTCAATCCTTTGCAATCAGGCTTCTGACCACCTCAGCTGGTCTCTCCAGAGTTACCACTGATCTCTTAAGTGCCATGCCTGATGGTATTTTCTCAGCCATCCATTGGCTTGTAGGCTGCATTTGGTACTGTTGACCACCCTCTCTTCTTAGATGCTTCCTTCTCTCTGGGTTTCCATGACATGACTCTCTCCTAGTTCTCTTACCCATCACATTACTGTTCAGTCTTCTTTTCTGGCCTATCGTATCCTACACCTGTGGATATGCTCCAAGCTACTCCTCTGGGCTCTCTTCTTAGTCGATCAGCTAGCATTTATTAAGTGCCAGGTACTATCCTGAACCCTGCTAGGCTCACCAAGCTGCCATGCAGAGCCCTCTTTGGCCAGGTCCCCTGTTACACTCTCCCCTTTGTGCTCATTCTGAGGCTCTGTTCTCACTGGAGCAAGGCTAGATGGGCTTATCAGAACTCTAGGAGTAACCCTGAGGGCTTGAGGTATTGTTTGGCCCTATTGTTTATGACCCTCCATCCAGTGATTCTCCCAGTTAACCACATCCTCAGTATCATCTAACTTGTAATTACCGCCCCAATGTAATTTTACCACCAAAAATCAATTAGTTTTTACAAAGGGATAATTACTAAGAAGACATTTCAAGACCCAATCTACAAAAAAATTTCCCCTGCCCTATACTAAACCAGGGCATACTTTTTCTGCTACATACTTGCGTGGTTAGTGATCTGCACCTTAAAATGATTACTCCGGGGGCACCTGGGTGGCACAGTGAGTCTTAGAGCACCAGCCCTGGAGTCTGAAGGACCTGAGTTCAAATATGGCCTCAGACACTTGACACACTAGCTGTGTGACCTTGGGCAAATCACTTAACCCCAATTGCCTTGCCTTCCCCCCTCCAAAAAAAAAAACAACCCGATTACTCCTGTAAGGTTTCTTTATGCTTGTGGCCAAGTAGCTCTGGTTTTCAGGACATGGCTTCTAGGTTGCTGCATCAATTCGTTGCTGGTTGGGTCAAACAGATTGATCTTTAGGCCTGATTACCACGAGGCTTCAGTTGTAGCGGCCGTAGGCAAACTCAGCTCTGGCCCCCACTTGCTGACTGATGGCTCTTACAGCCATTCAAAGCTTCCAGGGTTGTAGCCTGGTCCATGGCATCTCTGATTCCTATGCATTCAAGATAAGGAAAAATTAAATAAAACAAATAAAAACCGCAGCAGGGTTATACGTCCACGGATACATGGCAACTGGGTAAGAAAAGAAGGTGCTTGCAGAAGGCTGTGAACTGTGAGGCCCTGCCACTTTTTTTTAGTTGACTTTTTTTTTATTAACACATATACATTTACTTGTCTTCTGGCTTGTTGAAGTGGTAGGTTAGACAGCACTTGCCACAATAATGTCTGTCAAAATGACTAGCCATAAAGACTGTAGCACCACATTCATCAGAAGGGCACTCTTGTTGAAGGCGGCTAATCTTGCCGTTCTCATCAACCTTATAGTGCTTCAGAACAGCAAGCTTAACCTTCTTCCTCTTGTGCTTGTTCTTTTTGGGAGGGGTGTAAGACGTCTTCTTTCTCTTCTTGGTACCACCATGAAGTCTCAGAACGAGATGAAGGGTAGACTCCTTCTGAATGTTATAGTCAGACAAAGTACGCCCATCTTCCAGTTGCTTGCCTGAAAAAATCAATCTTTGTTGATTGGGGGAATAGCTTCCTTATCTTATATCTTGACCTTGACATTTTCAGTAGTATCAGATGGTTCAACCTCAAGGGTGATGGTCTTCCCCATCAAAATCTTCACGAAAATCTGGGTTGTGGCACTGGGTCCACCCACTGAAGGCGGATCCAAAAGAGCTTTTTTTTTTTACTAGAATCTTTTTTAAAAAAAATTTAATGACTATTATTCTTTATTTAATATTTTAATTTTCAACATTGATTTACAAAAGATTTTGAGTTACAAATTTTCTCCCCATTTCTACCCTCCCCCACATTCCAAGATGGTGTATATTCTGATTGCCTCATTCCCCAGTCATCCCTCCCTTCTGTCACTCCACTCCCCCCCTCCCATCCCCTTTCCCCTTACTTTCTTGTAGGGCAGGATAGATTTCTATGCTCCATTCCCTATATATCTTGTTTCCCTGCTGCATGCAAAAAACAAACAAACAACTTTTGGGGGGGGGCATTTGCTTTTAAAACTTTGAGTTCCAAATTCTCTCCCTTCTTCCCTTCCCACCGATCCTTCCTAAGAAGGCAAGCAATTCAGCATAGATCACACATGTATCATTATGTA